>QEPC01013865.1:13347238-13394626 GCA_003113815.1 Sphenodon punctatus | reverse complement strand
GGCTGCCATGGAAACCAAGTGACCACAGCTGCCTGGAGCAAAGCAGTTTACCAGGAGAACTTTTTACACACAAAAGTTCTGGGAGAAGTTCTATGCAGAAGTTCAAAGAGCCAGATGTTTAAGATCTGGGTGAGTGATTTAGACACACAGAAAGTTCAGGATGTAACAGCAAACATGCAGGAGAAATCTGTGTTTAAAAACACCCAATATCTCACATGAAAATCGGCATGTGTGCAAGTGGCCTCTGTACAAGCTCCGAGGGATGGATAGGAGTTGGGTCTGGTGTGGGGTTTAAAGGGTGTGCTCAGAGTGGGAGAAGGAGAGGTTCGGCTCCAGATCATGGATCTGTGCCATCCTGTCCTCAAGTCCATGTCCCAAGTCTGTTCTCTTTCTCTGAGCTCACTCTTTCAGGACTTGACAGCAGGAACTGGATTCCATTAGACAGATCTAGGGATTTAAAAGGGGCCGAAGAAAAATCAGGTGTGGGCTGGCTTTGGCCCAGGGGGAGACGTTCCAGATCCTTGTGCTCAAGGAAGGCAAAGTGGCTGATGGGGGAAGTCAGGATCCGGCCAGCGAATTCAGAATCCGAACTGGCCTACAATCTTCAACTCGCTCAGTTCTGGAGTCGTAGCACTGGCGTCAGGCTTCTCGGTTATGGGTTTGAATGGGAGTAGCCTGGCGTAGCGAGCCAGCGTGGGGTAGTGGAGAAGGGGCTAGACCTGCTCCTGAGAAACTAGGGTTCAAATCCTGATCTAGCCATAAACTCACTGGGTGGCCTTGGGAAAGTCTCAGTCTTGGTTCCCCATCTGTAAAATGGGACTATGTGTCTGTCCCTGTGTTCCCCTCACCTGTGTCTGTCTTAGATTGTAAGTCTGCTGGGCAGGGACCTGTCTCTGAAATCTGTGATTGTAAAGTACTGTGTACACATAGTAGCACTATAGAAATTAGTAGTAGAGGACTGTGGAGCTTGTATTTTAGTTAAGTCATTTCTTGTAGGAAAGGCATCTGTCTAGACACCACTCTCCTGGCCAAATGTAGTATTGCCTCCTAAAAGTGGACTTCTTTTTCAGCCATGCTCAGTGTCCTTCCAGAGCAACATCATTATTTATCCTCCTCCTCTATAGCACATTCAGTGTTCAAAGTGCTTTACAGTCCTTCTCTAGTTCATTCTCACGGCAACCCTGTGAGGTAAGTCATGATTATTCCCATTTTACAGATGGGGAACTAAGGCTGAGAGAGGGAGTGACTTGCCCATGGCCACCTAGGGAGTTCCTGGCTAAAATGGGGTTTGAACCATCATCTAAGAATCGATACTGACCTTAGAAAAACGTTCATCAGTGATGTAGCCCGAGAAAAATCGTGGCGTCACAGCAAGGAGGAGCGTAGTTCAATATGTCCTTATTTTTGCTTTCCTTGTGGCAGGGTCTCTGTTTTCCTAACCAAGTGTCGGGAACAAGGCCTTGCACTTGCATCCACTGGATTGTAGGGTGATAGCTGGCTCCCCGGTACCACTGCTATGTCTTGACTCTAGCCCAGACCCTGCCAGGCAGATCCTTTGTTCCACTAATCCCATCCCTCCCCAGGTCTTCTGATTGGCTGCAGTTCAGTGTATAAGTCTGCCCAGTAAGAATAGAGAAGTGCGTGGGGCAATGCTGTAGCTTCATCTTCTGCTCCTGACCTGACCCTGTTCTGTTCCTGACCCTGTTACCTAGTCATGCTAGGTAACATGACTAGGTAATATTACCTAGACTTCCTAGTTGTGCACCTATTCTGCTCCTGCTTTCCTAGTTGTGCGCCTGTTCTGCTCCTGCTCCTGCTTTCCTAGTTGTGTGCCTGTTCTGCTCCTGCCCCTGCTTTCCTAGTTGTGCGCCTGTTCTGCTCCTGCCCCTACTTTCCTAGTTATGCACCTGTTCTGTCCCTGACCAGTTCTTCACCCTATTTCCTAGTCATGCTCCTGTTCTGCTCCCATTCTGCTCCTGATCCTGTTTCTTAATCATGAATCTCTTCTGTTCCTGACCTATGCCTGACCACCTTGTTTCCTAGTTTTCAGCCTGTCCTGGTCCTGGTCCTGTTCTGTTCTTGACCTTGTTTCTTAGTCATGATCCTGTTCTGTTCCTGACCCTAGCCTCCCCTTGAATCCAAGCCTGCTCCTGCCTCCACTCCTTCCCAGGTCCATAGTCCAGTTCACTCAAGTCCTGGGCTCTGTTTCTGATGCCCCAGAAGCTTTCAAAAACTCCTCTAAGTAGAGCTGAAACAAATACCCACCAAAACGAGCAAACCCGTTGCATCCCAACAATCTGACCGGAAAACGACCGAACCGAGCAGTGAGCACTACTTGATCGATGATCTGTTCCCCTCTTTTGGGGTCGTTCCGTTCATCCGGTTCATTTACTCTGGTCATTTCAGCCATTTCCAGTTTTTACCCCACTCATTTTCATTGTTCTCAGCAAAAATGACCGGACGTGAACGGAATAAACAAAAGAAAAGAAAAGAAACTAAACCAATGACCCAAAATTGCAACCAAAAAATATATAATTGTTTGCCGGAACGTCATTGGGGTTGACTGCACCCTGCTCAAAGTCACAAGCACTGATTCTGCTCCTTGTTTTAGCTCTGCTCCTAAGTCATCCAATTGGGCAGACTCCTGGTGCTCAAGGTTCCTTACAAATGGATGCCTGCCTGGGTTTAAGGGCACTCGATGGGTAGCCCATGGCCACTGAAGCAACGCAAGGAAAGAAAGAGAAACTCACCAACCACTGGTCACTCCCGTGCTCCTGATACTGAAGTTCAAACGTCAGTGGGAAATAGGAAGCTGCCACACCTGGAGGATAACCCCACTGCACGACCAGGTGGGTCCCAAACCCAGTGGCATTAAGGCCCACGGGGGATTCGGTTTTTGCTGTTGAGAAGAAAGAGGAATTTGCATATCTCAGTGTGAACATATGTGATTTGAGACAGGGCCTTTTGGGGGAAGGGGACAATGGGTCAGGCAGTTGTCCTAAGCCTTCCTAGCAAAGGATCATATTTTTTTTATTTATTTACATTTTTTTATCCAGCCCTTCCCTAAAAAAGACTCAGGGCGGTTTACAAATAGACAAAAACAACTCCAAAAATGCCCAACCCTCCCACACCACCCACCCAATACCACCTCTCCACTTCCTACATCCAACCGCCCTCATAGCCCTACCCTAAACCCACCCACCAAACCCCCCATTCCCTATCCCTGTCCACCAAATGCCTTTACAAACAAAAAGGTCTTCCACCGCCTCCGGAAGACACTCTGGCTCAAACGAACCTCCATGGGAAGGGAGTTCCATAACATCGGGATATCCATATGTGGATGGGTCAATGAGTCGGGATACCCCTCCCTCCAGCAGAGCACCATGATATCACAGTGCTCCTTTTGGGGTGCGGATACGTCAGAAGAGACATGGGGGCTAAGAGGTTCCCCAGACTTTTTCCAATCTGGCCACGCCTCCGTGGAACGCTGTGATGACACTGGGGTCCACTCCAATCAGGCTTGGGCTGAGTCACAGGTCTCTAGAGCCAATTTCCCTAGTCATCAGAGACCCAGATGCATTGTGTTTCCCCCATTGGCAGCAATGGGGGGAAACGCAGGGAACATGGTTCCTTGCCAATTGCCTAGGGGTGGAAACCAGTGGACTCAGCAGCAATCTGACATTGCTGGCTCCTCTAGCTCCTGCCCCTAAGCAGTAGGTGACACATATGGGGACTTGACTCCCCACTTAAAGGAGGCAGTGGGGATCCTGTAATCATGACTCGCCTGTTTCATTCCTCTCTGGGAGGCAAGAAGCTGCTGGAGGAGCCAGTTGCTATTGTGTGTGTGTGTGTAGGTTGTGGTGGTGGGGAAATCTACTAGGGAGCAGGAAGTTGCAGGAGAGCAGCAAGGAGATGCTGTGGGGCTGGGTGGACAGGACTCCAAAAATCAGTTTTTCCCAGGCCCCCAAAGGCCCTGATTTGAGCATACAGGCTAGTACTAGTCTCCATGCATGCATGATTAGCAGTTTGCTGATTTTCTAGTCATTCGCGTTAATTACAAAGAAGAGCAAATTGCTACAGAAATGACTAGATTTTCAATATGATAAAGCACAATTAATAATGGGACGGGAAGCTGCCATCTTGGCAACCTGATTAGGTTCTGCGAGATAGAGGGACTGCGGCACCCATATTCATTTTAATGAAAGCAGCCAGCTCTCTCGATACCGTCGCTAGCTCTTCAGCGTAAAACACACCTGTCACCCGCAGCCTCAAGCCCAGTACTGACACCGACCCGCAGATAGTGCCCGCCATGCCAGAGGAGGCATCCTCTAGTCATGATAGCACTGGTCCCCAGGTAGCACCTGCCTCTCCAGAGGTGTCATCCTTTAGTCATGATAGCACTGGTCCCCAGGTAGCACCTGCCTCTCCAGAGGTGTCATCCTTTAGTCATGATAGCACTGGTCCCCAGGTAGCACCTGCCTCTCCAGAGGTGTCATCCTTTAGTCATGATAGCACTGGTCCCCAGGTAGCACCTGCCACTCCAGAGGGGCCATCCTCTAGTCATGATAGCACCGGGCCACAGGTAGGTCCTGCCCCTTTACCTCAGAGACTGCTATAACCACGGCCAATCAGAGCTATCTCCAGGAGCCGTGGGAGTGGGACAGGGAGGACCTCGCACTTCCACTTTCCCTCCATATAAGCAGAATGCAGCACGCAGCCACTGGCTTACCAACACACTCTCCCAGCGAAGCCTCCCTGTGCTCCTACCCACTATCTTACCTGCTGCATGTTCTTTGCCTATTTTCTGTCTTCTCTTCGTCTGTTGCTTCACCCTGATCCTCAGCTTGCTACTGCCTGTACTAATGGGCTACCTGGCCTGACCCACACAATGTCTAGAATACACGTCTGTTTATCCCTTTGCTTGATGCCTGTGCTACTGCTAACGGACTATCTGACCGAACCTGTTGTACATCTCAGCTACACTTTTGCTGATCCCTCTGCCTGATGCTTGCACTAATGGACTACCTGACTTGACCTACGCTACGTCTCGACTACGCCTCTGCTGATCCCTCTGCCTGATCCCCGGGAGGGATCAGCAAAAGCGTAGTCGAGACGTAGCGTAGGTCAGGTCACACAGTCCGTTAGCACAGGCATCAAGCAGAGGTATCAGCAGAAGCGTAGTCGAGACGTAGCATAGGTCAGGTCAGGTCAGGTAGTCTGTAGCGCAGACATCAGACGGATCAGGAGAGGTGTAGTCTAGACGTAGCATAGGTCAGATTGGATAGATCCCTCTACCTGACGCTTGCAGTTGCACTAACGGACTACCCAGCCTGACCTACGCTATGTCTAGAACACACCTCTCCATCCTAACCCTCACGATGACGAGCTGGCTTCCCATCCATTTGTTTGGTTTGGTTTGTAGCATAAGTATGAAGATAAACGCCATATTCTTGAGCAGGAACCTAGAGGGTGACCCTTGACTTGGAAGTTAACCTCTGCCTCCACCCACCACATATCCTAATCCTCTCTGGACACGGAAGGACCAAGACATCAGGGAGTTCAATTTCTTTCTACACTGGCCATAGGGTGGCCATACCTCCCCTTTAAAAGAGGACGCTTATGAAAAATACATGTTCCAAGGCTGCACTGGAACCAATGCAGCCCTGCAATATGTATTTTTCATAAGCGTCCTCTTTTAAAGGGGAGGTATGGCCACCCTAACTGGCCAACCAGTGCTAAAACAATCGCTCGGTGAGCTTGGAGACGGAGGGAGTTGGGGTGGCATGGATGATCTTAGGAACTCTCTGAACAGGATCCATCATGGAGTGTCAGGGGACTGATGCACACAGCAGTGAGCATACCGCCCAACATTTGAGCTGGCAAAGAGGGACAAGACCAGCCGCCCTTGTCCAATAAGCTCCGCCCATCAACGAAAAGCTCCGCTCCCTTGCACACTTCCGTGTGCACACCCCTCCCCACATTCCAAGAGCACACAGAGCGACAGATTCCACTTAGGGTCTTGTACATTCCATCGGCTCCCCATTGTCCTCTCAAGTGCTTTTCCTGGGAGGCTTGAATTCCAGTCTCTCTCTCTCTCCTGGAAGAGGGACTTTGACCCCTGAAAGAGGGACAGTGGAATTCGGCACCTAAAGAGGGACTGTGGGGAGGTATGCAGTGGGCCAGTCACACGGAGTCCAAATCTTGTGATTATAACCACAATACCACATTGGGTGTTTTCAGGTGGGATGCTAACCCTGCATCACCCAGGAGCCAACTGCCCGTCTGAAGGTGGAGCAGCTGGATGTCCGCTCCCGTGAGCCTCGGAGCAGCCACTCATGGGCCACGCCCGGCGCACTGCCGGGAAATCTGGAGTGCTCCGTGTGGGGCCAGTCAAATGTACGGTGGCTGTGTTTGTGGTACCCATTTGAACTGCCCCCCCGGTGCACTCCACCTCCGTGGGGGCTCCACGCCAGAGCCACACGGTGGCCATGGACACCCCCCCCCTCCACCACCACCTCGCTTGTTTGAAAACACCCAGAGTAAGAGGGCAGAGCTATTGGGTGGATGTCCCTTATTTCAGCTCCATTGGCCGCAACAACCCAACTCTGTAATGTCCCTTATTACAAAATTTCAATTATCTGACCCCTCTGTAGCAGGGCTGGATCCTGCTTCAGTAACACAAATCTAACACACAGGATTCCCTGACACACAGGCAAGAGTAAAATCAAGCTAGGGCTGTTGACATAATCCCCGAGGCTGAAAAATGGTTGGTTGAGATGATGGTTAATTAATAATAATAATAATTAATAATTAATCAATAACTCATGGCCACGTACAATAATTATATAGTAATTATTATAGTTTACAACAACAATAATAGTTATTAATATTAATATTGTTGTTGTTGTAAATTATAATCATGACTATAGAATAATTGTGCGTGGCCATGTGGCTCACGGAAGCGCGCATCCAACTGCTCCACCTTCAGATGGGTCACGGTGGTCGGATCCGTGGCTCCTGGGTGGCCTGGCCACACAGGGGAGCATCTCATCTGAAAACACCCATGTGGTTATAATCACAAGATCTGGGCTCAGTGTGAACAGAAATATTATAAATTACTATAGAAATTTGATTTTTCTAGTGCCCCCTGCCAAATGATGCTTGACGTGCTTCACAACATAAAGATATGATAACCTGTTCAAAACAAAAATCCATTTTAAAACAATTAAAAAGGGGAAGTTTAAAGAGAGAGGAGAAAACACATTAAGGGGGAACCAGCAGTGGATCCTAAAACCACCGTGAGAATAAATAAAACTTCAGGCATAGGTGCCTGGTAACTGTCGAAAGTGGGGAAGGGGGGAAAGGAAGGGGGGGCTGGGCAGAGGCTCTATAGGGTTCTATAGGGCTTCAGAAAATGGGGGAGGAGGGGGACATGACCTTCCCCCTACGAGTCGCCTATGTCTTCAGGTGTTTTTTTAAAGCTGAGGAGGGACAAACTGACACCGCTTTTAAATGGTGTCACTTTTCCGGCTTTCGGAACGCGCCTCTTCAAAGCCCCACATCTCCAGCCGCCGCCGGCAACGGGGAGCACGTCACTTCCGGCAGCGCGGGGAGCGTGTAAACACTCCTCTCGCGCGGCTTTTCTCCAAACGCGGGGCTCAGGAGGCGCTTTTCAGCGCCTCGTTTAAAAGCGGTGTTAGACGGACATCGGGGTGGGGTGGGGGAGCGAGTTCTACACTGAGGGGCCCGGCCCAGCAAAGGCCCAATCGGCTGCCAACTTAAGGCGCAATGGCTAGGGTTGCCACACCTCCCCTTTAAAAGAGGACACTTATGAAAAATACATGGTGCAGGGATGTACTGGTTCCGGTGCAGCCCTGCAACATGCATTTTTCATAAGCTTCCTAAAGGGGCGGTATGGTCACCATAGCAATGGCGGGACCCCCAAACAGTGAGTGGTGGTTTCTCTGCGCAGAGAGCCATCAGGGCGTGCGCGGCTCCTGGAGCAGGTCTCGAACATAAGGGACACTCCCGGGCTGAGGGAGGCTGAAATCGGAGCCGTCCGTTATGTTCCTTGGAGCAGTGGGGTTCAGAATAAGGGCCGTTTGTTATGTCAGTAAGGGATGTCGGTTAGTTCTGCAAAGCCCTGGGGCTCTGAAATAAGGGGCGTCCCTTATTTTAAGGGACACCTGGCACCCCTACAGGAGCTGCAATTGGAGCAGGGTTTCCTTTCCTTTCCTAGACAGCAGGTTTTGTTAACACCACAAAGGAGCTTCCCCCCGAAGTGGAACGGGCCTCTTTTAAAGGCAATGGTGGGTGAAAAGCCCTGACATTGGTTCTGGCTTGGCTCCAACCCATCACTCCTAGCTGCCAGCTTCTCCTCCTCTCTGCCTGAACCGCCTGGTTTCTGTTGTTCAGCCTCCAGCAGCCCAAGCAACCCATCCCCCCGCAGCTGCAGAGGGAAACAGCTCAGCCGTTTCCGAGGCTGGTGTCACTGGCTTGATTCAGTGCCAGGTTTGTGAGTGTGTGCGGAAGAGACACACACACACAGAGCCAGCAGCCAAAGGACTGAGCTGGTTCCTTCTGCGCTGAGCCCAGCCTGCTGGTCCCAAGGGGAAAGTTTCTGTATCCCTGACACCAAAAGCGCTCCTCTCTAACCCATCTGCAAACAGCCTCTGCCCTTTGTCACTTATAAAACAAGCAGCTCGAGAAACAGGAGACTCTAGGCCGGGAAAACCCAACAACAAACAGAGGCCGGTCAGGGGGAGACCGCCGTCAGATCTGATGCACACGCTCTCCGCTAATCTGGAGCATCGAGTGATAATTGGGCCATAGCATTTCCTCACCCTATTTGTATCTCGAAGAGTTCCCTTCGCATGGAAGTCTTCCCTATAGAAATGGGTGTGAGAAACACACGTGGCGGTTGTCTAAGAATCAGGATAAATACTCAGCTTGGGGGCTCAGCAAGCTAGATGTGCATTAGATGGGGAACTTCAAGCCCAGGCCTAGCTAGTTTTTATTTGTCCTCGTTCCAGTTCCTGGATCCAGTTTCTACCCTCAAGCACTGGAAAAACCCAGCGGGAAACGTGCTGCAGTTTGCGGGCTTAAGCTGAGACCTCGAATACCACGTTTTTCAGGAAACGTTGGGTTCCCTCAGAACCGTAGTACACAGCCCTGGTATTCGTGTTTCAGACATGGAACCTGAAAAGGTCTTTTGTGACTGTTTGTTTTTGATGAAACCTGCATGCACAGCCCTAGTCTACTACTAATCATCGTTTCTAGAGTGCCACTAAGCAATAAGCATATCCTGCATGTTACAGAAACAGATTCTTTGGAGACAGTCCCTGCCCAGTGGGCTTACAATCTAAGATGGACAAGAATGAGGGGGATGACAGACACACACATATTCCCATATTACAGATGGGGGAACTGAGGGTATTTTCAGATGCGACGGCGCCGCTCCGATCCTGACCGGGGTGAGGGCCCTCGCACCAGGCCCGGCCACCAAGGAGACATGCCGGTGGCCCGGGATGGAAGGGGGAGCGTGGCGACGTGTGGACGTGGTCTGCCACACGCTGCCCAGTGCGACTCACCTGGAACAGCTCCGTCCCCAGACCGGCGTCACATAGAGCGGGCCATCACGCAGAATGGCCCGCTGTACCCCGCTGTCTGGCTGTGGCAGCGCTTAGCCTGCGTTCCGACTTGGCAGGGAGCCCAATGAACAGCGTGGGCTAAAAAACTGCTACGGTCCAGGGACAGCCCTGATCCCGCCCGCCCGGGGAAACATCTGGCGGGCAGGATCAGACGCGGCAGCACCGTAGGTGGCCACGTGGGTTAAAGTGTGGCCGCCCGCGGTATTGTCACATCTAAAAATACCCTGAGGTTGTGATTTGCCCAAAGCCACCCAGAAATCTCATTGGCTAGGGTGAGATTTGAACCCTGGTCTCCCAGGTCCAAGTCTAGCACCTTATCTACTACACCGCACTGACTTTAGTCAAAACACAACACTGCTTCGCCTAACTTCCCATGGTCACTAGGACACCTTATATAGAGGCAGACAGCCAATCGAAAGCTAGGGGTGGCAAAGCACTGGACTGGAGTGCCTACTAACCCATTACCTGGGTGCAGACTTGTGTGTGGTGGTGGGCCTTGTTGAGTAAGCAGCCACCCTGGAAATTGCCATTTCAAGGCCCACCATTCCCCACAAAGTGAGTCTGAATCACTTTTTGATTTGGATATTTGTGTTGGTGATTTTGTTTCCCTTGCTTCGTTATTTCATTTCCTCCATTTATTGGGTATTTCAGTTTCGGTACTTTGTTCCGTCCTAGTTAACGCTATTGCGCTCCATGTCTGCTGGTGTATAACAGTGCTGGTATGCTCACAGCAATAGCGCAATCATGGATCCAGGGACCTGTGCAAAATGGTAGCGTAGGATGGCGTGATATTGTGGACAAAAACCTTGCCCAGTTGCATATTACATGGAGCCAGGCTCTGGCAATGTTCTTGGATTGTGTAATATGGGGAAGCTGGGTCTCGCCTCATGTTCTGTTTGGAATGAAGAGAACTGACTGGCTGGTTGACTGGCTGGTTGACTGACTGGCTGGTTGACTGACTGACTGACTGGCTGGCTGGCTGGTTGACTGACTGACTGGCTGGCTGACTGACTGGCTGGCTGACTGACTGACTGACTGACTGGCTGGCTGGCTGGCTGGCTGACTGACTGGCTGGCTGGCTGACTGACTGGCTGGTTGACTGACTGACTGACTGACTGGCTGGCTGACAGTCAGTCAGTCAGTCAGAGACCATTGACTGAGAAGGCTGCACTGCTGGTTGAACAGCAAAGGGCAACGTGTGAGCGTTGAAAGTCCGGGGCACACTATCCCTGACTGTCGAGCCCTCTCCTCTGCCCCAAACCCCCCACCCCTATGATGATGCTTCTTCAGTCAGGCCCTATGCCATTGCTGCTGATTCTTCAATGGCTGCAACAGGGCACTGCAGAATAACGAAAGCAGCAGGGAATGCCACTCTCAGGACCAGTGACTGTCCTCCCTGCAAATCCCTTCCTGCTGCTACCCCCAATCTGGGTGAGCAAGCGTTCCCTGCTTGCTCTCCCTACACGTTGCTCGAAGGTGGAGGGGGCAAACTGGGGTTTAGAAAGAGGCCTGAATTGCAATGCTGGAATTCAGAGCTGGGTCAGAGCTGTTGGGTGTGACCCAACCTGGAACTGCAGGACATGGTTAAAAGGTTGAAAGTGGAGGCCGGGGATTGTACCTTTATGGGGCCTATAGGAATACTGCCCTATGAGATAGAGCCAGCAGAGAGAGAGAGACAGCAGCAGGCAGTAGGAGGCTTGCTGGAGAGTGTTGTTAGCGAGACTGCATCATCAGAGGTGCCGGGAAGGACAGAGGACACTACTTGATGATGCAGAATGCTACCAAAACGCTCCAGCTGGGCTATATAAAGGCTCCATCTCAAGCCAAAGGGGTGGCCGAGGAAGAGAGAGGAACAGACCAACTCTCTGGATGAGGGCTACATGGATCCCCCAGCCACCAGGCCAGAGCCAAGGAAACAAGCAAGATCAGGACCCATACTCCGGGGGGAGAGGTCTACGTTGAACTTTGGGACTGAACCACAGCCCATTAAATTCATCGAGAGCCTTTCCATTAGCTTCAACAGGATCAAGGTCAGACCTTACATCAGACTTTTTACTTTAACTTTCTGTTTGCAGTAAATATAATTAAACAGCTGACCACACACACACACAGCCATATATGCGCATTTTAGAGGCTCCAATGAAGCTCTGCAACCTGTATTTCTCATAAGCGTCCTCTAAAATGTGCATATCTGGCCTCCCCTAACACACACACACACACACACACATCACTCACCAACATCTTCTGTGTTAACAATCAGCTTCGGTGATGTCTGGTTCATGGCCTCCACCCAGATTTGGTAGGTCAAGTAGAGGCACAAGTTGACCCGGCTGAAGTAGCAGGAGTTGGGGCCGCTAGTGACGTAGTCTTTGCATTCTTCAGCTTCTGTCGCTCCGCTAAACCAAAGGAACGAAATGAAAAGGATCCTGGCCCACCCAGAGAGGAAGAAACCCAGCCCCGCTTTCCTTGGAGATTGTTCCCAAAGGAGACTTTCCTTTTCAGACACTGAGATTTACCTGCGCTTTCCTTCTCTGGCAAATCTCGCTAGTTTGATTTTTGAAACCCTTAATGCTACAGGGGGAACCGGTGGCGTAGCTAGCGTTGCCACCTATGTATATTTTTTTCAGGCCACTTCTAAAAAATACATGTTGCAGGGCCTGCATTGGTGCCATAGGTGCCAATGCAGGCCCTGCAACGTGTTTTTTTTCAGAAGTGGCCTGGAAAAATATAAGTGGTGGCAACCCAAAGCATAGCTACCATGGAGGTAGGGGGCTCAGTTAAGCCCAGCCCTGAACTCCTTGCAAATGGCCTGAGCACTGTTAGGAAATTTTCAGAGTGGGTGGAAGAGGGGCCAACACTCCACCCTCACCCACTCTGAAAATTTTCTAACAACACTCAGGCTGCTTGAAAAGGGTCCTGCCAAGAAAGAAGTTTCCAGAGTGGCCAGGGGTGAAGTGCTGACTAGGGCTGAAATGAGAGTCAATTTGATTCTTACAAGAATCTTGTGAGAATCAAGAAACATTAGCAAGATCTCGCCAGGATCTGGCTAACGTTGTGAGATTCTCACGAGATTCCCACTAAAAACAAACAAACTACACACGCCCAAAATGGCTGCCAGACTGTTCTGTGTATGCGTGGGCTTTCCCACAAGGGGTAGTAGAGTGCAGTGCTAATGGCCACCACGCGTGAGCAGAATGGCTGCCCTTTTCCAAAATGGCGGCGATGGTAAGTGATGGTGATGGCTGTGATGCTGCCGGCGCCATTTTGGAAAAGGGCCGTGCAATCATAGAATGGCTGCAGCGGACATTTTTTGAATGCGCAGTTCTTTCGTTTTTTTTTTTAAATTGAGAAGAAAATCGATGAGAAATTGTCGAGATTGGGGCTTTTCTCGACTCATTTTTTCTTGATTCTCATCAAGAACTTTGATTCTTGATGAGAACTGGGGGGCTTGGGGGGGGGGAGGAGATTGAGTTTCAGCCCCCAGTGTTGGCCTTATGGACTCTTAAAACTTCCTTCCTCTCTGTCACTCCCAGGGGCCAGGTCGGCTCCACCATCTTTGGTTTGCGGTGGGAAGCGGAAGCTGACCAGGAGCCTTGGGAGGGTCACTCCTAAGGAAGGCCTGTCCCTTATCCTGAGAGGGGCCCATAACATGAGCCCAGACAATGAGCCCAGGCCCGTCAGAGCCTTGCTAGGCCACAGGAGAGAGCATGCTTGTCCATTCCAATGAACGGAAGGCAATGGTACGTATACTCGATGCATCTGGCTGTGGTGGGACAAACCCATTTCCTGGCGGTACCTAGTACACGGTGAAGCACAGGAGATTAAAATGGTGCTTCAGAGGCAATCGTATTGATGCACATGTGGGTAGGTGCAGGTACACACGCAGGGCTGCCTTCACCACAGGGCCCTGCCCAAGGAGGCCAGGCCCACTGCAAAATGTCCTGGGTCAGGCAGGGGCCTAAGTGGAGGCTCCCCCTGGAACTGGTAGCTGGGGCGGCGCAGTGCTCTCCTGTCTCCTGGACATGCCCCTCCCTCTTCCCAGAAGCCCCAGTTGAAGCATGCTAGGTTTTTTTTTGGGGGGGGGGCAGAAGGCTACAGAGATAGACAACCTTCTGGGGAACGCGTAGGGCAGGGTTACCGTACCTCCCCTTTAAAAGAGGACGCTTATGAAAAATACATGTTGCAGGGCTGCATTGGTTCCAGTGCAGCCCTGCACCATGTATTTTTCATAAGCGTCCTCTTTTAAAGGGGAGGTATAGTCACCCTGCCCTAGGATGCTGGACCTGGCCAGAGGAGCAGGTAGCTGGTCCCAGCCCTTCCTCTCAAGTTGTATATTTTTAAATAAATGGACTCTTCTATCCCACAGACAGTCTCGAGTTTCTCTCGTCCCTCCCGCCCTGGGGCCCCTGTCCTGTGCCCTGCCCCCACCTTCCATACACACGCATGCACCAACATCAGAGCACATGCACACACCTAACAAGAGCTGACAATACAAGCTTCGAGCTACTGTTCTCTAAATAGTCCGTCCAGTAACCTGAAGTAATGGCTTTAGAAGCTCCGGAGAACCAATTTACGTGCAAACAGAATACTGTATCCCCTCTCGTCTCCAGATCCTTCCTTATTATTTCTTGTGAGCTGCCCTGAGTCTCTACGGGAAGTGCAATGTATAAATTTGAATAATTAAACTGAACTAACTAGACATGTTCCATGACCCTCCCATAGCCAGATATTTCTATAATCTGGAAGGAGGGGGGGGGGGAAACATGTTCTCTGAAGTGTCCAGACTTGGGTGGGCTCCAAAATCAGATGTGAGCCTGGCCCAATCCTGGTCCCAACACAACCTGGCCTAATAAATAACGGGGTGGCCATGACATAGGCATGACATCATAGCACCATGACATCATGGCACTCTGCAAGACAGAGTCACATCAGGAAAGGGGGGCAGAAATGGCATCGCCCCACCCCTTTTTGACATAGTCCCTGTTCCATGGAATGCTGTGACAGCACTCCATAGGGTGGAGCCGCATCATCATTCCCCCCCCCCCCCTTTCTTGACATGATGTCATGGCACTCTGTGGGAGCAGGGTCTCTTGCCCATAGGGGAGTCTGACTGGCCCAGCTCTAGTACAAGGGAGTTGGACCGGGAAGGCTCCCTGACCTAGGGGGGACTCCCCTGGACTTGGTCTAGAGCTGAATCGAGTAGCTGATTTGCCTTCATCAGGTAGCTAATACCGACATTTTTGAGTACTGCGCTGGGTACTTGACAGAGTTACTCGATTGCTAATCAGGTACCTGAATACTCAGACAATTAGTCATTTCTGGTACTGAATTTTTTTTTATTTTCTGATTACTGATCAGCATATTGGGACAGAAAACTGAAAAATCAGGACAGAAAACAAAAAAATCGGTACCGGAAGTTAAAAAAATCAGGACTGTCCGGAAATCAACTTTCCGAGATGGAAAACAAACAAAAAATGGTATTGGAAGTAAAAAAATTCAGTTCCGGAAGTCAGGATTCTGGGACTGGAAGTTAATATTCCAGGACAACAGGTACCCAAATCAGGTTGTAATCGGGTACTGATCGGGGCCTAATGTTGTCAGGTTGATTTAGGTACCAGAAATTGGATGCGTATACCTGTTCTTGCAGGTACTCTAGCATGTAGGGCTCTAGTCCAGATGTGGAAGGTTGCAGCATGTCCACTGGGGGATGGAGAATAGGGGTGGGCATCCGGAGGGAATAACAGATCTGTATCTGTGTTACGGATCCAGATCTTTAATTCCAGAATTAATTCCAGATCCATATTTAAATCAATTAAAAAAATAAAAATTAATTAAAAAGTTTAATTTATAAAAAAAACCCCACCATTGCACATACACAAAATAGCTGTTGGACCATTCTGCACATGAGCAACCTCTTCCAAAATAGCGGTGGCAGCATCACCACCATTTTGGAAAAGGGCAGCCGATCTTCACATGTGCAAAATGGCCACTGCGCTTGTGAAGACTGGCTGCCCTTTTCCAAAATGGCGGCGACGCCGCTGCCACCATTTTGAAAAAGGCCACACGCACGTAGAATGGTCCAGTTTTGTGCCATGTTGTTCATGCGCCGTTATTTTGTTATTTATAGATTTTTATACCGAATCGCAACAGGCGTGTTGCAGTTCGCTATGGATTAATCTGAATCCGTAACCCCCATTCCTAGTGGAGAACCTTTTCTGTTCGGTAGGCCACTTGGCCAGATAGGAGTCCGGGGCAGGGGCCTTTGAAGGGTGCACTCAGCATGGGGAGAGTCCAGGTCATGAATCTATGCCATAGACCTGGCCTCGAGTGCATGTGTGCCCCTCATCCTGACTCCCTCCCCCTGAACTCACTCTCTCAGTGCTTGAGGGGAGGAACACAGGATCCCTGGGCCAGATCCAGGAATTTAAAAGATGCTGAATAACAAACAGCTGCAGGGCTTGAGGTTCCCAACCTCAGATGAGTACAATAGACAGCTGATTATCTGGATCTCAGCTACCCAGATGCTCTCCTCAACCGGGGGCACTGCATGTCCCTTGGATGAGTGAAGATTCCAGATGAGCTGAGGCAGCTGCAGCAGGGGACAAAGGAAGAGGAACATAGCAGGAAAGCCAGGCTGCTGTGGCCACTGGCCAGAAATCCTGCAACCTGCTCTCTTCTCTGCTTCCCCCCTCCCCCAGCTCCTGCCCAGCCCAGGCTCAGAGTCCCAGCAGGGGTGTAGTAGCTAGGTACGAATGGAACAGGATCCCTCATCTTGCCCTTGCCCCCACACAAGAGGCGCATAAAGTGCCTTTGCATTGTGGGTAGGATTGCCATATAGGCACATTTGTAGAGGACAATTATGAAAAATACAGGTTGCAGGGCTGCATTGCCGTCAATGCAGCCCTGCAACCTGTATTTTTCATAATTGTCCTCTACAAATGTGCATATATGGCAATCCTAATTGTGGGCCCGCTAAGGCTTGCCGGCCCTGGTGCACCTGCTGGACTTATGGTAACTATGTGTCCCCGAGACCCAGAGAAGCAGTAAGTGGGGGGAGAGAGCTGCAGCAGGGGGCTAGGAAAATCCTGGGGCATGAGACCTCCCATCCCTTTCCCCAACACCCCACTCCTCAAAGCACCCGTGGGTCCGGATGTTTTCCATGTCCCCCACAGGTCTGGATGAGAGGGTCTCCCCTGTATCGGCATGGGTGGCGAGGAACTAGGGTTCAGGAACGCGTATGAAAAATGCATGTTGCAGGGCCTGCATTGGCACCAACATGTATTTGCCATGCGTGTTCCTTAAACATTTGCATAGGTGGCCGAAGGAACTTAGATGAGTGTTACCATCCCTCCCTTCCCCCTGCTCAGTATCATGCAGCTGGTGTGCTGCTTCACTCACAAGCCCCCCAGAATAAAAGATGGCGGGTGGGGGAGAGAAGACCCCTCCCTAAATTATCTAATGGGGCAGTGCCATCCCATCCTGCCAGCAGCATCTCCAAAGTCACCAGATCTTCTGTAAACAAGCCGGACCTAGCATCAGTTTCTGTAGCTGGGATAAAGTCCTCTCCCTCTATTCCCCCCCTAATTCCTTACCTCATCTTGTACCTGAGGCGGTACGTTGTGTTGGGGAGAGCACCATCCAGTGGAGACCAGTGGCATGACATGCACTTTGGATACATCACTAGGCACTGCAGCTCTAAGCCTGGAGACATGCCAAGAGGTTACAATGGGAGATGGACTGATATATTATCAAACAGATCAATTTTCATTAAATATGCACCCAGAACATCTTACTAGTAATATGCTTAATCGTGTCCATAACATTCAAGAAGGACACAATAGTCCCAGTGTGTTTTCTCCGGCAGAAAGAGAACTGAGTTCCCAGAAAGAACCTTTGCTTGCAGACTTTGTACCTGCTACATTGGACACCGCTTCTCTGCCTAACCTTCATGATGGCCCTGCTGCTTTCCCCAGCAGCCTCCTCACTGGGGTTCTAACAGAGCCATCATTGTAAAGCGCTAGTTTGGAAGGGGCTTTTAATTTTGCTGTAAAATGTGCTCTAGGCTCTGCCTTGGCAGACATGGTTTTATCGTGGGCTTGTTTTCTTCCCCTGCTTGTTTCTAAATTTAGAAGCAAAAATTGGATTATCTGCTTTAATGTATAACAGTGTGGAAGTAGAAGGCTTTGGGGTTGGTTTGTTTGTTTTGTTTTCAGGGTGTGTATGTGTGTGTAATTCCAGATGTGTTTCCAGCTTAAACACTTAGGAAAGTTGTGAGATGGCAGAATGGCTTTTGCTCTCTGGGATGGGAGAGAGCGAATTAAAGCTGCAGAGTTAGTTGGTGGTGCTATATATTTTTTTGACACTGGTATGCTATGTGCCACTTCCAGGGGAAAAAAAAAAATATTGTTAACACCTATGTTTAAGCCAGAGGATTTCCATAATGATTCCCATTGTAAGCCCCTTGGGCAGGGACCTTCCTATAACTATTGATTGTACAGAACTAGGTACACTGCTGGTGCTATATAACACAGTAACACCTATGTCTAAGCCAGAGGAGTTCCTTAATTATTCCCACTGTAAGCCCCTTGGGGGCAGGGATCTGTCTATAACTATTGCATGTACAGCACCAGGTATGCTGCTGGTGCTATATAAAAATAAATAATAATAATTTTAGTAATATTGGAATTTATTTATTTATTTTATTTATTTTTATTTGTACCTGATCTGTCCCCAAAGGCTCAGGGTGGCTTACAGCATAAAAACATAAAACCAGTAAACATATAAAACTATACAATATCCCACTTAAAACCCTCCCACTGCTGCCCCCAAATCCTATCCCCACCTGCTAAAAGCCTGGCTAAAGAAATAGGTCCTACAGTAGCTACAATTCCTCCTGCCCACCACAAAAATTAAATATACCCAACAAAAGGCCAGATTCACATGCACAGGTGAGTCTCCTAGGTTGTTAGCCTTGGGGTACTTGCTTCTGAGGTGGTAATCTTCTTGGCAACTGTTCACACAAACGTGGAATAATTACCCCTGGGAAGATTATTTAATTTTATTTATTTATTTATAAAATCTTGATACCCCGCCCCTCCTGACACAGAAGCTTGGGACAGCTATTATCCCATGTGAGCAGGTGGGTGTTAGGTATTAGTGACTTAACATGCACAAATAACACCCTTCCTTTGTCCACACAGTTCACTTACCCCCATAGCCTACAGCATGGACTTATGTTTAATCCGGCGTCCATACCTCCAGGAGTGGAAACACCCAACATCACTTTAAATGTTGGGTAGAAAAACAAACATGACGCTGGCCTGCTATGGCCCGGGGATTCACCTGCACGTGTGTTCCCTACCACCAGATGTTGTCCTGTAGAGCGGTTAGGCAGCTAGGGCGGCCAGATACGCAAACCTTAGGGGACACTTATGAGAAATACAGGTTGCAGGGCTGCATTGGGGCCAGTAAAGCCCTGCAACCTGTATTTCTCATAAGTGTCCTCTACGTTTTGCCTATCTGGCCACCCTATAGACAGCTGGCCAAGAATGTGCCCTGGACCTGGATCCTGGGCACCCATCCCGGGCCGAGGGCCGGCTACGCGGGCCAACACGACTGGTCACCATAGCTGTGCGTCATGGCGGGGCACTGGGAGAGGGGCGGGGCCATCCACACTTTGCTCGCAGTCCCCCCTCCCCCGAGGTGTGTGCAGGCACTGGAACGGCTATCCTGGCACTGGGCACGTTGGTTCCGTGCTGCTCGCCGACCCGGTGAGCGGAGGCCACGGTGGTTTTCTGCCCCGAGCCAGGGAGCCGCCCCGCTGCCTGCACGTTGGTTTTTACCCACTGGGTTCCTGTAAACACAGAAGGGGTTAAAGCAAAGGAGGGGCAATTGTTTTGTGTTTGTGTTTTAGACAAGCCCCAATGCACACTCCTACCCCTCTGGGGTTTTATTTATTTATTTATCAATTTAATACTCCGCCCCTCCTGCCGTCAGGCAGCCCAGCAACTCTTTTTGACTCAGAGTTTCTGGATTTTGCCACATTATCTCCAAGTTCCAGACGAAGCTTTAATTTTCCTGGCTATCCAGGGCGCAGCTAGAATTTTTTCAGGGGGGCAGGTTCACACCAAAAAGGGGGCAGGAGGAAGAGTATTTTTCACCCCCTAACTCCCCTTTCCTGATGTGAAACCAGTCCCTTCAGAGCATTGTATATGGTCATCACAACGCTCCAAAGGGGTGTGGTCAGTCTCTTTGCCCCACCCCTTTCTGACGTAGCCCCAGTGCCTTCGGAATGGTATAACAGTCCAGTGCTCCAAAGGGGTGTGGCCATGTCGGAAAGAGTTGGGAGAGTCCCGCCCCCTCCTGGCATAACTCCACCCATTTTGGGGTCAAAGGGTCTGGGAAGAGGGCAACCCTAGATAAGAAGACTTCAGGGGTCAGGGCAGGGCCACACGGTCGCCCTACTTTTGCTGTCCTTCTAGCGCCACTGGTTCAAAGGCGACACTCCTCATGACGTGAGGTGGAACTAGCACGACGGCCGATCCTTCAAAATAAATCAATTCTGAATTCATTTGGCCCCTTTCCATTCCCTAGATCTGGCTCCTGCTCTGCCTCCTCCTCACATCTCGGCCATTAGGCGCCAGGATGGAAGGGGGTGCTTGCACTCCCGTGTCTCCCGCCTGGCCCCGCCCCTTCCGAGCTTTGTGACATCACAACGCTCAGAAAAGGGCAGCCTCTCCCGCCCCGCCCCTCCAGAATGTAATTCAGCCGGCGCTTTTGATCTTTGACCTCAGAGGTGTGAGGGGGGGCTCAGTTGAGCAAGCGGCCTGAGCACCACTAGCAAATTTTCAGAGTGGGTGGAGGAAGGAGTGGAGACAGCACTCTGCCCCCACCCACTCTGAAAACCTCCTTCCTGGTGGGTTTGCTGCAGCTCCCAGGGAGGCTCACTGGGACCCAGAGCAGCGCCATAACCTTTGTGGGGGGAGGCTGAGGCTGGCTGGGGACACACACCCTCTTTTTGAAGGGCTGCTCCCTTGCGCCTAGGGTGGCCATAATTGCGACATGAGTTTTGGTCTACTATAGCTTTGCCATATGAGCACAACATTCCCCCTCTTCACCCCGCTGGGCAGGATCAAGTTTTCCTTTCGGCAGAGAGACATTTGTGAATGCTTGCGCCCTTCATTAGGATCTGCCAAACATTCCTCCCTTGCATCTCGAGTTCAAAGCCAGCGAGATTGTCACGTCCCTGCATTTAACCCAACCTCTCTCTCCAGAGCTCGGGGGGGGGACCAGGCTGCCAGGGAAGGGAATTCTCAGGGGATGGCCGTAGCTATTGTGTTTTACCTTTCGGTGCCAGGTACCTGCCAGAGAGCCTCGCTATTCCAACACAGACGAGGAAGTAACAGTTAAGCAGTCTTGCCATCTGGGGAAACATAATGGATTGAGCATACGGACAATTAAAAACGCAATGACAGCTTATACCCAGAGCTCTGCTTCAAGTTGATTTCAAACATCTTCAGCTTCCCGGTGATGACAAGCAGTGGAAGACAGCAAAGTCCTCTCCTCGTCCCCCTCTGTAACTTGCACAGGCCACTCGAAAGAGCAGCACAACTTAACCCAGGCTTAAGGGATGCCTAGGCTTGTGTGGCTCAGTCTCAGGGAGCAGACACTAACTGGGTAATCACTTGACCATTAAATTACCATATTTCCAAGATGACTTCAAATTTAAGACAAACCCCTTAAAATTCCAGAAGCTGCAGAAGTTTGTGTTTTTTTGTAAATGTTTTTTAAGTTTGGTACATTTTGTCCTCAAGTGGTATATACTAGGATGGGTGATGGGATATGTAGTCTTCCAGGGACCAAGCCCCAGAGGAGTGTATGGGGCTAGAATTACATTTCCCTTCACGCGCTGCAGTGGCATTTCGCATTGACCGTGCTTGCTGGGGTTTCCCCCCCCCCCATAATATTTATTTATTTATTTATTTATTTAAATTTTTATCCCACCCTAAGATGTCAATCTAACAGGGGTGGAAACCTCAGGTTGGGGGGTGGGGGCAAATGTGGCCCACAGCTGGATTTTATGTGGCTCCTTTCCAGTTCCTACATCTGGCCTGTGGATCCAATTCCTACCCCCAAGTACTGAAAACCTGAGCTCAGGGGAAAGAAGTAGAGATGAGGGCATGCACACTAGGGTAGATTCATGCATCCAGGATTTGGACTCTCCTCTTCCTGAGTGCACCCCTGAAACATTCCTGCCCGCAATTCCTATGCGGCCCTCAGAGCTTGCATTAGTTTTCAAACTGGCCTCCGGGAGGAAAAAGGTTCCCCACCCCGATATAAGATGACTCATGATTTCTCCAGTCTTACTGACTGGGGGCGGGGGGTAGGGAATACACTGAATTTGGATCAATTATGGTCTGTAGGTCAGAGCAGGGAGGTGGGACATCAAGAATCTGCTCTCAGCTCTGGTCATGACATGGGTCTGGCCTTGGGTCGGCTATTAACTGCTCTGCTCCTCAGTTTACCCATCTGCAAAATGGGCATTATACTGCCGTGTTGTGAGTTTTTGTTGACTACGGTCTATGAAGGGCTTTCAGATCCCCTGATTAAAACATGTTAGTTCATGTTGAGAAGGCATCGTTGTACACAGGGTAACTAGGTAGGAGTTGTGTCTCCTCAGTAGAAGACTGAGACTTTCTAGCAGTGAAAAAAGTCCAGTACTGGCATTGTAAAGGAGACTATTAAGATTGCAGGGGGATGGAAGCAGGCATTCCTCGGTGGGCAGTGAGAAAGAGACATTGCTGTGGGATTGCCTTCTTTTAACTGATAGGGATTTTAAAATTAGTATCATTATTTATTTATTTATTAATATTATTATTATTATTAATAAAAGATTCATATGGCCTGGTGCTATATTATAAACAGGTCCCTGCACCAGGAAGGCAAGGAGATTTGCAGGTTGATTTGTTTATGCAGTCAATGATTAGCTGCTGAGAAAGGATCATTTCCATCAGGCTGCTAGTCTGCTGCAAACCCAAGGAGACTGGCTTATTCCAGAGGCTCTCCCAATGGTACAGCAGAGACCATGCTAAGAAGATGCTCATTCAAACCGATAGCAGAGCTATGGTACGCTTTCCCTGAGAATTGTGCAAAGGGAAATCTCTTCCAAGAACCATGCCATGCGAGCCACTGCAATAAACAAGGCTTTATGTCCTCTCTGCCACGTTCGATCCAAATTACATGCTGGGAAGCCTAGAATTATGCAGCCTGGCGCAATCCTCTCCCTCCCTTCTCGGTACTCTCCTCCCTGGTCAGACTAGTTGTAGTCGGTACAGAGGAGGTGAGAACACCCTGAAAAAAGTATTTTGAGTTTAATAGGGGCCTGAGGGGAAATGGTTTGGCCGCTCAGACATGTACAGAGTGTTATTGTATCCTCCAACAGTACCTTTTTTGCCTAGTACAATAACGGGTTTTGTTATCTTGTACTGGGCTCCCAGCAGTGTACGGCTTGTACCAGGTTCAGCAGGCAAAGGGGGTCATTAAAACCTCATTAATCCAACTAGGGAAACAGCTGACTGAGCCCTGCCCTACCCTGGCTGCTGCTATTGTTTATTCATTGCTGGGGTGGGGGGAAGGCAGAGGTGGAGCACCTTTTCTCATTTTAACAAGCTTGAGATAAAACACTGCTATCAGCGAACAAAGTAAGGTAATGCCCAGGTCGGAGGGAGCTGTGTGCCTGGGATCAAGATTAAAATGAAAAAAAGGTAGGAGGGTCGAGTGCGTTTGTGAGAGATGATTATTTTGTGTGTTGAAAGGGACTGTCACTGCTTCCACCTGGGATCCTCTCAGTGACTTTCAAACTAAAACTTTACAGCCAAAGTCAGTGCACGTGCACCCATTTGAAAATTTTGACTTTTTAACAGGGTGAGTTTTAGCTCAAACTATCAGTCCTGCACATACAAACCTATCTGCACACAGAGCCTCTCACGCACACATCCTTTTTTTTTTTCCATCTCAGCCCCCAAATTCATCAGTGGGCTATTAAAATTTTTCATAAATACATGCAAAGTCATGCAAATCAGAGGTGGCATGAAACATACCTATTTCTGTCAAATGTTGGAGGACATGGTTTATGAATATAGATGCTTCTCCATGGGAGGGGCATTCTGTTTGTGGAAAAAGCTGATCTATAGAACACTTCTAACCGTGTTGCCATTGAACTTAAGAGTTAATGAGCCACTGAGATTAGTTGGAAATCAAAGAATCTACACTGTTTCAGGCTCTCTGTGGAGTCATGCAGATGTTACTGCCTTGGTTACACTCCTTGACTGACATAATGACTGGGACAGGGGGTTTCCCAATAAATGTTTAGAGCAAGGTTGGGGAATCTCAGGTCTATCGGCCAAATAAAGCGCATAATTTTAAAAATATATAATTTTAATCTGTACCCTTTCTAATTCCTGGATCTTGAACGTCAACTTCTGGTCCCAGAATATAAATTTCCATTCCCATTTTTTGTTTGTTTGTTTTCTGTCCCGATTTTTCCATTTTCTGTCCTGATTTTTTGATCGGTAACCGGAAAAATTGGTAATGGAACTTTCAGAGTGGGTGGTGGAGAGAGCAGGGGCAACACTCTGCCCCCACCCACTCCGAACACGTTTTAGCAGTGCTCAGCTGCTTGGAAAAGGTCCCAATAAGAAGGAAGTTTTCAGAGTGGGCAGTAGGCGTGGTCCTCTGCGGGGGAGGGAATTCTGTTTTGTTTATTTTTAATTTCATTTTTATAAGATTATCAGATTTAATTACAGATTCGGATTACGGATCCGTATTTAAATCCAATAAAAATAAAATATAATACATTTTTAAAACATTTTTTTTTACTGCGCATTTACAAAATGGCCACTGTTCCATTCCGTGCATGCACAACCTTTTCCAAAATGGTGCCCATAACATCGCCACCATTTTGGAAAAGGATCGCCAGTCTGAACATGCGCAAATGGCCACTGCACGTGTGCAGACTGGCTGCCCTTTCCCAAAATCACAGTGGCGCGGCCACCGCCATTTTAGAAAAGGGCATGTATGTGCAGGATGGCCCGGCGTCTATTTTGTGCATGCGCAGTCATTTTTTAAATAAATAAAATAAATTTGGAACCAAACTGGAGCAGGCTCGTTCCAGACTGTTCCGTATTAAAGTAAATTATTATTATTATTATCATTATTATTAACAAACATTTATATAGCGCCAGCAGTGTACCTGGCACTTTACAAAGTAATAAAATAGACACGGTCCCTGCCCCTAGGGCTTACAATCTGAGAGACAGGAGCTGGGGGAGAGACTTAGGAAGGGGAACAGAGGGAGAGACAAGGGGTCTAACATTCATGAAGATGCGAGGTCTCAAGTGCACGTACTTGGCTTGGTTACGATGAGAATGACAGCAGGCAGGTCCATGTTGCAAGGATAAGGGTAAACCGATCGTAGGTATAGGAATAGTGGCTCAGCAGGATAAAGAGTCAGACAGAGCAGAGCGAAAGAGGTGAGTTTTAAGGAGAGATTTGAAGGTATGAAGGGAGGGGGCAAGGCGGATGTGGACAGGGAGGGAGTTCCAGGCATGGGGGGCAGCAAGTGAGAAGGGACGAAGGCGCTTAGGGGAGCAGGGAAGGCGTGGAAGGGTGAGAGAAGGGACAGAGGAGGAGCGAAGTGCACGGGCTGGAGTATGGAGGGCGATAAGTGCAGAGAGGTAGGGGGGAGCAAGGTTGTGAAGAGCTTTATAGGTGAAGACTAGGAGCTTGTGCAGGATTCGTTCAGGAAGGGGAAGCCAGTGAAGCGAAGAGAGGAGGGGCTGCACATGGTCGAAGCGACTGGCGAGGTAGATGACCCTGGCAGCAGAGTTTTGGACAGAGATGAGGGGAGAAAGGTGAGACCGGGGAAGGCCAGTGAGAAGGAGGTTACAGTAATCGAGGCGAGAGATGACCAGAGCATGAACAAGAGTTTTGGCAGACGAGACAGAGAGAAAAGGGCGAATCTTAGCAATGTTATGGAGGGAGAAGCGACAGGATTTAGCAACAGAGTCAATGTAGGGTTTAAAAGAAAGGGGTGAGTCAAAGATGAAGCCTAGGCTACGGGCTTGGGGGACAGGCAGGATGGTGACTCCATCAATAGTTATTGACAGTGAGGAAGGAGAGGAAGGATGAGGGGGGAAGATAAGGAGTTCAGTTTTAGCCAACATCCCACCCCTAGCGGGCAGGGGTGCACTGCTGGCCCCGCTGACTCTTAAAACATCCGTCTCGGTGGAGTCGCTGACTCTCCAGGAGGCCTTTCTGGGAGCCAGGGCGGCAACACAACCTTTGCAGGGGGAGGCCCAGACTGGGAGGGCTGCTGCTTAAGGGAGGGTTTCCATACATGCCATTTTTTCCAGGACACTTATGAAAAATACATGTTGCAGGGCGCCAATGCCGGTATTGTATGTATATTTCATAAGTGTCCTGAACAAATGTGCATATATGGCAAGCCTGCCTTAAGGAGGCCCTGTCCCCTTGCCTTTCGGGGGCCCATAACTGGGACATGATCCTAGGCCCACCGCAGCCTTGCTACCCCACAAACGGGTGCTCCCGCACGGCTGCAAACTGTCCGGGCCCTTGCTATGAGCGCATGTGGACGCAGGCAGCCAGTGAGAATTCTGCCAGAGCGCCGAGGGCTTGTGGGACCAGGCACTTTAAGGAGAGAGAGAGAGCACTGAAGCATCGATTAGAAACCGTACAAGGCCGCACATCGAATGATTTGCAATTTCACTAGTGTAACTTGCAGGAGGATAAAGCTTTTCTTGGCCATGACTGCCCTGGGGGGACATTCCTTCCGAATACCTGCCATTTGGTGCCACCTGGTGCCTTCCGAAGGCAAATGATTTGCTCTCAAAGCGTTGCTGTTAGCCAGAGAGAAAACCAGTGGGGTGACCTAACACGGGCAAAGTGGAAGCTGGAGGCGTAGGGTTGGCATACATGCACATTTTTAGAAGGCACGTATGAGAAATACAGGTTGCAGGGCTGCAATGCAGCCCTGCAACCTGTATTTCTCATAAGCACCCTCTAAAAATGTGCATCTATGGCAGCTCTAGGAGGAGGACGCACATTCTCCTGGCTGCTCCCCCAGATCCACAGCATACTACTACTGCTAGCTAAGAGCTGGGCAGTTTCCTAATCCCGAGCCGCATCCATTGATCACAATGGGGCCAAAGAGCCACATGTGGGCTCTGCAGCCATTTTTGTACTAGAGTCTGCATTGGGAACAGTAAAGGCCAAAAGGGAGGAATCCGACACTTACCTCAGCACTGTGGGAAGTTCCTCTTTTCTCCCAGGGCAGCGAAAATCTCCTGTCTCTGCTGGCTCAGCTGTGTTTTATATACCCATTGCTTAGGCGCAGGAGTAATGGTGGGCTGGGTTTAATTTACATTTAAAAAAATTTAAAAAATCCCTAACATCTTTTCCAGATGATATTTGAGGCCCAGTTTAATATTCAAGCAGGCTGCTTCTCGAAACAAAGAACAGAAAGTTATTTCAAAGAAAATGAACGTGCCAAAAAGAATTATGAGGAAGAATTGATCGAATTCTCTTGAATGTAAAAGGACTTCCCCCGCTTGCCTTCGAACAAAGGTTTGCGGAGAGCCCCCGGTTTTATGAAGTGCCTAGTTAGCACCCTGGCATGCGAGATGCCACCCGGCTACTAGAAATGAAACCGAAAGAAGAAAAAGACTCAGTTTACAGGAAAAGTGCTGCATGTCTAGCACGTTAGCTTACTGTGTCACTGGGCTGGGCCACTGTTCTCAGAGCAGATCCCACCATGGTATACCTATAGCTAGCTAAGGCCACTCGGAAAATAAATATATCTTCCATTTTCATAGCATCCCCCCTGTGAGAGCCAGTTTAGCCTAGTAGAGTAAGTGTGGACTTGGAGTTGGAAGACCAGTGTTCAAATCCCAACTCTGGGTAACTTTGGGAAAGTCATTGCCTCTCAGCCTCATTTCCCCATCTGTAAAATGGAAATGTTTGTATCCTAGGGTGCTTTTAGACAAGCACCTCTCCTCTCACCTATTATCCATGTTACAGGGCACCAATACAGCCCTGCGACATGCATAAATAACCACCAAGGGTGGTTAGCGTCATGTCTGTTTTCACCCCAGGTTAATATGATCCTTCTTTGGTTGGACAGAGTATGCAAGCTTTTGAGTTACGCAAAGAAGCCCTTCCTCAGGCATGACCAAAAGAAAGTCAAAAACGGACGATATCTTAAAATCAGACAAAAATGCCTTCTTGGGAATTCTATTGGCGCGCCACATCTGTGCAATGAAGGCACATAGAGAAGCATTCTTGGTGGCTGCTCCATAGCTTTGACATTCACTTCCCCTACAGCAGGGTTGGGAATCCTCAGGCCTGGTGTCCAAATTCAGCTTATGGCAAGTTTTTATTTGATCCCTTTCCAGTTCCCGGATCTGGCCCCTGGTCCAGTTCCCACCCGCAGTCACCGAAGGACTGAGTTCGGGTCAAGGGAGCAGAGATGAGGGCATGCACGCAAGGATAGGGCACAGATCCATGGCACAAATCCACGATATGGGCCTTCCTTTTCTTGACTTCACCCCTTAAGCACCTCTACCCCTGAGGTGGCTCCTGAGCTCCTTGGAGCTTTTTCTAAGTTTCAGAGTGGCCCCTGGATGGGAAAAGATTCCTCACCCATGCAGGGCCCAAGCATTTGGGGGGGAGAGGGGGGAAAGAGGAGGAAATGGGTACACTTTACCAGGGCCCAGGGGTCCAAGGCTGCAAGCCCATTACCATGGGGAAAAAACTTGAGGCTAAATTGTAGATGCTTGAGGATGTTTATGCAAGCTTATTTCCCTGTATCTATGGGGTATCCAGGTCTTGTGAGGTTTGCTGGAGCCAATCAGAAGCAGCGTTAGAGCAGAACAAGCCACATTCTGAACAGTGAGCTTTTCAGAAATAAAACAGACATTTTCCTTTCATGACTCATGAGATTCTGTGGATGGGATGGGATGGTGCTGGGTGGGTGTTACGAGTTTGTACTGGGGCCAGAGAAATGATGCTTGGGCCCTGCACCCTTGCCCTACAGGCTTGTCAAAGCCTGAACATCTTTCAAAAGAAATACAAAGCATTTTTACTTAGATCAGGCATTTGGTCAATTATTTGGTCCGAGGGGGTGGTGGTGGTAGGTTTTAATACACATTTGCGGGGGACATGGTTATATTTTTAAAAATATCCTGTAAACTTTTTTATGTTATTTTTATTGAATATTTGTTTGCATGGTTGCCCACCCCAAACCTTCAGGATTGGGCAGGCTAAAACTTCAAATAAATAAAAATACTTTGTCTCCTGTCCCTCTCACCAGGGACCAACCACATTCTCTCTCTAAGATCCAGGTTTATTGTCTCTCTGACTCGAACCAAAGTGTTCAGTTTTTAGATAAAAAGGCTCCCTACACCACATATCTTGAACTCTTACTCAGAAAGCAAAGGTGGTATCTTTCCATTTTATAATTAAGTACAAGACAGACAATTTATAAAGGTGTTTTGAGAGCCTCAGTTACGTACTCCTGCTCATTCTATGGGTTTGCCCACATGCAACTGATTGGAAATGCATCTAGGAGGTCATTTGCTAACAAGGAGAATCCAGGTTGGTTTTCCACAGGGCTTGAGGTAAGTGAAAATGAAAAATTAAACAGATCTGACTCTCAACAAAGCAGAAACAAGGAGGCTGAGTAAGAAGGTGCTATTTGCACAAAGCTACTTGTCCAAAAAGAATTGTATGTCAGAATTATTTAATTCAGGAGGTGTTTTCATTGTTCTAGCGAAGAGGACTCTGGTGGCTCAGTACACGGTCTGCTGACTGTCTGCTCTCCTTGCTGAACCAACACGCAATTCAACATAATGGCTCAGTTGGCAGTCTACTCATTGTCAAGTCAAGGACTAGGGCAGCTGGAGCACAGCACCCTGGATGGAGTTGTGCCAACAGGTATGGGGGAAGAGGACCTTTACCAACTTCAGCTGCTGCCCTTTTGTGGAAAAAGTGACCTGCATAAAAAATGAAAAGTCGAGTGTCACAATGTGGGACAGAAAACTTAAGAGGGCTGCTGGTCCTAAACATCCTTCTGGCCAGTCCAGCCACTTGGCGTCATGCCATTATGACAGCACTTTTGAGCATTTCAATACCAGATGGATTATGTCACAGGTGAGCAGTAGATGGTGGTTTTGGCACCTGCAAGGCTAATTAGGGACCAATTGTTGCAGCAAATAGTAATAACCTTTGATCATTGTCTTGCGAGTCCATGGTCACCTCCCAGTTTCTGACTCTGAACATAATCTTGAGTGGGTAGTACCAACATCAACCCCTGAAATGAATAGGACTCTCCCAGAATTCGTGCCGGCACTGTCCACACCGAGGACGTTTCTTCCTGTCTCACAGACTCCAACCCAAGCATTTTTGGTTTGTAACTAACAACTATCAGCATTACGCTGAGACCGTAGCGGTAGCGGTACTGAGATTTCTCCAAAAGTTGAGGCTTGGTAAAACAACATTGGCAAATCTGACATCAATGGAGAGACTCGCATTTCATAAACATGATTCAGACAAGCTTAATGCAGTTTGGAAAGTATATGGGGGGCTATTTCAGAAACTAGCATAAGTTTAGAGCAAACTGGTATGTTGTATCCACGTGCACTCAATCTCCCTTCTTTATCTGGGGGGTGGGGGGGAAGATAACCTACACATTTGTATCGTATTAGAAAGCAACGCTGAGGAATGCTGCCAAAACATATTAGATTTGTGAACCAACATGCAATTTTTATCATGGACTTTATGAATGACGGAATGCAACACAAACCTCTCTCCATTCTCGAATTTCATGTCAAGGAAACAGCAATTACACCCTCCCGCCCCCTCCTTCCCCCTTTTGATTATGTGTACCTGTAATTGGTACATTATAATTTAAGATTTATTTATTTTTTTTAAAGAAAGATGGCTTTGAAATCAAAGGAATGCAGTATTTTAAGATGCCTTTATCGAGAAGGCAGGCAAAAACTTAAAAGCAAGTCAGATCACTCAAGAACTGGGTCTCTAAATCAAACCATGTAGCTTTCTAAATAAATATGTAACTAAGATAACTGACACATGCAGTTTGATACTTTGGGGGCAGGAGCAAGAAGTGCCGAGGCAATGGTAGTGGCGTGGGGGCACTCCCCCTTTATCTACCATTAGCTTAGGAGAGAAAGGGATGGATATTTTCCACGCAGACAATTTTGAATCTCCACCGTAATACCTCTCCGTATGGTCACTCTGCACTCACCAACCTAAACGGTTTTAGTACCGGGAAGTTTTTTGGACTGGGAGAGCTAGCTCCTGAAGCATCATGACTTGGCATACCATTTTGGACTCTCCATTCCAGTACATTCTTCTGGACAACAGAGCAAACACTGTGGTTTATTTCAGTACGTGCAGCTCTTCTTTTTATAGCGGCTTCTCTCGAGTGAAGGTTGTGCGCCCAGACCCATCCACCCCACTCCATGCTCTCCCACCAGCAAAGAAAGACTTTGCCTGTCACCGTCTCGGAGGCTGGCAAGATGTAGATCACAATCTAATGGCAGATCGCAAGGGAGTCTGGAGCAGCTCAGGGGAATATGGGGAGAGGGACCAGCCCCTCAGTGATCACTTTTGGGGAGGAGAACAGGACTGGTGAACCAGGGAATCTCTCTGGCTAGGAGAGCTCCTCCAGTGCAGGAGGGAAGGTGCTCTCTAAAGGGGAGGGCTCCTCTCCACTCCTGAGACCAGCTGCTGAGGTGCTCTAGAGCTGGGAGCCAGCAGGAGAAGTCCAGACTAGGGCTGAAAGGAGAAGCAATTTTTTTTCCCTCGCAAAAATATTGTGAGAATCAAGAACTGTCACCAAGATCTTGGTACAATCTCGATAACAGACAGAGACCTCGGTCAAGACATTTTCTCAAAATACCGTTTACGGTGTACCGTCTTCATCCCGGTAATGCGCATATGCAAAATGCCACTTTGCACATGCGCAGCATTATTATTTATTTAATTATTTATTTATTAAATTTATACCCCGCCCCTCCTGAAAACAGCTCGGGGCGGCTTCCGACCCTAAAATATACATAAAATACATATAAAATAATTTAAAACACATAAATAAAAATATTAAACAGGGTCCGGGCAACATTAAAACAGTAAATCGGGAAGGGGAGATAAAAACCAAGTTAACCCACCCTCCCCAAAGGCCTGGGCGAACAGCCAGGTTTTACAACTTCGCCGGAATGAAAACAGGCTTGGGGCCAGGCGAGCTTCCTCCAGGAGGGAGTTCCAAAGGCGCAGCCCGACCACCGAGAATGCCCTCTCCATTGTGGTCCCCCGCTTTATGCAGGGGACCTCCAGGAAGGCACCCCCGGCAGACCGAAGGAGTCACTCTGGGGCGCGGAGGTCCCTGAGGTATGAGGGCCACAGACCGTGAAGGGCCTTATAAATCAACACCAAAACCTTGAACCTAGCTCGGCACGCTATTGGCAACCAGTGCACAATCCGGAGCACAGGTGTTCTGTGCTCCAGACGACCCGTCCCTGTAAGGAGACGGGCCGCCGCATTCTGCACTAGCTGCAGCCTCCGAACCTGAACCAAGGGAAGCCCCACGTAGAGCGCGTTGCAGTAGTCCAGCCTCGAGGTGACGAAGGCATGGATGAGGGAGGCCAGGTCCGGGCCAGAGACGAACGGACGCAGCCTCCGCACCAGATGCAACTGGCGGAAAGCAGCCTTTGCGACTGCCTCCACCCGTCGCTCCAGGCAGAGATTCACGTCCAATATCACCCCCAGACTCCGGACCTGCTGAGCTATAGGAGGGCGAACCCCCCCAATCAGGGGGGCCGCTACCTCCCTCGCTCTCCCCACCAACATCACCTCCGTCTTATCGGGGTTGAGCTTCAGTCTGCTCTGCCGCANAGCAGGGTCTGGGTCAGTAGAAAAAGAGAGGTACAGCTGAGTATCATCAGCATACTGGTGACATCGCACCCCGAACCCTCTCACGACCTCCCCCAAGGGCTGCATATAAACATTAAACAATAATGGAGACAGAATGGAACCCTGCAGAACGCCGCATGATAAAGCACGGGGGCAAGATGTCTCCTTCCCCAGCACCACCCGCTGGCTTCTCCCTGAGAGGAATGAACGGAACCATTCAAGAACAGTCCCATCCAGACCCTCCAGGTCACGCAGTCGCCTCAGCAGCAGCCCATGGTCCACGGTATCAAACGCGGCCGAGATCTAGCAGAATGAGAAATGGTGAACATCCTGCGTCCATCTCCCGGCGGAGGTCGTCGACTAAGGCCACCAACGCTGTCTCAGTGCCATAGCCGGGGCGGAACCCAGATTGAAAAGGGTCCAGGAAACCGATGTTATCTAGGTGCACCTGGAGCTGAAGCGCCACTGCCCGCTCAATAACCGTCCCTAAAAAGGGAAGGTTAGAGACCGGTCGGTAACTGGCGAGCGCATCCACGTCCAAGGATGTTTTTTTCAGCAGGGGGCGCACCACAGCCTCCTTGAGGCTGGGCGACAACCTCCCCTGCTGCAGGGACGCGTTCACTACCCTCGCCAGCACCGTCCCCAACGTCTCCCTGGAGGCTTTCACCAGCCAGGACGGGCATGGATCGAGTTCACAACAGGTGGCTCTCACAGACCTCAAGACATCCGCCGCATCGGTGGGCGTCACTTCCTGAAACTCCCCCCACAAAGCTGGACTGGACGGGGCCTCCATCCCCTCACGCTCTCCCCTTACTGCCCCTAATCCAGCATCAAAGTTGCTCTGAATCTGAGCGATCTTACTGGTATGAATGTGATACACAGTAATTCGGTAAACAGCAGATTGAGGTAAACGCTAAACAGTAATTTGAGAAAACTTTCTCGACCAAGAAACGTCAAGAATCAACGTTTTCCTCGATTATAATTTCTCGCTTAAAACAAGTCAAGAACCGTTATTCTCTACAATAACCAAGAAAAACTTGAGATAGCATTTTAACTCTAGTCCGCACCCGGAGCACTGAAACCAGGGGAGGGGGTCCTTGTAGATTGCTTGAGGCGGATGTCTGGTTCAAACAGATCACGCGCCCTATAAATCTGGCCACCCCTGAGTAACAGGATGTATATGAAGAATTACGTGACTCATGAAAACACTTTGATTAAACATCAGTATAAAAATATCTTTATTGCTTTAAAAAAATGTTAATATGATAATTCCAGATATTTCTTCCTTTTGATGAAGAGAAGCTTTATTCATTAATCCTTCCACTGAATTATATTGAGGGATTTCATTACAGCTCTTCCTTATACCAACAAGTAGAACAAACCCTATGTTTAAATAAACTATGAATGAGGTATTGTTTGCAGTGAGCTCACTAGAACACACTGCAAAGAGGCATTGCGTGGAGACACTACAGGACAGCTTCATTAACCTGAAGGCCCTGGGAGACATTTTGATCAACAAGGCGTATGAGCTGTGCAGAGAGATGACTGGTCAGGTTCAGAGGCTTCCAGTTCGATCCTCGGAGCACTGGACTGGTGTAATGAAAAGGGCTTGCACGGAGGCTGCACTTGGAGGATCAGAGTTTCCATTGTGTGTGTCCCCCATCAGCGGAGAGTAGTGAAAAGAAGTCAGGTGGCTTCACAGACCAGGAGGTCAGAGGTAGGGGTAAAACAAGAATGGATTTTCATTCTCGCGAGATTCTCGCAACCCCGGAGATGTCTCGTGCATTCTTGCAAGATTCTCGAAACCCTAAAAACACTCTGTGCATGCGCCAAATGGCTGCCAGCGGCCACGCATGCGCAATGGCTGCCAGCAGCCATTTTGGGCAAGCGCAGAGCTGGTTTTTGGCTGTGCGAGAATCTTGCAACAACAGGTCGAAAATCGGCCAATCTGACCTGTTTGCATTATTGAAAATCTCGGCAAGAACCCTTTTTGAGAACTGCAGAGGTGAGTTTCAGCCCTAGTCAGAGGACTCCATGTTCCGGGAGAACCCGGCACACATATGAAGAACGACAGGTAACGAGTTAGCTAGGATATTTAGTTAACTGCATATCAATTGCCACCTTCACTTACTATTACTGTAAACACACTGGCTAACATTGGGCCCTGCTGACAGCTTCAATAGTTACACGCATTCATGTTAGGGACAGGCTAAACCAGGGGTAGCCAAGAGGTCAAGCATGATCTACCGGTAGAATCAGAACCTAGTCTCCAGTAGATGATGGTTTGGGGAGGAGGACCAGCCCCTGAGAGATCACCTCTAGGGAAACATGTGGAACCAGCACCCCCCAAGGAGTGTCTGAAGGGAGGAGACAAGTTAGGAGAGCACCTCCAGGGCAGTGGGGAAGGCTCTCTCTAAAAGGGAGTGCGTCTCTCCCAAGACCAGTTGCCAAGGTATCCTAGAGCTGGGAGCCGCTGGGAGGGGTCCTGGTACATCACCTGAGGTTGAGGTTGATCAAGGGGATCATGGGCGCCATAATTTTGGCCACCTCTGGACTAAATGGTAGGGATGGGAGTTTTGGATTCGGATTGAACCGAATCATTCAGTTCTATCCGAAAATTCGGATCTTTTTTTTGTTTCGGACGATTCGGATCTTTAACGCGGATTTTTTTATTTGGATTTTTTGCATTGCGGTTTGTTCCTGTTTGGGGGAAAATGCAGATGCAAAAAATCCACATCGAGGTCCGAAATTCCTAAAGAGCCGAATCTGGAATTCCCCCTGGAGTCCCACCCCTACTAAATTTCAATTTTCTGTACAGTGCCAGGCACATGGCTGGCGCTATATAAATGTTTATAATAATAATAATAATAATAATAGTGATGGTAAACGACATACAAGCGAGCATGCAAGCGGAGAATCTACATGCTGTAGAGACAAGACGACACAGGAGGGGGCTATTTATTTTCTCTCCTACAAGCCTACTCCTCAAAATGCACACACTCTCACAAACGTGCAAATCCATCGCCATTTGCCTCTCCGACTACTCCTGTCCCTAGGACATTATTGTACAGCCAGCGATTTCCAGGCTCTTGACACTCATTTCAAAACAGAAAAGGATGCCCAATGTCTGGCCGCCACGCAGGTGCGCCGATCCCTGGCGCTCACGTCACTTCTTATGGCTCTGCACGAGTGTGCCGACTGGGACCGTGCCGCTCTTGACTTGGGCTCGGGTCTTGGGTTTGTACTTCAACGTAAAGACCAGGGCTCGTACCGCCCTGCGGTAGGGCCCGTTAATGAGACGGGAAGCGAGATGAAAAACTTCGCGCTCAATATTTTCAGCCAGCGGGTGATCAATCTGAAAACCAGAAAGTATAAGATGAGATCCGTATTGTTTAAGAAGGGAGTCCGACTGATTGAAACTGGAGACTGGTGCTTTCCAAAGTTCCTTAATTAGCTCAAATTCAAGAAAATCCACTTCCCATTGCCAAGTGAAACAGGAAGAGCAATGCAATGCCACCCCCAGCAATTAAGCAATAAGACAGTGCGGTTAAGTCACATCTCCAGCTGGGTGGCAACGTTTTGCCATCCGAACAGGAAGCACATCTGCAACCAGCTTGGGGTATCGGGCTTGGCTGCAATTCCGATTGCTGTTGTGCCGCCTCCAGAAAGCTCCCATTTGATCCCCCCGATATAAAGGCACCGGTGGCTACGATTTAAAGCTCTGTTCTAAAACCAAACCCAAGGCTCTCTAAATACTTGCCAGTTCTGGCTGGCGCTATAAAGAGAGGACGCAGACTGCGTGTGGGGAAGGAGGTGTAATTAAGGATGCAGAAAGGGATTTGCTAAATGTTAATTAGGAAGTTATTGCTTCAGCATGCGCCAAGGCCTGTAATTTTGGCTCAGCCTGGAAACCTAAATAAATAAATAAATAAATAAATAAAGAGGAATCTGCAAGCAGCAGACAGGGTCACCAAGGCGGGCTTTCGATTTCACTTCTGACAGTGGTGGGGAATCCCCCACGCTTCCGCAGCTGCGGGGGAATCCAACATGCTGAGGTAGCATTTACCCTTGACCTCCCACCGTCCCATTTCTCTTCGGGAGTGTTCGCACAAGCCTCTCAGATATATTCTTTACTTTCCCAGGCTCCATCTTGCAAACACTAACAGACGCCTTTCTGTCGCGGTCCATAACCTTGCACTCCCATGCTTAAGATTGGGTAAGTATTGGCAGGATCACGGCCCTAGGCTTTGTACTCCACAGTCCTCTGGCAAAGTTACACTCCCTTTGCCAGTCCTTGGTTTTTTAACGCCTTCTTACCCTTTCAAAATGCTCGGACTCCTGCCTTTATACCACCCTCCCCTCTCCTGATGCAGGAAGATACACCCTGCACTCCTTCTGAGGGGAGGACAGGCATGTGTTCAGATGAGCTCCTGAAGCAGGGTGAGCGGGAGCACCTCGCTACACCTACTCCAGGAGGCCTCAATCCCTGGTTGCCTGGCTCTCAGAGACTCAACGAAAGAGCTCAGAGATCGAAAAGCCCAGGTGTGGCTGTCAGGGCTAATCGGGTACCTGATTGGTCAGGACTCGTCAGGTGACAATAAGCCTTCTGTATTTAAGGCAGACTGGGAGTGTAGCTGGAGGAGATTCCTCAGGGAGGCAGACCTGGGAGAAGTTTACCCAGGGAAGGTGATGCCCCCCTGCTGAGGTGATATACCTAGGGGGTGATTCCTGGAGGGAAGGCTATGAAGGAAGAGTGTTTATATGTTCAAGACGCCGCTATTTGTTTAGCGTTTGTAAACAGAAGTCTACAGGCTTCAAGTGGGAATTCTGGGGGGAACCCTGCAGTGGACTGGAGAAAAAGCTATAAATAAAGGAGCTGGTGCTTAAGAAACCCTGCATCGGGTGCCTCTTCCAGGGGGCAACTGAGGCCCAGTCCCTTGCAATAGGCAGGGCTGGAGGAGGTCGCAGCTCCCTTCAGAGAGGACAGTTTTAATCTCAGCCCTGGCCACATCCCATGTCCGCTCGGCAAACAAGTCTGCAGCTTGTCTTCATGGAGTGCCAACGTGACAGCACATTGCACCACAGAAAACTCTATTTCTCCGAGAGGCATTATCGCTGGCCTGAACCTGACTGGTCCAGCCAGAGACGCACGGAGCCTGACAGATCCGGCCAGACGTGCACACTGTCCAAGCCCCTCGGACCAGGCTCACCAGCTTGGGGGCGGGGTGCTACGATGTCACAGCATTCTGGAAGGGACGTAGCAGGGAAATGCCGTAGCCCCGTCCCATTCAGGACATGTCTTGACCGCTTGCGGAGAGCTGTCATGCCACAGTGCTCCATAGGGGTGGCAGGGGGGGTACCTGGACACAACAGGTTGGGACAATACTGGGCTAAGATGGACCATTGGTCTGACTCAGTTAGGCAGTTTAGTTAGCTAAACTCAGATAAGTCCAGCTGCGTCCGGCCCAAATCTCTGCCCCAAGGAGGGCTCCAATTTCTTCTAAAATTTTCCACACAGGATCCTCTGCTCAAAACTAGCATGGTTCCTGGATTTGAACCAACAATCAGAGCAGGGGTGGAGAACCTTCTCTATTCTGGGGCCATTTTGATTATTAGTAGAAGCTACAAGAGGCGCGCAGAAGGGGGACAGGGGTGTTTAAGGGATATGCTCAAGAAGGGTATGGATGATGGATCTGTGCCCTATCCTTGTGTGCATGCCCTCATCTCTGTCCCTTTCTCTGAGCTTTCACTTTCCGTGCTTGGGGGGAACAGATCCAGGAACTGGAAAGGGGTCGCACAAAAACTTTCAGTGGGCTGCATTTGGACCTGGGTCTGAGGAGCCGCACCGCTGACCTAGGGGCAAAAAGTTCTGTCACACATTCTCAATCCCTCGAGCCTCTCAAACACCCCATCGCTTCCCCATGTTGCCCACTACAATTGGGAGGAGAAGAGACTGGTGCTCCCTTCAGAATGCACCTTTAACTCCTCATGCTGCCAAAAGCTTCACATCCTTGGGAGTTAATCTGATCAGGAGGGGGAAAGACATTCCTTTTTAAACTTTCCTTTGTAATCCTTTAGCGCCTCATGCTTGACTTGCCATTTAAAGGGTAATTAATGAATACATTAAAAGAATAATTTTGATGGCGTTTAATATAGGAGACAAAGTGATCATTAAGCTTTTCAGAGCGCCCTTGTTGTGTTCATTCCTTAAAGGCACCACAGGGATCTGGTATTTACCACCGCTTTATTTGTTATTGACCCTCGCTGTAGGTTTTTGCCATAAACTTTGATTTACAAACATTTAATTACTGAAATACAGAACCACCAAGAGTCCACGCCTCAGTGTAGCTTTACTAGCTGATAAACAGAGAGCGAGGGGGTGCAGAGAGGAGGAATCATTTCCCTCCCATGGGCCAGTTTGACAGTTAGGTTGTGCCTCCACACGAGCTGCAGAGGGCTCGATCCCCGCACAATCGCTGCTGCCACACTTTGGGCCAGTGCGGGGAGCAGGACAGATGGTCTCTCTCTCGCACACACACACCATGGGGCAGCCAAGATACTGGCCCCACAAGCGGTTGGCCGGCCCCGCCCCACCCACTATCCTGCTCCTGGCCATGATGCGGCTGCATCCACTTCTCAGAGCTCTGCCGAGGTCCTCGCAGGGCAGATGGGGACTGGGCACATGAGTAGGGGCGTGTTACCATGCCTTGGGGCAGTCTTACCCCACTTTGGGTATGGCTGCTCTGCACTGCGTCCTCGTCATTTTCTGAGGACGCGACGCCTAACAGCCAGTTGCCCACCCCACCATAGGGTGGCGGTGGAGATCTGGCGGCTGGATGCATCGTGTGGTTAGGCTGCTCGGAGCAGAGTAAGCTGCCGAAGGTGCAGTAAGTGCATCGGGTGGCTGAACCCTTCGCATTAGCTCCACAGATCAGACAGGCGCTAGGGGTGTGGGTGCTTCAGGAATGTGCTCAGGAATGGGGGCGGGGGGAAGGAAAGGATCCAGATCATGGATCAAGGCCATGGATCCATCCCTTAGTCCTGTGTGCATGCCCTCACCTCTGCTCCCTTCCCTTCATCTTACTCTTTCAATGCTTGGAAGGGATGGGGTGCGTGTGTGTGCAAGGACTGTATCCGCAGGTCAGGAACTGGATAGGAGCCAAACAAAAGCCATCTGTTTATCAAATCCAGTTCCTGGATCTGGCCTGTGGACCCAGCCTGTACCCTCAAGCACTGAACAGGAACCTAGCAGGAATTGGCCTACAGGAACCAGGCAGGAATTGGCCACAGACCAGAGGTTCTTCAGTAAAGTAAACAATAGAGAGAGCTATACGTCCTACTTACATTCCTCCCCATAGAAATATTAAAAACATGTACGTCTGCTAGATTTGCTGGCTGCATAAACAATACATTACAGTAGCTATTTTCACTTTTATGGCTACAATCCTGACTCCACTGAGCTAAATACCCAATGACTTCAACAGAGCCAGGACAGTACCCTATTTTTATTTTTTAAGGAGAGCAACCTAAAGCTTTTCTAAAAACAACTTCACTTCTGAAACAAAGATCGTATAGGTAGCATAACTAGTTACCTATATGCTCCCCTTCAAGAGAAAAGGAAATAGCTAACAGTACCTCTACCTCCAGAGCTTCCGAAAGCAGCTTCCGTGCATTCCTCCGAAGATTCTCTGTCTTAGAATCGCTCCTGACCTCTATCGAGGGCCTGTTTGAATGCTCCTTGATGAAAGTTCTCCACTCAGCATACACACCTCGTGCGAGACTAGCCACCTCGGAGTCCGGATGCTTTCGCATCTTATTCACGGTGTGACCTGGCAGGAGTTGAAGCAGGCAACAGCAGGCTTTGGTTTAGGTGAAGCAAAATCCAAGACAGTCACAAAGTGGTACAATGTGGGTTTCAGTGCTTATAAAAATTTTTTTTTTTTAAAAAAAAGCTATGTTTGAGACCATTATGGAAGGTAGCCTCAGAAAAAGTGGGTTTTTATTCCAAGAAAATATTCCTTTGGCTTTGATAGTAATTTTGACTGAGTAACTCCCTACGTCAGGAGTGGGGGGATCTCAGGCCTGGGGGCTAAATATAGCCTATGGCAAGTTTTTAATGTGGCCCCTTTCCATTTCCTGCATCCAGTTTCTATTCCCATGTGGTGAAAGACCGAGCTCAGGGGAATGGAGCAGAGATTAGAGCATGCACTCAAGGATATGGGGCAGACCCCTGGCATAATCCATGACCCTCTTTGTCTTTGATACATCCCCTTAAGCACCTCCACCCCCAACTTCTTGGAGCTTATATTAATTTTCAAAGTGGCACATGGGAGGAAAAAGGTTCCTGCCCCCAACATGTTTACTTATCCATCTTTAAAAATGCAGACAAAGCTTCACAGAGCTGGCCAGGTCTCCTTCGATCTTATGAATATCTCGCTTGAGTCTCATCTTCCCAATTGGCCTGACTTTAAGGCTGCAGTCTCAAAAACCAATTACTCCAGAGGAGTCCCACTGAAGTTTCTCTGGAGCAAGTAGATTGAGGATTGCAGCATTATTTTGCAAATGTCTCTAAGGAAGGAGATGTCAGGTGACATGCAGGAGTTCTAATATAAAACTCCAAGAGCTCTGATAACTACTGCTGCTGGCCTGGAAAACATAAGAATAGCACATTTCTTCACAACCCACCCCCCCAGGATGTATTAAAGGGGAGCTGCCACCACCACACCTCAAAGGAAGCATTGCCTTTCAAGGGGAGCTTTACTCTATAGGGCAGGGGGTCCCAAATCCCATTTCCCAGATTCCCATTTTCCCAGGCAGGAACAAAGACGTGCAAATAGAGCAAAAATTGGTCAGAATTGTGACTCCCCTATGCAGAGGACACAACGCACAGTCTGAGAACCTCTGCTCAAGCACACGAGAAGCAGTCACATCCCACTGGATATTCCTTAGCAGCATTTCTAGCTGCTAACACTACAATGCGCCAGAAGGGGGTCACTCTTCGTCCTTGGGATTTATAGAGGCAAACATGTTGGCTGAATATGCCAGAGGTGAGGAATTATAATGCCCGATGAGGCCCTCTACATGGAGAGAGTAGTCTGCAGGAAAATCCCACCCTTCTGGGTCAGAAAAGAGCATGGCAGCCTCCCTGGAACAGCCTTTCCTACCCCTGGATTTTAGGGAGGGGAGTTGGAATCTGTACAACGCTGCAGTACTGAGTTGGGATCTGTACAAGAAAAAGGCACATGGGCTCAGGTGCTCTGCATCATGAACACTCCCCCTTCCCCTTGAGTACCTTCCATCACGGGACCTGCTTATCAGGGGGCCTCCCTAAGGCAGTCGCCAGTATAGTTGACAATGTGACCTGATGGGACTTCTAGGTAGATGTTTGCAGCTTCAATTCCAAGACTGAACTCCTCATTTTTCCTCCATCCCCCTCCTCTCCCTCTGACCTGACCGTCTGCATTGATGGGGTCACCATCCGTCCTGTTCTCCGTGCCCACAGCTTGGGCTTCATTTTTGACACGCACCTCTCCTTTAAACCTTACATTGACTCTGTGGCCAAATCCTGCCGATTCGCTCTCCTCAACATTGCCCGCATACGCCCCTTTCTATCTGTCTCCTCGGCCAAAATCCTTGTTCATGCCATGGTTATCTCTCGCCTCGACTACTGCAACCTCCTCCTTGCTGGCCTCCCTCGCTCCCACCTGTCCCCCCTTGTTGCGATCCAAAACTCTGCCGCCAAGATCATTCACTCTGCCCGTCGCTTCGACCATGTAACGCCTCTCCTCCTCTCCCTTCACTGGCTCCCCCTTCCTGAACGTATCCTGTTCAAACTCCTGGTTTTCACGTTCAAATCGCTCCATGACCAAGCTCCCCCTTACCTCTCGGACCTAATCGCCCTACGCACTCCTGCGCGCGCTCTCCGCTCTTCCTCTGTCCCCTCCCTCGCTCTCCCTCGTTTCTCCTGCTCGCCCAACCGCCTTCGTCCCTTCTCCCTCGCTGCCCCGCATGCCTGGAACTCCCTCCCTGCCGACATCCGCCTTGCCTCCTCCCTCCGCTCCTTCAAATCCCTCCTCAAGACCCACCTTTTCCATGCTGCCTTTCCCAATGCCCTCTAGTCTTTCCCCTTGCTCTTACTGTCAGCCCTCCTCTGCTGACTGCTGCTACCGACCACCTTGTAACCAAGCCAAGTACACGCACCTGAGACTTCGCATCCGCCTGAATGTTTGTTTGTCTTCTCCCATGTCTCTCCCGCTGTCCCCTCTCCTTGTCTCCCCCTCCTTGTCTTTTAGATTGTAAGCCACAGGTAGGGACCGCAGCTGATTGTATGTTCTGTACAGCGCCAGGTTGTTACTGGCGCTTTATAAATGTTTAATAATAATAATAAAAATAATAATTCAGCTTCCACTAATAACTGATAATAGGATTCTATTTAAATGACCAACTGAGGAAACTGCTCCAAAGTCCTGACTATATTTAATGGCTATATCTACAGTCATCCTTCTCCAGCCTAGACTGTAAGCCCCTCAGGGCAGGGACCTGACTAATTAATTGATGATTCAGTGCCAGGTGCATTTCTGGTGCTATATAAATACCTAATCATATTAATCCCTACTGACTAAGCAAAGGAAAGGACAGAGATTAGCCTAATTTTCACACTCTGAATTCAACTATGAAAATGTACCTATTTTTGTTGAAAGTAACACTTCCTTGGAAGGTATTTTCTTCTGTAATTCCTCCAAAGCACTAATGAGATTTTCTTTTGATTGACCGGGAAGCTCTAGCATACATTTCCATCTTTTTATGTCTTCCACAACCACAACTCTCTGGGAACGAAGAAAAAAAAAAAATCATTAAGAGAGTGAAACTTTTCATATTGCGCATAAAGTCATCAGCCCCCCTGTTTTGGCTAATGGGGTGTTTACTGACGCATGAATTATTGACAATGTGAACCACTGCACAGAATGTGCAATGGTCCAAAATGAGGGGTAATTGATTCAGACCAAGTCCCTGGTGTTGTAAAATCAGAGCAGAAGACTCTAGAAGGCAAAGTGAGCTTCTCAGCCTAACAAACAAGAGGCACTTAACAGCAGAGGTCTCCTAGGAAAATAAGATAGTTGTGCTATGCAATCTTCACTTTATACCCCGCCCATTCCAAACACAGCTCTGGGTGACTTGCAACAACTTAAAACAAAATATAACAAAACCTTATAAACTCCTTCCCCCACTCCATATACATTTTAAAAATCACAGTGCAAGATATCAAATGCAAATTTAACAGCACCAACTATAATCTTGCTAATTGTTCAGAACCCATCCCATTCCTGCTCCCCTTTTCCCATGCTCACATTGCCCCTTTCACCAGGAGTCATGATATTCCCATCCACCCTCCCCCATTTCTACCTGATCTTCATGCTCCTACCCCCCATTACTGGGGGTCATGGCAACCCTCCTAACCCTCTCTCATTGGCTGGTTGTGGCATTCCCACCCTCCCCCATTCCTACCTAACCTCAATGCTTACAACCTTTTCTGGGGTGTGTGTGTTTCATATGGCATTCCCATCCAACCTACTCCACTTTCCTCCCCCATAGTCCTTCCTCCCACCATAGCCCCCATAAACAGCATTCAAAATACAGATAAAAAAATCCAAGGTCAGTCCAGCCCCTGAGTCACAAACTGCTGCCGCTGGCATTGGGCATTTAGAAAACTCATTGTATAAATACGCTTCAATTCAGAGATGATGGAAGGGAGCAGCTGGGGGGGCGCGGTTAAAAACAATACAAGCCAATTGGTCCCAAGTAGGGCGCAAATTCGACCTATCTTTCTATTTTGAAGCATCAAGGAATGTTGGGGCAGCAAGGAACTTCACGGAGAGTCAGAAGGGATCCGTCAAACAACAGATCTATACCTGGCATTTATACATTCCAAAATGTTTGGTTCTGAAGCTCTTTAGTACCAGAGATGACGAGAAACTGGAGTCCTGCTTAAGCAGACTCTTGATTGGAATCAAGTATAACCAGACTCTGGTGTCTAGTTCTTGTGCTGAAGCTACAATCCTGAGCAGGGCTCGGTCAGAGCAAGTGCATTTGAGAACGCAGAGCTAGCAAGTCTACGTAATTCACATCTTGGCTGCAGAATGACCTTTCACATAGGAAAAACAAGAACAATCCCATTCAAGACAGCAGCCTAACAAGGGAGAAGAGAGATTGGTTCTTTGATTTGTCTCACGCCTTCTGTCTGCCTTTGGTTTTGAATCACTTGTGTCATGCCCAGATGCTATGGTGACGGGCACATTAAAAATAGACATAACAAGAATCACTAACGTACACACAGGAGTAACTTCTGACACGAATGAAGAAGAACATAAGTATCTTTTTTCTTTCTCTCTTTCTTTCCTTCCTTCTAAACACACACAAACAAAAGCCACCGCCATTCTCAATTGAGGGGGAAACCGTCCACCAGAGTAACTAGTGTGCACAAGCATGAAAACTTTTACACGAATTCTGCCGGTGGGAATATTATTACACTTTGACTGAGGATGAGGAGGGTCTAGATCATGGATCTGTCCCCTATCCTTGTGTGCATGCCTGCATCTCTGCTCCCTTACCCTGAGCTCAGTCTTCCAGTACTTGGGGGTAGGAACCGGATCAAGGCACAGGAAAGGGATGAGATAAAAACTTGGCGCGGCTGCATTTAGCCCCCAGGACTGAGGTTCCCCAGCCCTGCCCTGAAGGGAGCTTCACCAAGATTCTGAGGGTACTTCCCAACGTTACAGGAGTGGGAGGAACTTCCATAAAAAAACTAACGCGAGGGAGATCACGGGTACAGGGATTCTGTTGTTATTTTCCCTTCTCCCGTTAAAATCAATAACACAATGCAGAGCTCTCAACCCTGCATCGTGTTATTGAATTTAACAGAAGAGGAAAATAACGAAAGAATTCCCATGCCCACGATAGGGGACTCATGTGATCTCCCTCATTAGTTTTGTGGGTTTTTTTAAATAGAAGTTCCCGCCCCTCCCTCCTGTAACGTTGGCAAGCATCCCAAGTCAGTGCAAATGTGATTTACTTGGACTCCAAGCAGCTGTTACCCTGAAAGACCTTGTCCCAGCAGAGCCCGGTAGGGTTAATGAGCATGTTATCCTTCTGGGCTGCCCCAGCTCACATTATTAGATGGACTTAAAACCATGATCCTGTCTACTTTAGACAGATCCAAAAGATTCCATAGCATTTTAGGCAAAAATAGGATTTTGCTTTATTATCTTTGGACAAAATCTACTTTCTCTGCTGTTGTTTTGCCTAACCAGTGGCTATCCACACATCCCAGAAGAGATGCCATTTCAACATAACTTCATGTACTCCCAGAAGATCTTTCACATCCTTTGGGATGAAAGGGTGTGAATGCAGCATATGTCAGATCCACATTGAGACTACTATCTCGACGATAGATCCATCCACTCCTCCTCTTACCCTCAGAGACTCAATAGTGGCTTGCTTGTAAACCTTTGCTACTGGTTCACTCTTCTTAGGGCTTTCTTGAGCTTTGGGTTTTCGTATGACAAATCGATCCATGACAGAGACCTAAACATCCAGAGGTTTTGGTTATTAAACACAGCCGCTTCTGTGCGAAAGGGGAACCCAACAAAATGGATCCCGGTGGGGGGGATTGGCAGCAACTCTACCCAGGGGCTGAGGGAGCTTGGAAGAGGCCGGGACAGGCTGCTGCTGCTGCTGCCCGAGGATGCCAAGGCTGGGAAGGAAGGGGACATCCCTGCCCAGGGGGTCGAGTCGGGTCAGGGCCCTCCAGGAGATGGGATGCGTTCCTATGGATACCGCAACGTCACGTCTCCCGGAAACGGCGGCCCCAAGCAGAGTCAGCCTCGCCCTCCCGATCGCTTCCTTCTCGCGGTTTCTATGGCACAGGCGGCGGCCTTTGCAAAAAGCTAGTCTCTACCGTCCCGCAACAGCTAACGTGCCCGGAAGTGCCGGATTGTAGTTTCCGGTGGAAGAGAGCCCTATTCCCCGCCACGGTTAGTCTCCGCCACAGAAAGTACATTTCCCATCAAGCCTCGCGGGGTGAGAGGGCGTTGTCGCGATATTTCTTCACCGACACCGAGTCTCCCGTTCGGGGCGGAAGTAGGAAGTGGTGGGTAGTAAACAATCCAACCGTCTCCGGGAGAGAGAAAGAAGATGGCGGCGCCGCGGGGGAGCCTCTTGGGGCTGCGCCTTTTGCTCCTGCTCTTGGGCTGCGCGAGGGGCTGGGCTGTGATGCCGACTAGTCCCCCTGCCTCTTCCGAGGCCTTCGATTCGGCTCTGGGGAGCACGACCTCCTGCCACCGCGCCTGCCAGAGCACCTACCCGCTGCACACCTACCCCAAGGTACCGCCCTGCCCGGGCTAGTGACCTCTCCCCCCGCTGCACACCTACCCCAAGGTACCGCCCTGCCCGGGATAGTGACCTCTCCCCCCGCTGCACACCTACCCCAAGGTACCGCCCTGCCCGGGATAGTGACCTCTCCCCCCGCCGCACACCTACCCCAAGGTACCGCCCTGCCCGGGATAGTGACCTCTCCCCCCGCCGCACACCTACCCCAAGGTACCGCCCTGCCCGGGATAGTGACCTCTCCCCCCGCCGCACACCTACCCCAAGGTACCGCCCTGCCCGGGATAGTGACCTCTCCCCCCGCCGCACACCTACCCCAAGGTACCGCCCTGCCCGGGATAGTGACCTC
>QEPC01013865.1:13334115-13345297 GCA_003113815.1 Sphenodon punctatus | reverse complement strand
CCCCCCGGCTAGTGACCCTCCTCCCCTCAGGGACCCCACCCCCACTGCTGCGACCCTTCCCCCTCAGAGACCCCACCCCCACTGTTGCACACCTACCTCAAGGTACCTCCCTCCCCAGGCTAGTGACTCCTCCCCTTGGAGATCCCCCCCACTGCCCCCAGGTACTGCCCATCCTGGGATAGAGATCCCTCCCCACGCTACACACCTACCCCCAGGTATCGACCCCCCAGGCTAGTGATTCCTTCCTTCAGGGACACCCCTATCCACTGCACACCTAACCCACACTGCCTCCCCACAGAGACCACATCTCTGCTGCAAACCTACCCCGCAATATTTCCCCATGGCTACTGATCCCTCTCCTTAGAGGCCCTCCCCAATACTGCCCACCTACCGCAGGATACCACACACCCCAGGGGTTAGTGACCCCTCCCCTCAGAGAGCCTACAGGCTATACACCTGTCCCCAAGGTGCTGCCCCTCCCCTCAGAGATTCTTCCCACTGCATGCCTATCCCAAGGTACTGCCCACCCTGGCCTGTGATCCCATCCATCCCCACCGAGACCCTCCTAGCTGTACATCTACCCCAAGGTACTGCTGTTGCTCCCCCTCAATGTGCAACTACTCCAAGGTACTACCCCACACTTCCCATGATCTAGTAACCCCTTCCCCCACCCCCTCAGAGATCCTCCCATTGCTGCACACCTACCCTAAGGTACTAGTCTCCACTTCCATCCAAGGGGCCAGTGATCCATCCTCCTACCTGTTGCACCCCTTCGCCAAGTTATTGCCCTTCGCTTGGGACAGTGATCCCTTCCTTCATACACACATCCCTACCTACTGCTGATTACCCCAAGATAACACTCCCCTGTTCAGATATACCCCCCCATCCCCTCATGCATCCATTCCTACCTGCTGCACACCTAACCCAAAGTACTACCCCACTCACCTCTGGGCCAGAAACATGCCTGCCCCACGGTGCTGCTTCCTCACACACCTCCCTAACTGCTGTGCATCTCTCTCAAGTTACTGCCCCACAGTGATATCCTCCAGTCCCTTCTTTCACACTTACCACCTGTACACCTATCCCAAGATACCATCGTGCCTCCACCCCCTATCCCCTCACACACATGCTTACCCGCTGCACACCTGTCCCAAGGTACTACCTCCCCTTCCCCTGGCCAGATACACGACTTGCCTTTTACACACATCCCTACCTCTTGTGCAGCTACCTCAAGGTTCACCCCCTGACCCTTTCTCCCTTACTTACACCTTGCTCATGGTACTGAATCCCCTGACCCTGGCCCATTCTCTCCTCACGTATCCCATCGCTAAGGTATCTGACTCCCTGGCCCTGTACTCCCCCCATGCTTGCCCCAAGGTACTGGTCTCTAAACCACATGTTCAGAGAGCCTTTATGAATTTCTGTCTTGCAAACATTCCCTGCAACAAGGAGATTATTCATAGGGAGACTCTTATTTGTAGCTGTCTGTCTTTGTGTCTTGATTAGATTGTAAGCTCCATGAAGCATAGATTGTCTTTGTTATGTGTATCTGTACAGCGCTGCATACAATTAGTAGTGCTATAGAAATGAATACTAGTAGTAGGATGTTTTTTGTTTCTTATTTCTGTTGTTTCTTATTGATAGCAGACTTTAAAACAAAAAAATTCTACCCACGTTGACAGTTATTTCATATGCCTACTTGGGGTGTGAAATACACAAGTTTTATTCTAGTTTGCAGTGGAATAGATCACCCTCGAATGAAAGACTGGGCTCAGGGCGAGGGGGTAGAGATGAAGTCATGCATGCAAGGATCGGGGACAGATCCATGATCTGGACCCTTTTCTTCCCTTAAGCACCCAAAGCCAACTTCTCTGCAGCCCGCTGAGCTTGTACTAATGTTCAAAGTGGCTCCTGGGAGGGAAGGTTCCCCACCTCTGCTGTACATGGACATAGACAAGTTTCTGCTATAAAGAGCTCATTTCTAAAACTGAAGTAAATAGTGAAGAGTGAGGAAGAGGACACAAATCAAATATAAAAATAAATCAATGGTACACCACAGTGTACTAGCTTATATCCCATATTCTTGTGTTAAATGTCTTATAGAATATGGAGCAACATCTTCAGTGCACAACTCCATGGTAACACTTTGTTAAATGTATATGAGAGTCCCACTTTTGTGTGGATCAGCAAGATTCTTATTAGCAAGGTCCTGCTGCAGTTCTGTAGCAAGATGACTTTTTAATGCTTCCTCCGCATACACATTTTTGAGCTTTCTGGCTTCAGTGATGTAAAGTGGTGTGTCCAGAACAGTAGATCAGTCTGTCAGCGCTCTTCCCTGTTTGGGAATAAAGAGTCTTGCAAGTGAGGTCTGAGGTATCTCAGCAATGGTTAAAAATGATGATTTTGCTTTTGCTTCAGACAGTACAGATCTGGGGGTTTGACTGGCTTTTTCCTGGGTTGTATTTCTAGTACTTTGAAAAAGTGGTAATGTTTGCTTCTTGGTACTTTACCCAGGAAGAGGAGCTGTATGCCTGTCAGCGAGGCTGCCGCCTCTTTTCCATTTGTCAGTTTGTGGATGATGGAATGGATTTGAATCGGACCAAATTGGAATGTGACTCTGGTAAGATAATTCTACACCTTTTCTACAGGGTGTAATCTGAGGAGACGAGTGAAGTGAGGAAAGTGGTAATGACAAAAGGGACAGTGTCAATTTGGTTAAAAGTGCACCCCTCAAAATGTCCCAAACTTTAAAAAACAAACAATTGAAAAAGGCAACAACAAAAACCTCTTACTCTGTGGAACTTGAAAGGGTCCTTTTTAGAAAGGGAGAAGTTGTTGAGACAGGAACTAAGACCACTTTCAGACATGGCCCCCCCTGCATATTCTGGCTGCCGGGGGGGGGGATGCGCAGCCAGAATATGTGCGGGGATCGGCCGGTCTGAAGGTCCCTCTCCTTCCGCGCAGCTTTGCCGACGGAGACCTGCAGAGATGCAGAGCAGGAAATCATTCTCCCCATCCCCCCCTCGCAGCCAGAATATGCACAGGGAGGGGCATGTTTGAAAGTTGTCTAATGTGCATTTGACCTTATTAAGTAAAGTAAATTGACTTTTTGCTAACTCCTTGTTTGGTGATAGGAACATAAGAAGTGCCCTACTGGGTCAGACCACTGGTCCCATCAAACCCAGTGTCCTGTCTCAGACAGTGGCCAAACTCAGTCACTTGGGAGAAGTACCCAATCAGGTCACAATGGCCAATCGATTCCCTATTGTCCACTCCCAGCTCCCAACAGTAAGAAGTTATGTCCCTTAAACCTTTTTGACTAATAGCTGTTAATGGACCTACTCTCCAAGAACTTATCCAATCCTATAAGAATCCTACATGAGGGAAGTGTGATAGGTACTTAAATGTCGTTAGGAAGTTAACAACATCCTTCTGTAGCTTTGTGTCATTCCATGCTAAAATAAATTTGGGTGTTTGTTTACATTTTTGACCCTCCCTTCCCCAAAAGCTCAGGGCAGCTCATAAAAACCCCATAAAATACAATTAAAAGACATTAACTTAAAATAGAATCCAACAAAAAACCCTACCCAGTCTGACCCCAACTACCCAACAACCTCCCATCCGTTCTCTATCCCCACCTGCCAAATGCTTTACTAAAAAGAAAGGTCTTTACACGGCCTCCAAAAGATGCTCAGGCTCGGGCTCAGAAAAACCTCCAAGGGGAGGGAGTTCTTTAACATTGGGGCAGCAACTGAGAATGCCCCCAGTGTACGGATAAGAGTGGCAGATGGAACTCGCAGGAAGGCGCTCCCGACGAAACACATGGGCCGTGATAGGGCACGGTAGGAAAGGTGGTTTTTTAGATGTATGAGGCCCTAATGAGCTATGGTTTTACCACTCATGCTGTCTCTCAAAGTTCTACCCATTTGCAGAAACAACATGGCTTTGTTTGTACTTCTGATGTTTGCTTTAGCAAGCACAAATCTTGATGTGCAGCACGCAACCTCTGTTACTGCCTTGTCCAACTAAAACCGAGTCTACCCGCCAGGCAGGGAAGAGAGAACCCAGTTTAACAAGACTGATTTCATCTGCCTTACAGAGAGTTGTAACCCATTCTCGAGAATGGCATTCCTCGTTGATCGCACTTCCTCTGCGATCTCCATTTTGTCGTCTTCTGTTACCTGGACATCGAATGTCTACATGTCTGGCCTAGATTTGGTTACATGTTCTGTACCAACCTAAAGATCTCCATGCAATTGCTCTTGTATTATTCTTGTCTTATTCCTTACTCTTAAGAATTTAGTCTTCTAAAGCCTTCTACTTCATTTCTGACCAAATCTTAACTTGGGAACACTTAAAATCACTGTGTTTATTATTTATTTATTGCCCTCCCTAATGATCAATAACTATGGATTAACTGTTAAAAATTTGTTTTTAATTGTAAGCTAGATTGGTAACATCCATGGTGAAACGATCCTCACATAATTCAACACAAGTAGTTGTAGCAGCATTTCCTTTGTGTGGGGATGGGGATTAAAACAATTTACAAACAGTGCTTCTAACTCAGGGTGTAATTCTACACCCTTCAAGTCAGTGGCAAAATACCCATTGACTTTAGTGGTGGAGGATTGTCCTGTTCTTCTGCAGGGTGACAGGCTCAGGTGGCTGTGTGCTAACTCATCCGTGAGAAAAGCTGTACATTGTCTATTCAGCTGAGCGTGCTCGGGGCAAAGAACAGCTCCAGTAACCAAACGAGCTTGAGGGGTACGCACCTTACTGGAAAAACTAGTCTGCAAAGGTGTGCGAGTACAGTGTGGAAGCGAGCCAGGAATGCACTAGCGCTGCAGGGTTGCATGTGGCTGGATTGAGCTGTATTCAGGAGGGGCAGGGTATAAATTCAATAAATAAATAAATAAAATTATAGACCGGACGTGTGGCAACTTGCAGAGAAGAGATGCCATAGAAAAGGGGCAATACAGCAGTCATCTAGTTGTAGAAATCACTCTGAAGTGTCGCTTGCTTTTCTGTACAACAGGGGTGGGGAAACCTCGGGCCCGGGGACCAAATGCAGCCCCTGGCAGGTTTTTAGGTGGCCCCTTTCCAGTTCCTAGATCCAGGAATCCAGTTCCCACCTCCAACCACTGAAAAACTGAGCTAAGAGTAAGGGAGCAGAGATGAGGGCCTGCAGACAAGGAGAGGACAGATCCATGGCACAGATCCATGATCTGGGGCCTCCTTTTCTCGAGTGCACCCCTTAAGCACCTTCTCCCAACTTCTATGTGGCCCTCAGAGCTTGTCCTGATTGTCAAAGTGGCCCCAGATGGAAAATGTTCCCCCACCCCTGCTGTCCAGTGTTGATAGCCAGAAAGCAGTGCAGCCTAGGGTGCTTTTATATGCAGAGATGAGTGATTTGCTCCCAAGCGGATGTGCTCAGCTCTGTCTGTGGATGCTTTTCTGTGACTCCCACACGCTTCTTTCTCTCGGGTTAGTGGGCAACTCCCCCCTGCCAGGACTTTGTCTGCCCATATGCCTTCCATCTCCTGTCACTTTGCACACTTTTTTCTATGGCTGTCTTGTGAGATGGCATTACTGTGTTTTATGTGTTGTGCCTGTTGCCTCCCTGAACGTCTTGTCCCATGGGTGTATGAATGCGGCTCTATCGAGCCTTAATGCCTGTGAGGACCGGTCACGTTTTTGCATAACATGGGGAAATCAAGGTGATTAGCTCAAGTGTATGCGTAAATCACAGACTGATGCCTGGTCCTGTGTTCTAATCGCTAGCCTGTCCATGTTCTCAAACCCAAGCTTTTCAGAATAAAGTTTTGCAAATTAGTGTTGGACCAATCGTGAGTAACAGAGAGTTATGTTGGCATTGAACGTTTACCTGTATTCATGCTTTACTGATGGGCAAATTGTCCTTTTTTCACTGCTCAGTTGTGGTTTGCTCTGTGCTGGGAGAAGGATCCATTTTTGTTTAGTTCCTTCTAGGATCCCAGCTTGGGATGAGGCTCAGCACTGTTGTTTGACGGAAGGGCATACAAACCGTGGGAGGATCTGTGAGGCCCAGAGCCAATATTCAGGTCTACACCTTGTATGAAAAGGTGCCACTCCCCAAGGTAGAGGCTGTTGCTTTGGTTGCTGTATTTTGTAATCTTCTGGTTTTCATCACACTTCCTCTGCCGCCTTCATCTTTGTGGTCTCAAGCGTTTTTCTTTAATTAAGGCATAACATGCCTGTGTGTCTGGCCTAGACTTGGTTCCCTACTCTGCACTGACCCAAAGATCCCAGTGCAGTTACTGGTGTATTGTCCTCATCTCTTGCTTCCTCCTTGCTTCCTTCTTCACCTCCAAGATAGACATGATCTGCCTCGACATCACTTCCCACTCCTGTTGCTACTTCCCTTCCCTCTCCTTCCTCCTTCTCTCCTGTCTTCCTTCCCTCCCACCTCCCTTGAGGAAATCTCCAACCCTTCCACTTGCCGCCTTGACACCATCCCCTCCTGCCTCCTGACCTCCATTGCTTCCACTGTTGCCCCTTCCCTCCTGCACATCATCAACCTCTCCCTCTTTACTGGCTCCTTCCCCGCTGCCTTCAAGCACGCCGCTCTCTCTCCTATCCTCAAAACATTAACTCTTGACCCCTTTGACCTTTTTAGCTACCGTCCTGTCTCTCACCTTCCTGTTGCTTCCAAGCTTATCGAACGTGTTGTCTACTCCCGCTGCCTCGACCTCCTCCCTTGACCCCCTCCAATCTGGCTTCTGCCCCCTTCACTCTACTGAAATTGCTCTCACTAAGATTACCAATAGTTTTCTTGTGACTAAATCTAATTGCCTCTACTCCATTCTTGTCCTCCTTGACCTCTCTGCTGCCTTCAATACTGTTGACCACTCACTCGTGCTGGACTCGCTTCACTCCCTTGGCTTCCATGGCTCTGTCCTTGCCTGGTTCTCCTCCTACCTCTCTGACCGCTCCTTCCATGTGTCTCTTGCCAGCTCCACCTTCTCCTCCCTTCCCCTCTCGGTTGGTGTTCCCCCAAGGCTCTGTCCTTGGCCCTCTCCTCTTCTCTATTTACACCCTGTTCCTAGGCAAACTCATTGCCTCCCATGGCTTCCAATACCACCTCTATGCTGATGACACTCAACTCGATCGCTCTACTCCCTCTCTCTCTCCATCTGTTCAAGCTCGTCTCACCAGCTGTGTCTGTGATATCTCTACCTGGATGTCTCAACATCAACTCAAACTCAACATGGCTGAAACTAAACCTATCTTCCCCCCCCCCCCCATCCTTTCTCTCCCTCTTCACTGTCGATCCTTATCGACGGGGTCACCATCCTTCCCGTCTCCCAAGCCTGTAGCCTAGGCTTCATCTTTGACTCACCTCTTTCTTTTAAACCCTACACCGATTCTGTTGCCAAATCCTGTTTCTTCTCCCTCCATAACATTACTAATATTCACCCTTTTCTCTCTGACTCGTCTGCCAAAACTCTTGTTCATGCTCTGGTCATCTCTCGCCTCAATTACAGTAACCTCCTTCTCACTGGCCTCCCCCGCTCTCACCTTTCTCCCCTTATCTCCGTCCAAAACTCTGCTGCCAGGGTCATCTACCTCGCCAGTCGCTTCGACCATGTGCAGCCCCTCCTCTCTTCGTTTCACTGGCTTCCCCTTCCTGAACGAATCCTGCACAAGCTCCTAGTCCTCACCTATAAAGCTCTTCATAACCTTGCTCCCCCCTACCTCTCTGTGCTAGTTTCCCTCCGTACTCCAGTTCGTGAACTCCGCTCCTCCTCTGTCCCCTCTCTTGCCCTCCCACGCCTCCCCTGCTCCCCTAACTGCCTTCTCCCTAGCTGCCCCACACACCTGGAACTCCCTCCCTGCCCACATCTGCCTTGCCCCCTCCCTTCGTACCTTCAGATCCCTCCTCAAGACCCACCTCTTCCACTCTGCCCTCCCCGACTTCTCGCTCCCCTCACCTAACTCCTGCGGATACCAGTACAATCAGTACAATCCAGTACAATCTGTTACCTGAGGTTTGTGTACTCATATCCTCACCACATGGGCCAGCCAGCCATAATTCTCGATGTATCCAAGCCAAGAGTGTGCACCTGGAACCTCGCATCTTCGTGAATGTTACATCTCTTGTCTCTCCCTCTGCTCCCCTTTCTTGATCTCTCTCCCCAAGTCTCTCAGATTGTAAGCCCTAGAGCAGGGACTGTGTTTATTCCATTCCTTTGTAAAGCACCAGGTATATTGCTGGCGCTATATAAATGCTTGCTGCTAATAATAATAATAATAATCTCTTATTGCACTAATGCAATTAGTCTCTTAAATCCCAGTACTTAAGTTCTGACCCAGTCTTAATTGGAGAATGCTAAAATAACGGCATTTATTTATTTACTGCCTGCCCAGTCCTGAGGGCTCAGGATTAGCTACAGCACATAAAACCACATAAAATGGATGTAAAATAAAATCAGAATAACCCCCCCACCCCCATATCAAACACCTGGCATAGTTGGAAAGCCATACACTGCCTCTGGGAGATACACAGTGCTCAAATGTGCTTTCTGTACTTGACCTGGACGATTTGAAAATCTCTTTAATCCAGATAATTCTCATTCCTTGCAGCCTGTACTGAAGCCTATTCCCAATCTGACGAACAGTACGCTTGTCATCTTGGATGCCATAATCAGCTGCCATTTGCTGAGCTGAGACGAGAGCAAGTAAGCATGCAGCGCTTTTTGTCAAATGCCCCCTAGCAGATTTCTTTCTGTTTGTGTGGGGTGGTTTTGGTTTTTTTGCTGCTTGTATTCTTAGTCTGCAAGCTTGATCAAATATATGTGAAAAAGATGGAAAGGAACTCTTTTGAAACTAATGTCTTGGTGACAGTGGTAAATTCTTGTTAGTACGCTGAGCACGTTCAAAACCAGTTTCTGATATATTTGCAGCTCATGTCCTTGATGCCAAGAATTCATCTCCTTTTCCCTCTGACGCTGATGAGATCCATCTGGAGTGACATGATGGACTCTGCACAGAGCTTCATTACCTCTTCGTGGACCTTCTACCTCCAAGCAGACGATGGCAAAATAATCATATTCCAGGTACTTGCTTTTTTTTTTTTTTTTTAAACTTACAAGTATCTTAACTGTGGACCTGCCATCTTAAATTCTAGATCAGAGGTAGTGAAGCAGTCTCAACAAGGAGAAACTGCCTGCTTAATTTTTAGCAACATCCTATCTTCCTATTTTTGGTAAAGATTAATTTGTTTATATATAAAGTGGAAGGTAGATGGCATGTGCCTGTCAAACTTGCTTCTGCCGTTTTGTAAATGCATGCATCTCCCACAAGCAATACGTATCTGAATTGCAAATTTTGTTCCTGGTTCAGTCAAAGCCAGAAGTTCAGTATATTCCACAACTTGATCAGGAAACCACAGAGCTGAAAGAATCGTCGATGGGCAAAACATCCGGTAAGTAGTTTTTGTGCTTCAAAGGAAACCCGATGCAAATATACATCATCTGTAAGAACAATTGGCATTTTACCTGCAATTGGCCAGGTCAAAACTTCTGCAAAGGGAGGGGGGGGGAAGCATGTATGCCTTGCATTCAGCCTGTTAGTACTGCAACTTCAGTGTACTGAAGTGAATGGAATTTGCATGGGTATAATTGGCTAGTACAGGTGTCAAATGGGGTAAAATGTTCTTACAGTGGTTTCAGCTAACATGGCTTTCTTCCTAATGTATTTTGGGATCATGTAGTTCACATGATCTACACATGATCTTCACATGAGAGTTTGTATCATGTAGCTCACATGATTTTAAAACCTTCAGGATCGTGTCCTGAGATAGTTACTCTCTCATGGTAATTTTGAAACTGTTTTAACCAATTAAGGCCCATTCTCCACTGGTGGTAAAGCCTGCGAGCTGAAGCAGGTCTCTGATGCTACTTTATTATTTATTTATTTATTTAGCACCAGCAATATACCCGGTGCCGTACAATCAATAGTTATAGCTTACTATGATCATCTCTTTATACCGGGTGGGGAACCTTTTCCCTCCGAGGGCCCACTTTGAAAACTAGTACAAGCTCCCCATAGAAGTTGGGGTGGGAGGGGTTAAGGGGTGTGCGTGTGGTCAAGAAAAGGAGAGTCCGGGTGATGACTCTGTCCCTCATCCTCATGTGAGCATTCTTTCTGCTTCCCTTGCTTTGAGCTTAATCTTTCAGTGCTTGTTGGTAGGAACTGGACCCAGGGGCCAGATCCAAGAACTGGATAGGGGCCGGTTTTATACAAACCTGCTCAAGGGCGTAGCTCTAATAGGAACAGGCAGTGCCCCTGCACAGGGGCCCACGCTCCTTGGTGGAACTGCATCCCCTGCCACTGGAAAAGTGCCATCATCTGCGCTAGGGCCTGCTCCATCTTAGCTGTACCTCTGGACAGGCTAGAATGAAACCAAATGTTTAAAGGTACCGCTTGGTTCTTATAAAACTCTTAACGGAGGCGGCCACGTTGTGATTTCTCAACAGATCTCCAGCCAGGTAGCTCGCAGATGCACAGATTTTTTGAAGAGGAGGAAAGCGACGGCTTTTTCAAATGCCTCTCTGTGTATGTATCCCCTTCTACCTTGTCAAAGTAACAACAGAAAGGGGGGCGGGATTCCTTTATTTCCCCCAGATGATACTTTGCAGATATAACTCGCTCAGTCTCGGTGATGCAGAACTACATCCTATCCTAGCGTAGAAGTTCAAATTGCAGTTCTAGCCACTTCCACTCTTACTGCACCTTTCTTAATGTGGGAGTATTAGCCACAGTGTTCTGCTAACGCAAACTCCTTCTGCAATTTCAGCCGAGCACAATAATCTTTGTTTCCTGTTCAAGACTGTTCTGCAATCCTGCTGTGTGCTGTCAAGCCATTTCTGCATCTCATTTGTTCCCCAGACAGGGCTATTTCAAGAGAAGCAAAAGGTTTATGTATATGGCTAGAGGTTGCTGCCATATAAACTGTTCAGTTTGCTAGGCTGGTCAGAGCTCAAAAGAACTGACCCAGACCCTGCTGTCTTGTTGCTATCCCAATGTTTGGAGGCCGTGGCGGAATGGATGCGGCTGAGCAGACTGAAACTCAACCCCGATAAGACGGAGGTGATGTTGGTGGGGAGAGCGAGGGAGGTAGTGGCCCCCCTGGTTGGGGGGG
>QEPC01013865.1:13282569-13321825 GCA_003113815.1 Sphenodon punctatus | reverse complement strand
CTGCTCTGTGTGAGCTTATGCTTGATCCCGTCCCCCTGCTCTGTGTGAGCTTATGCTTAGTTTCCCCCTGCTTCCAGGGTATTGGGTAACCTGCCAACATCCCTGTGGTGGGTTCCACCCTTGGCTCCGGACCCTGACCTCGATGATGAGTCGTGTACCTCTTAGCCCAGGGTGCCTGGTAACACTGCTGAGTACCTAATCTCTCGGGCGCAAGAGAGCGACTGAGAGGTTTCAGAGGGTCGCCTTGGGGCCACCCTTTCCCCCCCTGGGCCTAGATTCCTCCCTCTTTGTTTCCCTCTCCCCAGTTCCGTCCCCTGGAACCTGGTAATTCTGGCCTTCCTTGTCCCTCCTTGGTTTCCCCCACGGCTCTGTACCTCGGAGCCTGACACTATGACTTCGCAGCTCATAAGAGTAGCTGGCCTGGCGCCAGGCAATGCAGATCCAGGGAAGTTGGGGCCTCATGTGAAAGGGTGCAAGTCCCTCCCTTACTAACATATTAGGAACATTTAATGGACACATGTTAACTTGGCCCTGAGGAAAAGAAAAATGGTTCTGTAATTAACTTCTGATGTTCAGTTACATGTACCGTGCCCTTCAGAGGCTCTGCTTTGCGGGCCTTATGGACCTGTCTCGTTCACACGGGTGTTAACAAAGGTGATGGCGGGCCACTTTCGCCTGCTCTGTCGTGCTTTGGCCCAGACCTCATCTGCATGTTTGTGCAGGCGCTGCCAGATGTTGGCCCAGAATTGCCTTGGGCCATGTCGGTGGCTAGCCCAGGCTGTAATCCCAGACGCCTCTCTGGCCACAGCCCTGGCAAAGGTCTGCCTGATTGGGCTACAGCGGGCTAGAACATTTGTCATGGCCTGCTGTAGCTCAGATCAGGGCCCCCGTGGCTGCCTATTGTGGTTGGGATGGCGTGCTGTGCACAGTGCAGGGGTTCCCCGTCCTCCTTGGGGTGGGGGCTGTCAGTGGTGGTTCCCTGACTCAGGCCAGGTTCTGACAGTGGTGCTTTGCTATCACGTTTCTTAGTGCCCAATGTTACTTCTAGTTTATTCATGAGCCCTCATAGGCTGCATTCACACACGAGCACACCCGACTCCTCTCCCAGTGTATTATTTGATGTGGACGTTTGCATTCCTGGGTTTTCAATCAGTAATAATTTATTGTTTTAACCATAGGTTATGACAAAATACAAATAAAATTATATAAATAATAATAAATAATAAATAAAGTGTATTGTACTGGCCTTGCAGCCTTGATTAAAAGAAAGGAATAACAAATAAAATTGCATTCCCGCATTTTAACCATGCACATGTTCCCCTCCCTTGCTTTGAAAGTTCCCTCCCGCTTTAAAATTTGCCATGGTAGCGCTGTGGCCGAGAATAGGTGTTCCAGTATTTAGGTATTCCCTTTCCCACACTTGCTAATGAACATAACTGAGGGATTTAAGCTGATTGTCGACTCTTAACTTTTCCGGCTCAACTTGGAGTGCATCTCCTGCAGTGTCTTTCTGGTGGTCCTAAATCTTTCACACGCTCGACGTTCAAGCGGCAGATGTGCTTTCTTCCGCCCTAACCCCCTCGTATCAATGCAACCGTAGTCTTGGGCTCCATCTATTTGAGGCTACGTTGGCCTGTGCCTTATACAAGTGCCCCTCACACTCCTGTTGTCATCATTGTTTATGGACTCCACGTACCAACACTTACAGCCAGTCTGCACTTGGATCCGGTTCTGGAGCCAGGCAACATACTGTGCAGCTCTCCTAGAGCATCTTCGTCTAACCTGGCAGCATCCCTGCCAACTAGGGGTGGAACTATTGGTATTGGATTAATCTGATAATACCAATAATGGCTGGTATCGGATTAATCCAATAATACCAATACTTACTGCTATCAGAATACCGGATTTTTAACATTGCCAGCTTTACCTGATTTTTTTACATCACCACCATTTATCAACGGCCGCAATGTTTTTAAAAAATGGTAAAATTCGCAATGTTAAAAATCTGGTATTCCGATACTGGTAAATCTGGTATCCGGTAATCTCCCTGGAGTCCCACCCCTATGGCCTGATACTGATTGTTGCGCTCAGCCTAGTGACCACTAGGGGCCAGGATGTGACCGCAAGCTGAGTCTCTGCTGTTCCTGGCTTGAACCGAGAAGAGAGAGCTGGTATTGTCTGTTGTGGCATCCCTCACTTCCTTTTATCCTGAGTGTGACTTTGTGTGATTAGTTTCTTCTTACCTCTGCGTGTCTTGGTAACCAGGTAACATGCCAGGAGCGAGTGTACTTAGTGGCACAGGCTCTTGTTAAAACAGGAGGGTTTGAAAACGGCAAACAGCATGCCAGAATGCCGCACTGAAAGAAATGACCAGGACGCTGAGTAAAATATTGCAACGGCACACGAAATATGAACAAAACTCATCCGCAGGTAGGGTCATCTCCTTTGAAACACGGCCTGTAATTATTGCTAACAGAACAGCTTTGAGGGAGATTGAGCAGTGTCAACCTTTTTCATTGTGGGTCCAGTAAAATATCTTAATTGATTATAATCCAAGTCAGTTGAAATAACAGAAATTAAACCAAATGAAAAATATTTATCTTCTGAAAAAAAGCTGGAATTATATTAGCACTTGATTTACAACTTAGAGCAATTAAATTTTAAAAAACAAGCAAAAGGCATTCAGGCAAAAGAACTTTGTTAATAAAATAAATTCCATACGTGAAGTTCAGTAAAGACAGGAATAAAATGTGCCCCAGTGTATCACGACACAAAAGCATCTGAAACAGGTAATTAAGGTAATTTGACATTTCCCTCGGGGCATTGTGTCTATGCTGTATTTATTTGATATCTGTTGTTTACAGATCTATTTTGACACAGCTTCATTCGATTCAACAAAGTCTCTCCCCCGTGGTGAAAGAGGTAATTTACATGCTTATTTCCAAGCCTTGTTAAAGAAAGTGGAAACTGATGGAAACTTGTCTTTAGCCACGTATTATAAAAAGCAAGTAGCGTCTTCTACTTCTGAAGGTGACTTCTTTCTTGCAAACGCTAAGAAAAAATGTCAGGAATATAAATTTAGTTGGTGTAAAGTGTCTTTTGTGGATCTGGAAACAGCAAGTTGAACAATACCTGGTCCCTCCATCCATATACATTTATCTTTGAGGATAGATTTTTTTATTATTATTTTTTTAATTGTCCTCCCCCCTTTATTAACAAATCCAACTCATCAAATCCTCAATGCTTGCACGCACAAATACAGACAAATACTTATTTTCCTCTAACAGGGTCTGTCTCTGAACTCAAGCTGTTGTCCATAAAGAAGAGTTCCAGACTCTTTCAACCTCATTCACCAGAGGTTTTCTTCACTTAATCAAATTTAAGTTTTCCTGTTTCTTCTTCACATTATATTCTGCATGGTTCCCTCAATATAAGGCTCTCTACCTTCTTTCCCCCCCTGCTTTGGCTTTCTAAATTGTATTCACAATCCCTGATTTATAAGATGACCCTCTCTGTCAGGATTCAGAGAAAGTTCCTGATCTTTTTGGTGTGGTGGCAGGGGAGCCGATTCTATTTCCACAAACCCTGGGAATTTAGAATGGAATCTTTTGGTGAAAGAGGAAACTCCTGTTGAATGTTTGTCTAGATTTCATACAAAAATTCCACGCGTGATGGCCTGAGATGGGCGTAGCAAGGTTGTGAAGGGCCTGGGCTCGGGTCACAATTATGGGTTCCCTGGGGGCAAGGGAGCAGGGTCTCTAGGGCAGGGGTCTCTGGGGAGAAGTTAACCCTCCACTTCAGGCTGTAGCGGGGCCCTAGCCCACGCCTGGAACAGATCTCAAAGAATCATTCAGTCCTGTGTTTCTAAACCCATGACTGGCAACCCAAGATAAATTGGCTAGAGGCTTGCAAAAAGAATCCTGCTGCAGCCTAATGGCATGTTTATTGAATTGTGACAGGCCAAAAGGCTGACCTGGTCCATCCCCTTGCAAGGAACGGGGATAAATATGCTTAAACCATCCCTGGCAGATGTTGATCTAAACCGATTTTTGTAAACATCCAATGATAGGGAGTCCACACATTACCGTAATAACTTGTCCCACTGTCTATCTCCCTATAGTTTGAAACTGTTCCTAATAGTTCGATTATATTCCTCCCTACAACTTCAGCCCTATTGCTCCTTGCTCTACTCTGTGTAGAACAATTTGATCTCTAGCCTCTTTCTGCATGGAACACATCTGAAAACATACGTCTCCCCTTCAAGCCTCCTCAGGACTTAACATGCCCAGTTCCTTCAGGAGTCGATTGCAGGGGAGAAGGGGGACCCTGCCAACAACTATTTAAGAAGGTTTGAGCTGTTACTGATAGTCCTGGGATTCTGTAAATGGGCTAGGCCAATCTCTCTCTCTCTCTCTGCAAGCCCTAGTTGTAGTCTAGTCTACTTTTTTTTTCTTTTATTAAGGAAAATCAAATTTACATAATTACAGAGATAAGGGGAAAAAAGAAACGACCCAACAGAAGTGAAACAATACAACAATAACAAAAAGGAAAAGTATGCTTCTACTCCGACTTGCTCATTATAGCTGATCCCCTGACCATAGACCTAAAATGAAGGCTACTTAGATAGATTGTAAGTTAATGGTGAAGTCAGCCTTTTCAACTTCAGTATGTTCAGTAATCAGGTTCCAACCTGGAGTCCATGTTGTATAAAAGTCCTCAAGTTTATCATTAATTCCAGCAGCTATCCTGTCCATTGTTAGAACGTGCCATACTCTGCGGAGCCAATCTGATCTCGATGGTCCTTCCAGTGTCTTCCATTTGCTGACAATGCAATGTATGGCAGCCAGAAATAACATTTTACATGCTGGTACATTAGTTTTTTTAACTAGATCCTTGGGCCACAGACCCAACAATGCAACCTGGGGAGAGAATGGCACCTGGAGAAGCGTGTGTTTCTCCACCTGATTCCAGATGTCCTTTCAAAACTTTTTGATAACCACACACTCCCACCAATGGTGAATATATGAACCCACCTGCCCACATCCCCGCCAGCACAATTCGCTGTATTTCCTATTAGCCTTGTGAATGGCCAATGGAGTCAGGTAAAATCTGAAGGCTAATTTTATCTGGGGTTTATTCTGCTCTTTTAATGTCTGCACCAAAGCCAACTCAGCATCAGAAGCGCTTTCCTGAATGGAATGGCTGAATTAAGGAGATGGGCAGAAGGGGAAAAAACAAACGGAGCTGAAGCCCACCAGTTGTTTACGTACCTCTCATTGTTTCCTTTGTCATTCATTTGCTTTGGATCGCCTTGTACACGAGCCATTCAGCCAGGAGATTAGACTTCTTGCCTGTCAACACAAATCCAGCCCAAGCAGTTTTTACCTGGTTGAACTGGGCTTGATTTCCCGCTGCACTGATCACTTCCTAGCGCTTGGCCACTTCAAAGGGGCCCCTGGAGTGTAGGGCCCAGACACAGCTGAGCCCCCTTGCGCTACACTAGCTGTGCCATTGGTGAGAGAGCAAACCCAGCCCAGTTCCTGGATCTGGCCCATAGACCCAGCCCCTTCCCTCAAGCACTGAAAGAGTTGGACCCATAGGGGAAAGGAGTGGAAATTAAGGCAGGCGCTTATGAATAGGGGGTGGATCCATGGCCTAGATCGAGGTGGGAAACCTGTGGCCCACAGGCCAAATTCAGCTAAAGGGGTTTCTGTTGTATTTCCAGTTGGAAAATGGACTGTAAAAAGGGGAGCTATGGGCTGTAGAAACCTGTGAACCATTTTGAATAAGGATTGAATCGGAGGCTTTTGTAGGCTTTGTCCTCTAACTGCCATGTCTAGTACCCAGCTCCCTGTCCCCAGCATCTCAAGTAACCGCTTTCTGTATCATTTCGCTGATGTTTTCTGTAACAGATTGCTGCCCAGATGGTGGGGTGTGCGCATGCTGCACTCGGAGATGTGCCTGCGTGTCGGCCTTCGCGCTGGTCGTCCTCAGTGCCTTGGGGATTATCATCGGGTTGGCTGTCGGGTTAGGACTCCCCCCACCTACTCCAGGTCAGTCTCCCTTGGGTCGTTTTGGTCTGTTGGGATGAGCTAACGATGAATTTCCTGGGAAAAGTCACTGCGGCGTTTTCAACAAGTTTGAATGCAGAGGGGGAGTGTCGGCTAAGGAAGAGGAGAAAGAGCGGAATTTAGAGAGGATGAGGATAATTTGAATTTATACTCTGCCTTTCACACAATGCAATAACAGCCTGGGTCCTACATATCTTACATGACTGCTTTACTACTTATCACTTCTACACGCAGCACTTTACTGTCACTTCAAAGACAGGTCCCTGCCGAGTGGGCTTGCAATCTAAGATGGACAAGAGTGAGGAGAACGCAGGGACAAACACACACTCCCATTTTACAGATGGGGAACCTGAGGCTGAGAGTTTGTGACTTGCTCAAGGCCACTCAGTAAGCTCATGATTAGGGTGGGATTTGAACCATGGCTTCCCAGGTCCTCGTCCAACACATTATCCACTACACCACACTGACTTTCAGTTCTCCCCTATGTTCTATCACTCCATCCCATCAACTCCCACTCTGCTCCAGTCTATTGGTAAAAAGAACGAATAGTGAATGTCTTTTAAGACCTTGGCGCTTCAATAGGATAGTGATCAATCTGAACTGCTACGTACATCTGAATAAGCCTAGGCTTCTATTGGAAACGAGAATAGCGCTAGCTCATTGGGAGACCCTTAACAGAAAGATTTTGGGAGAATTCCAGCTCATCCTTCACCAGGTGTGTGAACAGAGATGGATGCAGCTGGTACACATGCCCGGCAGGCCGTCCCTGCGCCCTTTGCTGGAGAGCATGCACATTGAAGACTGTATCAATGGTGGAAACCTGTAAGCACTCCCTGCCCTCCCTGTGCTGCAGCTACGCTGTGACTTGGTTGTGCACTAGACATGTTGCCATAGCAGGGGACATTGTCACTTTGGGCCAGCGCTGTTGCTTATGTCTAGTGCCACCACTGTGTGGAGACAGGCAACCCAGCCAAACCAACGTGGTGGATCTTGAGGCAGCTATTCTAGTAAATAATGGGCATTTTTACACACAAGGTCTGGATTTTTCAGTCTTCTGGGTTTACAAGTCCACAAGTAAGTTCCGGATTCATTTTTCACACACACACTGCCCTGAGGCAGCCTAAAGTAGCCACAGCTGTAGACGTGAAGGGCTGCCATGGGAACCAAGTGACCCCAGCTGCCTGGAGCAAAGCAGTTTACCAGGAGAACTTTTTACACACACAAGTTCTGGGAGAAGTTCTACGCAGACGTTCAAAGATCCGGATGTTTAAGATGTGGGTGAGTGATTTAGACACACAAAGTTCAGGATGTAACCGCAAACATCCAGGAGAAATGTGTGTGTAAAAACACCCACTGTTGCTTTAGTCCAATGGAAGTAGTTGATAGATCAATCGGCATCTCAACTCGTTTATCTTCTCCTTCTGGTGTTTCAGTGAACCGTTACTGTGCGACTTCCAGTAACCGGACAGGCTTCTTGTGCGACAACAGACAAACCTGCATTCCTGCCAGTCAGGTCTGCGATAGGATCAGAAGCTGCCCCAATGGAGAGGACGAGCAGGAGAAACTATGCAGTGAGCATTATACTTTCATTGCACCCCTTTCGCGTAATTAACAATGCTGAACAGTACACAACCGGATATTCTTTTTCTAAACATCAGTTTTTTCTGCTTTCTTTGCTACAAATTACATTGCACACAGTAGCTCACTATAAACTTATTAAAATTAATAATAAAAAATGTATTTTTGACTTAGTGGGGAGCTAAAATATTTTTGTGGGGTGCGGGGAGGAAAGGAAGTCTCAGGGAGTGGTGAATATAGAAGGTCATTGTTTATATACGATTCTTACCCATCTGGGATTCTTATAAGTACAAGACTTTTGTGTTCATATCAAAGCACCTCAGTGGTTTCGTGGACAAAGTACTTAAACTGTGTGTGCTTCTGTGAAACAGGGAGGGGAACGCTTTCCCTCCTGTAACCAGGAAGTTACTGAACTTGATGGAAATATATACTAGCTATCTTCTAAGCCACTGCAAGATGCCAAGCCGTTGTGTGATGCTGGAGGGCTTCAGTGCTCTCATGTTTTCTTCTGTAGGTGATCTCCCCAACAGTCTTCCTGGATACTTGATCTTCCGTTGCATTAATCCCAGGCACTGGATCTACGCTGATCAGAGGTGTGATGGAGTAAATAACTGCGGAGACTGTTCAGACGAAAGTGGGGCCTGTAAGTCTGCTGTTTGGTAGTGACATCCCTTATCCATAGTCTAAATAAACCCTGAGTAGCATAATGTGGACTCTGTCACGTTACCCCAAGAAGATGCTAGATACCGCTCTATTACAACGGGGAGAGTAGGTCAGGATCCCATGGCCCATTTGATTCTGCCAAGCTGTTTCTATTACTGGAATTACTTTTGCGATTCACAAACTTGTTCCACCGCATTTAAATTGCAAACACCGAATTCATTCCAGACAGGTCACCAAATAGTCGTCCAAAGACGTACGTTATTGGGTACCTTAATGCCATAACAACGAACAGCCCTAAAAGAGTTCCCAAAGTTTGAACTCCCATTGGAGGCCCGTCTGTCCCCAGACCTCCCCTCTTTCCGTAGACGTTGCAAGACCTGGTTGTTCCGCCAGGCCTTCTGGGAGGGGGATGGGTAGGGTGGGGAGGGGTTTTATTTGCCTTGCTGCTGAAATTGTTAGGTGTACATTTTATATCTTTTTATACTGTAGTATTTTCAGATGCATTTATTATTGTTGTTTTATGTTGCGCACCGCCCCAAGCTGCTGAAGTATAGGAGGGTGAGGAATAAAAGTTTTCGTATAAATAAATAAATAAACACCCATTAAGTTCCCAAAATGTAATATGGTTTGGCCTCTGCCAACCTGAGTTGTATGATCCATACCCACAACCTAGAGGAGAGAGTCTCCATGCTGTCATGACAAAGAACTGAGCCACTCCACATTTCTTCCCTATTAAAGCTGTGATCCACAAACGACTGACTCCAGTGTAGCCCCACTGAAGTGGCCGGAACCACTCTGCATTTCTCTTGCAATGACTTAATCCGCCAGCTACTTCCTGCGGAGTAGCCCCATTGAAGTCCGCAAGGGGGGAGAACCCTGCCATGGGGCTACTGTGAAGTCAGTGGTTTGTAGTCTGTGGCCTCAGGTCTTACTGTCTCCCAAAAAATAACTATCCAGTGAACATGCAAAACTAACAGCCAATTCCCAGGGATGCCCGACAGAGACGTGACTAATGGAATCTAACACAGCTGAAAATTAACATTTGAAGATCAAATTAAAATGTGGGACTTTCACAGCAGACGAGGGAACTTAAATAGGTATCTTCTTTTGAAATGAATGGGTATATTTAAGTACTCCAGGCTGTCTTAAATATATACAGACCTGTGCTGTCCTGAATATCCACCACTTTTGTCCAGAGCTGATAACAGGCAACCAGTAATGTTTCCAGTAATGGAGTTTTGCGTGGTACCCAGCTGTTTCTGTCTTTCGAAGGTTACATTGACTAGGGGCACGATCCGCTGACTCTAGTGCTGGCACTACTCCTATTGAAGCATTTGGGACTGGCACTGAGGCCTAGCTCTGAACAGCCACGGAATCATGTGGTTGGAATTTATTAATTTTAATTTTATTTATTTCAATTTCTATACCACCCTTCTCTCGAAAGACTCAGGGCCGTGCACAATATATAAAAAAATCTGCCAAAATAATCAGAAAGTAACCCCCCCCCTCCGAAAGGTTTCTAAAATCCTTTAGAAACCCCCCAACCCAACTCCCATTCCTGATTGCCAGCTTTATTTTTAATCCAATTAATACATTAAATGAAACATCGCCACTCCATAATACAATTACCCCCTCCTTCCCCTGAATCCCACCCAACCCTCACTCCCACCTCTCCTCCCTCTGCCCTAACCAACCTACCCCATAACCCACCCTCAACAAAATCCATCTCAAATACAATGTAACCTCCTCCAGTTCCAGCCCTTAAGCCACAAAAGGGCACCAAATAGCCAGCCTTTGGCAGCTGCCACAGGCAGCCACCTGCTATTGAAGGAGGTCTTTATGGAAGTCAGAGGGATGGGTATCCTCTGCATTACAGGCTGATAGCATTTAGGAGAAATAGCAGGTCTTTCTCATTACTAAAATGTGAAATATTAGGCCAGAATGCTCAAGCCGTTGAAAACCTTAGTCCCGTTGGCTGGACCAAGCGGTTTGAGGACTGAAGCCTTAGGGCAACGTTAAAGAGAACCCCTGTGTTGGAGGAAACCTTTCTTTTCTCATGCATCTTAAGTACGTGCTAGGATTGGCTAGTCGGACGTTTCAGGTACAACTGACAAAGAAATCCTGTCTTGTTTTTTCCCCTACTCCAGGGGCTAGCTGTCCTCCTTGCAGGCCTCCATGGTGGAGGTGCACAGAAGTGGTCTTTTACATGTACTGTACGTGCATCCCCAGGAGCCTTTGCCGAGATGGAGTACAGCACTGTTTGGACTGGTCTGATGAGTACATCTGTGAGAGATCAGGTTAAGTAATCGCATCGCACAGACTGCCTCTTTGCATGTTGCCTGGTCTTCCTGCTGCTTGCAGCTTTGCCACCGGATACAGAGAATTGGAAGGTAGTCCAACCCCCTGTGCCTGCACATACAGCATTGTAGACAGATGCTGTTGCATCTGTCCAACATCTCTTTGACAATGACCTAGTCTTACAGCAAGGTCTCCGGCAGCCAGCCATGTCCCAGAGCTGAAAGCGGGGAGATGATATTGTGTACTACGTTGAGGACAGATCTGGTAGCCAAGAATTCTTGTGCTCTAATCCTCCTGTTACTATGGGTTATGGTGAGTCTCTGTGTAAAAACAGACCCGTTGTAGCCTTCTTTTTCATGCTTTGGCCCATGAGCCATCAGCATGTCTTATTTAAGGGCCACCAGATGTTGCCCGAGGATTGCCCCCTGGCATGTTGGCAGCTAGTCTGGGCTCTCACCCCCAGATTAGCTCCAGGTCACACAGTCCGTCTGATCGAGGCAAAGTGAGCCACAGTGGGCTATCACATCCGTTGTGACCCGCCGTGACCTGGCCCTGATCAGGGTCGCATTGGCCGGCACCATGGCCAACTGTCATTGGCCGCCACGGCTGCCCATCATGGTAGGGGCAGGGTGCTGGGTCCAGCTTTGGGGTGTAGCTGGCCGGCTGCACATTTGTACATCTCCCCGCCCTCCCCAGTGGCCCGGCTGTGGGAAAGCGTGTTGGGTGGCCTGACAGAGTCCGGACTGTGTCTGCTGTGGCTTCCTGACCCAGGTAGGGTCTGTTTCCTCATTTGTATAATGAGGAGAATGCTGATCTACCTCAAAGGAGGTTGTGAAGAGTCATTACTTATAAAATGCTTAGAAAGGGCAAAAATGCTATTAAGTACAAAGTATTTGCAAATCTATAAGGAAGAGAGAAAGCCTAGTAGGTGGAAATTCTAGGGTCCCCCCCCCCCACTGCCTTCCTTGGGCAAAGTGTGATTAGAGTAGGTTTATCGGCTACTACAGGGTCATAGCTACGTTGGGAAAACCCACCCCAAGCATCAGGCAGGGGAATGTGGTGTATTTATCAGGGGTGTGTGTGTGTGTGTGTGGTCCCCCAGCTTCCAGCAGTCTAGTGCAGCTGCACCAACCGCAGAGCTGATCGCTGTGTCCCTCGGCTATTACAGACTTGTCAAGCCAAACAAGTGGATTCCAGCTTGGTTGAATTAACAGCAGCGAATGATCATTTGTTTCGATTGCAAAGGAGGAAAAAATTTCCTGGATTTTTTTGGAACTCTGAATTACATGAAGCCTAGAGGTGAAAACCTCTGTTCAACTCAGTATTTAAAAAACAAAATAAATCTTTTGTACCTCCTGTTTCTAGGTAGAATGATCTCCAGGACTTAGGGAGGAAAGTAGGCTCCTAAAAATCAGCAATGTTAAATGATTGAGAATGTTAGCTTTTTAATGATTGGGATCAGGGGGCTGGAATTGTATCCTCCTCTGTTAGGGTGAGGCTGAGCTATAATCAGAAGATACATACTAGAAAGGAGGCAGGATTGGAAAACGTTTGTCCTCAGAAAACGTTGCCATTTTGAAATTAGTTGCTCTGCAGAATTGATGGAGGGTGGGAGGCCCACACAAAAAGCTGGAAATTCCACTAAGCTAAAAGTTTCCATTCAGAAATGTCGAAATAAAAAAAAAAAAAAAAGTTGAATTTTTAAATGAAAACAAACATTCAAATTTTAAAATGTTGAATTTTTTAACGAAAACAAAATGAACGGACATTTTTGACATAAAATATTTTTTTTAGGTTTCTTGCAAGAAAATTTATTTTTAAAGACATTTTAAATCAAAACCAAGGGGGGAAAAAAGAGTCTCATGTTTCAAAATGTCAAAGTTTCTTGACTTTTGGGGCTGGAATCCACATTTTCCAGGGGTGGGGAATCTGTTTTTATAGAACGATCTTTTTCAATGGGAAAAAAAAAATCTGTCATGGAAATTGGGGAAACTTCCCATTGGTGAGGAATGTCAGGAACATTCTACTGTTGTTGTTCTGTAACCAGTTTCTGCGACTGTGAGCCGTGTTCTAGGTTCCCCATGAACTTCACCAGAACTCCTCCGACACCCACAGAATTGATCTGGCAACGTGTACACTGGGTTTCAGGAATGGAAGTAGCTAGGGTGGGGAAAGAGAAAACCAGTTCAGTAGCTGTCTTTGGAAAAGTGGGTCGTAGGTAGGGGCAATGGGCATTGGTGACAATGGGGGAAACACGGTGAACAACACGGGTCCCGACTCCCTGGTCATAGGAATCTGTTTCAAAGCACGTGCATTTAGTGACACAGAATATAGTTGAGAGATATAGCAATGAAATGACTGGGATATAGTCAATGGCTAAGATTTTCAAAAGATTCTAGGAAACGGATGCATATCTCTCTGTTGAACGCAAAATAATCGGTCTCGAAGTCTCCTTGAGTGCTCTAGAGGGTTCAGTCTAGTTCTAACTTGTTACATGCCTGTGGAAGGACCCTGTGTCTCCCAAAGGTTTTCATGATCTCATCAACAGAAGTTGGTCAAATAAAAGGGCCTTTTTAAACAGGCCGCGGCTGGGGAGTGGCGGTCTATGGGGGCAGCACAGGGCTGTGTGCACACGGCCGCACACCCGTCTCCCATGCGTGCCCCCGCATGGAGCAAGCTGTGTTTTTGCTGGTTGCTCTGTGCAGGGGCAATGGGTGAAGGTGTGTTACACTCAGGAACATGCACACGTCCCCCACCTGCTCCTGCTGCTTTCAAACGTGGCACACCCAGTCATGTCCATTGTGTATCTGTGACTGGTTGCTATGCTTGAAAGACACACAATTTATAGCAAATAAAACCCATCTTTTATGTTCCAGAAGTAAACGGTAGGCGGTGTTCCTTTCCCCATATTTTGGATGTCTTTAAGAAAGAAGAAAATCAGCCCCTTAACTTGTGTAAATGGGAATTGTTTACTGCCGTTTGTATCTGGGATACAGCTATGAATTGGAAAGATTTGTTTAAAATAGCTTTGCTGCTTTCTGACTCATGCTTTTATCTAGAATGAGACTGTAAAACTCTGCGTAATGGAACCGGTATTGTAGCCACATTTCAGGTTGTATTTGATAACCTGTCTCTGCAAATATGTAACATCAAGCTAAGACGAATTGGTTCCTTTCCCCCGGTGGAAAACCCCGCATTCATTCTGAGCTATAGCTTAAGGAGATGTGTGCTTAGCAGCTATTAGCTGCCTGGGTAAATATGTCACTTCAAAGCTTAAGAATTCCAATCCAGGAACAAAATACCAAAGAGACTCATAGCTGTTTAAATACTAATGGCAGATGTATGGGATTTTGACTAGGCGCAGGTCGTGCTCAGTCGTGTTTGACTTGAAAATCACCATAATTTAACAAATAAAGCCTTTTTTTTTTTTTTTTTTGAAACCATTGCATTGCAGTTTTAGTGTGTGTTCCTTCTATGAAGCCAGAGCATGTTCTGTGACAATCTAGGTGGAAGTTAAAGTCCCCGCGCACTTTTGGGAAGGAGAGAATCACAAGGCTATTAACACCTGCCAGCGGAGTGGAACGGCATTATTGCAGGGCAAGACAATTACGCCGCCACGCTTTAGGATACAAAAATGACGCCAAATATATTCTCACTCATTTAATTTGCAGAAGGATTTGTGCATTATGGGGAATGTAATTTTGTGGCTCTGCGACACAAGAGTCAAAGTAATATTTATGGGGAGAGTTTTATGAGATTACAGCCTTATCTGCAAAGAGACAGACTTGTACTATTTACGTATGTGTTGTATTTGGCAATTGGGTATTTAGTCGTGTCCTGCACAGTCAATATTTACAAAAGCTACATTCGTTCTTCAAGGGGCTGAGAGAACATTGCGTGTATTAAGCAACGTCTGCTTTAAAGAAGTTGGATCCACACCGACACACACACACACATTTTCTAGATTTAAAATAGGCCGAAAAATACATTCTGGGTAAGCTCAGCATGAAGGTAGACTAGGGGTGTTTTTCAACAAGGGGGGCGGGGGGTGTTCCATGGTCGGTGTGGGGGGTGCGTGCGGGGGCATCCTGCATGGGGACAAGCGCCCCTCCCCCAACATGGCTGCCCTGTCCACACACCGCCTGCCCCGTCCTCCCACGGGACACTCTGGATTTTTCCAGAGGGCCCTGTGTGTGGACTGAGTGGACGACATGAGTCATGGGAGAACGCATCCCCACGTGCCGGCTTAAGACGAGCAGTCCCTTACATGGACAGTGGGTGTCCATGTGTGGGGGCGTCTTGTTTAAAAATACCCTAGGTTCCATCACACCAATGCCTTCCGTGCTTTATAATCAGAGAACCGTGCTCATGAGGGAAAACACAGTGGACACAGGCCCCTATTTATAATCAATGCCATAAATCAAACAGAACGCAAGAGTGTCACTTCAGCCAGCTTCATAGAATGATGGGACCAAAACGCTGAGTAACATGTCCCAGTAAGAGACATTGAATCACCCCATAATATTGTCTACATTGGCCGATGGCTGCATTATATATATACGTATACCTCCTTATGAGGTATATATGGTCTCACTTTTCTCCCCTCATCTCCGTCCAAAACTCTGCTGCCAGGGTCATCTACCTCGACTGTCGCTTCGACCATGTGCAGCCCCTCCTCTCTTTGCTTCACTGACTCCCCCTTCCTGAACGAATCCTGCACAAGCTCCTAGTCTTCACCTATAAAGCTCTTCATAACCTCGCTCCCCCCTACCTCTCTGCACTTATCGCCCTCCATACTCCAGCCCGTGCACTTCGCTCCTCCTCTGTCCCTTCTCTCACCCTTCCACGCCTTCCCTGCTCCCCTAAGCGCCTTCGTCCCTTCTCACTTGCTGCCCCCCATGCCTGGAACTCCCTCCCTGTCCACATCCGCCTTGCCCCCTCCCTTCATACCTTCAAATCTCTCCTTAAAACTCACCTCTTTCGCTCTGCTCTGTCTGACTCTTTATCCTGCTGAGCCACTATTCCTATACCTACGATCGGTTTACCCTTATCCTTGCAACATGGACCTGCCTGCTGTCATTCTCATCGTAACCAAGCCAAGTACGTGCACTTGAGACCTCGCATCTTCATGAATGTTAGACCCCTTGTCTCTCCCTCTGTTCCCCTTCCTAAGTCTCTCCCCCAGCTCCTGTCTCTCAGATTGTAAGCCCTAGGGGCAGGGGCCGTGTCTATTTTATTACTTTGTAAAGTGCCAGGTACACTGCTGGCGCTATATAAATGTTTGTTATTATTAATAATAATAATAATGAATGAGAGGGTCAAAACGCCTGCTCAGCCCCACTTTCAAGTTTTGTACCAGGGCCATCACCTCTGGTACAAGCTGCTGCTCCACCTCCCCCCCGCCTTGGTCCCTCAGGAAGCCTTCCATCCTCCTGATGAGACTTCGGACCGGGGGGGTTCCTGGCTCAGGGTGGCCGTCGCCGCACTCAGGCTCTCCGTCACGTCCTTAAAGGGCTTAAGGACATGCATGGCCTGAGCCATCATTGTCCGCTCATCCTGCCCGAGTGGACTTTCCACCCCAGTCTCCCTCTCTGAGGCTACCTCATGCAGGACTCACCTCTGCTCCACCAGACGTTCCATCATGCTATAGGTGGAGTTCCACCTGGTGCTGACACCCTGCACGAGGCGGTGCTCCTGCGCCCCCAGCTCCACCAGCTTCTCCTTCAAGAAGTGACCACTCTTCACGCTCTTGTTAAAGTACCCTGTAATCTTCCTGCCCTTCTCGATTACTAGGGTAAGGGGGTTGCTGCTGCACTCTTCTGCCTTCTCCCCCAGGCCCAGGGCATTCCTCACCACCAGGTGAAGGGTGTGGGCAGTGCAGGGGATGTGCTGGAACCCGCCCTCCAGCACTGCCTCCTTCATGTTCGCGGCATTACCAGTTACCACGAGCCCCCTGACGAATGGGGCTTCCTCCCTTAGCCACCCCTCCACCATGGTGTCCAAGGCTCCCTTTATGTTGACGGCAGTGTGGCTCTCGTCAAACACATGGGCATGAAGCAGGGCCCACCTGTGCCCTGCCGCCTGCTGCTCCTCCTCCTGCCGCTCCTCCTCCTGCCGTCTGTAGCTGCCACCAGTGAGCAGTTAGAGCCAGGTAGGCATGTTGTGCATTTTGGCTGCTCCAAATGTCTGTGGTGAAATGCACAACTGTCCCACCTGCCCTGGCCAGTTGCTCCCTCATCCGCTCCCTGGCTACCTGGTACAGGGAGGGTACCAACAGTGCCAGCAGCCGGCGCAATCCCTGGTCCTCCACAATGCTAAATGGCTGGTCATCCAGGGCAATCATCTCCCCAACCCGCCTGGCGATCTTGGTTGCTGCTGGATGGCGCACTTCACCACGCCCCAACTGCCCAAACCCCAGATCTTCCATTGCGACCTGATGCTGCTGCTGGCAGGGAGTTCGAGATGGGACCTGCTGCTGCTGTCCCTCCTTCCCCTTGCCATGAGCAGGGGGGAAGGTCTGCTGCTGCTTGTGCTTGCTGCAGCTACGAACCTACTCCTGGCCACAGTTGCCAGTGTCTCTTGCAGCAGCAAAGCCCTACGCCAGGTCCTCGTGTGGGAATTCATGCCATTACTACTTAAATTCCCCCTCACTTCCTTGAAGTGAGCCCACACAGGCCCCCCCTGGGGCGCTCTCCTGAACCCCTTGTGCCACCACTTGGGGCTGCTGCCTTTGTCCCCAGTGTGGCTACAGGGGGATCGGCATCAACAGGAGTCTCCTCCACCTCCTCCTCACTCCCCTCATTGCTGCCCAGCTCCATGACACCACCCATGTTGAAGCTGCTGCTGCTTCCACCTTGCCGCATGGAAGGAGAGGATGCCCTGCTGCTATTTGCTGAAGCTGGGCTGCTGCTGCCAAAGTGGGGAAGGATGCCCTCAAATGCATCCTCCTCAAAATCCTGGGGGGGGGAGGGAGGAGCCTGCCCAGGAGACGTGCTTGTCCCTGCACCACTTCCAGCAACAGCACCCACATCCTCATCATCATTGCTGGGGCTCCCCATACCAATGTCTTCTGCTGCCCCCTGTGAAAAGTCACTGCTGGCAGTGCCAGCTGCTGCTGCTGCTTCCGGAGGGGAGATGGGGTGTAGTGCAGCTGCTGCTGCACACACACACACACACACACACCTTGCCCTTGGCTCCCTCCTCCAGTGCCATTGCTACTGGTGGAAGGCTGGGGCTCCCTGCCTTCCACAGATGCCACTCCTGAGATCCGTGCAGCAGCCTGTTCCCCTGAAAAGACCTGCCGCCTAGAAGGGAAAACATCAGCTCTCTTCAGCTTGGGCGGTGGGCTGCCAGCAGTGGCAGCGGGCTTGCCAACTCCCCCACGCCGTCAGCTTCTACCAGGGCCGCCTGCCCCAGAGGCTGAACTAGGAGTCCTTCCCTTTCTCATTGTAAATGTACACAAAATTGCACAAAGTAGTAATGAATTATTATATATACACAAAACCTAACAATCCTCCCATCCTATAATCCTAATATAATGAAATGGACTAGCCTAAATACCTATATAGTATCTAATCTCTATATGTTGTACACAACTAATATCTAGCTAAATGTCTATAGGCTAGCTAATCTATACCTATGTAATCTATCTATATATAATATACAGGGCAGGGAAAGGGAGACGCTAAAAGGTAGGGTATATGAGGAAGGAAAGGAATTGGTAATATGCAATGAGGGCTAGGGAGGATTTTGTGTGTGCAAGTAGCAGTTCTGTAAAACGCAACCTGACGAGCAGAGAGCTCTCGCAGAACAGAGAGTAAACCCATGGCTCACCCATTATAAAGGGTTGCAGTGCCCACCCCCACAGCCCCCTGATTGGTTGTGGGAGGCAGCAGGCATTGAGCAATCACAGAGTCCCATGAGACTGCTGGGGCCTGATTGCGCTGCTCATTGGCCAGTGATGCATCCATCAGATACTGCGGAGCTGCTCGCCCCTCCCAACACAAGGCACAGTTCAAGAGTTCAAGCCTCTTTAGGGCTCCAAGATGTCTGCTCCCTCCTCCCCTCTCCATTTTCATCCCAAACAAAACTGCAACTGTCACTAATAATAACAACAATGATAATGACATTGTCGTTTTTATTGTTGTTATTCCCGGTTGTCGTTTTCGTTATTGCAGTAACGAAAATGACAATTATCGTTACTGTAATAACAAAAAACGACATGCACACCCCTAGTACACAGGGGCATAGCTAGGCTGGAACGGGCCCAGGCACAAGAAATGGACTCCCCAGATCCCCCCCCTCCTCGGAGCGTCTCTCCCGCCGCTTGCTGCACCTGAGCCCGGGAGGTTGTGCCACCAGCGGCGTTTTGCTCCTTCCTGTGCCGCCTGCAAGGGGGGTCCCAACAAGCAACGTGCACTGCAGGCACCTCCCTCCTCAGCTCCATCGCCACCCAGCCACGCCGCAACAGGGCAGGATTTGTGGGCTCTCCTCAGCTTGGGCCCCAGGACAAAATGCCCCTCCTCTCCCTAGGCTAGCGAGGTCCCTGATTAGAACATGGCTTAATGTGCCCCATTTATAAAGCTTTTCCAAAAAGCTTACACGACTGTATTGTCTCAAGGAGGATATAATTTAAAAGTTATCATCTTCGGGCTTCTAACATATTTTGTATTTTAAATTTATATTTAGATAGGTTTATTTATTTAAAAAAGAACTCATTTAAAAATAAAATAAAATAAATTAAAAAAAAAATAATCAAATTTAATTAATTAAATAAATAAATCAATCAATCTGATTTTAAAAAATAAATCAATCATTGACTTTGATCCATCCTGGCCACAGGTCAATGTAGCATTTACGAAGGCTCTGTCCCACAATGGGCGGGAAGGGGCTTGGCTGTATGTGGGCTGTCTTCCTCTCCCTGAGGACCGCTGGAACCGGCTGCTTTCCCCTTCAGGTGCAGCCTTCTTAAGGGGATCAAGTTGCCTGGGGGGGGGGGGGATAGCGGTAGCAGCCATCAGCCGGTGACTGAAGGGCCGTTCGTGGGTCTGGACCGTGTCTGCCGCCCTGAAAGAGTCGCCACTTTATTGCTGCTGCTTTTAGCCCTTCCTTAAATTATGGCCTTGGTGTTTTGCATTGTATTTTTCATGTGGCTAGGTTTGTATTTAATAGGGATATGTCATGGGGTGAGAGAGTGGGAAGGATGGGTGTGTGGGGTAGCATGGGCAGACCTCCCTCGGGTGAGAGATGGGGTGGGAAGGGGACAGGTAGAGTAGCTTGACAGTTTAGCCATGGCCCCTCTGGGAGAGGGTACTAGGCTGGGGGAGGGAACTCCTCCAAGTGAGAGCTGGAGGAATGGAAGGGGGAGAGTTGGTTTGGTTGGGGATTGCACGTTAGGGAAGGCATTTTGTATGTACTTTTGAACTGATGTGTTTAAAAGGGATTTGGGGTGTGAATGGCTTGGTGGGGGTGGGATCTAGCCACCCCCCCTCTGTGGGAGGGCAGGGTATGGGGCTTGCAGGGGAGCGCCTGGGAATGGGGGACTCCCTTGTGAGAGACAAGGGAGTGGGAACGGGTGGGATGGGAAGAGGGATGGAGTTTGGCTGTGGGGAGGGTGGGATTGGTGGTGTTGTGTATACATGTGTTTTATTTCAATTATTGTAAGCTGTTTGGGGGTGCGATTTTAATGTTTTTACTTCCCCCCCCCCCCATTTGTTGTAAGCTGCCCTGAGCCAGTTTTTGGGATAAGGCGGGGGATAAGTCTTAATAATAATAATCTTAGCCCATATGTGACAGTACCCACTGTAGGTAACCGATCCAAAGTCGTCCATTCCAGGATTTACATTGGACTGGGTGAAAAGGGGCTGTTGGAAGTTATTATTATTGTTAAGTATTTCTGTAGCATTAGCACCTGGCACTGAGCCATCCCCAACAGTTAGCAAGGTAGGAATGGGCCCCCCGCTGGGGCACTCTACTCCAGTGTGTATATGCGTGTGCCCGCCCCTCCGTGAAGGCCTGCGGACCCCGCTACAGCTGCACCCATTATAGTTACCCCCGTTAGCTAGACTGCGTTGTGCAGTGAACAGCAAGAACGAAGTTGCCTGCCTGTCGTGTCATTGGTTTCTGAAACTCCCATTACCCTGAAACGCCAGCCAAAAGAAGGGGTTAACTTGTTTATGCTTCTGTCATATCTCAGTCGGTCTCAAACCATGAGGTAGGCCCCGGCGGGTCGGGGAGAAAAGGGTCCCACATGGCAAACACCTAGTTTCACACTCTCCCTGAGCTGGGGGAATCTCCAAAATAATGAGGTAGCAAGGGGGTGAGAGAAGGGACGCAACTGGAGGGTAAGAAGAGGAAAAGAGGTGTGGGAGTCCTATGGAAAGGGCTTCCACTACCACAGACAGGCAGAAGAGTGGGTAGGAACGTAAGTGCCATAGTGGGTTAGACCAATGGTTCATTGAGCCCAGCACCGAATTCTGATAGTAGCCAATCTCGGTCACTTGGAAGAACTACCCAACAGGTCACAATGGGGTGATCTGTTCCTCGCTCACTCCCAACGGTAAGAGGTTACCTTCCCCCAAACCTACCCAGCTAATAGCTGCTAATGGCCCTATCCTCCAGTCCAAACTTGCCCAATCCTTTTTTTTAAACCTAGCTAGGCTACTGCCCTTGGCCATATCTTCTGGCAACAAATCCCACAACTTAATTACAGTAGGGGTGCAGTTAAAGTATGTTTGGAAACTACTCGTCTACGTGCACACCGCCTTGAAGGATGTATCTACCCAAAGGTAAAATGTGTGCTTCTAACGTGTGTTAAAATGACCAGCCTACACAGCTTGTCAAAGCAGGTTCGCAGACTCTGCGCAGGGTGTAGGACTAGCTAATGTCTGTTTTAAACACAGTACAGCCTGCTGCCCACACGTCTTCAACATGTTAGGATGCACATCACTCACCATACTTAGGCAAGAGGCTCACACGTGGGACACTCCCTGCCTGTCCAAAGATGTTGGATTATGAAAATATTTGCAGGAGAGGGCATGCTGCCAGAAAACAGGAGGGAATGGTCTAAAGGGTTATGAAGGACCCCTTCTGCGTTGGTTCCTACAACCAAATTTCCCAAGCCGGGGTGGGTGGGTTTGAAAATCCCTCTTCCTTATGTGGTGATGAATCAGACTCGCTTTTGGGAGTTCCAGCCAGCCTCGCTCAGAAAGCAGAGAAAGATGGTCAATGGAGTCCATCAGAGCAGTTGCTGCTAGTAATCCTAACTTCTGGCAAGGCATGATGGGAATTTTGTAACGGAAATATAAACTGCCCCTTTTCCTTTAGCTAGACATAGGGATGGCTGCATTACCAAGCTCTCATGAACAGCCTTTTTGATTTGGCTGTCCTTTGCTCTGCACTGGCATGGGGGCAGATGTAACAGAAGCACAACACCCCCCCCCTAAAAAGGGAATATTCCATTTACTAACTCCAAAGGCATCTTTTTATTTTTACCTTTTGCTTGCAAGACCGAGTCAAACAGCTGTTCAACAAGAGCAGTCTCTATTGTGCAGCACTAGGGACTTTGCTGCTGCTGTATAAAATAATAATTAAGTAGTTATAAAACAAATAGGGTCCTACTAGAAGAAAGAAATGTGAGTAAAATTTTGAACTTAAAATACTAAGCCCCAAGATTTTTGCAGTGGGACAACTGCTTTGGGATACCCAGCTTGTTTGAAAGGGATCTGATTTCTAGGATGCGAGTTTAAATTTACAAAAATCAGGCTTGATTAAAAAGGTATCTGGATGGGCATCCAAAAATAGATACTAAAGTCACTAGTCCCCTTGAAATTTCTTGGCCGCAAGAACTGATGAGCATAAAGATACCTCCCTCCCGACTGTTGGTTCCCCATCAATCGGGAAGGAGGTATCCAGTGGGGTGCCTCAGGGCCTGCGCCCTGTACTGTTCAGCATCTTTATTAAGGACTTGGATGAAGGAGCAGAGGGGATGCTCATCAAATCTGCAGCTGACATAAAACTGGGATAGATACCTAACACCTTAGAAGAGAGAAACAAGATTCAAAATGATCTTGACAGGATAGAAAGCTGGGCCACAACTAACAAAATGAAATTCAACAGAGATAAATGTAAAATTCTGCATTTAGGTAAGAAAAATCAAATGCGCAAGTACAGGATGGGTGACACCTGGCTTGGCATGTGAAAAGGATCTTGGGGTTGTAGTTGATCGCAAGCTGAACATGAGTCAGCAGTGTGACGCAGCTGCTAAAAAGGCTAATGCAATTTTAGGCTGCATTAACAGAAGCATAGCGTCCAGGTCACAAGAAGTAACAGTTCCACTCGTATTCTGCGCTGGTCAGACCTCATCTAGAGTCCTGTGTCCAGTTCTGGGCACCGCACTTTAAGAAGGACATTGACAAATCGGAACGGGTTCAAGGAGAGCGACAAAGATGGTCAGGGGGTCTGGAAACCAAGTCCTATGGGGAAAGGCTGAAGGAGCTGGGTATGTTCAGCCTGCAGAAGAGAAGACTAAGGGGAGACATGATGGCCGTCTTCAGATCTCTGAAGGGCTGCCACACAGATGGAGCAGACTGGTTCTCACTTGCTCCTGAGGGCAGGACTAAAACCAACGGGCTTAAATTACAAGAAAGCAGCTTTCGGCTAAACATTAGGAAGAACTTCCTAAGAGTAAGATCTGTTCGACAGTGGAACACACTGTCTAGGGCGGCGGCGGGAGCTCTCCTTCTCTGGAGGTTTTCAAACAAGAGGCTGGACAGCCCATCTGTCAGGGATCCACTGGCTGTGAATTCCCTGCATTGAGCAGGGGGTTGGACTAGATGACCTGAGGTCCCTTCCAACTCGAAGGTTCTATAAACTCCATGGGCCCCTAGAACATACTGGGTCAGGCCAATGGTCCCTTGAGCCCAGCATCCTGTCTCGGACAGTGGCCAATCACTGGGGCCTGGGAGAAGCACCCAACAGGTCACCATGCTGTCCATTCCCTGTGGGTCATCCCCAGGCTCCCAACAGTCAAGGGTTTTGTGCCCCAATCCTATCTGGCTAATAGCTGCTAATGGACCTATCTTCCAGAAACTTGTCCAAACTCTTTTAAACTTAGCTATACTGCTGGCCTTGACCACCTCCTCTGGCAGCAAATTCCACAATCTAATTGTATGGAGGTTCTACCGGACTTTTGGAAAGGATTTATTTAGAGCTGTTTTTAGATCTAGAATGCGATCAGGACAGAGCACGATGTTTTCTATACTATCCATAAATACGGATACTCTCCTGCATTAAGTATTCAGAGATTTTGCAGATAAATACTATTTACTTACATCAGGCTTATACCTGCTTCAACAGGTTTCCAGCCACAAAAGGCTCTTGACTGATAAAACGAGATTGCTCTTTGTTTGGGTACTCAGTGGGTGTTACACAGATCTTTGAAAAGCAGACTTTAATCTTCAGGCGGATCTCAACAGTTCTGCTTATTCTTTCCTCTATTTCGACTCGTGTGACATTAAACAAAAAAATCCCCAATACATTTTGAATGTTGGTTTGTCATTCCAGGGCAACTAAGCTGAGGAAACGAAGTTGCAGTTAAATCTCATTCCTCACCCCCTACGTTTCTTCTAGTTTAAGAAAGGGATTGGATAAATTCTTGGAGACTACATCCATTAACGGCTATTAGCCAAGTAGATTACGAGATGGGAACTTCTTACTGTCAGGAGCAGAGAGTGATCAGTAGGGAATGGATTGCCCATCGTGACTACTAATACTTCTCCCATGCGACTGAACTTGGCCACTGTCGGAGACAGGATGCTGGGCTTGATGGACCACTGGTCTGACTCCATATGGCTGCTGTTCTGTTCTTCCATTTCCTTTTCTTTTCTATTGGGCTGTACCAGAGTAATTTTGGCTACAGCTCACAGGGCACGGCAAGTAGGGATGTGTGAACAGAACCTAGTTCAGAAATTCGGTTCGAAAATCGAGTTCGGTTCGAAGGTTCGGTTGACCGAACTATTCGAGTTCGGTCGAATTCCGAACTGAGTTTGTACATTCAAAACTGGTTTCTTTGGCCTTCTGAATTGGTTCGGATTCGACCGAACAGTTCGGTCGAATTCCAAGTTCGGTTCGAAAGTTTGGTTCGGTTGACCGAACTATCTGAGTACAGTCCAAACTTCCGAACCACGTTTGCACATCCCTAACGGCAAGTACAAAGATAAAATGTTTATCAGCATTTATATAGCACCATTAAATGGCACCTTTGATGACTTCAGACTCTGCTCCATGATACCGACAATACACCAGCATCAGAATGGATAGATTCTCAGTCTTACTTAGGATTGAAATTAAATTTTCACCCCATTTCCAATTCCATCGGAAACAAGTTTTCAATTGTTCCGGTCAAAAATCGGAATGATTAAAAAAAAACTTTTGCCATTTTGCACACGCACAAAACAGCCGTGGCCATATTGCATGTCCGCAAAATGGCTGATACCGTACAACGAATTTGTGGCTGCCATTTTGCACATGTGTAGCATGGCCGTGGCCATTTTACACACAGGCAAAACGGGGTCGATCGGAATTCTGATCGAAAACCTCTCTCAATATGAATTCTGATCTAAATTTCACAAGCCGTTCTGTTTACGCAGAACCGTTCCGTGAAAAATGGAACGACTGGTTTGAACCAGCCTGAGTTGTCAGTTACTTGAAACTGCTACGGCTAAAGTGCTATAGATCAGAACAGAGGTTGCCATGCTGAGTGGTTGACTTTTTCTACCAGTGGAAGTGCTCTTTCTCCGGAGCAACACGTGGCTCTTGGGCACTTCAAATGTGGCTCTCGGGGAGAGCTGGTGCTGAGGTCCCAGACTGCTTAAATGCTCCCGTGTCTTACTTTGCTGCAGCCGAGTCTCAGGAGCGGAATCCCAGCTTCTCCTTGGAATCTCAGTAGCCAGGACCACACTGCACCAGATCCACTAGCCAATCTGAAAGGAGAGGTTTTTGTACGTGTGCCTCTCAGCCATATGAAGATTAAGGATTGCACAGTGGCAGGGACATTGCTGGTGCTATATACATCATAATAATTGTGGTATGTGGCTCTGGGGGTTGGAAGCTTTGCCCACCCTAATAGAAGTCATTTCCCACAATGTTATCCATATCACAGGCATAAGTTAAGGGTGACAACAACTTGTTTATTTGAAAAATTACTATGTATTTAAAATAGACACCAAAATTACCCCATCCCCTTTTCCTTTCCCAATACGGATAGAACTGATTTGCTGTTCTGCTACCGCTGTAGTTGAGGTTTGTTCTAACCCAGCAGTTTAAATAGTCGGTCTCCATGTCCGTATGCAAATACCTTTCAATACTTCTAGCAATTTTACCGAGTTAATAAGAGTTTAACAAGTCCCAGTCGTCCATGGTGAGACACACGTGCTTTGCCTTCGCAGTTCGTTCTTCTTCCTCTTTGTCCAAAGACCTCTTTTTCTTTTTCTCCAATTCTTGGCTAGCCGAGGCCTCTCTTTTCGACAAAAGAAAATGGTTGCTTTGTACTTTCTCCTTGTAAAACTGCAAGTTTCCAGCTGCTTTTGTGTCTGTCTCTACCAGTGTGCACTGGACGGATTCTTCTACCCTCTGTCTCTTTCCATCTACAGCAGAAAGACAAAATCCTCCAATTAATGTAACTTTCTAATACCTAGGCGTCATCTTCTCAAGCTCCTTTTCTCGGTGCCCTCATATTAAGGCTGTATTTGAGCAGGCTTAAACAGAGCATTTTTTCTACTCTAAAGGAGGTAGGATGGTGGTCCCGGCCCTAATTAAGTCTTTAGAGCCAAAGTTTTGGCACAGATCCCGTACGCAATCCCAGTTTAGGGGCTTAGCACCTTATCGGAACTGGGACTGGTTCAGAATTGCTTCCCGAGAGCAGTTTTGGGTGTCTCGAAAGCCACGCCCACAGTATTTCTTCGTTGGGAGATGGGCGCTAGACATCATTCGCTAATACAGTATATGCTAGGCACAGAAGCTCAACTCAACAACACTGAGTGTTTTCAGACGTGATGTCAGGCACGGATTAATCCATGCCCAATGGCACGTTTGAAAGGGCCGCCAGATGTTGGTCCAGCCCATAGCGGTGCTTGGTCCAGGCTGTTCCTCAGGACCATTGCTGAGAAACAGCCCGGGCTAAGCACAGCCACAGCCCGTGCAACGGATGTTGGGCTGGGGTAAAGTGCGCCGTCACGTCTGATGGCCCGCTCAGACTTACCCCCGTTTGGGTCCGCGACACTTCTGGGCAGCCATGGTGGCCACCAGGGTGTGGGTGGGCTGCTCCAAGCAGCATGGGGGTGCGGTTGCATGCCCCCCCCCACATTTGTTTGGTGGCTGGGGCAAGTCCTGTCCGGAGTGAGGGCTCTCACTCCGGGCAGGATCAAAGCGTGACAGTGAAAAGCACCCACTGTTAAACACGGTTAGCTGTCACTAGTGACCTTTCAAATAGCAGTCCCTTTAAGAAGACCATTTTCAATACTCCGTCAGTAACATGTAACCAATAGACAACTGCAACTTATTGCATACCTCCCAACAGTGCCTACTTAGCAGGGACTGTCCCTTTTTGGGTGCTGAATCCCACTGTTCCTCTTTGAGAGACACAGAGAGAGACAAAAAGACTGGAATTCAAGCCTCAAGTACCTCTTTCCTAGTTGCCTCCCAGAAAAAGCCCTTGAGAGGACAATGGGCAGATGATGGAATGTCAAGAAACAAAGGAGAATGAGAAGCAGGATTTGGTTATTGATTTTGTTGTAAAATGCGTTAGCATGTTATTAAGTGGGGATTCTGTGCTAAGCCCAGGGACCCATGAGGAAAATGGGTTTTCCCCATTGGCGGCTTGTCGCCTCATCCAGCATCAGGTGGCAAAGCTTCAGAGTGCTCTCTTGAGCCATTTGATCTCAGCTCCACCAGGTCGCCTATTAATTGCACAGTATTTTGGAGGAGACCCCCAGTGAGTGACACACACTTCTGTCTTAGCCCAACAAATGAAGAAAACTATTTACTGCAAACAGGCTCGGTTTCACTTTTTAATCAGGTACAACTTAGAAGAGGAAATACGTCGTGAATAAAACTATCATTCCTCTTCCTCCTCCACAAACAACTGTAATTGTACTTTCAACCTGCTCCCATTGTGGGTGGGTGTTAAAATATTCTTGCTACTGAGAAGGCAGTTACTTACAGAAAAGTTGAGCTTCTCTTCTGGATTTCAATTTTTTCTGAGGCTTAATGGCTTCCATGACTGCATGTTCCCACTGCAAAACTGTCTGAATAAACATTTTAAAGCAATTTTATAAGAAAGGCATCCAGATCATGAGAGACTTATAAACCCTTGCTCATTTGTTTTTCAATGCCCAAATACCCATCCAGAATATTTCCTACAGCAATATTGGTTTTAATTCAGAGTTTATACATTAATGAAATAAGCGTAAAATAACCTGCTTCAAACCCTGCTTGAATGTTTATACTAGTAGGGAGCAAAGCAAAAAAACTGCCCCCTCAGCTTATAGTACTCACTCAACAAATTGTAATCATCATAAGACTCTCCCTAGTCTCCTCTTATACTTTCACTCCTCCACAGCATATAGCTGCCCCTTTGCACAAATGTAGACCCAGGATAAATTAGGAGGTTCATGTCCTTGTACTGGAGAACTTTATAGAGTGTTGTCCATCAGATTCTGAGCCTTTGATTTCTGTGCTGTCTGAAACATCTCTTCTTAGGGTACTTTCAGACATGACGCTAAGCACACTTTAACCACCCTTGGTTGCAGGGCTGCATAAATGTCCTACCAATACAGCCCTGCAACATGCATAAATAACCACCAAGGGTGGTTAGCGTCATGTCTGAAAGTACCCTTAGAAATCAGCACTTGATTTAATAATACTAATTAAAAATATATACAAAAGCTTCTCATCCACATTAGGAGACCAAAAGTGAACACAAATACAATAATTTTGGATAATAAAATAGGACGTACCTGCTCTTCCCAGCCCTCTGTTTTGCAATTACTATGATCAAATTCTTTCAGAGGCACTTTTGATTGAACTAGGCCTATCTGTGTCTGGATTCTGTGAACAACTGCTTTAATGTCCTAGGAAAAAGGAGAAACAAAGGAGACTGCGTAAAAGAATATTTGGTCAATCAAGGTTTATCTTTACGGAGGAGAATAAATCATTTTGCTCCCAATCTCTCCCTTGGAATGCCAATAAATAAGGAATATTGTTCTTATTCCCCAAATATCGCATTCACATATTTGGATAGAAACGTCATCATTTGGGTCAGTTGCATCATTCTCTCAGCCTAACCTACCTCACAAGGTGGTTGTTAGGATTAAAAAGTTGTATTATAAGTAAAATGCTCTGAGTGCCATGGCAGGGGCCCGCTATATAATGGAGCCCAGTGGATATAATTTCTGCTCAAGTAGGGTTTAGAAGCATAATATGCAGCAGTGTCCGTGCAGGGCTGGGAGAACTGTCAAAGGTTTGGGTAAAAAGAGTGGCAGCCACAGAAATATCTTAGAAATGAGAATTTTTGTTGTTAGAAGAAAAAGGTTCTTTCCTGTCTATGATAAATCATTGCACATAAATGCAGTAAACTCTGGGGTGGGATTAAGCAGTTACTCTGTTCTATTTGCCATCTAAGATGACAAGTGTAACTTCAACAGCTGAAGGCAGTTGGGGAAATTTAGAGGGTGAGAAGGGGAACAGGGGAGAGGGAAGCAGTTACTTTAACTGGAATGTAGGCAGAATGCTGGAGTTAACATCTAGGAAATAATGAGTGTACTAGGAGCATGGGGCCCCTTATGCCATGTTCGGGTTGGGTTTTTAACTCCACGGGACTGTATTAGTATCTGATTTTTATACTGAGATTGGTTTTATATGTATTTTTATATGTACTTATATGTATTGGTTTTTATATGTTTTTTATTATTTTAGTAATTTATTTGTAAGCCACCCCGAGCTGCCATAGGCAGGATGAGTGCATTATATCATATGCCTGAAATAAATACGTAAAAATAAAGATTATTATTCATAATTATTATTATCGTTTTACCTTGAGGCCTGTTCCAGAGATGTCCAAACAATTCAGCTTTTTGAAAGAAAGGAGGTATCCAATTCCCACATCAGTGATTTGAGGGTTAGCTTTCAGAGTCAAAAAGATTAGGATAAATTGCATTATTGTGGAAATCTGCTCTACAGCAGAGAGATTTCAAATCAGAGGGTGTTTTCAGAATCCCCACCAGCTACCCACTCATCATGCATGTTGCAGGGCTGCACTGGCACCCTATACAGCCCTGCAATATGCATGATGGGTGGGTAGTTGGTGGGGAGGCGCTTGTCGAAAAATACCCTCAGTTGCATGTGTGGGGAAAAAAACATAAAATGTAATTGACAGACAACCATTCAATTGCATTGGTAAATATTTTCAAAAGCTATTTTGATAAAATTTAACAAGCTCTGGGTTTTGAACATTGCTCGAAGACTTTCTTCTTCAAAGCGCAATGTAAATAGGAAAGGCAGCCAGAATCAGAGGGTGAACACAGACATGACGCTAACCACCCTTGGTGGTCATTTATGCATGTTTCAGGGCTGCATAGGGCACCAATACAGCTTTGCAACATGCATAAATAACCACCAAGGGTGGTTAGTGTCATGTCTGTTTTCACCCAATGTTGAGCAAGAGACTAGGCCATAGACAAAAGACAACACTGGCAGATGTGTGGAACATAGAGAGTCCAACCCCTTCAACTGTTTAATGCTGGCATTAACTGGAGTTCCACCAGCACTGATGGATAGCACCTGCATTAAACTGCCAGAGGATTGCTCTGCCAGTGGCTACAAGACAGGCAATAGTTTATACATTTGGTACAGAATCACTCACAATTTGGAGAACTGATGGTTTCGCAACACTGAATTTGTCAGACACAGAAATGGCTAGTTAAAATCCCATTTTGGAGTATATAGATTTATGCAAAAGTGCTGGGTTTTTTTCCAGTTCAGAGACTGTTGACTTCAATGAAAAACTTTTGATTTCATAACAGCAAAGTGAGGAACAACCCCTTCCTTTGGGAGGTTGCCAATTAAGCTTTCGTTTGGGCACTTTGGATTTAGGTGCTAATTTTGACGTATTGTATCCTTTTGATATTGACCAGACTGGAACCTGGATATAAATGGTTTCTAACCTTAAGTCACTTACAAGATAAATCTAATAACGAAAGATTTTCAAGCCCTCTTTTCACCACTCGAACAGGGGCGGTCATTCTGCGAAGGCCCGCGTCCGATAAACAGTTATCCTTCAGGAGGAGCCGCGTGACACTAGGAGAAATACAAAGTTACAGGGTGCATTCGCACTAAACTCTACTCCCAGCTGTACATTTTGTCGCAAGAGTTTGTATTCCTGCATTCTCACTGTTCACATGTTCCTCCTCCCCTCGCTTCAAAAAGTTCCCTCCTGCTTCAGTATTTAACCTAGCTGGTGCCATGGCTAAGAACAGGTGTCCCGTCATTATGTAGTTCCTTAAGTTTTGTTTTTAAATCAACAATACATTGTCCCCAGCAGGGTAGGCAGTGGGAAGATTCATCCCCTGAGGGAGGAATCACCTTGATTCCCGAGCACAACAATTAAGGCTGAGTGATATGTGGATTAATCCCTTCAGACAATACCAGAAAGGCAAAAGATGAATTTAGTTCAATTGTTGAACCTTCCCCACCCCTGGCTTATTTTCGCCCTTCACCTGCTGCATCCTGTAACACGAACCTTGCATTCGTTCACCATTAAGGCAGGGGAAAGTGCTTTTTGCCATGTTACACATCTCCTGTGAATGTGCCCTCAGTTCCTCCACTTGCAGAGCTGCATATAGCCTCAGAATCCAGCAGAGGGCTTTTTATAATGCTGCATTTGATTAGTTTGCATGTCCTTGTTCACTTATTTGGGAAACATTTCCCTAATAGTTTCACTCTGCCGTGCGTGCTCCCCTCCCTCCTAACCACAATTGAGGGGAGCTGCAGAAGGCTTGGTGGTGCGGCAGGGGGAGATGGGAGGTGGCACAGAGGATAGAATGAGTTAGTCGGCGGGGTGTAGCAGACTTTTTTATTGTGGGAGAGTGAAGGGAGGGGCAGGGGCAAGTTGCTGTAGGTGCCCCCAAGGCTCCATGCCATGGGCTCCTTCCTAGGAGAGCCCAAGCCAGCAGGCTCTGAGGGCTGTCCTCAGTTGGGAAGGGAAAAGTGAGGTGTACATGTCTACAGAGGGATACGTAACAGGACTGACTCATTCCTGGTGTGCACTCAAGGGCCAAGGATATCCCCTTAGCTCTCTGCACTAATTTCCCTCTGTACTCCAGTCCGTGAACTCTGCTCCTCCTCTGTCCCCTCTCACCCTCTCATGTCTTCCCGGCTCCCCTAACCGCCTTCGTCCCTTCTCCCACTGCCCCCCACGCCTGGAACTCCCTCCCTGCCCACATCCGCCTCGCCTCCTCCCTTCGTACCTTCAGATCCCTCAAGACCCACCTCTTCCGCTCTGCCCTCCCCAACTCCTCGCTCCCCTCTCCTAACTCCTGCTGATACCNAGTCTTCACCTATAAAGCTCTTCACAACCTTGCTCCCCCCTACCTCTCTGCACTAATTTCCCTCCGTACTCCAGTCCGTGAACTCTGCTCCTCCTCTGTCCTCTCTCGCCTTCCCACACCTCCCCTGCTCCCCTAACCGCCTTCGTCCCTTCTCCCTCGCTTCCCCCCATGCCTGGAACTCCCTCCCTGTCCATATCCACCTCACCTCTTCCCTTCGTACCTTCAAATCCCTCCTCAGGACCCACCTCTTCCGGTCTGCCCTCCCCGACTTTTTGCTCCCCTCACCTAACTCCTACTGATACCCTCCATCCAGTACCATCTGTTACCTAAGGTCTGTGTACTCATATCCTCACCAGATGGACCAATCAGCCATCATTCTTGATGTAACCAAGCCAAGCGCGTGCACGTGGGACCTTGCATCCTCGTGAATGTTACACTCCTTGTCTCTCCCTCTGTTCCCCTTTCTTCATCTCCCCCCACCCCCTGTCTCTCAGACTGTAAGCCCTAGGGCAGGGACCGTGTCTATTCAATTACTTTGTAAAGCGCCAGGTACATTGCTGGTGCTATATAAATGCTTGCTAATAAATAATAATAATAAATAATAAGAATGTGCAGCCATGCCAACTGCCACCCTTCCCTGCTGCCAGCCATGGGCACTCTCCCCTCTAAGGGGATTTCAACCGCAGCTTGGGGTTCCCCTAAGCACCCCCCTGTGCCTCTCTAGGAGGGCAAGCCTGACAACCTGGGAAATACCAGGACAGGGGGCTAACTTTAAGAATAGATTTTTACGAAAAACAAGGTGCGAGCTTACTCACTAAGAAGTTTCAGACTATTTCTAGAAGCCAACGTGATCCTCTGAAGTGCCCACTGACTAAAGAAAAAGTCCCGTCCTGAGGTGTGTAAGTAGGAGAGTGTGCAAGTAGGGGTGTTTTTACACAAGACACATGTATGGACACTCATTGTCCACATGAGGGATGTCTAGTTTGAATACGGTGTGTGGGGTTGTGCGCTCCTGTGACCCAGGCACTGCCCATCCTGTCCACGCACGGGACACTGGGAAAATCCAGAGTGCCCCATGCATGAACGAGATGGGTGGTGTATGGGGCCACTCATGTGATGCATCCCCCCCCCCATGACTGTGGACCGCCCCGTCCACCCACCTGTCTTGTGTAAAACCACCCAAGGAGGGGAGAGTGAAGGGAGGGGGGCAGGGGCAAGCTGCTGCAGGTGCCCCCAAGCTTCATGCCATGCACTCCTTCCTAGAAGAGACCAAGCCAGCAGGCTCCAAGAGCTGTCCTCAGTTGGGGATGGACAAGCGAGGTGTAGATGTGTACAGAGGGGGTGGGGGGTGTAAATTGGTACCTAGAGAGAGTTTCCTTGGTGAGATGGTCTAGCAGCTCATGTTCATCTCCAAGTTTACAACAGGAAAGATCCAGGCATGTCAGATCCCGAAAACATTTAATCTCTTCAAGTTTTTCAGAAATAACTAGATATCTGTAAGAAGTTTAAAAAAAAAAAAGAAAAAAGCTGTCAACATTCATATGCCGCGAGGTGCCCAGTTCTACAACTTTCGATGTGTCCTCAGAACCTACTGGTAGAAGGCCATCAACGAGCTGTGTGTATCCATATGGAAAAAGCCCAAATAAGTAGCCTGTTGTGATTATCTGGCCATGTAGCAGTCCGCTTCCAGAGCACACACTGAAGTCCCTGCTCAATGGCTTGAGCCAACATTCTGGCTCTGATTTTATTCCTAACAAAATACTCACTGCAAGACTGGCAAGAAAACTCTCTAGCTCAGAAAGCCAGCTACTAAGACTGGATCTCCAGCCACATTAGTCCAATTTCACTGGCGTCGTTTGCCAAATGCTAAGCCTGGTGAGAAGAGCCTTGCTCCACCTGCACTAAAGAGACAAAAACACTAGAAAAAGTACTAGTGGGATAAGGGCTCCCCATTATGTCCGATTCTCTTCGGTTCACCTTCTCATGCCCCCATTATGCCCGACTATCTTTGGCTCATCTAAATCTTTGTCATAAGAAAATAATAAATTGCTACTTTCTTAATACTGGTTTCTGAGGAAAGGAAAAGTTTCATGATTTAAAAAAAACCAAACACAACTTTTTATCAAGGCACATGACAAAAATATCTCAGCAGTAAAATATGTCTTGTATATTGTACGATGTTTAATCTGGATACTTAGTGTATCGTTTTGTTTTTAAATTCCTTGAGTTGACCATCGTATACATTCTGTGTTGCATCTATTCTTCAAAAACCCTGGCCAGAGATTCTGGCTTATGGCTGGGGAGGCCCTTCCCTCCAAATAGGGCTGTTCTCAGATGTGACGTTGGCACGGATTAATTCACTTCAGTGTGGATTAATCTGGCTGCCAGCGTCATGTTAGAAAACAGCTGCCAGATGTTTCCACAGTTCTGGCTCCCAACCGTGGTGGGGTTTAGCGTGGGCTGCCACTCGGGGAAATGCCCAAGTGACAGCCTGGGCTCAGCTCCACCAGGGCCAGGAGCCAGGCCGGTGGACCCGGAGTAGAGCGTGCTATCATATCTGGTAGCCTATTTCACTCACTGAGGTCCGGAGTTGCGGTGGCGGTGGCTGGGCGCCATGGCGGCATTCTTTGGCCGCCATAGCTGCCCATCAGCCGGGGGGGATGTGCAGACGCATGTCCGTGCATCTCTCCACCCCCTCCCCAGCCGGCAGCCACTTTTCTTTGGCAGCCAGGCCGAGTCCGGCCCAGAGTGACAGCTCCTGCCATGGCCCAGAACAGTTTGTGGCCATGGTGGGGACCCATCACGTGGAAAAGCACCCTACGACCGAAATTAAGCCCAAATCTGCAGATATGGGTCTTCTTTTAGGCAATTTTCTTGAGTTTTTCCATGACCAGGAAGTTCCATATTTTACTATACCACAGCTCCAGTTTTGTGATATTTTAAAAAGCTTCAGCAGAAACGGCTATTACAATACGACTGAACACACTTACCTGTTCCGCAAACATAATGAGCAGAGCACTAGGCTTCCATAAGCCTCAGTGAATTTTTGCAAGGCTCCGAGTCCCGTCACCGGCTCTGCGAATTTTTGTCTCGCCTCTGCGGCAGAAAAAAGCTTTTCGGCAATCTGTTCCGGAAAGCCAATCAACGAATCAATATGATCAACGTTGTCCGAGATGTAGCCAAGCACGAGGCTGAAGAGAGACTTAGAGGAGTAACGGAGATTTCCCTCCTTAGTGTAAGTGAAGATGAAATGATCGGTTCTCTCTCTTCTCGCGCTGTCATCGTCCCGGTTCATACATAGCTCAACGGAGAATCCTTTGGAAAACAGTCGAAAAGGCCTGGGCTTTAGAGCACCTTTCTTTACACCACCTGAAGCCTGATTTACCATATATAGTTGCCCATTTTCACGCACATACACAGGCCCCGGGTCCAATTGGCTATCTGGCTGGAGGCAGCACGACATTCCTTAGCAGTTTCTGTAAGAAGGAAACAAGAGGCAAATTAAGAACAAAAACAAAATATATCCAATTTGGATTCCCTTGGATTTTATGAGTGCCCTAAACTGCACACTTAACGGCAATGTAGCCAGAGAGTGTAATTAAATACAAAATGCAGCCATGCTTTAAAAACATACCCCTGCATACGCTACAGCAAGGGTGGGGAAACTTTTCCCTCCCAGTGGCCGCTTTGAAAATCAGTTCAAGCTCCGAAGGCCGCACAGAGGTTGGGGCAGGGGATGCCCAAGAGGTGCACTCAGAAAGAGGGGGAGTGCTGCGAATCTGTCCTCTAGCCTTGTGCGCAAGCCCTCAACTCTGCTCTCTTCCCCTGAGCTCGGTCTTTCAGTGCTTGGGGGAAGGAACTGGATCCAGGAAGTGGAAAGGGGCCAAACACACACTAGCTGTGGGCTGCATTTTGGCCCTCAAGCCTGAGGTTTCGCATCCCTGCATTACAGCTACTAGCAGAAGAATCGTGGTAAAGACTAGAATTGGAGACTTTTTGCTTCAAAAGTAATAGATTCCCTCTCCCCCACCCCGTTTGCATTAAACAAAGATTCTTCCTTGGTCACGGTTCTATATGCCGACCTGATTTCATCTTGAGAGGAACAACAGTACACACTACGCAGTGCGTTGCATCTGTGTGAATACTGTGCTGTAGTTGTGTACTGCGCATTTAAGATTTATCCCCTGCCCCTTCCTGAAGGCTCATGGCGGCTTACAGAAACACACACGCGATAAAAATACAACACAATAAAATCCCCATGAAATCTCTGCTTTCACCCCCCCCCAAAACCAACCACCCCAGCCCCTATCCCCACCTACCAAACGCTTCGCCAAATAGGAAAATTTTGCTCTGCCTCTGGAATATGATCAGGCTCGGGCAGGCCTCAACGTGGCCAGTCAGCAAAACTATGACTAGAAATCGAGGAAGCGCATCTCTCTACCATTCTAAATCTCTCATCCTTATCAATGCGGATTGGTGCCACGCACACCAGCGCCACGTTTGGGCCAACAGATCTCATCTACACCGTCCCTCGGCACCTGGGCTTGTTTCGTTGTTGACAGGGAAGCCCCTACTCTGCGTAGCATCAGGAGATTTCTACAGCTCAGGGGAGTAGGTCCAAGAAGGCCTGACTCTGGTCTGTAGAACGCTGGGTAGGCGGACCCGATTTATCTGCATCCACCAGGATGGAACGAGCTTGGCTCATTTGGGGTTCGCCGTCCAAACCTTCCTCCAGAGCTGGATAGCTGGTTTGTCCCGTGAGGGTTATTTCCAGTCTTTAATTTATAGTCCCTTTCTTTTGACCCCAGAAAGAGGGATGTTCATAAGGGCCCAGTGGAGCGCCGTGATCCCACCCCCTCCTCCTCTGTTCCTGCTGTTGCTTTGCCAGTCCTTTCTCGGGGATGGATTAAGCTCTACTGGAAGCTGGAACTGCCACGGATCAGCTGTTTGACACCGAAGATTAGCCCCACACCTGTCCAGGGTGAAACTGGGGTGGAGTCTGATGTTTCTGTATTCAGTTGGGGGGGATGGTAAGGCTGATTTGAGTACCCACAAAACCAGACATATCCGTTCAAATTATGGTATCCGCTGCATGCCCGATGGGTTGCCCGATTTACTGATTTCTTTACCCATTTTTCAACTTCCGGTGCCGATTTTTCTGATCGGTAAATCGGTAACAGTAACAGCTGGTGTCATCGGATAATTTGGTGCTCAACTTGATATCCGGGTTCTAATCAGGCGCCTGACAGACTCCTTGAATCGCAGAAATTACCCATGGGTAGCAAATGTGCTGTCTGTCTCGGCCTTAGGGGTCTCGCAGGGCAGCAGCAGCGGCAAGGTTTGGAAGAGGCGCCCAGCTAGGCCTTGGCATTGAAAGAAGTGCTTGGGGCTGAACCCTGGTTATTTAAGCCCTTCCCTCGCACACGGGGAAGGGACAGAGATTTAGCCGGAAGGAGGTGGGGGGGAGCTGTCCTCGCCTTCCCCTAGTACCCCCTGGTTAGCAACAAGCTTGCTCCACGCAGGGGATTGGTGTGAGCCTTTGCCTTGGTGACAGGATGCAGGCGGTTCACTAGCACCCACTATTCCGTGTGGCTAGAAATCCCCTACCCTTGGGAGAGCTGTTTCCAGGAACCAGATCGTAGCGGGGAATTTTTTCCCCTCCCAGAGGGCCAATTTGAGAATTAGCACCGAGGGTCACAGAGAAGTTGGGGAAGGGGGTGCTTAAGGGGCACGCTCAGCAAAAGGCAGGTTCAAATCACAGATCAGTCCCCTCTCCTCGTGTGCCTGCTGCCCTCCTCTCTGCTCCTTTCCCCCGAGCTCAGTCTTTCAGTGACGGAGGGTAAGAACTGGATCCAGGGGCCAGATCCAGGAAGCGGAAAGGGACCCCATGCAAACTAACCATGGGCTGCATCTGACCCTGGGCCTGAGGCTCCCCACCCTGGATTGACTTGATCCGAGGGATTCCAAATCTGAACCATGCCCAAGGCCCTAGCCCCCTCCCCCCAAGCCCCCCTCTTATTCACCCCAGTAGGGTTGCCACCTAGGCACATTTTCAAGGAACGCTGATGAAAAATACAGGTTGCGGGGCATGCATTGGCGCATGTATTTTTCATACGCGTTGCTTAAAAATGTGCCTAGGTGGCAACCCTACCTCCCAGTGAGCCCACCCCTCAATGTCCCCTGCTTTACCATTTGCAGGGCCCAGGGCAAAGATAAAATGGGGGGACCCGGGGAACCCCACCCACCTCCTTGGGGGGGCACCTTCCATGTTTAGGGCTCCACTGGGAGAAAGCGGGGCCCTGCCTGCACCCCGCCCTGGTGTAATGGGAGGGGGGGGCATGGCGGGCTCCCCAATAGGGGGATTTGCCTTTGCCCCCTGGTAAGGCCGGTGCTAGGACTCCCCCACCCCGCCCCGCCCCAGTTTGGGGGCTGGCTGCAAGGAAGCTTCCCAGCCGCTCTGGCGGAGACTGCCTGCTCGGCCGCCCCCTGGATACGCGAAAGGGGGGGGAGCTACCCCCCCGGCCTGTCTGGATAGGGGGGGGGGGGAGGGTCCTCCTGGCCCAGCCCCCCCTCCCCCGGCCCTTACCTGCCCCAGTGAAGGGGGAGCGGGGTCGGTTTTCTCCGGAGCCCCCGCTGCTCACAGGGGCCGGCGCTCGCCACAGCCCATCGGCCCCAGCCCCGCAGGAGAGAGCGAGAGAGAGAGAGAGAGAGAGAGAACTCCGAGCGGGCGGCGCCGAGTCGGCGAGTCCCGGGGCGGGGCGACGGGGAGGGGCGGGAGCACTGGGGGGGGGGACATCGAGGCGGCGACTGGGAGGGGCGCTTGGGGTGAGGGGGCTTCTAGGGACATTGAGGGAGCGGGGGGTGAGGGGGCCACTGGGAGGATGCTGGGCTGAGGGGCCAGGGGGTATATTGAGGGGTTACTGGGAGGATACTGGGTGGGTGAGGGGTTACTGGGAGGACACTGGGTGGGTGAGGGGTTACTGGGAGGATACTGGGGGACTATGGGGAAGCTGGGCTGAGGGGCCAGGGGGTATATTGAGGGGG
>QEPC01013865.1:13265655-13275672 GCA_003113815.1 Sphenodon punctatus | reverse complement strand
GGTCAACAGTATCGAAGGCAGCAGAGAGATCAAGGAGGACAAGAATGGAATAGAGACGTTTAGATTTAGCCACCAGTACTGTTTAGAGTACTGTGGTTGGTGGTAGTAAAATAGTAATATAGTAATAAATGTAGTAGTAAAATAGTAATAAGAAACCATATGGATTCAGGGTTGATTTTTTTTAATTCTATATTTTTAGTGCAAACTTTAAGGATTGAAAAAAGTTTATCTAAAGCTCCAGAAGGTTTTGAACATTGTATTGAAAAAGGTAAGTGTTCTTTCTGTAAATGAGAAACTGCTCTGACTTGGTAGAGGATGGCTAGCCGATCCTAAAGTAATACTGGAATGCTGAAACTAATATTTAAACAGTGGGTGATTTCAGATGTGCCAGCCGGCAGGCTTGCCACGGCACGGGATCAATTCTTCACCCCCCGCCGGAATCCGACCGGCTGGTCAACAGACGTGCTGGCTGATTCCGGAGGGGAATCGGGGGCGGGGCCGCACGGTGCAACATGTGGCCGCACAGCCCCGCCCGCCCGTCCTCCATGAGACACGCGGTCACAGCGGCCAATCTGCCCGCTGCGCCCAATTCCGTCCCGGGGTCTCGGCCACGGCCCAGAATTGGCAGCAGTAACAGATGTTACCGTCCGCAGATTCCGGGCCATGGTCCAGCTAACCACGCCTGCGGGCGGCCGGAGGTCCGAAAGTGTGGTCGAAGAGATTCCCGCCGGGGGTTCACTGGGGTGAACATCTGGCGGGAATCTCTTTCAGGCCCAGCAGACATTATGGTATCGCGGCCACCATAGGGGGCTCACCGTGATTGACCATGGTATCGTAACGTCTGAAATTAGCCAGTATGACCATGTATCTTTATGCAAGAAAATGGAATCCATTAAGGGCTCTGATCATAAAAACACTTGCACGCATAACCCCCGTGAAGTTAGCAAGACTAGGCTTGTAGTCGTCACCCTTTAAAGTCAATGAGAATTGTGCCAGTGACTTCAGTGAGTTCAGGATTTCAGCTTGTGCATGTGTAAGCGTTTTCAGGACTGGAGGCTGAGGGTTCAGTCTTCTGCCATTGAAGTCAGTGGAAAAACTCCCATGGACTTCAGTGGCGGTGGATTGTGCCCGAAGTTTTTATTAATGTATCATTAAAGCTCTTCACAACCTCGCTCCCCCCTACCTCTCTGCACTTATCGCCCTCCATACTCCAGCCCGTGCACTTCGCTCCTCCTCTGTCCCTTCTCTCACCCTTCCACGCCTTCCCTGCTCCCCTAAGCGCCTTCGTCCCTTCTCACTTGCTGCCCCCCATGCCTGGAACTCCCTCCCTGTCCACATCCGCCTTGCCCCCACCCTTCATACCTTCAAATCTCTCCTTAAAACTCACCTCTTCCGCTCTGCTCTGTCTGACTCTTTATCCTGCTGAGCCACTATTCCTATACCTACGATCTGTTTACCCTTATCCTTGCCTCATGGACCTGCCTGCTGTCATTCTCATCGTAACCAAGCCAAGTACGTGCACTTGAGACCTCGCATCTTCATGAATGTTAGACCCCTTGTCTCTCCCTCTGTTCCCCTTCCTATGTCTCTCCCCCAGCTCCTGTCGCTCAGATTGTAAGCCCTAGGGGCAGGGACCGTGTCTATTTTATTACTTTGTAAAGTGCCATGTACACTGCTGGCGCTATATAAATGTTTGTTAATAATAATAATAATATCATTGGGTGCTTCTAGACAAGCATCTTCCCACCCATTATACATGTTGCAGGGCATCCTTGGGGCACCACTGCAGCCCTGCAACATGGATAATGAGTGGGTGGGGCAGTGCTTATCTAAAAGCACCCATTGATGAGGTCCATCCCACGTACAGAGGAAGCCAGGAAGACTTTGAGTGTAGTAAAAGGGGTGAAGATCTCGGTTTTGTCCTCTGTATTACAAACCGCTACAGTGACAGTGAGATTTAATTTTTGGCAGTGGGGCCGATCGCATGCCCCGCGTGCACAACCCGCGTGTGTCTGCAAGCCACGTGCTCATCCATTGGAAATACATTGTGCTGCGCGGAGGGAGTTTGGGATCATGGGCATTGTCATGAACTTGTTTGACTTTGGGCAACTCATTTAACCTCTCTTGTTTTCTTATCTGTAAAATGGATCTCGTCATAACAACTTCCATCCTTAAGAAACCAAAGGGTAAGGGTCTATATTTGCACTGTACCTTGAAGGTATAAAGAACTATATAAGTGCTACCGATTATTTGATCCTTAAAAGTTAAAATCTAGAGAAAGGAAGTGGTGTCCATGTTGGTCCCAAATGTAAGCGGCAGAGGCAAAGTAGTTCAGATGATGTTCTTTTTGGAGCAACTATTGTTGCAACAAGTCAGAACTGCATGCGTCATAAAAACCAAACAAGCCAGACGGGGGTCTGCGGCCGCTGAGTGGGACAGCTGCAGGGCGCCCACACGCATGACATGCGTAGGGAGCACTTTGCAGGGGTGGCTCCCCGCATGGCTACCTCGACCATGGAGACAGCCTCTACGCATGGCCGGCCCCGCATGGAGCACGCCTGTTTTTTCGTTGGTGCTCCGTGCGGGGCCGTAAGTGACTGCTCTGTGGTTCATAGGAACGCGCTCCTCCACACGCCACCGTCACACGAGCAGATGGACATGTAGTGGGGGGGGGTGGGTGTACATGTGTGGACACATCTCATAGTATAATGCAGCAGACTAGACTGCATTATGGGGTTCTGCCTTTACGTCTCAAAGGGTTACATTGAAAAAAGTTCAATTATTTTTAAAATGGAAACAATTTATTTTGCTAATATTGGAGGAAATCTTTACCTAACTGATGGCAATGGCAGAATTCCCACTCGCTATAGTCGGGTCGGACTTGAACCGTCTGTTAGAGTAACGTCTGCACACAATGTAGGATTTGGGGAATGATTCTCTGGCGGTTTAGCGCTGGCATGAGTCCTATTGAAGTGACAGGGAGTCGCACTGGTGCTGAGGGCTAACGCCAGCGCTTCAGCCAGAAGATTGCACTGCGTTAGCCTTTAACACGTGTGTGAATTTTCAAATCCAATAAAAACTCTTCGGGAGCAATCCATCATTATTAAAGTTAGCGGGAGGTTTGCCACTGACTTCAATGGCTGGAGGGCTGTGCCCTTATTACAAGACTGCATACATTCATTCATTCCTTGCTCTCACTTCAATTTTTAGAACTGCAGTTTACAGAAGGGGCAATTCAAACAGAAGAATTTTCTGTAAGTGTATACAACATACGATGTTAGTGCAAATTGTAATAGGGATAGATTAGGGTGGGGAACCTATTCCCTCCCAGAGGCCACTTTGAAAATTAGTACATGGTATAGAAGTTGCAGTGGGGCTGTTTAAAGGATACACTCAAGAACAGAAGGATCTGGATCATGGTTCTGTGCCATGGATCTGTCCTCTACCCTTGTGTGCAGGCCCACATCTCTGCTCCCTTCCCTGAGCTCAGTTGAGTTTTATGGGCTTTGTGGGGGGGTTGGTGAGGGAAAAGGTTTTTATTTGTTTTGTAAGTCGCCCTGAGCCTTCTGGGAAGGGTGGGGTAGAAATAAAAATAAATAAATAAATAAAATTAAAATAAATAAGAACTAGATCCAGGGGTTAGATCCAGAAACAGGCCAAATAAAAAACCTGGCCACATCTGCATTTGGCACCATGGCCTGGCATTGCCTATTCTGGGAATAGATAAACTGTTTTGAAAAAAATACTTTGAATTAACCCAAATGACATCTTTTTGGGTGTAGAGGCTGCATATGTATCCAACGTCTATTATGAATGTAGCTGTACACCATCATATCAAAACCTATATAGTTAGAGCTATAATTTTGCTACATATCCATCCCAAACGGTGTTTGTGTTCTCTGAGACAGCTGCTGTCTTCAGGGCTACTTCAAAATAAAGAGAAGAATCATTTTGTATTTCTCATAGCCAGAAAAGCTTAGCGGCTAGCGGGATATAGTAGAAGACTCCGAGGGCCTTTTTAAACATGCAGAATTTCTCCCACAGTTTAAAACTGTGGCTCTGGGAAACCCCTGTGGGGTGGGGGGGAGGGGGGGTTTAGATGCGCCTCTGTAAACAGGTAGTTGCCCAGGTGCCATTAAAAACAGCGGCACCGCACAACTCCCAGGTGTTTTGAGACGCAGTCACCCGGGTGACTTCCGGTTTACAGGGGCGCGTCTAAAGGGGTTTCCCAGAGCCGCGGTTTTTGACTGTGGGAGAAATCCCGCACGTTTAAAAAGATTCACAGACATTTTATATCCTCTTGAAATTGGATACAGAATTTTTAACATTCTTTTCTTTGTTAAACAATTTTACAAGTAGATTGTTAAACTTTTCCATTACTGCAGAAACCATAGCAAAACTGTTGTTCTTTTCTGCAGTTTTCTGAACTCCAAGCTACTCACTTGCGATTCGTCATCAAATCTGCTTTTGATCATTTTGTGTCCGTACACAGAGTGATGGCTGAAGGCGTAGCAGACAACCTATAACACCATGTGCAGAGTGGACTTCCTCAAAAGAGTTTTGTAATGGATTTGTATTTATAGTCGTAGAATTATATAATTAAAACATTATATTAAAATGGATTTATTTATTTATTTATTTTTTAAATGTCATTCTAGAATATTTCCCATGGCAATTGAAAGTTAAGTGGAGTAGTATTCCTATTAAGGGTGGTAACACCTTTCTAGTTTTTCAGTGTAGGAGGAGTACGCTGAAGAACTTGCTTTCTTCTCAACCAGTCAGGCCCCAATTCTCAAGACACACCCAGAGTCATGCTGAATTGCATGTAGTCCCAAGCGCATAAAGGCCTAATACCTGAGTATACTGAGGGACCCAGGCTCACTGTGTGTAAAAACAGAGGTGACAGGTCCCAGGCCAAAGCGGGCCACTATCAGCACATCTGTCTACGCACTGCCAGATGTTAGCTCGGGGCTGCCCCGGGGCGGGTAGGCAGCTAGAAAATATCCCGGGGACGCAGCCTGGGCCAAGGGCTGCCCAAACGGGCCAACATGAGCTAGCGTGTGTTTGGCTCCGCCTCGGGGCAGGGGCTGCCATGGCTGAGCGCCGTGGCTATCCATCATGGTGGGAGGCAGGGAACTGTGAGCAGGGGGGGTGGGACGGGCTGGCCAGCGGCCGCCTGCACATTTGTTTAGCTCCCCATCTGGCCCATGAGAGCGGTGGGACGGCTCCCCGACTGCGGGCCCCTCCCCAGCAGCCGCCGCGTCATCTGCACGTTGGTTTCTAACCTTGTGTTTTTTCTCCATTGGTGGCGATGGGGAAAACAGAGAAAACATGGCTTCCTGAGTATAATTGTCATGAATTGTAATGAAAATGGCGATTCAAATGTTACTTAAAGCAGCCAAATTACAAAATTCATGTGAGGCATTTTCCTCACAGTTTATCAACAGGAAATAAATGTAAATCATTCATAACTGCAGCTCCCCTTCTTCTCCTTGAAATAAGTCCTCCCAACACTCTGTAGTTAGTGATATTTGTCTGTTCAGATGACAGCCTGGAACTGAAACCAAAATCTCGTATCTGTATTTGCACTGAGAACAAATATGCAAATTTTGTTTTGGTCGTGAATATTCATTCCGCTATTTGGTGGGCTAGCCAAAAATGTAAATAATGATTGTGAATAGGAACATTTTCTATTTGTTTCAGCTGTGGCCTAAGATTATGAAAAGGAAAAATGATTAAAACAAAAGGTGAAATGAATATTCAAACAAATTTGAAAGTGTGAAGCAAAATCAGAAGTTGGATGACTGTTAATCACTTCAGTATTTTGATTTAGTACTTGGTTCACTTTGGTCACTTAGTCATTCGGGATATTGTTGTTTGGTACTTTGTGTCTTTGGCAGTACTATCTGGCAAGTTTTCTTTACATGCTTTTTAATGGGAGTTTGATTGGGTCATCTGTGTCGCAAAAAGTACCAAATAACAAAATACTGTATTAAAAAGTGGACCAAATAAATGCCATGCCAAATAAACAAAGTGACAAACTTGGCAACAGTAGCAAATACAAAAGGAGAGATCTGTTTCTGAAAACCAATATCTAAATTTTATTTGCAAATTTAAAATTGCAAATTCCTCCTGGCTCCAAACTGCCTGATGTAGGGTGTTTTCAGACATGACGCTTACCCCGGTTTTACCACACTTTAACCACACTTGAACACTTCTTATGCATGTTGCAGGGCTGCATAGGGCACCAATACAGCCCTGCAACATGCATAAGAAATGTTCAAGTGTGGTTAAACTGGGGTTAACATCATGTCTGAAAACACCCGTGGTTATGCGGGGGTGGGGTGGGGCGAGGGGGAATAAGTCAAAGCCACTCAAGATAGCTCCATATAGTTTAATCACTGGTTCAGCCCATTGTTTCTATAAATATTTTCCAACATCAGGTCACAGCTGCCTCTGCTTTAAGCTATGACTATCATAAACAAATATATATATAGAACCAAAACTGACCTAAAATAATACAGATGATCTTTGTACTGGCTTCGTCCTACTGCACTGATTTATTTATTGTTTTGTCAAGTGATATTCTGCCAGAATCTGCAACCAGTTGCCATAAAGCTTGGATTCAGCTCATGCCACCAGCTGATCCAGTGTTCCTTGAAGCAGTGGGAGCCTTGCTCTTGACTTCATTGGACTATTGCTAAATAAGCTGTTTGATTCTTGAATCGGAGATAAACTTTCTAGTTGTTTAACTGAGTGCCAGTTCTCATTTTCCTTGTATTTATTTATTTACTTTCACTTCATCTTTGACTTTTATAACTACTTTGAAATAAAGATTGATATATTTTAAAAACAAAATTAACTAATAGCAATCACTATGTCCGTGTCTGGTTTCCCTCGATTGTCTGCAGTTTTGTTTGTCTAATGCAGTTTTTCCAGAACTTGGCGTACTACTTGTGGGTGGTAGTTCCAAGGTCCCACGTCACCCTGTAAAGGGAAAAGAAGAATTGGCAATATTGCTCATAGACTCGCAGCATGGAGGAGACGCTAGAGGGCAAAGAACTGGTGTCGTCACCTTCTACACCCCCTGGGGCAGAGGAAGGATGGCCAGAGTATGTTGCACCTTCACTACACTCAGTGGGCAGATGGACCCTTGGGAGCCATTGCCAGACAAAGCAAATTAGAACAGATTGCACTAGGAACAGGCAGAGATGAGAAAGCCATAACTGGGTCATTGGTGATGAATGTCTTCTCTGCTGGCAACAGAAACAGAGCATCAGAGAATCTGGGGCAGTGTCTTGTGTAAAAAACATTTAGGGACATGTTAGTAAATTAATCTTGTAAATGTACCTCCAAGAAGCGATGTGGGTAGACTCTAAGTTTTGGTGGAAGGAGAATCTGTGCTCTATGCTAAATTTGGCGGGGTTCTCTTTTGATTTAATGCAAGGAGTTCCTAGGGATCATGCCAAAGAAATCTTCTCAGCTAGGTTGCGAGATGTATACATCAAAAAGGACATGGCAGTACTGAGCCAAAATAAGATTGCTCCATTTCTTGCTAAATTTAATACAAGACATTGTTTAGAACACTATTTGACAATTTTAGATAATTGTGCTATTCGAAATGCATACACTTTATTGTGTTTCAAGTTAATGCCCTCTAAAATATTGGAGGGGAGGTACCAACAGATCCCTTGCACAAATGACTATGTGGCTTGCACCAAGTGGAAGATCTTGAGCATTATTTGTTTCACTGTCTTTTTACTAAAACTGCAAGAGATTCAGTGTTAGAATTACTCCTAGAGGGGAAGGTACATTGGCCCAATTATAATAAGATAGAGTATTTATTAGCAAATACCCAGAATTGTGTGACTAGGAAGATGGCAAATCTGGCCCACTTGTTAATGCTCCAAAGATGCAGGAGGGTAAAGGGTAACAGTTGAAATGATTGTACTTTGATATTTTATTTTGATTTTTAAACTTTATATATAACGTAATGTTACTACAAATAACGTAAACAAAACCAGTAAATTAACACAAACATTGTAATGTTTGTGTTAATTATTTACTGGTTTTGTTTACATTGTATTTATTTTATTGATTTTGTATCCTGTTAAAACTAGATGGTTATGGCAATAAAGGAATTTATTCAGTAAATGTACTTCTTGAAACTGAAATGTGAGAAACGTAATATCTTTCATCCCCTTAAGGTAAATGAAATAGAACAAGACCATTGTTCGAGGCAAGATTTCTGACAATTCTGTAATAATGAGCTTTCTGCTTCTCTAAAAGCCACCCATACAGATATCTGCAACTCTTTAAGCCATGCTGGTGAGGCAAGTAGGATTGTTCTCATTTTACAGATACAGGGCAGGTTCATGGCAGCCAGCAGTTTGGGAAGAAAACTGAAAGCAGAATTTTAAGATTTCTTTGCTTCCAGTCCCGTAACCAGTAGGATTCAGACTACTCTGTCTGTTCAGACACTAGGTAAATACTGAAACCGGAGACAAGGCAGATGTCGAACATACACATCAACACCATGTCATTTTTGTTAGTAATCCATTTTCCCTATGAATAATGAGCTTAAAGTAGTCAATTTATTAGAAATGTAACCCTGCCAAAAAATAAGAATCCTCCATCTCACCCATAAATATGCAGTGAGTGCTTATTTTAAAATCCAGTCATATTAATTTGCTCAGATTTTATTACCTTATAAATAACTTTTCCGCCTTGAATCACATAAAGTCTTTCTGGCAGAGCTGCATATTTTGAACTGCTCAGGTTTTCCATAGTATCTAACACCACTGGACATAAGGGATGCTCTTTAAGCAGAAACTGTGCAGCCTTCATTCGATCTTGAAGATTTTGGTGAGTTTTAATAGCAATATTGTTTTTAAAAGCCCATCCATCTGAAACAAAGAGTGTGATTAAAATGTCACTATACAGCATGTGCTAAGTCTGTGCTATTAGCATAAAGCTTATTTAAATAGTTGTGTCGATAACATATCTCTAGGGCTTACCAAGGCAACTTTTACACGGACGCGACCGGAAACCCCCATCGGATGGGTGGGAGAGCATCCATGTAAATGTCCACGAGTGGGTGGGGGTGCATGTCCGACCCACCCACCAACACCCACGGAGCAGCCGGGCGGGAGCCGGCACCCTCGGTGGGTGGAGATGGGTGTTCAACACCCGAGCGTCCGTGTAAAAGCGAAAACACCCACACCCATGCGGAACGGACAGCGCCGGCGCCAGGGGGCCACGCACGTGCCGCCACGCAGACACGCTCACAGGGCGGGGGGGGATGCCGGACGTTTGGCCAAGAGCCCGTAAAGGAGGGCCGGCAGGGGGGGCAGGCCGGGAGGCACATGGGAGGGCCCAGCGGGGGGGAAAGCGCCAGAAGTAACACAGCTCACGCGTCCTGGCACAGGGCAGAGGGGCCGCACCGACAGCCCCCCTGGTGGACGACCCCCAGCCCGGCATGGCCCAAGGAGCAGCAGTGAGAGCAAGGTGAGCGCGAGGGAACCCACCCCCCCTGGGAGGGGAGGGCCGCGCCCCAGACCCTGACCACCGGGCCGGGGAACACAGGGCAGGGGGCAGCAGCATAACCCGGTCCCCTGTCCCCGCAAAACAGCTCCCAGACAACAGAGCACCGCACCACCAGGACGACGGTCGGCCGAGGAGGGCCTCCCAGATAGCCAGGTGAGCAAAAGGGAATCCCAGGGGGGGAGAGAGGGGGGAGGTCCCACGGGTGGGCGGAGGGGACCAGCAGGAGCCGTAGTAACCCCTATTGCACTACCCCCAACAGGACACGACCACCACCACGGCTACCACATCCACAGGGCGGGCCCCATCCCCCCACACGCGGGTCCCAAAAGGGGGAGCCCCGGTCCAGGCAGGAGATCAGGGATTTCATACGAGTGTGGGGGTCTGAAACGGTCCAGCATGACCTGGTGCACAGCTACAAGACCAGACGGGTCTCTGAAGCCATCGCCCAGGAGATGCAGTGGCAGGGGTACA
>QEPC01013865.1:13254373-13265555 GCA_003113815.1 Sphenodon punctatus | reverse complement strand
GGACCCTCCCCCAGAGCAGCAGCAGCAATTCCACCATAATGGAAGGAAGTTTTAAGAGTTGGGGAGGCCAGCACACCACCCCTGCCCACATTGAAAGCTTCCTTCTTGGAAGAGCTCTTTGCCTGTGGCCTAATCGCTGCTAGGGAAATTTCAGAGTAGGCCGGGGTGCTAGCCTTGCGTGCAAAGGGCCCTCTCAGATTCTGTGCCCGCTGGTCCTCTCTCCATACCCCTGCTTGTGGCTCCTAGATTCCAAATGGGCCCTGCTCCCAATGCTAATTACTAGTCCAGCGAGGGCTCTGGAGGGATCAGACCAAGACCATAGCGTAGCTCTCTAGCATTTGACACTGGCTAGCTTTACTTTTTACACCCAATAGGGACAAAGTAGCACAGTGATATCTTTTTGGGGGGGACCAACTCCAGTTGGTGGAGATGTGCCAGCTTTCGGACCTCAAAGGGTCCTTCATCAGGCAAGTCTGATGAAGGGCCTTGTGAGGTCTGAACCCTGTTTTCTCTATATTATTTCTTACACCCAGTTGCTCTCATGGGCCTTGAGCTTAGGGTTGCCACCTACGCAATTAATTTTTTTAATGAAAAATACTTATGAAAAATACATGTTCCAGTCCAGGTGCCAATGCAAGCCCTGCAACATGTATTTTTCATAAGTGTTCCTTAAAAATGTGCATAGGCGGCAACCCTACCTGAGCGTGAGCTGCGAGTGTAGCTAATGGCACTCCATGCCTGTAGGTGCTTGCTGGATCCAGGCGCTGTGCTAGTCGGATCACCGGTCTCCTTGCATGGCGCTGCTAGCTCCCCGGGGGCCGCCTGCCTCTTTAAGAAAAAGGGAGGGGAGGGGAAGAGAGCAGCCGAGCTCCTGATTGGCTAACGCTACATTGGTGGCGGCTGGCCCTTTAAGGAAAGGGAGGGGCGGGAGGAGAAAGAGCCGCTCGCCTCTTGATTGGTTGGTGCTTTCCCGGGAGGTGCACCTGTCTCTTTAAGGTAGGGAGCCAGCTCGGCGTTGCCGGTTTCCGGCAACAAGCTCCTTGGCAGCAGAATCCGGGCTCGGGGACCGGGCAGCAGCATCAGCAGCAGCGCCGTGTCCTGCAGAGGGGGGAGGAGCAGCCTGGCCGGAGCAGGTGCGAACTGGGGGTCTGGCACTAGAGCTTCAGGCTGGGCTGGGGCGGGGCAGGCTAGGGGGGGAGCAAGGTGGCCAGATAGGCAAGTTTTAGAAGATGCTTATGAGAAATACAGGTTGCAGGGTTACATTGGCTCCAGTGCAGCCCTGCAACCTGTATTTTGCATAAGTATCCTCTAAAATTTGCCTATCTGCCTCCCCCTCCGGGGGAAGAGGGAGGGACATGGGGTTTCTGGCTTGGTGGAAGGGTGTTGTTGGAGGGGGTGGGCAATGCGAAGAGACTTGCTCATCCCCTGGGTACTGGAGTGTGATGCTGGCAGAGGCTCCCTGTGGCCCCCAGCCCCTTTCCAGGATGGCCTCCTAAGACGTCTTGTCAAACCTGCCATCACCCCCGAACCAACCCATGGATCTCGGTAGCTCCTGTTGTTGCAAGGTCAGAAGGGACCGATCGGCTCCTCTAAGGAACTTTTGGCCTGTGAATCAGATTTGGCCCACTGCTGTTTTTTTTGCTTGTTCTGTTAATATGGCCCCCGTTCCAGTTTCTGGAGATAAACCCTGGATCCAGTCCTGGTTGGTCTTCAAGTGCTGAAAGTAGGAGCTCCACGGCTGAAAGTAGGAGCTCCAGGGAAGAGACTGGAGATGGGGGCATGCACTCCTGGAAAGGGGATGGATCCAGGGCAAAGATCAGGGTGGGGGAACCTGTGGTCCAGAGGCCAAATCTGGCTTGCAGATCTCTTTGTATTTGTTTCCTTTTCAATTCCTGGATTTGGCTCATGGATCCAGTTTTTACTCTCCAGTGCTGAAAGTGAGCTCTGTGGAAGGGAGCAGAGATGATGGTGTGCATTCAAGGATAGGGGATGGATCCAGTCTCCTCTGTCAAGCCCATTGGATTGCATTGGGATAAACATGCCTTCAGAAGGGTGTTCCGCCTAGATTTCAGTCCTGCAAGTGAAGGGGAAAGGGGCTGTGAACAGGGAGGCTGGGTACCTGAGTTTCTTTTTGGCTATGCTCATCACTCCCTGAGAGCACATGCTCACTGTCCTTCCCCATACATTCCTTGCTCTGTTCACTTCCCTTGGGGGCAGGGCGTGCTGGGGGGGAGGATGGGGACTGTGAGATGAGAGCAGGAGACCACACAACTAATGTCCCCATAAATCAGTTTGCATCTTACAACACCCCAATGGGTTATATATACACCCCACAAAAATGCGCCTTCTCTGGGGTGGAACAAAGTAACTGCACGTTGTTCCCTTCTTAAGACAGGAAATGAAATTTTTTATTTCAGATAGGAAGTACATCTGGGGTGGGGCCTTGCAAAGCAAGCTACAGTTGGAATTTGGCCAAGACATTGGGGTGAAGTTCTTCAGCGAAAAGAGGCATTGGACCTTTATTAACCACAAGTGTCAGTCTTGCAATTCCACAGGGCTGTATTGTAGCCCAGAATAAATATATTCTGAGGTAAGGCTTTTTCAGTTACGTTGGTTATGAAATAGCCATACCACAGAAAGAGACTCTATTCAGTACAAATGCCTGTTTCATCGACCTGTGAAGAAGAGAGCTGCATTTTTATATCTGGATTATTGTTGATGCTTTAATTTGTTTTTTCATCTATTTTTTTAAAGTTCTGAATACTTGGTCTGCAGCCTAGCGGATGAATGGCGACTGTGGATGACTTGAAGTTTCAAGGTAAGTTGCAAAACGGCATTTAAAAGCATGAGAAGTTTGGTCAGGATGAGAGATGGATTGATTGGAGTGCTCTAGGTCCCTCTAAGTTGAATACTGCTTCTGCAAGTGAGGCTTTTATGCTGGTTTTTGTATGTATCGTTTTTATTTGCCTTGTAAGCAGCCCAGAGTCATTTGGGAAGGGCGGGGTGAAAATGGAATTAAATAAATAACGGTATTGGGATCTCAAAGCGCTTTACAGAGGTGGCTAAGTAGGATCTCCAGTTTGCTTGACGCAGATGCTTTCGGTTCTGGCTTTGTGCCAGCGCCCCTGAGCAGAACCGGCTTTAAGTGTGCGTTGTTGAGAAGACTTTGGGATGTAGGTTGAGTTGTACTGCAATAGCCCTTGTGCTCATGTGTTTGGGTACATTGTCAAACACAATTTAAAACTCAAGTTCATTCATTTCTAAGTCAAGGTCTGTGTATCTGTCAATTGCTTATGTTCTTGAGAGCCAAGATCCCAGGCTTGTAGGCTGCTCTGCAGTAGCAGCTTTTGCAGCTGTGCAGGACTCATTGGCTTCCCCTGTGACTCTACATCTCTGGTTGGAAGACCCAAGTGTAGGGCTGGGACTTGGCGCACACAAAATAAGTCTCATCCCTGATTTTCTTGGGGTTCCATTCCCTGTAAGTAAGCTAAACGTGCACCTGCAACTTCGGGGATGTATTCCTGTCTCTCCCTTTGCTCCTCTCCCCTTTTGTTTCCCCTCCCTTGTGTGTGTGTTAGATTGTAGGCCCACTGGGGCAGAGACCTGCCTATATAACTGATGATTGTAAATAACCAGGTATGTTGCTGGTGCTAGAGAAATACTTAATAACAAAGCAGATTAGTTGGAGACAAGGCTCTGAGAACTGAACAAGTACCTACCATAGTCACGGCTAGTTCAGGCTTTAGGAAACCTATAGGCCAATCTGAAATAACGTTGGCTACTAGAACAGTTGGGTTTTTTTTTTGTTTTTTTTAAGTAATATGTTTTTTTTCAGAATTTGATGCTGCTGCTAACTTGCTGGCAGCAAACCCAGATGCTACCACAATTAGCATTGATGAGCCTGGTGAGAAACCCAAGAAAAAGCATGGAATCCTGCGAAACTCTGGGAGAGAGGAGGATGATGAGTTACTGGGAACCGATGACTCGGATAAAACTGAGGTTAGATCTCGCTGTAAGAGACGTGCAGCACATGGGGTGTGTTGAGCGTTTTCCAACAGTCAGTTAGTTCCCTTCCTGACAGTAAGGAGCAGGGAATCTTTCTTCAGTAGGGGTGTGTGTCTGTGTGTGTTTTTGCAGGGTTGAGCCTTAGAATTTGCATTCCTGATAGAAAATGTCTTCTGCTAAGGAGTCTTGAAAGACACTGATGGGAAAGAAGGGGGAGTGTAAAATGTAGTTTAACTTAAGTCTCGCCAATGAGCTCTTTCAGGTTAAAATTGTATAGTTTTTAAAAAAACAAACCAATTTCCTTACCTCTCCTAACAGCAGTTTTAGATCACTAAAGGCCAGAGTGCACAGCTCTTATTCCAACTATGGTGTAAGCGTAACTACTTGATCATTAAAGTGACTTGCTGCTGCTGAGGAAAAGGCATACTGATGCGATTTTCTTTTGTCCTTTTTTTTCTGTCTTCCAGCTGCTTGCAGGACAGAAGAAAAGTGCCCCCTTCTGGACATTTGAATATTACCAGACGTTCTTTGATGTGGATACATACCAGGTTTTTAATTCATATGGATTGTCAGCTGCCTAATTAGAATCGCAGTAGTTTGATTGATGAGTAGATTAATTCAATCCACTCTGGTAGCTTCAGTCAAATGATGATGTATCTTTTTCCCTCTCTGCAGGTCCTAGACAGAATAAAAGGTTCAGTTTTCCCAGTGCCAGGGAAAAACTTTGTAAGGTTGTACATCCGCAGCAATCCAGATCTTTATGGTATGAGCAAATATTCATCTGTATCTTGATATCCATTCTTCTGCCTAATGAAATGTGCGACATTCCCTCATTCTGCCAATGAGTGGGGATGAGTCGGGGAATTACTCTGTCTTGCTTCCATTTAAGGTCCCTTTTGGATATGTGCCACGCTAGTCTTTGCCATTGCTATCAGTGGTAATCTTTCCAACTTCTTCATCCATCTGGGTCAACCTACATTCCGTTATGTGCCTGAATTCAGAAAAGGTTTGTATTTTTTTATAATAAAGTATATCCTTTAATAGCAATTCTAGTTTATATAGCACTTTGTGTTCAAGGTACTTTATAATCCATATCTAATTCACCTGTGCAACAGCCCTGCGAGGTAGGTCATTATTATTCCCATTTTACAAATGGGGAAACTGAGGCATGGAGAGAGTGACTTGCCCAAGGTCACCCAAGTGAATTTCTTGGTTAATATAGGTCTGGAACCCTGGTCCAAGTCCAATACTTTATCCCACTAGGCTACACTGCCTCTCTAAGGGTGAAGCCATTTGAGATAGGGTGGGGACTGATCCTCCGTCTACCCAGGGGTCATTTTCAACTGACCCAGGTCCTGCTGCCTCATTACTTTCCCAATGTTTGGAGGCTGTGGCGGATTGGATGTGGCAGAGTAGACTGAAGCTAAATCCCGATAAGACGGAGGTGATGGTGGTGGGGAAGGCGAGGGAGGTTCTGACTCCCCTTGTGCGGGGGGGTCCGTCCTCCTGTAGCTCAGCAGGTTCGGAGTCTGGGGGTGGTGTTGGACTCGGGTCTCCGTCTGGATCGGCAGGTGGAGGCGGTGGCTAAGGCCACCTTCCGCCAGCTGTATCTGGTGTGGAGGCTGTGTCCATACATTTCCAAGCCCGACCTGGCCACTCTTATTCACGCCTTTATCACCTCGAGGCTGGACTACTGCAACGCGCTCTACGTGGGGCTTCCCTTGGTTCTGGTTCGGAGGCTGCAGCTGGTGCAGAATGCGGCGGCCCGGCTCCTTACGGGGACTGGGTGACGGGAGCACATAACACCTGTGCTCCGTGCTCTGCACTGGCTGCCTATAGCGTACCGAGCCAGATTCAAGGTGTTAGTATTGATCTATAAAGCCCTGCACGGTCTGGGCCCCTCATATCTCGGGGACCGCCTCACCCTCCGTGCCTCGGAGCGATCCCTTCGGTCCACTGGGGGCTCCTTCTTGGAGGTCCCCCGGGTGAGACGGGGGGTTACAATGGAGAGGGCGTTCTCGGTGGCCGGGCCGCGGCTCTGGAACTCCCTCCCGGAGGAAGCCCGCCTGGCCCCAGGCCTGCTGGCGTTTCGTCGAGCCTGCAAGACCTGGCTGTTCGCCCAGGCTTTTGGAGGGGGGGATGGAGTGTGTGTAGTTATTTCTAAATATTGATTTTATGGAATTTTATTGTGTTGGTTGTTGTAAGCTGCCTCGAGATGCCGTAGGCATGAGGGGGGTGGCTAAAAAATGCTTATAATAAATAAATAAATAAATAAAATAAACTGTAACTGCCACACCTCGGGCCAGCGGTTGAGCAGCCCTCCTCCCCGCCCATGGCCATCACCAACCCCTACACGCCATGGAGCTGGCCTCACCACTCTGGACTCCTGCTGTGCTTCAGGATTGGACTTCCAGTGCCAAACAGCTGATGGGGGGGGGGGGAAGGGGAGCACAACTGCTCTCCCCCGATCAGCTGTTTGGTGGGTGGGGAGAGTGCGTGCGCTCTTCCGGGCACCTTTCTCCTGATCAGTTATTCGGCGGGTGGGGAGAGCATGCTCCTCCGAGCTTGATACTCTGACCTTGCCACAGGGCGGGGCTACCTGGGCTCAGCCAGACAGGAGGCAGCCCGTTTGACACACAGTTTGTCACTGGCCTCCAGCCAACCCATCACGTATTAGCTGGCTGTCGGCCCCAGGGTGAAAGTTGACAAGCATCTGGTGGCTGCCAGCTATTCGGTCCCCTGCATCACGGGATAATGTGGGGGTAAGGTTGCCCTAAGTGGGATAATGTCTCGCGTGGTCTCACCCGGAGACTTCTCCAGATGTTTGCATCCTTGTTTCCCTATTTTGCTAGAAGTGTTTAAGTCTCTTTAAAGAAATGAATAGCGTGTTGTGTAAAAGGACGCTGAAAACAATGTGGAAAGGACAATACATTTGGCTCTTGGCACCACTCTTGAATCCTCTTTTCAGCTGCTAGAGGGATACAAAACTAGTCAAAGTTGTAGTAATAATAATCTTTTATTTTTACATAGCGCCCTCCTGCCACGGCACTCAGAGCGCTTTACATATAGCACAACTTTTTAATCCTCCCAACAACCTGGAGGTAGGTTAGGCTGAGAGAATGCTGTGACTGTCCCAAGGTCACCCAGGGAGTTTCTGGCTAAGGCGAGATCGGAGCCAAGAATGCAGACGTGCCAATGCAAAGTTCCATAGGGTATTTCAGTAGAACACACAGTAATAATTGGATACTATTCAGTCCCTGTTGCCAGAAGACAAGTAAGTTCCTACTGCATGACGAGAGAACTTGTTAATGTGTTTGTGCGATATCTCTTTGCAGTGTCCATAGCTGCAACAGCCATCTATGCCTATGCTTGGCTAGTCCCTCTGGCTCTCTGGGGATTCCTTATGTGGAGAAATGGCAAAGTTGTGAACATCGTCTCCTACTCGTTTCTTGAGATTGTGTGTGTCTATGGCTACTCGCTTTTCATTTATATCCCAGTTGCGGTAAGTAAGGTTTCTAACATCCCTCAGGCTGCAGTCATCTGGCCACTTGCTCTATAGTCATCCTATTGAAGTCGGGGCGGGGGCACAGTCTGTAAAGCGCTTACTCTGACATAACCTGGGCTTCCATTACGACCTGTTGAAACAACCAGAATTGGCTGCTGTTGGAGGTGGAATGCTGGGCTGGATGGGACCATTGATCGGACGTGGTTCGGCGCTTGGGTTCTTAATGAACCTGCATTGGTTGCTTTGTGAGTAACCAATGCATATACTTAGATCCCCTGAACCTGCGTATACTTAGATCCCTGCTTAACTTTGCTTTTTGAAATTGTGTTTACGATTGTTTGCAGCTTTGGTACCGCGATGGCAACTGGATCTCTTGTGGTAAAGACCTTTGATACCAAATTAAGCACGTCCTAACCTGGGCGAATTTGTGCAGTCCAGGGCAACAATTAAAAATGCAGGGCTCCCATGTTGCTGCCCTCCATAGCCCCATCTCTTTAACTTCTTCCCATGGAGCCCTGCTCCCCCACCCTAGTAAGTGAGGTGAGATGGGGGAAGCAGGGCCACCCAAGAAGCAGCCACTGCAGATGCTGAGAGCCAAGGTCGGGGAGAGGGCCTTCTGGAAATAGTCTGCCCAGGGCTTCAGGAGTACTGGACCCACCTTCCTGTCAGTCCCCCTCCAATTGCAGGGCCTGGGCTACTGATGTTGCCTAAGGCCATCCCTGGTCCTAACTTCCATTTCAATGACTCGGGAGAAAGTTCGTCCAGTTTGGCTACGACCCTATATTTCCAATTCTGACCTTGCCACCATCATCCATTGGCTTCATTACCTCGAGACTAGACTGCTGTAACGTGCTCTACATGGGGCTGCCCACGGCGACGGTCCGGAGGCTGCAGCTAGTGCAGAATACGGCAACCTGTCTCCTTATGGGGCCGGGCCAACGTGAGCACATGACTCCAGTTTTGCGTGCGCTGCATTGGCTGCCAATGGCCTGATTGAAGGTGCTAGTCTTGACCCTTTAAAGCCCTACCTGGCTTATCTGTAGGACTGCCTCTTCCCCCAGGCCCTATGCCAGCCTCTGCGAACTGCCGGGGGCGCTCTCCTTGAGGCCCCGCATTGTTGGCAGATGGTCCCCATGAGGAGGCTGCACTGCTGTTGTGGACCTCCCTCCCGGAGAAGGATTTGCTCGCCCTCCGGCGGCTGTGTAAGACTCTGTTGTTCCGCCAGGCGTTTGGGGAGGGTGTGTGGGGCTCTGGGTTGGGGGAGATTAGGACGTCATAACTATTTGATTGTATTATGCTTGGATATTGTTAGCTGCCTGAGGCAGGAGGGGGTGAGATATTAAATGTTTTAATTAATTGAATAAACACGTTTAGCTAATAACCGTGCTAGGCTGATTTGAATATGCATCTATTGAAATTGTATGACAGTATAATGAAAAGAACCTTAATTGGTTAGTAGGGTTTATAATATGTTTAAAAAAATGTTTTCCTCTTTATTTATTTTGCGATAGATTTTGTGGATTATTCCCCAGAAAGCTCTACGCTGGGTTCTAGTCATGTTCGCGCTGTGCCTCTCGGGGTCCGTCTTAGTGATGACATTTTGGCCTGCTGTTAGAGATGATAACCGAAGGATTGCGCTGGCTACCGTTGTGACAATCGTGCTGCTTCATGCCCTGCTGGCCATTGGCTGCCTGGTATGATAACTCTCCAACAGCACTTAGATGTGTAGTTTCCCCTTTGATTTATAATGACCTGTATAGTTCAAGACTATAGTCTTCCGGCTCCGATTCAAGGTGTTGGGCCTAAACGGCCTTGGCCCGTCCTGTTTGCGGGACCACCTCACCCTGTAGGTCCTGGATTGGCCCCTGCGGTCATTGGGGGGTGCTCTCCTTGAGGTCCCCTGAGTCTGCTGGGGGGCCACGATGGGGAGGACCTGTGGAACTCCCTGCCGGTGGAGGCCCGTTTGGCCCCGGATCTCCCCTCTTTCCGATGCTGTTGTAAAACGTGGCTGTTCCACCTGGCTTTTGATGGGGAGGGTGGCGAGTGGTTAGGGATGTTTTTAATTCCTCCTTGTTTTAAGTGTGTTTATTGTTGACTGTAAGCTGCCTGTGGAAGGACAGGCGGGGTAAACATTTCTAAAATAAATAAGACACGATGGGGTTTGTTAAACTGTTTTGTCTAAGCAGAGCTCTTTGTAATTGTAAAGCTGAAAGATGACACATGCTTTCACGGTATCTCCGGACTGACATGTCGCCCATGATTGCCATACATGACACCGAGATCTGCCAGTTTGACTCTTGGTACAGCAAGTCTTATAACCAATTTGCTTTTAGTATAAATTTTATTTTTGCAGCAGTTCATAATATTCTTTTTTTTATTTTGAGAACCATTTCAGAGAATTAATTTTTACATTCTGCAGAAAAGAAACTATTTGAATTTAATTTAATTTAATTTATATTCCCCTAAGGCTCAAGGTGGCTTGCAACCTATAAAAACATGTAAAATCATATTTAAAATCTTGCTTTTAAAAGCCCCACTCAACCCTATCCCTGCCTGACAAATGCCTGGCCGAACAAAAAGATCTTGTTCATCGCTTCTGGAAGGTGAACAGGCTCAGGCTTAAACAAATTTCCAAGGGCAAGAGGACTATAATTTCGGCAGCCTCCATGAACACCTCTCGGCGTACCCTTGTTGTGAAAACTTGGAAAGCAAATGGTACCTGTAAGAGGAAGCATCTGGCTGACCTTGGAGGTTGTGTTGGAACATGAGGAATGAGGCAGTTTCAGATACTTTGGGCCTAGGTAATTTAGGGCTTTATAGGGCAAAACCAGCACCTTGAATTGAAGCTGGAAAGCTTATCCTGGATCAGATTATCAGTGTTGTCTTCATGCCTACAAGTTTGGCATTGTGATTTCTAGCTTTGTACAGAAGACCAACTTGATCTCTCTCAATGAGTTCTGGCATGAAAACCGGAAAGCCTAGAGTAACGGAGCCCTATATTTTTGTACAGAACATGAATTGGCATGATTCGGTTATTAGATTTGAAATACTTGGGGTTCTTGGAAACAGCCAAGCAAAATTATTAGAATAGGCTTAACCCCCCTTCAGATTTCCAAAGTAGACACGCAAGGTATCATACAATTTATTGGGTAGGCAGCCACCTCCAAGGCTGCATTTACAGGAGACGCTTCACAAATTTTAGTTGTTCCCACTTTCCCTTCCCCTCTTCCCAGGTTAACTTGTGGGGCCTTTAATAGGTATCTTTTGCTTAACACTGCGCTGACTAGACCTGGCAGGCAGTGGGGGATTCATCTCCATGGGGGGAAATTACCTCTATCCCCTCCTTCAGCAATTGAGCTGATAGGTGGATGAATCCCTTCTTGCAGCTGTTTCCAAGAAATGTATGGGATGTATTTAGAATGAGTGTTTAAACCTTGTTTTCTGGCTTAACTTTTGGGGAGTTAACGTGCATTACACCCAGTCTATCCTGAGACCTAAGCCTTTCGCATATTATTATTATTATTATTATTATTAATAAACATTTATATAGCGCCAGCAGTGTACCTGGCACTTTACAAAGTAATAAAATAGACATGGTCCCTGCCCCTAGGGCTTACAATCTAAGAGACAGGAGCTGGGGGAGAGACATAGGAAGAGGAACAGAGGGAGAGA
>QEPC01013865.1:13233124-13250663 GCA_003113815.1 Sphenodon punctatus | reverse complement strand
AAGATGAAGCCTAGGCTACGGGCTTGGGGGACAGGCAGGATGGTGACTCCATCAATAGTTATTGACAGTGAGGAAGGAGCGGAAGGATGAGGGGGGAAGATAAGGAGTTCAGTTTTAGCCATGTTGGGAGGGAGGAACCAAATCAAATGTGTTCAGGGGTGGGAGTTCCAGAAATGGGGGCAGCATGAGAGAAGGGGTGAAGATGTTTCTGGGAGTGGGGGCCGCTGGGGTGTGTAAACATGGTGGAGGAGCTGAGGTGTTCTTAGTAATGTAAAAGGTACTGTATGAAATAAAAATAACATCAAAAATATAAAATACAATTAAATACATTTAAAACACCACCATCCCACCCACCCTTTATCCCCCACCTGCCACCCACCAATTCTCCTCTCCAGACCCCTTTACCCAATGCCACCAAACAAATAGGTCTCGCATCTCCTCCGGAAGACGAACAGGCTAATATATTATGCTGGATATCTGTTCCAAACTTTAATATTCATAGGTCTCTCTCTTGGTGCATGTCTACCCCCGGAAAGGGCACAGGACCAATCTGAATGGTCCGTCCTCGGAGATGTCTGACCTCGACAGTTGTCTCATTGATGACCGTGTCACATTACTCTGCTGACGGAGGCCATTGATCAGACGGCTCCTCGACGTCCGCTTCCCAGGCGACAGCGTCGCAGGCCCCCGTGGTTTTTGGAGGAGCTGCGGGTGCTGAAGCGAGAGGGGTGGCAGTTGGAGTGACGGTGGTGCCGTTCGTGTACTGAAATCGACAGATTGCGTTATAGAGCAAGTTTACGGGCCTATGCTACCCTCATAACCTCTACAAAACCCTGTCCAGCGGAGCTTTTCCGGGTGGTGCGGGGGCTGGTCAATCCAGCCTCCCTCCACCTTGGAGCGGAGTCATTTACTACAGACGGTGACATGTTTGTGGATTATTTTGTGGATAAAACCACTTGTATTCACCGTGATTTCAACACTGCACTTAATACAGTAAGTGAACTGGAGGTTATGGCAGCTTCGCCTTGTTGGAGTTTGTGGGATCAATTTCAGTTGGTGACACCCGCCGATGCGGTGGATGTTCTGAGGGCTGTCAGGGCCGCTTCTTGTGAATTAGATCCCTGCCCGTCCTGGCTGGTTAAGGCCTACCGGGAGACAGTGGGGCTATTGCTGGCTGGGTTGGTCAGTGCCTCCTTCGGGAGGGCAGAGTGCCGGACCGTCTCAAGGAGGCGGTGGTGCAGCTTCTGCTCAACAAAACCATCACTTGACGTTGACTCCCTCACCAGCTATTGGCCTGTCTTTAGCCTTCCCTCTTTAGGGAAGGTTATTGACTGGGTAGTGGCCCATCAGCTGCAGAGGCATCTTGACTGCATCGGTTTTCTTGATTCCCTCTGTCAGGCTTCCGTCCGCGTTGTGGCACTGAGACTGCACTTGTGGCATTGGTTGATGACCTGCGCCGTGATATGGACTGCGGTCAGTCGACCTTGTTGATCTTATTAGCTCTGTCGGCAGCATTTGATACCATTGACCACGAGATGTTGGTGGCACGTCTGCGGGATTGTGCAGGGGTGGGTGGAACCATTCTTGAATGGTTCCGCTCTTTCCTGACCGGAGGAGCCCAGCAAGAGGTTCTTGGGGATTATTTTTCATCATACCGAGACCTCTCGCGTGGAGTTCCGCAGGGTTCTGTTTTGTCCCCTCTCCTGTTCAACGTATATATGCAGCTGCTCGGTGAAGTGGTCAGAAGGTTTGGCGTGCAGTGTCATCAGTATGCGGATGCATACTGACAGTATGCTGATGGCACTCAGCTTTACCTGTGTTTTTCATCAGACCCTGGCCCAGCGGTGTCTGATGGCTGTGGGGGATTGGATGAGGGCTAACCAACTGAGGCTGAATCCTGACAATATGGAGGTGATGCTGGTAGGTAAGACGATGGGAGTTGGCCGCCCCCATTATTGATGGGGGTCTGCCCTCCGTTGGTCTCTCAGGTACGGAGTGTAGGGGTATTCCTTGACACGCAACTCCGCCTTGATGTTCGTGTGGAGGCGGTGGCAAGGAGTGCTTTTCGCCAATTACATCTGGTGCGACGGCCTTATGTCTCAAACTCCGACCTGGCTGCCGTCGTCCATGCTTTCATCGCCTCCAGATTAGACTACTGTAACGCGCTCTACGTGGGGCTACCCATGACGATGGCTTGGAAATTGCAGCTGGTGCGGAATGCGGCGGCTCGCCTCCTGACGGGGGTGGATCGATGGGAACATATTACACTGGTTCTCCATTCTCTGTGCTGGCTGCCGATAGTTTTCCAGGCCTGATTCAAGGTGTTGGTACTTGCCTATAAAGCCCTAAACGGTCTAGGCCCTACCTATCTGCAGGACCTCCTCACCCTCCGGGTCCTGGAGCAGCCCCTGTGATCATCTGGGGGTGCCCTCCTCAAGGTCCCCCGAGTATTGTGCGGGGCCACGCAGGGGAGGGCATTCTCGGTGGCCGCCCCGTGGCTGTGGAACGCCCTTCCGGTGGGCCCCAGATCTCTCCTCGTTTAGAAGAATGTGTGAGATTTGGCTGTTCCTTCAGGCGTTTGGTGAGGGAGATGGGTGAGGGGGCGGGGTTAGGGTGGTTTAGATGGGGGGGTGGGTTGAGGTGGGTGATGGGGTTATTTTTTGGGTTTTGTGGGTTATTTTTGTCCTTTTTATGAATGGTTTTAATGGGTTACTGTTTTAATATTCTTAGTTTCTATTGTGGTTTTATCCGGTTATGCTTGTAAGCCGGCCAGAGCCGCCTATGGCAGGAGGGATGGGGTAGTAGAACAGTTAAAATTAAATAAATTAAATAGGTGCTTCTTGTCTCTTTCAGATGTCTGTCTCCTCAGCCGAACAATATTGCAGGGGTGTGTTCGCCTGCAGAAAAACAGAATCGCCAAAAACCTGAAACATTTTAGAAGGGAGAACCAATGAAATTGCCTGGATTCATAAACATTCTACATGCCAAATAAGCAATTCAACGCCTTGAGATGAAATTCTGTTCCCGTTCATTTCAATGGCAGAACTTCTGTTGGCTTCATTGGAGCTGGGATTTCACCGATCGACTCCTTGATGCTATTGATCCTTTTTGTATGGCAGTTTTATTATTTTTAATCTCTTAATTTTTGCGTCATGTGCACTCATTTCAGTATCGTGTCTGAATAAAATGCTGGAGGCATAGATTTGAACTCTTAAGTTATTTGACAAGTAAGATGTGTATTGATAGTACTGTCAACACGTTTACATAGCCTCTCTTGATTTGAGAGATGTATTTCTCCTAATGTTCTGGTTTGATAAGATTTAATTGTAAGTTATAAAACGAGGCTATCGAAAAATCTTTTGAATGTAACATTGTAATATAATAACCTCCCAGGGGTTTGTTTAAAATCTAACCTTGTGCATATAAGCTGGCTGCGCTTCTAGGGCAGCAAGATGGAATAAGTGACTAAAAGACCAGTTCAGACGTTAGTGGTGATCTTGATTACATCCTAGCGTACGGTCCTCACTCCATGGAAGTCAAGAGGAAGGCTGTTATTGACTTCAGTAGAGTTGTGATGGTGGTCCTTTGTGTGGGTTTTGGTAAGTAAAGCATCCTATATTCGAACTAGGATAGGCCTGTAGTCGATTTAACCCCTTTCTGGTTCTCCCTATATTATTAGTGTCCTACAAATAAAATAGTCCCTCATCACTGCAGCCACTAGGGAGAGGTACGTCCTTCTACCCTTTCCAGTTCTTGAGATAATGGATGCTCTTTCCCGAAATGGCACCGGCTTGACGCCGCTGGTGCCATTTGTAAAAAGGGCGATTGTGTGCAGAATGGCCCCAGTGGCCATTTTGCTCATGTTGGGGTCTTTAAAAAAAATCTCCTAAAAAATACTTTAGTGACTAACATGAATCGCAAACTTAATTTTCTGCACACCTACACATCATGTTGAGTCGTTTCCTCTCCTTCTACCTCTTGCAGTTCTTGGGCTGGAAGCTAGTCACTCCCATATTATTATATAGATTAGTGCTTACTGCTAGACAATCATGATTAGAGGCAGGTCCCTGTCCAGGAATCTAGGATAGACAAGGGAGATGCAGGGATACGTATAGTCCCATTTTACAGATGGAGAGTTGAGGCTGAGAGAGTGACTAGCCTGAGAGCTAAGATAGGGATTTGAACTCTTGTTTCTCCAGGTCCAAGTCCAGCACCTTTAGTGGCTAGGCTACACCTGTGCTGGAATAACTAACCTCATCAGTGTGGGAAAGATCAATATATATATGTTACTAAATAATCAAATAACATGTGTGATAAGTAGAAATGCCACCCGTATCTTTTTGCAATATATGGTCCACCCTTGTAATCTAAAAAGTGGTTCTTTCCTCCTCAAACCACTCCTGAAACCCAATCGGTTTCATTTATTTGGAATATCTTCAGTGTTGGATTCAACGATTGTTTTTTCCTCAGGTATGTAATCTACTGCAAGTATGCATGTTACTTGAATAAGGACAAATACTGGTTGTTGAGGAATCCTTTCACCCTTAATGGGCTTGGAATAGACAGCACCTGAGATGACTTCCAATCCTGTGATTCTGTAGTGTGTCTATAAAGGGCAAAAATCCTGCTTCTCTTTTAAAGCAAAGCAGAACCTGGTGCAGGATGTGAAGTGTAGGCTACCTTAAAATGTACAATATCCTGTCCTCTTACTGTGCAGATGCTCTAGGTAATGTTCATGGGCGAGGGGAGTCTACCTACTGCTGAGGGCGATGGGGGCTGTGTTCCTTTGTCTATGGGTACTTCAAGCCCCCCAGTGCAGCTTGCTCCTTTTCTTCCCCTTGTCCTGTCATCCTGTTGCCTTGATACCTCACCATTTTGGAAGTTTTCTCTCTGAGCGGAGCTATTCAGGGTTTGTCATTTGTGCACCTTCTTGTATTACCAAACCCAACTACTCCGTCAGGAAGGAATGTAGGGTCACACATGTGAGATACTGGCCTACATGTAGGCGACAAGTCTAGTAAATATGTAAAGCATATCTAAATCAAAAGGTTCAGCATGTATGTAATGTTACAACTGAGCCCTGTAAAACGCGATTCATGACGATGTTCCGGACAATGAAAAGACAGTTTGTGGATTCACCCCAGCCTGATGGCCAGAGACATTTAAAATGCTAATGCAGGCAGCCATTGCGTACGTGCAAGAGACACAGAAAGCTGATAGAGAGAACAAAAGGAATTCTAGAAGTCTCAAGAAGATACGAGGGGTTTCCCCCAGAGGGGAGAGGGATTATCGGGAACTCACTCAACATCTTGCAGCCAGGAAGGCTGAGCTGAACCATGAACTGAGCAGACTCTGATTAAAACTCTCTAAGAACCAGCACCCAGTCACCTACATGTGTGGCTGAGGAGGAACCAGAACTAATGGACTTTCATAGGGTAAGATTCTTACACAGGAACTCAACCAGTATAGGTTAGGAATGCGTTATATGTACCTTTTGATTTCCAGTAACCACTCTATCAATTATCTTGCTTACGTAAATCAATAAACTGACATCTTTATGAAGTGTTTGTGTCTAACATTGGAACACAAGTGAGCAACAAGGGCTTTCAAGTTCTTTGGGACCCCAGAGATTAAAGAGTCTGTGAACGGGAAGGATTGGGCCCTTGGGTGACAAAGTAGTTGTCCCTGCTGCAGGATTGAATCAGCCAGAGAGAAAACTGACTCAAGTGGGCTGCGAGCGAGGGAAACTGAGTCACTCAAACCTGGTAAAGTGGGGGTGTGGACCTCCAACTCGTGACAGTGGTGCCCTGAACATGAAGGGTTAAGCTTAACTTGTGAACCAATGTGTAGAAAATAGAGGGAATCCTCTGAGGGGAATAAATCCCATACCTGCAGAGACTGAGAGGGCCAGTGACAGTCTGGAACTCAGCTCTGAGAGTGGAATAAGCAGATCTTTGAACAGAGTGTGTTGAGTTTGTTATTTTGGGCCAGGGACAGTGAACAAAGTAGGGCTCCGTGACACTCCCCCACACTTAGAACCCCTACTATGGAGCATTGTGGAATGTTCTGTTGCAGAGATTGGGAAGGTAAACCTACCACCATAGAGGGCAAAGGTATTACAGAACACAAATTATGACTTTATGTAGCATGAGGAAATGTCCTAGCTGTGCAAATTAGCCACGTGGCGTAGACCTGGATCGTGTATGAAGCTGCCACCTCAAAAGTCAGGAAGTAAAGAGAATCTCAAAGTGGGGGTGCACTTGTCTGAATTTGCTTCGTGGAGGGAAGCAGCTGCAATTGCTCCCTTGAACTTTACAATTTTAAACAGGGTAAAGCAGATGGACAACTCTTGGAAATCTGTACTCCCTCCAGCTCCGGGGGTGAAATCCTAGTTGTTCTACAGTAGCAGGCATGCACATGCAAAGGGGAAAATGATGTATGCGTTGAATAATCCATGATAAAACCTTTATGCTCCACCATTGGGCAAAGGCTGGGCATTTGCAGGACACAATATTTTAGGCAGGAGATGTTTTTTTAAATGGAGGTGTCGCTTTCAAAGCCAGAGCCTCTTGCTCGAAATCTTCATCCGTTTCCCCACGTTGCACTGCTGGCCCGGAGCAGGATTTGAACCTCTGGCCTAGAATCCGACTTCTCTCGCTCCCCCCGGGGATTTGTTTTTGCTGCGCCTCGGGCTTGGGGGAACCAAGCTTCCCCTCCTCCTCGTTTGCACCTCTGACCTGGCTCAGCTTCCCCTCCCGCTGTAGGCAGCAGCCAGCACCAAGGCTCGCGCCGTATGCTCCCCGCAATAGAACGCGGCACCCGGGCGCGCGCACCTAAGGCGCTCTACCGTGGGGAGCGTGGCGCGCGGCATGCCGGGAGTTGTAGTTTCTTTGCTGAGTGCCTCGTAGCTGCCTCTTCCGGAGAGCGAGGACCTAGTGAGGGGAAGGGAGGGTGCCCGGAGCAACGCCTGAGCCGCACCGCAGGCAGTGGGAGGGACACCCCCACAAAAGGAGGCCGGGGGCCTGAGCGGCGGGGGCTTTGAATGGCGGCGGCTGGAGGAGCGGTGGAGTCATGAGTCCCGTCACGCGCCCGCAGCAGGGGCTGCTCAGGCAGGTGAGGCCCGGCCTTTCCCACTTCCGAGGTTTTTTTCCCTCTCCGCCGAACAGAACGGGGGAAGCGGAGGTTGCCCTCAGCGCGGGGCACCATTGTGGGGGAGGGGTCGCTTTCAGCCCGGAGCGTTGGCCAATAGCCTCGCCCCATTCTGAGAACTAGCCCTGCGATTGGCTGGCGCTCCCCCAGTGGTCTCGCGCCCGGCGCGTCACTCCCTGCAGCGCGGGAGAATTGTACTCGCTGTCCTCGTGGCGGCTGGTGCTGTGCGGTCCCGTTTCCACGTGCGTGGGAATCGCGATGCTTGTCACGACTCCTAGGGCTTGGCGGGAGGGTGGCCAGAAGACGCATGAGAAATACAGATTGCAGGGTTGCGTTGGCTCCGAGGCAGCCCTGCAACCTGTATTTCTCATAAGTGGCCTCTAAAAATGTGCCTATCTGGCCACCCTGCTTGGAGGGCTTCTGAAAACCAGCAATAAGAATTCTCGTTTTATATGCTAATATATGCACTTATTATAATGATTGCTGTTATAAATAACATACTTATGCAAATGATTATATATTCTGGCATATGGTGTCTAGCAACAATGTAGGTGGGGCAGTGTGTACAAGCAGCAGCCGCAGTGCAGTCAGCAGCAGGGGCTGCTCAGGCAGGTGAGGCCTGGCCTCCTCCCCGACCCACCTGAGGTTATTTCCCTCTTCCCCCTTTTGATAGAAAGGGGGGGCTATTGAGGGAAACCAAGGGAGAGACCGGGGTAGGTTGTAGGTGCCTGTGCTTCGTTTCAGGGATATAGCTAGGTTGAAAGAGGCCCCGGTGCAGAAGATGGAATTTCTCCTTTCCCCCAACCCCTCCTGTTCTCTCGTACCAGGGAATGTGATCCCCTGAGGCTTGTGGGTCCCAGTACAGCTGCACCACCTGATCTTATTGTCATTCCCTAAGGTGGCCCTTGCTTAACTTAGGAGCAGGGGACCCAGAGTGGGAGGTAGTAGAACAGGGGCGGTGGGGAACCTCAGGCCTGGGGGCCAAGTGCAGCCCTGGGCAAACTTTTATGCATCCCCTTTCCAGTTTCTGGACCGGGCCCCTGGATCCAGTTCCTTCCTCCAGCAACTGAAATACTGAGCTCGGGATTAGGGAGAAGATATGAGGGCCTGCGGATAAGGATAGGGGACAGATCCATGATTTGGGCCCTCCTTTTCTTGAATGCACCCCTTAAGCATCCCTGCCCGCATCTTCTATGTGGCTTGTGGTCATTTTCAAAGTGGCCCCTGGGTGGGAGAAGATTCCCTCTGCAGTAGAGGGAGCATTGGTGAACAGTCTGGCGATGAGGAGCTAGGGAAAGCCTGCTGAAAGAGAGAGCTGGAAGGTTGGGAGGGAGCAAAATGTAAAAAGTCACAAGACTGAAGATAAAATTGTGACACATGCAGCTTTTTGTCACGGGTTGGAAGAGCGTAACCCTTGTTGGGCGCCAACTGTCACGGGTTGGAGGTCCGCACCCCCACTTTACCGGGTTTGAGTGACTCAGTTTCCCTCACGTATAGCCCACTTGGATCAGTTTTCTCTCTCTCTGGCTGATTAAAGTCTGCCGCAGGGACAACCCCTTTGTCACTCAAGGGCCCGATCCTTCCCATTTACAGACTCTTTACTCTCTGGGTTCGCAAGAGCTTGANGATAAGAAGTAAGTTTATTGATTACATAAGCAAGATAGTTGATACAGAGTGGTTACTAGAAATCAAAGGTAAATATAACGCATTCCTAACCTATACTGGTTGAGTTCCTAAATAAGCATCTTACCCTACAAAGGTCTATAAGTTCTTCTCAGTCCTTGATGTAAGCGACTGGGTCTTCAGCATTATTATTATAAACATTTATATAGTGCCAGTCATGAGCTTGGTGCTGTACAGAAACATACAATAGATGCGGTCCCTGCCTGTGGCTTACAATCTAAAAGACAGGGAGGGGGGACAGTGGGAGAGACGGGAGAAGACAAACGTTCAAGCGGATACAAAGTCTCAGGTGCGTGTGCATGGCTTGGTTACAATCAAGAAGGTTGCAGCCTTAGGGTTGCTAGAAAGCAAAGTCCCTTCTCTCAGTTTGTCTTCCAGCCTTGTTTGCTGGCAGGATGCAGATGAGAGTGTTCCAGATGGCTAAGCGAGAGAGCTCTCTTCAAGGTGGCTTAATGGCCTCCTTAAATAGCTTTCATGGTTTCTTTGTTTCTCGTTCCCGCCTTGGAGAAATGTGAGGCCTGTCACGTAGGCAACCCAGGCAAACATGAAGATTGATTTGCATCTCCACAGGTCTGTCTGGCCAGGGTTCCCAAATGCACATTCTTTTTATCTCTGCATTTCCTGGAGCTTGGTCACAGTCCTGATTTGGGTTTTACAGTTCTCAATTGTAACATTACATACATGTGGAACCTTTTGCTTTACATATTTACCAGACTTGTAGTCTACATGTAGGCCCGTGTTACACGTGTGTGACCCTATGTTCCTCCGTGACACTTTTGCTTAAAGCAGAGTTGGAAACCCCTGGTCCAGTTCCTGAATCCGGCCTGTGATTCAAGTCAGAATTCTCAAGCACTGAAGGAGCATGCTTAAGGGAAGAAAGCCAAGATGCACTTGTGCACTCTTTTTATTATCATTATTTCTATAGAGCCAGCAGTGAGGCTGGCACTAGACAGCCATAAGGGACAGGCCTGCCGTACCCCAAAGGGGGCTTACAGTCTAGGATGGACGAGAGTGAGGGCATCTAGAGGAGACAGGAATACGTGTGAGCATTTTGATTTTAAAGTGTGATATTATGGCAGAGGTGGAAGAAGTTGTCCCCCTCGAGCAGCGTATCCTACCTTCAAAAGTCTGAGGGCCACAAGACACACGCACGTGCATTTACCTTTCCTGCTTCGTGATTGGCTGGCGGAGCTGACGCTCTGTGGCCCTGGTTGCTGAGATTCTGAGGAGCAGCTGGGATTCAGCTGCTGAGATTCAGGAGCAACGAGGTAAATTACAGGACCATTAAGGCAGCGTGGGGCACAGCACCGTCCCTGATGGAGAGCCGCACTTGAGCTGCCCAAGAGCCCGCCTGCAGCTCCCAAGCCGTGCTCTGCTTGCTCCGGTGTTGTGACCGCGGCAATCAAGAAAAATCAGGCCTAATGAAAAACTGTCTTGTATGAGTATGCGACTTGCTGCAAAAGTACTTTCTTGGTCGGGAGTGGGAGTCTAGTTTCTTTGTGCTGTAAATAAGTAGCACGTTAAGTGGTTAATAAAGTTGCATGGATGCTCCTGGGTCTGCAGTGATGGTGTTTAAAATCTGTGCTGCTCGTTCTGTTTGCTTTCCTTTTAGGTGTTGGGTTGGAGAGTAGCGGCGAGTATTGCTTGGTCAGTGCTGCTGCTTCCTCTGTGTACCGCGGCCTTCATAAGCGTTAGCAGCGTTGACTTCTTTCATCCTATACAGTGGGTCTCAAGTAAGTATCCTACCCTGCGCAGGAAAGCTGTCGCTTCCTTGCGTTGCGTTGACTTGCGTTGCGCGTAGCTAAACCAGAGGTTGTCTGCGGAGTAATGTAGTGTTGGACGGGATCTCAAAGCTCATCCGGCCCAACCTCCTGCTTGAATGCAGGATAACAGCAGCTACGGTATCCCCGACAGACGGCTGTCTGGCTTATTTTTGAAAACGTCCAACAATGGAGAAGCCTACAACCTCCCCAGGCAGCGTGTTCCGTTGCCGCACAGCCCTTACTATTAGTGAGGGGTTCCTCCCACCCCGATATTTGACTGAAATCTATGGTCTTGTAACTCAAGCCCATTGTTTCTAGTTCTGCCTTCTGAAGGCAGGCAGAACCGTTCCCTGCCCTCTTCTAGGTGGCAAGCCTTTTGATTTCCCATCACTCTCGCAGGATTGCTGCGAGGGCAAAGTAGGCATAGATTGTAAAGCACTTTGAACACAGAAAGTGTTTATAGAAATTATAAATAATAATGAATCTTAATTTCTTCAGTTAATAACTATGACCCCCATTCATAAATAGCTGAAAAATAATGAATGTGATTGATTTGAAATGGACTCCAGATTAAGAAAAATTGACAGTGTATTAGTATAACAACTGAAAAGCAGAAATACAAAACACGCCCCTCCATGGTATTGGGGGTCACCCCTCATGTAAAGCAGCACAACTAACAAAAACGGTACAGGGGGAAATGTTGACACACACACACACACACACCTCCAATCCAGAAAAGGAGCGGAGGAGCCAGCTCAAAAGTCTTGAGTTCACAGTAGGATGGCCAGTTTTAGAGGACATTTATGAAAAATACAGGTTGCAGGGCTTCATTGTTTTCAAGTGAGCTCCAAACCTCATGGTAAATGCAGGGGTCATCAACACCCCCCTCCCCTCCAATGCAGAATGAATAGGTATTTTTCCAGCACAAAGCTGCTAATGGCTGTGATAAAAAAACAGTGTCAAAAGTTCACTCTAAATAGGTCTTAACTGCTGTGTAAAGATAAGGAACAATAGAAGTTGGCAAGTTGACTAATCCCCCAAAGCAGTTAATGGTGATTTTTTCCTAAACACACCACCAATGACCTTTGTGAACTCAATCTAAGTGCTACATTTCTCCTTCACCCTCATTGAGGGTTTTAATTAGGAGAGCAGGTGCTGGGTTAAGTTTCATTTCTTTAAAAGACACACGTATTTTAAGAATATATGTGCAAGGGGTCAAAAAGACCCCGAGTGCAAAGGTGTATAGTGCTTTCATTTTCCCATTGACTTACATCGAGGGTAGAAAGTACCCCTGATGATGAAATGATAAAAACCTCAATTTAAAAAAAACGGGGAGTGGGGAGGAACATGAAACAATACAGGACATTTGACCTCACACTTCTTGAGGAATACATGGCGGGGAGGAGTGGTTCAGACTTGCCAAAACAGTTTTATGATTTTTTTAGCAGCCTTGGGGGTCATAGCAACCCACTATAACGTAGGAGGGGGGGTCTCGGTGATCTTGGTATGTGGTCTGTTTTGTCCAGTGCTAGAGGATCGGATCAGACCTGCTCTGTGAAATGAATGTCATGTCCGTTGATATTTAGTATAAAGTCTTTGCTAGCAGATATTTATATCGTCCAACTGGCTCGCTCTGAAGACTAATGCATTATTTCCCCCATTTTAGATTCCTTCAATGATTTATATACCTCTTACGTCGTCTTCTGCATCCTGCTTATGTCTCTGGTGATATTGGTAATAAGCATCTTCAATGTCGAATTTTATGCAGGTGGGTGTTGAAATTTCTTCTGTGCAAAATAGAGTGTCGTTGCAGGAGAGGGCTCTCAAAGAATTGGTCTCCTTGCGTGGTGGTTTAATGCTTTATAGAGCATCGTGTATATGTCTTGATAGCAGAACAAATAACAATGTTTATTTTTGGTTTGGTTTATTAAAAACGCTTACACCATTGGGTATCCTGCAAATAATGTTTGTTTTACCTTTGTTAAAAGGTATATGTGTTGCACTGGATGATTCCAATGTGAGGGAAGAGGACTCTAAATGGTAATTTTTGCCTTGGTCAGAGACATCCTTGGCTCTCTTTTCTGGTTCCCTCTATCCCTTCTCATCCAGCACAAACTTCTTGTCTGAACAGTCAAGGCTCTCGGTGGCCTTCCTCCTCCCTGTCTTTCTGCCCTCATTTCCTGCTGTGTTCCCACCTGGAACGTCACTTCTCCTCGGCCACCCCAGTCACTTATCCCAGAGTTTTCTGTTCTCTAAACGGTCTTCATCCACTATGACCCGGGGGCTTCTTTTCTGACCACATCATAGGCTCTACTCCTTGCTGCTTAGGTGAGTGGAACAGGAGTGCTGCCACGTTGGAGTGCAAGCTAGAAGGGTGTTTACCAGAATATTGTAACCACATGCTACCAAGAAATCATTAATTCATTACACAACACTAACGTTTTTAACTGGGAGGATTGAGTCGCGCTTTGGTAAAACTTATATTGCTCCAGTTATGGAACCTCCATGTAAGTCTTTAAATCAAACTTTTATAGATTTCTCACAAAATGTGTCTTAACAGGACTCCACTGTATCAGCTGGTGATTGCTTCTAGCTGGGAAACTTTGTTCTGTAAAAGGAACTATATCTAGCTGAAACATGAGTTACGTGGATTTTATTTTGTAGCAAATGCTGAATAACTTCCGTGTGTGTTTGTTTTTAAATTTGCAGTTGTGCCCTCTATCCCGTGCTCTCGATTAGCACTGATAGGGAAGGTGATTCACCCACGGCAGGTCATCCATTCAGTGGTTCATGCTACATTGGGAATGCTGGTAGCTTGGTGTGCTGCAGTTCTGACCAAGGGGAAGTTCCAGTTCCTTGCTTTACCCTGCACCGATCCAGAAAGGTGACTCTTATCGACGGTTAAAGGGTTGTGGGGAAAGAGCTAATCTGTACTACTTTAGGTTGACTCAGCTTTCCCCCCCCCCCCCCCCCCCCCCTGTTTCTGAAGCATGGGTAATTGTGTGATGCTCTGCAGCTTGCTCCTTTGTGAGGGTAGGTAGCAGAATGCTCCAATTAAGAATATCAGATGAGTAGTTTTAAAAAGTCAAATGATCTTTTAGCCATAAGGAGACCAAAGAACCTTTTGTTATCTGTTCTGAAGTATGTACAAAAGCCCTTGTAATGTACTCATAGCAGTACTGGCTGATTGGAGAAAACATGTTCTGATATATATTTTTTTAATGATTTTTTGTTATTTTTATTTGTTAAAATTCATTATCCCGCCCTTCCCTAAAAAAAAAAAAAGGTTCAGGGCAGGTTATAAATAAAATATAAACATAACATATAAAATGTATATAAAAGCATATTAAAAAGTTCTCTAAAACAGTAAAAGACAAAAAGAAACCCCCACAAAACCCACCCAGTAACACCTCCCCATGTCCCACATCCAACCTCGCCTCACAAACCCTACCCCAAAGCCATCCACCAAACCCCCTATCCCCGCCCTCCAAATGCCTTTACAAACAAAAAGATCTTACACCCCCTCCAGAAGACGCTCGGACTTGGGCTCAAACGAACTTCCGTGCCCACGGTGTCTTACCGTCTTTATGTAGCTCGCCCTTTGCAACCGCTCTGGGAGGCAGATTGTTAGTCCCAATTCACAGGTGGGGAGCTGAGACTGAGAGGGAGTGTCTTGTCCAAGCACACTCAGTGACTTCATGGCTAAGATGGTATTGGAGCCCTGGTCTCCCAAGTCCAATACCGTATCCACCAGGCTGTGCTACTAATATTTTGTTCTTCCATGTTTCCCTCAATGAGACAAAATAAAGCTCTACTTGACTAAAGTTCAAGTGACCATGAAGTATAGGGGCCGTTATTCAGTAAGGGATGGAAATGCAATTGTTAAAATGTTGTACTTTAGCCTAGATGCTGCTGTTCCAGACGTGTGCTTGAATGAGTATCACCTCTTCCTCTTGCTGCTTGGCGCTTTCGTGGGATACGGTTATAGTCTCCGGTATCTTGTTAACAACATGAACTACTTGCTCTTTCCAATCATACAGGTAAGAGCTTAACATTCTTTGCAAAGAAATGTTTAATTCAGGGATGGGGAACCTCAGGCCTGGGGGTGAAATGTGTCCCATGCCTAGCTTTATGTCACCCCTTTCCAGTATCTGACCCCTGGATCCAGTTCCTACCTCCAAGCACTGAAATACTGAGCTCAGGGTAAGGGGAGTAGAGGGCCTGCACACCACGATAGGGAACAGATCCATGACACACACTCATGATCTAGATTCTCCTCTTCCTGAGAGTCCAACACCCCTTAAACACCCCACCCACAACTTCTACACGGCCCTTGGAGCTTGGACTAATTTTTAAAGTGGCTCCCGAGAGGAAAAAGGCTGCTCATCCCTGGTTTAATTGGTTTCGGGGATAAAGGGGCAAACTGGTTTGGGTTAGCTTCTGGTACAGACAGTGCATACTGTTTGTTTATGCATTGACAACAGCATTGTCAGTTTCTCAAACAGTATTTGAGAGAGACTTGAAACAAAGAAGAAATTGAGGTGGTAAAATCAGAAGGTAGCTGCATTTTCTGAAACTACTTTTAAAATCTTGACTAGATTTCTGGTTGAGGAGTGGCTATGTATAAAACTACACCCTCTTCCAGCATGCAGTGAGTCATTTGGTTTTTCTGTTTCAGCAATACAAGTACTTACGGTTCAGAAGATCTCTGCCTCTGCTGGTTAAGCACAGTTGTGTGGAATCTCTCTACCTGGTTAGGAACTTCTGCGCGGCATATTACTTTTTTGGTAAGGTCTCCTTTCTTTTTGTCCTTATTTATTGAGAACTCATTGTGTCCAATAAAGAGATGGGAGACAAAGCCGGGATTGTCTTTTATTGGACCAACCATAGTTGGTGAGAACGTGCAAGCTTTGGGGCCACGTATAGCCCTTACTCAGGCGTGGGACAGGTCAGAACTACAGACTGAGCAAACTACTGGCTCTTTTCCCCTCTGCCTTCAAACATGCCACAGTCTCTCCTAGTCTCAAAAAGTCCACTCTTGATCCCTCTGACCCTTCTAGCTATCGTCCTGTCTCACTCCTTCCTTTTGCTTCCAAGCTGCTTGAACGTGTTATTCTACTCCTACTGTCTTGACTTTCTATCTTCCAACTCCTCCCTTGACCCCCTCCAATCTGGCTTCCGCCCCCTTCATTCTACTGAAACTGCTCTCGCTAAGATCACCAATGATCTTCTGGTGGCTAAATCTAAACGTCTCTATTCCATTCTTGTCCTCCTTGATCTCTCTGCTGCCTTCGATACTGTTGACCACTCACTCTTCCTGGATTCCCTTCACTCCCTTGGCTTTTGCGGCTCTGTCCTTAACTGCTTCTCCTCCTACCTCGATGACCACTCCTTTAATGTGTGTCTCTCCAACTCCACCTCCTCCTCCTCCTTTCCACTCTCAGTTGGTGTTCCTGAAGGCTCTGTTCTTGGTCCTCTTCTCTTCTCTATCTACACCTCATCCTTAGGCAAACTCATTGCCTCCCATGGCTTCCAATACCACCTCTATGCTGATAACACTCAACTCTATCTCTCTACTCCCTCTCTCCCTCTGTTCAAGCTTGTCTCATCAACTGACCCTTTATCCTGCTGATCCACTATATCCTAAACCTATGGTCTGTTTACCCTTATTCTTGCCACATGGACTTGCCTGCTGTCATTCTCATCGTAACCAAGCCAAGTACGTGCACCTGAGAGCTCCTGTCTCTCAGATTGTAAGCCCTAGGGGCAGGGACCGTGTCTATTTTGTTACTTGTAAAGTGCCAGGTACACTGCTGGCGCTATATCAATGCTTGTTAATAATAATAATAAATGCAGGACAGGTATAGAGGAGACAGTGACTTGTTTGGGAGCAGGTAGGGAAAAAAGTTGGGAGGGTTCTGCAACTGGAAGAAAACGGGTGTTAAGACATTTAAAAGCTGTGAAAACATTGGTGTAAGAGACCAAGTGACACTAGGTAATAGTGTATACAGATCAGAGTATGCTAAAGCAAACGTGAGGGAGAAAGGAAACCGCTTTCCAGGTGAAGGGCAATCGGATCTGCTCAGTCTGTCGTTCTGACTTGTTACGTGCCTGAGGAAGGGCCTGTGTGGCCCAGAAGGTTGTGCGCATTCGCCACCTACATTTGGGCCAATAAAAAAGAGCACTGGAACTGCTCTGTATCCATCTTGTATGTTTGGGACCAACACAGCAACCACCCTCTCTCTCTAGACTGTAACCAATAATGTAAGCTGACTTGTTCTAGTTCAGCTCTGTGAAATTGTTTGCTTAGGGATAGAGGGCCTTTTAATAGCTAATATAGCTGAATTATTCCCCCCGCTCACTACCATCCTAGGTAGAGAATATTTAGAAGTGAATCGAAAATTCACCCGTTCAGGCACAAGGAGATTTGATAAGCCTGCTGATTTTACTTAGGGCTTGACAAAATATTTAATCCCTTATGAAAATTTGACTGTCTCAATCCTGCCCCAGTGAGAACCACATAAAAGCCATAACAACATGGTACAGAGGGTTAGAAATAATAGGGTTGTGTAATCATTTGTAAGACGAATGCTTTTTGAGGCCAGTCTCTACCTGCCAGGAAAGGTTTACTGACTGGCTTTTCCTCTTTCATTTTCTAGAGGGAGTTAGCAGCATAAACTCTGATTCTGTAGGTGGGTTTTAATAAATGAACCAATATCAGAGAGCCCTTTCTTCAGTGATTCTCGAACTTTTAAAAACCGCATCCTCCCTCTTGTTTGTGGTACTTGAGATGCTGCCACACACCCCTCCTACATTCATCTTGCTCTCCCACCTTCCTCCTGTTGCTTTTCCTCCTTCCTCCCCCTTGTTCACGGACTCTCTATCCTGCTTTGTAGCTCATCGTTTTGGAAATTCTCCCCCCCCCCCCCCCCCCCCCCCCCCCC
>QEPC01013865.1:13215734-13232420 GCA_003113815.1 Sphenodon punctatus | reverse complement strand
CCCCCCCCCCCCCCCCAGCTCAGTCAGAGTGGAGATTAGTATTTGCCACCTGAGATCATTCTTGAATATCTTCTGCACCCGCAGCTTGAGAGCCATTTCCGTATGCTGTGTAGAGCCTGACATTTCACATTTTGCCTGTTTTTTGAACTGTGCATTGTTAGGTCTTTTAATTTTTTCTTTTCTGAGCCATAGCTATTTCTATTTTTCAAATAAAACTATCAACCAAGCTCTCAGAATGGACCCGCTAAATAGGAATCTTTATTATGTTATGCAGTCAAAAAGATTTTGATGCAATTGAGAAGCTGCTTCTCATTTCCATGTTTACATCCTGCTGATGACGACGATCCTTAGAAATGCAAACTATTCTGCGTCCTCTTCCATTGTGGCTCCCAAAGGGCTTTGTTTAACCGAAATCTCCGCAGTGTCCCCACAAAGCGGCGGCGAAGCATGAGCCCTGTTTTGCAGTTAAAGAAACAGTGAAAAAGTAACTTGAATGATGCTCTTTATTAAGCCTGTAGATATAGTCTTGTGTGTGAGATGTTCTGATCTCTGTAAAACTATCCAATTTCCTGATCCTTAGTCTCTCAGAAATAGAACTTTCCCTTCATTTCAGAGCAGATCATGTTGCGTGTCTTCGGTCTTTGTGTGTGTATTTTACCATTGTCTGGAAAAACTGTTACCGGCTCTATAGAATAGAATATATAATATGCACATAACGTTATCCAAGTTGTTGGCATGTTGGTGTCGTCTTAGGTTACATCCCACGAGCATGGATAAGCACCACAATGGACCTTCAGACAGACAGGTAAGCAGTACAGCAGGGGTGGGGAACCCTTTTTCATCCCAGAGGCCACTTTGAAAATTAGTACAAGCTCCAAGGGCTGCATAGAAGTAGGGGCACTTACAGGGGTGCGCTCGAGAAGAGGACGGTCCAAATCTTGGATCTATGCCACGGATCAACCAACCAAGCTCCCCCTTACCTCTCGGACCTAATTTCCCTACGCACTCCTGCACGCGTTCTCCGCTCTTCCGTTGTCCCCTCCCTCACTCTCCCTCGCTTCTCCTGCTTGCCTAACCGCCTTCGACCATTCTCCTTCGCTGCCCCCCATGCCTGGAACTCCCTCCCTGTCCACATCTGCCTTGCACCCTCCCTCCGCTCCTTCAAATCCCTCCTCAAGACCCACCTTTTCCTTTCTGCCTTTCCCAATGCCTGCTAGTCTTTCCCCTTACTCTTGCTGTCGGCCCTCCTCTGCTGACTGCTGCTACCAACCTCTTTGTAACCAAGCCAAGCATACGCACCTGAGACTTCGCATCCGCTTGAATGTTTGTCTTTTCCCCTGTCTCTCCCACTGTCCCCTCTCCCTGTCTCTCTCCCCCCCCCTCCCCAATTGTCTTTTAGATTGTAAGCCACAGGCAGGGACCGCGTCTAATTCTATGTTCTGTACAGCACCAGGTCGCACGACTGGCGCTATATAAATGTATAATAATAATAATATCCTTGTGTGTTTGCCCCCGCCTTTTCTCCTTAAACCTGAGCTCATTCTTTCCGTGCTTGCGGGTAGGAACTGGATCCAGGAACTAGGAAAGGGCTAAATAAAAATTATCAGTGGGCTGCATTTGGCCCCTGTGTGTGACATTTCCCATCCCTGCAGTACAGTCCACAGGAACTTTCTTGAAGGCAGTTATGGCTAAGAAGTGTGCAGAGGGACTGCCCCCCCCCCCCCCCCCAAATATCAGCCTCATTTCTCTCTGCTGTCTTTGCCTGCTGTATTTAATTTACTTCCTCATGCTTTAGGACAATAGATAGATGCGCAGCGTAGTTTGTAATTGACAAGGGCTTGGTGTTTTCAGCACCGTGTTGCATTGACAAATTAGAATTTTGGTTAAAAAGTTGAGTTTCATAGACTATTTTTGGTGTGTTTTATCTTTTGTCCCCAGTAATCTTCATCCCCTTGACACGCTGGCTGGCCTCTTGGATCTCTCTCTGCTCTACCATAGCTGGCTAGGTGCGGTGTTTCTCCTCCTGACTTGGTACGTTACCTGGCTGCTCTTCAAGATCTATGCCACTGAGGTTAGTATTGGGTGTTGATGTTGAACAGGCATGATATCCTAATAATGAACAACTTTAAACTAGGAGTTTTCAGCTTTATGTAGAACAGACCCTGGTTCAGACCAACGGTCCATCGAGCCCAGCACCTGTCTTTGACGACAGCCAATCTCAGTCGCTTGGCAGTAGTACCCAGCAGGTCACACAGGGGCGATCCCTTCCCTGTTGTTCACTCCCAGCTTCTGACAGTAAGAGGTTGCATTCCCCAAACCCACATTTAGCTGATGGACCGATCCTCCAGAAACTTGTCCGAACCTTTCTTAAACCCGCCTATACTGCTGGCCATCCCTTTGGGGATTTCCAGGACTTTATTTCCATCCACTACAATTTTGCAAGCTTGTGGCAGCAACGCCGTGATCTGTACAGTTTCCTTGAAGAAGAAAGCATTAGGGCAGCATTTTGGCTATTTAGCAACTTGCAGAAAAACTGAAGAAGAGTCATTGCTAACTGTTGGCGAGTCTAGAGAAATGACCTGAAAATAGTCCCCAAAATGCAAAGCTTCAGCTTAAATAATGTTAGCAATGACTTGGAGCACTGCCCATCATTGTCCAACGAAGATACTACTTGGTAAGACAGCAGAGAAGAAAAAACCCCTCACGTAATTAATTTTTTATTTCTCTTCATATATCTTGAACTGTAGCCAAATAACGAAACAACCAGAGACTTAGGATATTAATATAAGGAGCTGCCTAACTGAGTCAGACTAATGGTCCATCTTAGCTTGGTATTGTCACAATCTGACACGGCAAATCTGGCTTCCCAGGGTCTGCGGCAGAGACTTCACCCAGGCATGTTGCTCCCTGAGATTCTGAGTTGAAGATGCTGGGAATTGAACTTGGGACCTTATACATGTAAAGCAGGCGCTCTACCACCTGAGCCACGGTCCACTCCACCTGAGCCACGGCCCACCCGTTATGGTACAATAGCCAACCACGATATGATAGCCACCAACTAAGGGGTGTCTGCTGGGGTGCTTATTTAGTCGGACACGGACCAGGAAAACGTGGCCCTGGTCTTATGTCCACCGCATGGCATTATTGTCCTCAAGATTGAGGAGGACTCTGTTAGGCTAACACAGGAGCATGTCTTGGCTCATGGGGGGAGGTCACGACTGGGAAGTCTCCTTCCCCAGCCATGATCCCTGCTCCTCTCCTTCCACCGGGGAAGGGGAGGAGTGGAGACCGCAGCCGGCAAGTGGAAATTTGTTGTGCCAGCTGCCAGCCCTGCTGGGCTCCTTCCCACGTTGGAAGGCTCCCATCCAGGTTGGTGGCCGGCATGCTAAGCCTCTTTCCCACCACGGCGTTGCTCGGGGAGCCAGCAGGAAGGCAGCTCAGCACCCTGGTACCTTTACAGATTGGCTCCTTTAGAAGCTGAGCTGGCAGGGGACCAGACCGTGTTAGCCCTGTGTGTAGGCGGTCAGCGTCCTGGGACGCTCACCCGCATCTGTCTGTCTGGGTGCCGACAGACACAGGATGCACGGGGAGTGTCTCACGAAACTCACAGCCCACACATGGGGCTGCCGTGTTAACACCCTTAAAAAGCTCAAACCGCATTAGCTACTGTGGGAGAAACCCTTCAAATGTTCATAGGTGTTACAAAAATAGCTACTTTCTAGCTCAGGGCACTTTCACACCTGCAGGAAAGGGTCATTAGGAAGCCGGCAGAGCAGATGTGCGTGCAAATTAGCCAGGTCTTTGATGAAGTGCAAATGCCAAAAGCTGGGTGATTTCTCCGATATGCGTCTTTAGAATGACAATTGACCGAACTGGATTTCACTACTCAGTCAATTGTCATTCTAAAGATGCATATTGGAGGAAATCATCCAGTTGTGGCATTCGCGCTTCATCAAAGATTAGGCTAATTTGCATGCGCGTCTGCTCTGCCGGCTTCCGAATGACCCTTTCCTGCAGGTGTGAAAGTGGCCTCCGAGGTTTCCCAACTGTGGGGCAGGACTCCAAGGCTCTGATTCCAGTTGGTATTAGATAGACTTTGCATGTCTTTGCTGCCTGGGAATCATGTAAGTCTTGGAATGGGATCACACAAGCCAAATTTGGGAAACGCTGGTTTGGGCCATTATGGTTCTGTAGAGTATCTTCAAACAGTGACCAAGTGTAATTGATTCAGCAATATGGACTAAGGTTGAGAAGGCCCATTCGTTGTGGTGGGTGCTGACACAATTGCTAATGATGGTTTTACGTGTCAACATTATTTCACCGCCCATCAAAGCATGTAGGAAAGGAGGAGAAGGATCGTTGCATGAATATTGAAGACATGAGTCTCTAAAAGCACATGGAAGGCTTACAAATTGTGCAGTTTCTTTGAAGTGAGACTGAGGTTTCAAAAGCCTGGGTGACTCTCCCCAAGAACAAATTCCCAATGCAAAAGAAACCAATTGCATTGTTGTTGGGTTTTTTTTAGCAATGCCGGAAAGATGTCACTCCTGTTTTCCAGCAGTAGAGGGAACTCTACCTTCAGTTTTCCAACAGTCGGAAGAGAGTGGCATGGTAACAGTAGCAATATGTAGAGGCTAGTTTGTCAAAAGCTATGGAAGCAAAGGAGTTTTATTATAATCAGTAATTATTTGGAGACCTAAAATAGCTGATTAAAGCTAAAAATAAAAATCAGGAACTCCAGTTGGATGTAGAAGACCTCGCCATTGGGATATTTGAGAAGGTGAAGAACATAAATGCTTGAGCTTTTGGAGATCATACTAGATTTCCCTATGTATCGTTGCAGAACCCTGTGTAAAAAACGCACATGAAGCTTTGCTGCCGCCGGGCAGAGTTTTTTTTTGTTTTTTTTTTAAATTAAACTTCTAGTTTCTTCTAAATCAATCTTACTTTCTGAGCTAGGTGTTTCTGAACAAGGGGAATGAAGCATTCTTTTGAGGTCATTATTGAAAAGTATTTTGCGTGTCCAATAGATCATTTATTTACCTATGAAATCTATATTTTACCAAATTGAGCAGCCTAAAAAGGGGTTAACAGGCACAAACAAGGTACAAAATGATACTTTGCCAAAGAAGTTCTAGCTTGAATGACAGAAATGCAAGATGAGGTCACCGGAGTATGTACTTTGTGATAAAACATATTTTGTTTTTAAAAGGGACAGATTGGGAGGGAAAAACAAATAAAAAGATGGGCAATCCAAGGACAAGTCTGTTTTAAGGTCACTGCTGGATATTGTAGGCCTCAAATGTATGTTGTATCCTAATAACTGAAATTAGTATAAATAGAAATTCTTTAAAAGAAACTAATGTTAAAGCTTAACCATTAATTTTGTGTTGAGATTTAAACATTTCCCCATTAGCAACCCAGACATTGCAGCGTGAGAACTAGAAGGTGCAAATTGAAGTAGTTCATGTTCAACTTGTTTTTAACAATCTGAATTACTAATACACAGCCTGCCAATGGGGAAACATAGTGAACATTGGTGAACCTAGTGAACAAAACAGCAAAGGAAACTTTATTTTGAATGTGAGAGTGTTGCTCTGAGGTTGCCGCCTTCAGGGCATAGCTAATAATTTTTTGATACCATCATGGTATCATTAGGTATCATATGGTATCATGGTATCATTAGGCCTTGATCTGTCTACTGATAATACGGTAGGCATCTGAATTATTATGTTTGTGACTTTTGCCCAGAGCTGAAATGGGAATCTGATTTGTTACCTGTGGATAATACCCACATATTTGGGTACCATGTTGGGTATCTGAATCGGTACCCAAATACTGATTGAGTACTCAAAAACCCCCAAAACAAATCCCATGAATCTTCAGCTACTGTTTTTTGAGGACCTGAAATTACCTGAAAAAAAACAAAATACCCTCAAAATTTCCCAAAATCCAGGACGAAAAGTAAAAAAAAAATCAGGACAAAACCGATATTTTAGTATACCGGTTTGTCAGTATTTTGACATTTTGGTATTTCAGGATGGAAAACTGATTTGGGTACTGCAAAGTACCCAAAATGTTTAGTTCGATTCAAGTGCTGGAAATTCGACAGGACCTGTTCTTGTGGGTCCTCATTTCAGGTCTGCCTAAGATGCATTGTGGGGCACCTGCTCTCGTGCTTAATCACAGGAAAGGTATAAAAGTAGCTATCGGTGGAGCTCTATTTGGACTGCTGTATCGGGTACAGACTGCTGAAGTTCTGCTGTATATTTTGGGGCCTACTTGTTTGGCTTGCTAGGTTTGCATCTGACAAATTACCTTGACATTGCTCTCGCTATTGGCTGTCTTCGAATTTGTTTAACCTGAGAGTTGTTTTCTCTAATTTCAGGCACATCATTTTCCTGTTCAGCCGACTTTTGCTGAAGAAACAGATCTGTCTTTGCCGAAAATCTTAAACAGCAATCCTCCCCCCATTATCAAGGTATTAAAATGGCTGCTTCGTTTTTGTGTGTCTGCCCACTTCCCTGCTGGTAGATAATTGTTGTACTGCTTCATGGGTTCCTTAAAGCATCAAACTCATTGAGAATTGGCAGAAAGTCTTCTCAGCGTTGTACGCTATAGGTGCGTTTGTTCACATCTCCTCTCCTGCTTGTTTAAATTTCTGCAGGAGATGATTCTTGCACCTTATCATTCTTCCCAAGTCACCAGAAATGCATAGAATAGTTAGCACCATGGTTAAACCTTACTTTTTGCCCTAACATTTTAACGTTATTTTACAAATCAGTAATGCAGGATCCTACACGCTAATCTCTGCACACAGGTAAGAAAACTAGGAGAAATGGTTTATGGTGTTTTTTCATCTCCTGTGAATGCTCTCTATGTTCCAAAACGACTTACCTCTTACGGTAACTTGAGGGTTTGAGTCTTGCTTTGATATCAGTGGATCAGACCAAAAATGTTTCATCAAAATCCGTGGTGTGTGCAACAGAACTTTTAGCTATATGTTGTAATAGGAGTGGACCCAGGTTCTCAAACAGGGGGGCACGAAAGGTGTGTTTGCGTGGGGGAGAGCACAAGAAGGACTCCAGCTGTCAAACACCTAGATCCACGTTCTCACTGAGTGGCAATCTCCAAAATAATGGGGCGGCAAGGGGGAGAATGAGGGGAAGCAACAGGAGGTAGGGAACGGGGAAAAGAAGACCAGGAACAAGATGCCTGTGTGATATGGGACCTCAACTACAAGCGGAAGCAGGGGGCGCAATTCAAACATATTTGAGACCTGCTGGTAGAGGGCGATGTCGTGTTGAATGTTTTTTTGGATATTTTTCACACACCACTGCTGTGATGCAGCACAATATCTGAAGTTTCCAATCCTGGTATGAAAGATGAAAGAGTGGACTGGCAGAAAATGCAATGCAATTTTAAAAAAAAAAAATCCCCCAAAACAAAAAAAAAACCTTCCACAAATACAAAGCCAGTGTTTGTGACTGACTATTAGGAATAAATAAGGAATCTGTTAGGCACTTACAGGAATAGTACACTGATTCTTCTCCCAGGAGAGCCTCCTGGACGGCCAGTGAAAACTGTAGGATTAGATCCCTGCTACGACCAGTAGGAGGCAGACTTCCTGATTTATTTATTTTCCTGGAGCATGCTCAGAGGGGATCTAGCCCCAAAGCTCCAGTTGTTTGTCTGCCTCCACGCTGGTAAGAAGCAGGCTAGCAGTCTCCGTCTTAGAACGGGCCTTAAGGCAGCATTAGAAAACTTTCTTTTATTTTTTGAGAACTTCTAGCCTTCAGGTGCCAGGGAGAAAGGAATTCTCTCCCTGTTCACCCCCTTCCTCTCAGGACAGAGAAAGGAGGACTTTGATCCAGGGGCCCCCTTTTCCAGCTGGTGTGGGGGCCCCGCAGAGCGGGCTCAGCATTACTAGGACCCCCATGGGCCAGAGGAGTGCCAATGCCCAGCAAGCCACACCAGCGGCAAAGAGACCCTACAGGAACTTAATTGGCTCCAGAGTGAAGATCAGGCAAGTTCCTGGCTCCCACCCCTCTTAACAAACCACGCGGGAGCTCCCTGCTACCGGCACCGGGAGGCTCAGCACCAGAGAGTTGCAGCAGCAAGGCGCCGGCTCGTGCTCCATCCAGCACCCGCCCTGGGGAAACTGAAACTGCAGCCGGCCCCTGGAGGCTCATCCCCGTTGGCACGCAGCTCCCTCTCTCCCCGTAGGCCGCTCAGATAAGTGGCGACTGGGAAAGCAAAACCGAACGCAAACCAGCCAGCTCCTATGGGGAAGCAGAATGGCTACCATGAGAAGCAGGGCGGAGGCAGTAGCGAACCAGGCGGCATCTCAACAAACTCTAAGACCCCTGCATACCCCATCTCCGCGGGGTCCCAGGCCCCCATTTGGAGGTACGTAGGAAATATTGCAGGAGCTTAAGTGTGACAAGTGCAAAAGGTCTCCCACTAAGCCCTCTGGAAAAACCTACCCCTACAGGGGGTGCTCCAGGGACACTGGTCCCCCTACCTAAGAAGCCCCACAAGGCTCCCAGACCCCTGGACTCCCTCTCTTCTTCAGGAGCAGCCTCTGAGGAGGTCCTCTCCATCCACGCCTCTGAAGAGGAAGAGACCTCAGCTAGGGAGAAGGAAAAGGGTAAAAAGGTTCCCACCAGGCCAGCCAGTGATGGGGAGGGAGGAGGCTTCAGAGACCCACGACTGAGAGGAGCATCATGCCTCTGAGCAAGAAGAAAACCATTCCTCCCTGGAGGAGGGAGAGAGAGAGAGGAACCAAGGACTGGAGCTTCCTCAGATCGAGATGGAGTTCCCCAGCAAATACAGAGACCAGATCTTCAAACTGGTTATAAAGGCCCTTCACCTTCGAGAGAAAAAAGACAAACACGACTCCTCTGAGTCATCAGAGGATGAGGCAGAGAGAGAGAGAGAACATCCCAAGAACTAGATCCAGGGACAAGGGGATGGTCCTAGATAAGGCATATGAAAAAATTTATTAAAACGGAGTGGCAGCTCCCCAACAGGTCTTGCAAGATGACTAAAAACCAGGAATCCCTCTCCTCGCACTCTAAGAGCAAGGAGGCTCTCCTCGCCACCCCTAAAGTGGACACTGCAGCGGTATCCCCGGCCAGGAAATCTGTCTTCCCCACTGAGGAGGAGTGCTAAACCTAGGGACTCGATTGACAAGGGAATAGAGAGTAACCTAAGAAGGAATTTTGGGGAAGTAGCCTCAGTCATCAAAATGGCCACCATCACCTTCTGCTTTTCAAGGGCCCTTATGACTTGGGTCAAGCAGGTCTCACTGGAAATGACAAGGATTCTCTCAACCAGAATTCAACGGGCATATGCCTGTATAGCGGATTCATCCACTGATATCCTCTGCTGGGCAGCGAGAGCAGCAGCATCCAACGTAGCAGCCCGTCTCTGCCTCTGGCTCAGGTCCTGCAAAGGGGACAAAACACCCTGGTGGGGGAAGGGGGCTAGCTCCCTGCTCGGCACTCCTTAGCTCAGGTGTGTCCTGCTTCAGGTGACTCAGAAGGCAGACCTCAAATATTCAAATTTGTGGGTGGCTCAGGTGCGGGACGCTCCCTACCTCTCCAGTTTGAGTTCTGCCTTCGGAAGGACCAGAAGCAGAACCCGCTCCCAGGAACCAGTAGGGAGCTGTTTTGTTGTTTTAGTTTTTTACTTCGTTGAAGGGCTCGCTCGCTCCCCTTCCCTCTTCGAGGAATCTGGGTTGAGCTGAGCTGGGAAGGGAGCCTGCCTGCCCCCTCCTCTCCCGGGAAGGGAATCAAGAGGCCAGTTCTATAGTAGGCTCCGCTGCTGCCAGCCACCCACCCCTGGTCTGGTGTGCTGCAGCTGGAGGGGCTTTCAGGGTAAGAGAGTTTACCTCATTCCCTCCTCTCCCTCCCCCCCCTTGCGCTTTGGAGCCCGTGGGAGCTACCCTGGGGCCCAAAAGGGGGGGTACCCCCACCAGGACTGGAGTCCTCTGCCCGCCCTGCCTGCCGAGCCACCCCTGGGGGCGTGGAGCAGCTGTCCCCTGGAGAGCAGGGTTTATTCCGGGATGGGTGGGCCAATAAGCATCCAACCAGCCCTTGGCCTTGCGGGGGCCTTTCTCTGCCCCCTGCCATCAGGCACCCTCCACCCAGAGGCCTTGGGGAGGCAGGTCGTGCCACGGGCCACCTCAGCACCCGGCTTTTTGCCCCCCTCCTTCCCCCGCTTTCGGCTGCGGCAGAGGTCCCGGTTGTGAGGGGGGGGGTGTTTACCGGACCAGGTGTGGGCTCACGCCCAGTTGCGACACCGTGGACACCCCCTCCCAGCGCCTCCGTGTCCCTCTTCTCTTCCGCCCCCACTCCCTCCCGCGGGGGCGGGGGTTTGTCCGGAGCAGATCCGGACCGGTTGCGGCGCTGCTGCCGCTGACTCCCGGGGCCACCATGTGTCCTTTCTTCCTTCCCCCACGTGCGGCCTTGGCCCCACGGGGGGGGGGCGCTAGGCTAGCTGGAACTCTTTGGCGCGGTGCCTTCCGCGGTCGGAGGGAGCCGCACCGCTTCTCCTCTCCCTCGGACCTCGCCTGGGAATGGACGAGTGGGGGATCCCGCCGGGGGGTGGACGAGCCGGACTTCTCTGGACGGACGGGGGGAACCCACCTCCTCCCAGCACCGCCGTTGCCATGCCCACGTGGTGCCCATGGGCGCCGCCATTTTTCCATGGGCGCCGCCATTTTTGGCCCGGCCCATGGGCGCCGCCATTTTTGGCCCGGCCCATGGGCGCCGCCATTTTTGGCCCGGCCCATGGGCGCCCTAGGTCCAAGATGGCAACTAAGAGAGCACAGAGAGCTGGAGAACTGGACCCGGCTCGGCCCCGTGGTGCAGGAGGAGCGTGCCACCCTGGAATGGAGCACCCTGCAACTGTCACCAGAGAGCCCGGCTCAGCGACTACAGACCACGAGCGCAACGCAGAGCCATGCAGATCCGGGGGACCTCTTCGGCTCGCTCGCAGCGGCAATCAACACAATGAGTGTCCAGATGACTAACATCGCACAAGCCTTACCGCCTGGAAGATTCAAGGGAAACTCCAGGAGTGCGAACAAGGACAAGCACCCAGCGACCAGGAATTATCCGCAAGAAGACCATTCGATGTCTTCCCTGGAGGATCGGAGGCAGACTTGGATGAGGGAGAAGCCTCGGACATGGAACTGGTCAGGCTACTCGAGTGCAAGGGTTTTAAGCTCAAATGGCCTGGAGCAGACACTAACAGGACCAAGAAACCCAAGCACCACTCGAGCCGGCATCCTCCACCTCCAATTCCTCCACAGAGGATGGTGAATGGTCAGAAGATGAAGAGTCCTCGGAGGAGGAAGAACACTTGACACTGCTCAATAAGACCATAGCCAGGGTCGCAGACATCCTAGGCCTGTCGCCAACAATGGAGGCCCCCGTGCAGAGGAGCGGGTCCCAGGAGGGGATCTGCTCCTCAAACCTAAGAAGCCGCCCACCTGCCTACCGAAACCCCCCACGTTCGTGGCTGTCAAGTCGGCCTGGAAACAGCTGCTAAGAAGAGGGGGTTCCAGAAAGTGGCCTGCCAACCTTTACCCATTCCAGGAGGACAAGACCCTCCTGTTCACCCTACCCTGGGTCGACCCGGTGGCTGCTGCTCTTGCTTGGGATTCAGCAGCCCACCAAAGGGGAGATCCCCTGCCTAAGGACCAGACAGATAAAGCAGTAGAAGCCTCACTGAGAAGGCTATTCAAGTCCACATCTAATGCCCTTCAGGCCGATGCGGCCATTAACTTCTTTGCAGGAGCAGTCCTGGAATGGCTGGAGGAAGCAAGGGACCCGGGGTTATGCCAGCGGGAGAGGAAGTCCATACCGGACAAGGCAGCCACCGCAGCGGCCTACATAGCGGATGCAGCTATAGACTCCATGAGGGCCAGCTCGCAGGCGGCGGTGACCAGTGTGGCGGCTAGACTGAGGCTGTGGCTGTGTACCTGGAAAGCAGATCCGGCGTCGAAAACAACGCTAACCTTAGATCCCTTTGTGGGGGGCAAGCTCTTCGGCCCTACACTCGACAAGATGCTGGAGGAAATGGCGGAGGAAAAGAAGAAGAGGAGCCTCACGCCGAGTACAAACAAGGGCCAAATCAAGCCGAACTCCTTTCGTCACCACCGTTACAGGCAGGGGTATGCGAGAGGAAACGGCTGACAGTTTTACCCCAAGGACAAGTACCGCAAGCCCGGGTGGCAAGCCCCTCGAAGGACCAACAACGACACCAGGCCACGCCACAACAACAGGCAGCCGGGCCCAAAGAATCCACAATGACGACCTCGGGGGGTTGTCGGGGGGACGACCTCGGGGGGGGCGACTTACCCATTTTGCTTCTGTATGGGCCCTTCGCATACGGGATGAGTGGGTAAAGGCGGTAATCAAGGAGGGTTATCGTATCGAGCTCCTCAACTGGCCACCCAGCAGATTCGTTGCCTCTCCGGCCTCAAATGACCCTGCGAAGAGGCAGCTTATGAGCTCGGCCATAGCAAGGCTCGCCGACATCGGAGCAATAGAGTTGGTCCCGGTGACAGAAAGAGGCAGGGGCCTATACTCCCTACTCTTCCTCGTTCCCAAAAAGAATGGGGAGGCATGAGCAGTCCTCGACCTGAAGTTCCTAAACAAGTTTACAAAGTACAGGAAGTTCCGGATGGATACCCTCAAGTCGCCGTTGTGGGCTCTGGAGCTGGGGGACTGGCTTTCCTCAATAGACCTAAAGGATGTCTACCTGCACATACCCATTGCCCGGCAGCACAGGGCACTACTGCGTTTCTGTTACAGGGGTGCGCGCTGGCAGTATATCTCCTTACCCTTTGGGCTAGTCTTGGTCCCCCGGACATTCACGAAGGTGCTGGCACCACTGGTAGTGAGACTTCGCCAGGAGGGAGTACACGCTTACCAGTACTTGGACGACATATTGATCCGCTCGAATTCCCGTCTCGCAGTGGTCAGTCACCTGCAGGTGGCTATGCAGACCCTCCAAAGATTNCCCCCCCCCCCCCCCGGATGTTCACGAAGGTGCTGGCACCACTGATAGTGAGGCTTCGCCAGGTGCGTGCTTATCCGTACTTGGACGACATACTGATCCGCTCGGATTCCCGTCCTGCAGCGGTCAGGCACCTGTGGGTGGCTATGCAAACCCTCCAGAGCTTCGGCTTCATGATCAACTTCCCCAAGAGCCATCTCGTGCCAACCAGAGCCCTCCCCCACCTGGGAGTGATCATAGACACAGCGGAGAACCGGGTCTAGATAGAGGACGAGCGCACCGACCGGTTGATACACGCTCTGTCCAGGGCACTGCGAGACCACAAGGCGTCAGTCATGGCCCTGGCGAGGCTCCTGGGCACTATGGTATCCTGCATAGACCAGCTGCAAGGAACAGACTCCACCTTCGGCCGTTGCAGAACTTCATCAGGCCCTACCAGGGACAGATCATGGCACGAAAGCACAAAATCGTCACACTCCCAAGAGCCCTGATCAGGCAACTCTTGTAGTGGGGAGAGTTCCCCTGATCATTCCGCATCGAATCATGCTGACGACAGATGCCGGCCTTGGAGGATGGGGGGCGCTGACGGGCATCAAGAAGGCCCAGGGTCGTTGGTCGAGGGAGGAAGCACCCTGCAGCATCAACTTCCTGGAGCTGCGCGTGATCTGCCTGGCACTGATGGAGTTTGAGCATGACCTGCGGGGAAATCATGTCTTGGTGCAGACAGACAACACCACGGCGATGGCGTATGTCAATCACCAAGGGGGATTGAGGTCGAGAGCCTTACAGCGGGAGGCGTGCCGGCTGTTCCAGTGGGCAGAACCCAGACTCAGCTCGATCAGGGCAGTCCACATCAGAAGAGTGGACAACGTGGAAGCGGATCGACTCAGATCAATCCTGGACCCGGGGGAGTGGGAGCTGCACCACGGCATGTTCAACTGGATCACACGATGATGGGGGACCCCAACCATCAACCTGTTCGCCTCCAGCAAGAACTACAAGGTCCCCTCCTACTTCACAAGGCGCAGAGACACAGGGGCACTGGCGATTGATGCCTTGCAGCAACCGGGGCCCCGGGGCCTAGCATACTCATTCCTGCCCATCCCAGTGTTGGGTCGCGTAATAAAAAGAATCAGGAGACACAGGACAAGGGTGATCCTGATTTCCCCATATTAGCCAAGGCGACCGTGGCTTTCCGACCTCTTGGAGCTCCAAACGTAGCCCCCCCCTCCGACTCCTGGTCCAGCCGGACCTACTCAGCCAGGGCCTGCTACCGCACGAAAATCCTGGATACTTTAAGCTAACGGCATGGATACTGAAAGGGAGGCCCTGAGGTCGGAGGGGTTCTCGGACAGAGTAATCGATACACTTACGGTGTCTCATAAGACCTCGGCTAACAGAATTTACGCGGCCACATGGAGGTGATTCTTCCAGTGGAGAAGCACCAGAGGCGGGAACAGCACAACATCCTCCACTCAGGAGGTGCTCGGGTTTTTGCAGGACGGTCTAGAGCAAGGGTTGCATCCTTCCACCCTGGCTAGGCAGCTCTCTGCCCTGGGGGCAGCCCTAGGGGTGGGGTCCAGGGCCCGCTTTGCCAGAGTCTCAATGCGTGGATGAGACATTGGTGCAAGGAGGAAGCCTTTAGAATTATTAGGAACTGGGCCGCCTTCTGTGGAAAGGAGAGCCTATACAAACGGGATGGGCTCCACCTTAACCAGAATGGAACCCGGCTGCTGGCGCTAAAAACTAAAAATGTGATAGAGCAGTCTTTAAAATAGAACCTGGGGGAAGCCGACAGGCTATTCCATTTGTATAGGCACGGTTCGGGCTGTGGCATCTCCAAAGGATGTTACTTTAGAGGAAGTAGAGTATCTTAAGACTCAGGATAAGATAAATGGCAAGGGATTTCAGGTGGAACGCAGGGGAGAACAAACACATAATGATTCCAAAGAGCCTGTTTCAGTTACCTACATTGTGCCCATTAAGAAGAAGAATAAAAAGAATGCATTTAAGTGTATATATGTTAATGCTAGAAGTCTAAAAAGTAAGATGGGAGAATTAGAGTTTATAGCGCTCCATGAAGATCTAGGCATTATAGGCATCACAGAGACCTGGTGGGATGAGGATAACCAATGGGACACTGTAATACCAGGGTACAAGATATATCGAAAGGACAGAGGAGATCGTGTTGGTGGTGGGGTGGCTCTGTATGTTAAGGACAGCATTGAGGCAAGTAGAATAAAATTTTACAGGACGCAAACTGTTCCCTCTAATCCCTATGGATTGAAATTCCAGGTATCAAGCAGAAGAGTATAGCAGTGGGACTATACTATTGCCCCCCTGACCAGAATAGAGAGACTGATCATATAATGCTAACAGAGATCAAACAGGCTATTAAAACCGGGAACCTAATAATAATGGGTGACTTCAACTACCCCAATATTGACTGGGTGAATGCCTCCTCGGGGCGGGATGTGGAGGTAAAATTTCTAGATGCCATAAATGACTGATTTTTAGAGCAATTGGTTCCGGAACCAACGAGGGGAGGAGCTACTTTAGATCTAGTGCTAAGTGGCACACAGGAACTAGTGCAAGGAGTAACTGTGGCTGAACTACTAGGCAAGAGCATCGTAATATAATCAAATTTGACATAGTTGTTGGAGCAAGAAAGTTAATTAAAAGTACAGCACTGGCTTTTAACTTTAAAAAAGGAGACTATGCCAATTTTTCTTTTATTTTATTTATTTAAAACTTATATCCCGCCCCTCCTGTCCAAAGGCAGCTCGGGGCAGCAAACAACACAAACAATTTTAACAATAAAACATTAAATGGGAGGCTTGTTAGAAAGAAACTAAAAGGCACAGTTGAAAGGACTTCATGTTTGCAAGAGGCATGGAGGCTGTTGAAAAGCACCATCTTGGAAGCCCAGATTACATGCATCCCACAAGTTAAAAAAGGTAGCAGGAGGACTAAACGTCTACCACTGTGGCTAAATGGAGATGCAAAGGAGGCTGTTAGAGCCAAAAAGGCATCCTTTAGGAAATGGAAAGCTAGCCCCATTGAGGAAAATACAAAGGAGCGTAAACACTGGCAACGTAACTGTAAGGTGCTAATAAGGCAGGCCAATAAAGAATTTGAAAGCAGACTTGCTAAAGAGGCAAATAAAACCTTTTTCAAGTATATCCGAGGCAAGAAGCCTGCTAGGGAGTCGGTTGGGCCATTAGATCACCAGGGAGTAAAAGGGGCACTCAGGGAGGACAAGGACATTGCAGAGAAGCAAAACGAGTTCTTTGCTTCGGTCTTCACTGCGGAGGATGTTGGGGAGATACCCACGCTAGAACCCTACTTTGTAGGTGATGAATTGGATGAACTGTCACAAATCAGCATGACCCTGGAAGAGGTTCTAGAGCAATTTGACAAGCTTAATACAAACAAATCACCAGGGCCAGATGATATTCACCCCAGAGTTCTGGTGGCTAAATCTAAACGTCTCTATTCCATTCTTGTCCTCCTTGATCTCTCTGCTACCTTCGATACTGTTGACCACTCACTCTTGCTGGATTCCCTTCACTCCCTTGGCTTTTGTGGCTCTGTCCATAACTGGTTCTCCTCCTACCTCTCTGACCGCTCCTTTAATGTGTCTCTCTCCAACTC
>QEPC01013865.1:13195686-13213191 GCA_003113815.1 Sphenodon punctatus | reverse complement strand
GAGTTTAAAAGAGGTTTGGACAAGTTTCTGGAAGATAGTTCCATTAGCAGCTATTAGCCAGATAGGATTGGGGAACAAAACCCTTTACTGTCGGGAGCCTGGGGATGACCCACAGGGAATGGATAGCATGGTGACCTGTTGGGTGCCTCTCCCAGGCCCCCGTGATTGGCCACTGTCCGAGACAGGATGGACCATTGGTCTGACCCAGTATGACACTTCTTATGAATGTGAGTGCTCAGGGGTAAGGCAGAGGAGATGGGGGCATGCACTTGAGGACAGGGGTTGGATCCATGCCATAGATGAATGATCTGGACCACCCCTCCCTAGATTCTCACCTCACCTCTTATCCAGTCCACAGAGCTTGTACTAGTTTTCAAAATGGCCACTTGGAGGGAAAGAGTTTCCCATCTCTGAGGTAAATGATCAACTTCTTTACCATTTCCTTTTGTCTAGTTCTTGGCCTTACAGGACTTGATGTTCCTTTCCCAGTATTCTCCTGCCCGGCGGCAAGAAGTCTTCAGCCTTAGTCAGCCAGGTATTTGCAGTATTCATTTGGGGGGCTGGGGGGGGGGCAGAGGTAACTAATTTTGAAGCCTTTTCTTTCAGCAAGAGCAAATGTTGCACTAAATTAGAGGTTCCTAAGCAGCTAGAGTCCTCTGTTAGGGTGATAGTAAATGACATGACAGCTACTCACGAGTGGGTGGTGACTTGACCCCAGATGTCCCTGGTTCAGCGCCCCCACACAACGTCCTGTTATGGTGCGAAGGGTATGTCGTGTGGGCTAATGCACGTCAAGACGTAGGCGTGCTATCTCTTAGGGTGGGGGGGTGCTGGCCAGGAAGGAGGTGCCCCATTCATCTCCTTTCTGCTGCCTGGGAAGAAGACGAGAGGCTTGTGACTGGCGCGTCGAGCCTCTGTCCCAGCCGGTGCGCGAAGCAGCCAGCCAGGAAGGGAACAGAAGGGGCTGTGAGCACTAGCTGGCATCTGCTTTGGTTTCCTTCCGTCAACACTCCAAAGCGTGTTCCCCCACCAACACACCAAAGCTAGCAGCTGCTCCTGTCCTGTTCCCAGCAGGCAGAGAAGGGGACAGGAGCAACGGCTTCCGGTTCTCCGAGCACCGGTGGTGGTAACCTCTCCTGTCCCCTTCCCTGAGAGACAGCTGGGAAGCGGACTGGCTTGGGCGTGGGGATGGGGTGAAGACGCATGCTACGCCCACCCACAACCCGTCTATTAGGTGCTGACATACACAAATTGTGAGTAAGCTTAACACGACTCCCGTAGATAACATGGGACGATTGCCCTGCGTGCCATTTCCCCCCCACCCCCCTTAGGCTGACCTCCTTTGGAGAGCCTTGTTCGTGTTGTCTCCCTGGCTCTTCTTATCAAGTAACGGGCACGGTCATTTGTTTTAAATATCCGCTGTGAGGAAACGGGTCCCGTAGTATCGAAAGGCAGGCTATTTTTGACATCCTACATCGTAATAGTTCAATAAACGGAATAGGGGAGCAGATGGGACCAGGCGTAAGCAGTCTGTCACCAGTACAGTCGTGAAAGCAAATGACTGATCTGCATTGAAGTGTGTGAGCATCTAGACACGTTCTCAGATGCGCAACAGGAGGTCAGTTTAAAAAAAAAACCTACAGAGTTCATTGGGAACCTTTTTGCACTTCATTAGACAGTCTGGTGTTTACTGGTTGACTCCAGCTCTCTGTTGCCACAACCGTGCACGTAACATCTGGTCCTTTTTAAGTTTAAGTTCTAAAATGGCTCCAGTTTTTCTGTCCTCCACTCTCCGCTTCTGTTGAAGTCACTGAGGTTTGAAAATTTGGACTGGAGGGCCGAAACTTACCCAGAATGCAGCTGTGTATCCCCGGTGGGGACTCTTTCCCTCCCAGGGGCCATCTTAAAAAATTAGTACAAACTTGAGGGCCTTACAGAAGGCCATGGGCCAGAGGTTCCTCACCCCTCATGTACACCTGCTTCACGACTGGAAATTTTATTATAGAACTGGTTCCTCACCCCCTCACGTACACCTGCTTCACGACAGGGAATTTTATTATAGAATTAGTTCCTCACCCCCTCACGTTCCTCAAGTACACCTGCTTCACAACAGGTAATTTTATTATAGAACTGGTTCCTCACCCCTCAACGTTCCTCACCCCTCACGTACACCTGCTTCACGACAGAGAATTTTATTATAGAACTACACCTTGGCTTGAAAGTTTCAGAGAAATCTCTGCACTTATGCTTGTGTTCTAAGCAGTTACGTATGCTACCAGGTATTTTATCAATGTCTTGACTTAATAAGGAAATTGATCTTTTGCCTCCTTCAAATAATTGTGTATGCTTCTTGAAGGCGGCCACCCTCACAACTGGACAGCCATTTCAAAGGAATGCTTGAACCTCTTAAGCGAGCTGACGCAGAAGCTGATCACACACCAGGAGGCCGCGGCTGCAAATGGAAGAGTGAAGCAGCCATCTGCAAGGGACCTGAAAATATCCCCAAGCCCTTCAGGTATCTTGGTTCACCAGAGAGAAAAGCTACCGTATGTTATGCTGTGTTTCAAATCCCTAAATTCAAAAGTAACCTGGGCCATGATCTACAAACCACTTACTTCAGAGCCTTTTATTTTGATTTATGGCCTCTCCTTCCCCAAAGCTTTGGGGGAACTTCCTAGCTGCCGATTCTCACCTACCAAATACTTGGCCAAGTAATTCGGTCTTACGCTGACTCTGGAAAATGCTTGGAGTGTGGTGAACCTCCGGGGGAAGGGAGTTCCAAAGCTGTGGGGCGGCCACCCAGAGCCTCTCTCTTTGCCGTACAAGCTTGGCACAAGGTTGGACCATGCAAGAGGCCGCCCCCTCCTGATCTTGGAGATCACACTGGAACCTAAGGGAGAAGGCAGCCTTTTAGATTCGGTGCGACTACTCCGGAGTGAGTGGCTTGTGGATTGCAACCATGGTGACGGCAAGCCTAGATAGCCCTGGAAGGTAGACACTGAGTGGTAATACCTGTACAAAATAAACGACCTATAGAGAACTGTCTTGGAGTGTTAAGGGAGCGCTGTCAACTTAAAAACCACACTGGGTCTTCCTTGAACCTACCAAAGCTCGCTGTAGCCAAGCAATTGGAAAAACGTCTTTGGCTTCTGTAATGCATCTGAAAGCAGTCTACATTAGAGCTGATTTCCTTCATCCTTGGTTGGTTTAAAGGGTGGCAGGCTAATAAAAAGAGTAAAATATTGTTCTAGCACTTCTTGTGTACAAGCATTGCTTCAGCTGAGGCTAGGATAAAACCAGACATCCTGTTGAGTGAAGCATCTTAGAGCCTACCTCAAGATGGAAGGTGTGAGTAGTGTGTGTGTGTGTACGGTAGAAATCCTGTATTGAGGTGATCAATCTATTTTGTAACATTGCTAGTAAAAAATAATAATTATTATTATTATTAATTACTTATAAAGCATCAGCAATGTGCTTGGTGCAGAACAGTTGTTGTTAGAGACAGGTGCTTGTCCCGAGGGGGTTGCAATCTAGGATGGACGAGGAAGGGGACGGGAACATAGGGAGAGACAGGGATACAGACTTTCCCATTTTACAGAAGAGGAACAGAGGGTGAGAGAGAGTGACTTACCCAAGGCCACCCAGGGAGTGCATGGCCAAGCTGGGATTCAACGCTTTGTTTTCCAAGGCCAGCACCTTAGACACTAGGCTACACTGGCTCACGGACGTATTTTCTTTGTTGGTGCTTATGTTCATTGCACCTTGCCTTGCCTTTACTATCCCAGTAAAATACAATGGCTTTGAAAATAGTTTGTGTAGATCTCCATGGAAACTGTGCATCTTGCATTAAGAAGCTGAGCGGTAAGTCAGTCGTGGGAGGAGGTGCTTTAAAGAATGACTGACCAAACCCCACGTCCTCGTTTGAACATGCAGCCGGTTACGTTGCTCTGAAATGTTCTTTCTTGCCAGGACCAGCTGTTAAGGAAACCTCTTTACAGACACAGAGGCTCAACAGGCTTCCTAGAGGCTGCATGCCGTCCCTGGTTAAATCCTCCTTATTGCCTTCAAAAGCATCGCCTGGATCTGATCTTGGAAGCCCTTTAGGTTCCCCTTTTGGTTCCCCTGCTCTAAACCGCAAGACCGGAATGCTGGATCTAAGCTCCCCTTGGCACGGATCAGTCCAAAGTCCTCACATTATGAGAAGAGGACCGAAACTATGGACATCGACTTCAGGTGGGACTCTTCTCTCCCAATTCTCCTCTTGCTCTTGTAGCTTATGTACCTAAAACAGAAAAACGGACCTGAATGTACGAATCCCGAGCCTTCGAGCTAGATAATTGCTTTGCAAGGACAGAGATGGAGACAAATAATTCAGATGATCTCTTTTTATTGGACCAACTTCTGTTGGTCACTGGCTTTTTTTTTTTATGCAGGGGCCCCCCATTCTCTGTGTCTTCGCCATTGTCACCCCGTGTGGAAAACATAGTGAGAACAGGTCCCTGCTTATTCGTACCTACCCTGCGTTTTCCCAGTCTGCCTCAGGTCCTGGGGCTAAAATGCAGCCCACAGCTAGATTTTTATTTGACTCCTTTCCGGTTCCTGAATCTGGATGCAGTTCTTACCCCCAGGCATTGAAAGAATAAGCTCAGGGGGAAGTGTGTGGGACACCCCCACCCTCCGCTTCTGTGTGGCCCTCAGAGCTTGTACTGATTTTCAAAGTAGCTCTTGGGAAAGGAGGTTCCCCGCCTGCCATCTGCATACTTCTGCCTTGTTTACCAGCCTGAGGAAGGGCCTGAAAAGCTTGCCATACCCTCAACATAAGTTTGTCCCCATAAAAGATCATCTGAACTACTGTGTCTCCGTCTCTTCTGTTTTGGGACCAGTCTTGCCTGCTCACTAGGCTGGCATTTCTTTTGTAGGTCTGCAGCTGAACGGCTTGGGCTATGAGCCCTTCCCGGCGATTTCTGTTGTCAAAGCTGGTAACGAGGCAGCCCAACCTAGTTTTGTTTATACGTGGCTGCAGAACAAGCAAGAGCAGGTACAGTAGGAAATGATTTATTTTTATTTATTTGGATTTCTATCCCATTGTTTCCCAGAGGCTGAAGGGCAGGTAACCATATAAAATAGCAATACAGGTACAAAGTATACAAAAAAATGAGTCCAGTTAAAACCAATCCCCAGGCCCTATCCCCACCCACCAAATGCCTGACCAAATAAGTGAGGGTAAAAACACACACGTGATGGCGGTGTGATGACTGCCTGACATGGGCCAGGAAGGAAAACTGCAGCGGACACAGTCTGGGTTGTGTCGGGGTGCCAAACAAATGTGACTGTAGCCAGGGAAGGCAGCGAGAACCAGGAATGTGTGGCTGTCCAGCCCCAACCCCACACTGCGCCCAGTGCCCTGCCCCCGTCCGCCATGATCGGCAGCCATGGCGGACCCGACCTGGGCCAAGTTGGTGGCTCGAGAACAGACACAGAAGCCTGTTGTGGCCCAAGCGGGAGGGTCTTAGCCGGGCTGTGACCTCTGAGCTTTTCCAAGGTCACCGCCCAGGCTCGCCACCGACACGACCCGCGGCAGTCATGGGTCAGCATCTGGCAGCACCTGCACGGACATGCAGGTGAGGTCCGGGACAAAGCAGGCCAATGTCATGTCTGCTTTTACCCAATATTGAATGTTGCCGCCAGAAAATGCTCAGGCTAAGCTCTCGCAGTGGCAGCCAGTTCAGCTGCGTTTAATCGCCTTGCACACACACTTTGTTATGTTTTCTGCCTGTTAATACTCTCAATAGCAGCTTTGATTTACCCTCCATAAATGAGTAAAGACTTGTGTCTGTAAACTTGCAGCCCAAACCAGTTAAAACCAGCACCTGTCTTTGTGTAGTATGCCCAATGTCCTTTAAAGAGAACTTCTCTTCCTTTTTGACCTTTCCTGCTCCTGATCAGCTTACAAACAAAAACCCTTAAACCCTGTTCCGCTAAATAAAAATAACTTTGACCTGTACCTGAGTATATGACGGGGTGGGCAAAGTTCCCCTGCCCCAAGAGCTCCATACCAAAATCTTAATATGGCCGAGAGCCTCAAGATGTATGCATCTCCCAGGCTGAGCCTCTCCTGCTTCATGGCTGGCTGGTAGAGCCAGTGCTTCGCAGTCTTGGCGTCCGAGATTCCAAGGAGCAGTTGCTGTTTGGATTCTGAGACGTGGGTGCAGCGACCTAAGAGACAGGATTATTAAGGCAGCGCAGAGTCCATGATCGGCTCTAGCCAGCGAGCTGCACTTGAACAGCCCAAAAGCCACGTCCATCTCCTGAGCCACAGTTTGCCCACCCCCTGGTCCATGGGTTCAGTTACATACTCAGGCAGATGGCACAGATCTCTTTCTCCCCCTTAATCTTGGGTTTTGTTTCTCCTTTTCTCCAGATTAAAAACTTCCTGTCAAAGCGGGTACTGATAATGTATTTCTTCAGCAAGGTAAGACTGAGTGTGCAACTCGGCTAATATTTGGATAGGTGGGTTGAGTTGCAGTTGGTGGGTTCCGGTCTAGTCCCGATTCCTATGAATTACTGTATCTTGCTACCTCCATTGATGACCAGTGTCTGCTCGGTTGGCTCTGAAGAAGTAGGCAAATGGTATTATAGCTGGTCAGTCAGACTGCAATTTCAAATCCAAAATTTTGTCTTTTTAGATTCTAGTATCTGCCAAAGGTTTGACTCTGCTTCAAGCCAATGATGCTCTTATAAGTCCTTTTTTAGATCTTGATGGGGAAGAGGAACTTACTTATTAATCATATAGCTCTCGTACACAGTTAATAACTGTAGGATTGGCTTAGCAGGACACATCAGTATTTGGAACAAATACGTTTATCTGGCTGACTGCAGTGGGGGAGGTGGGGAATACACTTTATTTTGTAACCGTTTGTACTTTTTCCTTAGCATCCAGAGGCTTCAATCCAGGCTGTCTTTGCAGATGCCCAAATGCACATTTGGGCATTGGAAGGTAAGCCATATTGGAGTTCTGTAACAAGCACTGTGCAAGTGGATAATGCATGACACAGTTTCTGTTAATTCCTTTGATTTTGTGATGCCGTAGTAACGATCCTCGCATAGATCCATTCCAGATACTGTGCCCACTGCTTTCTAAGGGAATGAACTTAAGGGAAGGTCTTCTGAATGTAAGCATCGCTAAACTTGTACTGGATGCTCTAGCAAAACAATTCAAGGAGCAGGAAAGTTCTAGCACAAGCTCACAGAAAGCTCTTCTGAATGAAAGCCACGTAGATGTCCTTGTTTAGCACAGAAGGCAGTGATGTACAGCTTTCTTGGGTACTTTCCAAACAGCACGAGGCTATGTCTGTAATACTAAGGAAACAAACCTGTACAAATACTGTATGTATGAAGAGGCAGTCTTTGCCTCAGGTATCTGGTATGAGCTGCAAAAGGAAACTTTAGTTGGGATTAAGAGACAAATGCATACCCTTTAACAGTACTTTTTTGGCTGGTACAGTAACGAGTTTTGTTACCTTGTACTGCCTTCCCAGAAGTGTACGGTTTGTAATGGGTTCAACAGACAGAGGAGGTTAACATCACATTAATCCAGCAGGAGAAAGAGCTGGCGACCTAACAGACCTTGCCCTAGGTGTTATGATTATTCATGGTTAGGGCACCTTTTCTCACTTGAACAAGTGTCGGATAAGCATTGCTATCAAAGAACAAAGGAAGGTAACGGCCAGGCAGGAGGGAGCTGTGTGGCTGGGATCAAGATAAAAACTAAAAAAGGTAGGAGGGGTGGGTGTGCATGAGAGAGAGATGATGCTTTAGTGTGCTGAAAGGGACTCATTGCTTCAACCTGGGATCCTCTGAGTGACTTTAAAACTAAAATTTTACAGCCAAAGTTAAAGCACCGATCTGAGAATCTTGTCTTGAATCTTTTAATGGACTGAGTTTTAACTCAAAGGATCAGTCCTGCACAGACCAAACGTATGAGTACAGAGACTCTTGCACTGAGATCTATTTTCTTTTCTTTTTTTCAGCTCAACGCCAAAGTTAGCCAGTGGGTTTTTACAGATTTTTATAATGCGTGCAAATTATGTAAACTTCTCGCAAGCAAGAGGTGTGTGTTTGAGAACCGCATCAGCCTGTGGTTGCTCTCAGGCTTTTTTAAATGGATGTGCAAACCATAGCTATTAATCCTGCTGAGAGTCTGCATGGCACAAAAATGCAGATGCGACAGGCCAATGGCGTGGGTTGGGAAGATCAGAGCCGTTGAGGGGGAAAAAAAGGCTATAGCCCTGGGATTGCTTTAACCCGTGCTGGAGAGGATGATTTTTAGGTCTCATGGCGGAGAGGGTAAGGAGACAGCTGAACAAATACCGACTCTGTTTTCCCCGTTCAAGGGGATGCCACATTTGTCTTAATTGCTGGTGGTTCTTAATGCTAACCCTTGGCTGGAGCTGTAGAACTAGAACCTTGCTTGCAACACGTCGTTGCTGAGTTCAGGATCCGAGAAGTGGGGTGGGGATCACAGCAGTAGCCATCTGCCATCTTTTTATAGGCTCCACTCAAATATGTGTTACTAAGAATGAGCCGGCCGCTGGTTGAAATTGCAGCAATCTCAGATTTGCTCTCTAAGCAAGACCTAGCTGCAACAGCTCCCAGTTAATTTCTCCGCATTTCTGCGGCCTTCAGGTAGGTGATAGAGGGTAGAATCGAACCAGACGATAGCGCACATTAGCCTTCACCAGGCGTGTTCCCGTGTGCCTTGTCTATTCGGCGTCTGCCATGTGGTCACCCCAGAGCCACCACTCACGACAGAGTCCAGGGACATCGCGGGCTCACCATGTGGGCCAGTCGGACCGAATGGGTGTTCAAGTCTCATCAATTAGGTTCGCCTGCAGCCTCGCTGGCACCCAGCTTTGCCAGCACATAGTCCCACCTAACACGCACGGCCGGCTGAGAGGCAGGAGCGGTAGCAATTTCCCTTTCCTGCGGCCGACTCTCAGCCGAGGGGCAGGGAGGGAGTTCTCTAGCACGCCTCTCAGCTGAGGGGCAGGGAGGGAGTTCTCTAGCACGCCTCTCAGCTGAGGGGCAGCTGCGGGAAAGGAGATTGCTAGCGCCAGTAGCAGAAGCTGCTGCAAGCACATGAAATATGGTTTATTATTTAAATAATCCCCAGCGTATGCTCCACCACCTTTTGTGGTGCTACATAGTTGCCATGAGGGCCAGAATCTGGCCCCATTGTCTTTCTAAAGTTGAAGCATCTTTACTTTTGGGGGGTAAATGAGGAGAAATTGCTCTTAATGCAGGCTTAGTTCTACTCTTTTCTTTACCTGGAGGTTTATCTCACCTGGTAGCAGCCTCGTTTACCGAAGATAGATTTGGAGTTGTCCAAACGACACTGCCAGCCATTCTGAATACCTTCCTGACGCTCCAGGAGGTGAGGATTCTGGATTTCTCCTTTTGTGCAAGACTAAATTATTATATAATTTTAGAGAGAGTCTGAAATTCTTGTTGTTGTTAGACTAAATTATTAGTGTTGGTCTTGGTCTATAAAGCCCTAAACGACCTGGGCCCGCCGCCCTACTATCTGCAAGATCGCCGCACTCCCCGGGTCCTGGCTCGGCCCCTGCGGTCATCCGCCACGCTGTAGAGGGCGTCTCGTTGGCCGCGCTGCGGCCGTGGAACTCCTGGTTGGGGCCCGAATCTCCCCTCCTTTTGGAGAAGTTGTAAGATCTGGCTGTTCCGCCAGGCATTTGGCGGGGGAGATGGGTAATGGGGGGGAAATAGTTATTTTTTTCTCCTTTTTATGTGTAGTTTTTAATTCTGATGTTTTTAATAATTGTAAGCCGCCCCGAACTCCCTGTGGCAGGAGGGGCGGGGCAGCAATTTTAATAAATAAATAAATATATATAAATAATCATATACAAGTATCTGAAAGACCGCCTTCTTCTTCATGATCCGTCGCAGCCTCTGAGCTCAGCCGGGAGCACCCTCTCGCAGGTACCATCTGCCCAACAAGTTTCTAAAATGAGGCCGCGCAGAGAGGAAAATCCCTTCATTTGGAGATTCATCTAAACCCGAGCCGACTGATTTTCCAGAGGCAATGCGGAACTTTTTTATTTGGCAGGCAGGGTTAGATTTGGGGATTTTATGGTTTGATTTGTTTTTATGATTTGTTTTATTAGTAGTATTATTATTTTATTATTATAATAATAAATTATTATTATTAGTGCTCACCCTGCCATTTCACTCGGAGCGCTTTACATACAATAATTTAACACAACTTTTAATCCTCACAACAATCCTGTGAGGTAGTTGAGGCTGAGAGAATATTGTGTCTGGCCCAAGGTCACCCAGTGAGTTTCTGGCTGAGGTGAGACTAGAACCAGGGTCCCCCCGGTCCAAGTGCTGTGCACTTAGCCATTACACCACGCAATCGACTTTCTGTGCTGTGGGAGTTTTGACCAAATACAAAATGAAACCACTACATCACCCTTTACAATCGCTCATCATCTTTTTGGTTAGCACCTCTCTTCCCTCCTGCTTTTTAAAATGGTTGGATGTTTCCTTTTAAATTGATGCTTCAGATCAGGCTTTTTAAATGGGATGTTGCCTTTCCAGTATCCGTCAGAGAGAACACCTGATGGGTGAGCCATCTTTCCAGGGAAGTAACAATTCATAGGGCCAACATTAGTGTGTAACACTTTGTCTTCGTTTGAAACACAGAGCCTTTCAGGTACAAGGGCCAAGAGATGAAATCTGTTTCCTCTTCGCAAATATTACAACATTGCCTCCGAAACAATTACCTTTCTGATTTTCCCATATTCACCATGGATGCCGGTGCTGCTGGAGGTCCACTGGGAAACTGTTAAAACCAGAATGTTCTTTTCTCAATCCAGGTTGTAGACAAGCACTTCAAACTGCCCCATGCTTCCAGCAAACCCCCTCGGATTCCCGGAAGCCTGTTGGATACATCTTACAAAACACTACGATTTGCCCTTCGAGCATCCCTGAAAACGGCCATCTACAGGATAACTACGACTTTTGGAGAACACCTCAAGTAAGGTTGCGTATAGTCATGTTTATTGGGGATACAGAATATTAGAACCCAGTACAGGGGGAGGTCTGCAGAATTCCGCAGAACCAAGAACCTCTGGAACAGTCCATACATAGATCTTCTGCAGGGCGGTTCACAAATTATTTTCAACGAATAATTTTATTTATTTGTTTACGAAATTTCTATCCCGCTCTATCCCGCCACAGGTGGCCCAGAGCGGCTAAAAGATGTAAAATCTCCACTCCCCTTCAAACAGAATGTTTATATTCTGGAGAGTCCTGCGAGCCCACAGATATATGGCTTTGTCGGTCTAATCATGGCTAACGGGGCAGTTCCTTGCAGCAACAACAGGCCCCCTCTTATAGGCTGTGGAGGTTGCAACACCTTCCTGTTTTTTGTATTTGACCCCCATGTTGTTTCCCTTAAGAGTATTTTTGAGGTGTGAGCAATATATATTGGAGAGGGTTGCCTCTTTACTGACCTCAGGCAGACACTAGATAACTCTTCACCTGAAGTAAACAGATGACTTTGAATAGGTACGAGGCATGAAGCTGGTCAGCACCTGGAAGCCTGATTTAAATGGTCAGTGGCCAGAATACCGTCCCACGGCCCCATTCAAGAGGGAAGGCGGACAGAGTATCTGTCTTAATTCTGAATTTACTCTTGGTGGTGATTGAGAATAGAGCTTTCACGTGGAAGCGTCACGCAGAATGTCCTTTATTTCCTGAGTGGAGTTGGAATGGCTCCATTAAATCTTTAATTGGACAACCCTAAACGAGGCATGGGTTGACCTCCTGGTGGCCTACTCTCATCCTCCACCCAAGGCAAAGCTGTTGCCAAGCTTTTTCTCACATTCCGGCACCAGGAGATAAGCTGTCATCAGCACACTTGCCCCCACGCCAGGAACGCTGCATCTGTGCCTCATGCTGCTAAAACAGGGTTTGAACGGTAGGGATGTGATGCTTCAGGGGGCGCTGTTCACTAATCTCCCCCTCTTCCTGCATCTTTAAAAGGGATGTCTATTTGAAAGAAGTCTAAAGCCCCCCTGTGGCTGTGTTTGCTGTTGGGAGTGGCCGACCCAATCTTGTTTCCTTCTCCTTTTGATTTATACGACACCCTTTCCTGAACAATTGGGGAGGGTAAAAAAGCATCCCTTTTTGTGTTTTTAATGATGTGAGCCACCCCCAAGCCTTAGCGGAAGGGCGAGGCAGGAATTTAAATACATAACTAAAAACATGGATAAAACGAAAACCAATTTAGAAAGCCGGGCTCGGGCTTCGACAAACCTCTAGAGTAAGTAAGTAAATTTTATTTGTTTAGCCGTGGGCCGTAACAAAATTGCACAATCCAACTAAACAGAAATGGAGCTTAAAAAGGAATAATACGGAGTGTCCAAAATTATACAAAAAGGATAAAATTGAAATTCATGATTACATTGTGTAGCCTTCCCCTTCCCGGGGTTTCTGGCTGCAGCATTTGACCCCTGTTTTGGCTTCTTCCATTATAGTGCCTTGCCCTTCTCGGAGTTTGTGGTGGCGGCACTTGGCCCCTGCATTGACTTATTGATATCCACAATAATGGTATCTATTGAACAGTCTCTGTCATTCGGCAATACAATATTCAACAAAGTGAACAATTATCAATTATACAATTAGCAGGAGCTAAGGAATCATGCAGACGTGGTCCAAACGCTCCGGCGTGTGCTCTGGAGGGCCTAAGTATAGCTTTGTGTTGGCCCCTGAAAAGGCACCGGCCTTTAAGTGATCACTCGGTAGAATTTGCCAAACGGGGATACGGTAAGACCTCTAGGGGCCTTTTGCGTATGCGGATACATAGTAAAAGAAAATTTAGACACATAATAATAGGGGTAACCATTGTAGTACTTAGCCCGTTGGTTGCACAGCTTCAAATCCAAATCCACCCCACCTGGTAGGCTGGTCCAGTATTAAGTGCTGTGGCCAGCCCTTACCTAGTCTGAGAGTATAACAGCATAATCAGGGGAAAAATTAGGACTAAGGCCTGTCTGTCGGGGTCTTAAAGTCCAAGAAGTTTTGCCTAAGCTGTACTGCCTGGCCTATGTAAGACGCCATGTTCTTAATAATCTGGGGAGAATTACTAGATAGCAGCAATGCTAGAAGTCGGTCATCTGATACATCCAGAGGATCCTGGATGAATGGTAAAAGATATTTCTCCCATATTCTGTCATATAGATGGCAGGAGAAAAAAAGGTGAGCCACCGTTTCTACTGCCAAGCCGTCAAATGGGCATAGCCTGTCTGGAAAGGGAACGCCTTGAATACTACCTTCCAAAAGCTTGGAAGGGAGGGAGTTCACCCGGGCTCTGAAAATAAGCCTCTTGGCCCTAATAGTTATTGAAGAGCCCAGGTAATTGGGGATCTGGCCTTGCTCAGGCAGCCAAGACAGATATGAACTCACACGATGGAAAGCATTGACAGCGCCTATCTCCGTTTGCCTGTCAGTGTCACTGACCCATGACATAATCTCATTGCGTATTGACGCTACAAGTTTATGGTTCAGGTAATCCATTGACAGCCCTATGGAGCTCAAGTATGAATTGATTTCTTGTGTCCTGGGGTTTACCCAGGAATTCCTAACCATTTCTTGGATCAGCTCCGAAGAGCAGCAGGAGCGGGATCTCCACCAGTACCTTAAGGTGGCTTCCGAGGCCTTTCGAGACCATCTTTTCTGGCCCAGTTCTAGTCTTATAATGGCATGGGTGTACCTGGTGGATTGCCAAGTAGAACAGAGAGAGAGAGTTCCAAAACTGTAGGGCAGCCATGGGATTATGCCTCTCTCTGCCTGCCTTTGTCCTACGGGCTCGTTGGGGGCACCCCCAGCTGACGATCACGATGGAAAATGGCTTCTTAGATACGTAGGGTGCAAGCCATTTAGGGCGTGATAATCTTAGTGATATTTCTCTTGGAGGATCAGACTTGGAGCCCAGCACCCAATTTTAAAGCTCCAGTTGGTGCCATGCTAACATGAGTCTACTGGAGCGCACTTCTGGATCTGCCAGAGAAAAGAAGTGGCCAGGGGCACAAGGGACACAGTATCCATCTCTCTGGGCCTGTCTGTCCCACAGCCCCCGTCTCTCCCCTCCTCCCACCAAGTTCAGGGTGCTGAGCTGAGCAAGCCTCCCACAAGGGCCATCCCTACGAGTGGGGAAGGCGCCCACAGGGAGAGGGGGCATTCTATTGTACGATACATCTGGGGTTCCTAGACTTCAATTTTTCTCAGAAGTGGATGACAAGTGTTTTCAATTTGTACTTGAAAATGTTTTGAAATGGTTGCGTTTGCTCTTGCGGTTGGCTGTATCATGTTTTATGTGAAATAATCTTCATGCTTTGATCTCGTCTTTTTGTTTCAGTGCCGTGCAAGTCTCTGCAGAGCATAAGAAAAGACTTCAGCAGTTCCTGGAGTTCAAAGAATAGCTAAGCAAGTCGAACGGATCCCAAGTACAGGTGGACTGGACACGTTCAGCCTTCATGGGTCAAAAGAAAGTGCAGCTGATTAGTTTCTTCCTATCTTGTGGCCTTCCCTAAAGGATGTTTTTAATTGCAAATCCTGAAACTAAACTCTTAGCAGGGTTTAAGGAAACGTTGCTTGGATCATTTGATCTTTTGTATAATAAAGGTGGTGTGTTTTTTTTTAAATTCAGTTAATGATTCTCCATGAAACAGTTCACATCTGTTCTATTTGTGTGTGAGATTTGTCTGCTTTTGAGGAAAACAGGGTTAATCTTTTACATTTACATTAGGCTGGACTGTGGCTTGGCTGGTAGAGCGCATGCTTGGCATGTATAAGGTCCCTAAGTTCAATCCCTGGTATCTCCGATTCAGGGTCTCAGGTAGCACGCCTGGGGGAGGCCTCTGCTTGGGGGATCCTGGAGGGTCTCGGGGAGCACGCCTGGGGGAGGTCTCTGCCGGGGATCCTGGAGGGTCTCGGGGAGCACGCCTGGGGTGAGGCCTCTGCCGGGGATCCTGGAGGGTCTCGGGGAGCACGCCTGGGGGAGGCCTCTGCCGGGGATCCTGAAGGGTCTCGGGGAGCACGCCTGGGGGAGGCCTCTGCTGGGGGATCCTGGAGGGTCTCGGGGAGCACGTCTGAGTGAGGCCTCTGCCGGGGATCCTGGAGAGCCATATTTGAAACCCTGCTGCCGTGTCAGGTTGTGACAATAGTGGGCTAAGATGGACCATTGGTGTCTGACTCGATTAGGCAGCTTCTGTTATATCCTCATTTGTCCCGTTCACTGTCTTTGCCTCTTGGGTTGGCTGTCAGCACAGGTTAACAATTTGGCACTTTTGCTGCCAGTGGAGTTTTCTCTAAATTCAACTTAATGTTTTCTTCTTCTTCTTCTTCTTAATCTGCTAAGTTCTACACTGGCACAAGCCCTGAAAGCACTTCGGTGGGACTACTCGTGAATAAGTGTTTTTAGGGTTGGGGCCAAAGTGTGTCATTTAGTGACTTATGCGCCTTCTTTCCCGCAACACACCGCTTGTGATTCCTGGGGAAAGAAAGGGCTGCGGAAAGGCACAGATTAACAGCGCCCGTGTTCAGCACGAGCCACTTTGTAAACTTGTGGTGTGGATTTTGTTTTTGAGAGTTCAAAATCGTTCCTGACAAGTACGTTAAATGAGATGCTGTTCTGCAAGGATGCGTAACAGAAAACCAGAGAACGGCTTTAAAGTTTTCTTAGTTAATTTCCAAATAGTAGTTCTGTGATTCTGCTCTGGAAACCTGAATTGGCAGCCCTTCTGCTAATAACAGTAAGTAAGAAATACAAGGCTTTTTTTTATAGTGGCTCATTGATCCATTTTCATCCATTACACATTAGGCAAATATTATTGGAGGGGCATTTTACTGGTACTGTAAACCGCTGTAAGCTAGTAAAAGCAAACGGTTGGGTAAGCATCTTACCCTGTTCCGAGAGTATTTGAATTGCCGCTCCTCTTGTGTTCAGCTTGTCTTTAGTGGTGGAGATGTATCTAAATATGAATATAGGAACGATATGTTATGAGAAATCCAAAGATGTAGGTGTGTACACACACACACACACACACACACACACACACACACACACACACACACACACACATATGGTGCTATTGTGGCATGGAGAATGTAAAAGCCTTTCTTTTTTTTTTAAAGCTCTGAGCCTTTACAGTATTGAAATGGGACTTCTACTTCTAACTGCATCAGTTACTGGTTGGAAGGCTGAAAATCCACTTGGCAGATGAATTAGGATGGGTCAGGTCTTGCTTTGTGTTTAGCTTGTGAAAGCTACATTGTGAGGAGCAAGTTATATCCGTCAAAGAAAACAAGCCTAGTACATCCTGCAGCAACCTAGGCGTGTTCCTGTTTTTGGAGAGGAGGGAAATAAACCTTGAATGAGTCATGTGTGCGGCTTTAGTTACCAAAACTCTCAGGGATTCATTTTTTTCTCTGCTGCTGTAGTTCATGCATGTGGCGATTCTCCTGTCTTGAGTTTGCCAACTTCAGCTACAGTTCAGCATTGCTTCATTCTGATATGACTGGATATTCAGTCAGGAAACTGAAGTTCCGAAAAGCAAAACGAATCCCACCTCAAGAGTTCTCCTAACTGTAATATCGGCCACATATTTGGTCTTGAGTCTAATCCTTGCCTCTGTGGCAGGACTGCGCAACATGCGGCCCGCTGATACATTTTGTGAGGCCCACTTTCAAGCGGCCTCTGTTCATTGTGTGTGGCCCATGGCGGCTTTTGCCTGTGCCGGCGGGTGGTGCCAGAAGAAGCTCCTGCTGCTGTTGCTGCCTGAGTTGGCCTGGATGCGGTTGCTCGGCGCTGTGGGGGAGGTGGGAAGCAGAAAAAGTGCCAAGAGCACCCGCATCCAGGCTGACCCGGTCCTCAGCAAGGCAGCAGCCCGGTCCTCAGCAAGGCAGCTGCTAGGCGCTCCCTTCTCGCCTTGTGCCTCTGGAGGGTCCTGCCTTGCCGTACCAGGCAGGGAGGGCCCAGATGGGGATGGAAACGGGATGCGAGAGATCCGGGAGCAGGGCGCTGTCACCCGCTTCTCAGACTGGGCTCCAAGCTTCCAGAGCGTTTGGGAGCTGGAGTGACAATAGCCCAAAGTGAGGAGGACAGCACTTTCTCGGGAGGGCGAGGCGAGACAGATGGAAGGGAATCTGTCCCCTTAATTTTGACCCCTATGACTGATTGTGAGGGGGGAAATTAAGGAGGGGGCTGCCGGTGGACACCCCCCACCCCCCCCAAAGGAGTTGTCCTTTATGCCCACCCCCATTTTGCTCCCCTGGCTGTGAGCTGACCGGGCATTGTACGCAGGAGCAGGGACTGCTCAGCCTCCTGTTGCCTGTTTCCAACTTTCTGAGCATGAGGCAATCGAAGGTGCCAACTTCTCCCCCTTTGTGAAAGGATCTCTCTCTCCTTCCCCCCCCCCCCCC
>QEPC01013865.1:13160646-13174571 GCA_003113815.1 Sphenodon punctatus | reverse complement strand
CACACTGAAATCCGGTACCGGGGGCCGGATTACCGGGCCGAATCCGATAATGCCGGTACGCCCGATACCGGCATTATCGGATACCGGTAGATCCGGAATTCCCATCCCTACTATTTATGGTTGCTCGCTTTAATGCACTCCCGACCAAGTTGTTGGAGGTGCACTTTTGTGGGCTTTCTTGCCTTTGCCCCTTTGATTTTCAGGAAACTGAAACATTGGATCATGTGCTATTCAGATGCCACCTTTATGATAACTTGAGATTTGAGCTTCTGGTCCCTTTCCGCCAGAGGTACCCGGGCAGATCTGATACAGTTTTGTTGGAATTGGCCTTGACCGATTCTGACCCCGATTTTACAGCTATTATTAAGTTTTTAGTTGCGGCTTTGGCCTGCAGAAATTTATTTTTGGCCTTCAAACTTCCTATGGACTGAGTCTTGACACCTTTATTGTGATTACGATTTTGATTTGGTTTTGGAAAACTAGTATCGTAGTGCTTTTATTATATTGTATTTTATGAGTTACCTTATATGATATGTCTTATGTCATGTTTTGTTTTGTACTTGGCAGCAATGACCATTGGTCACGCTTAATTAAAGTTACTACTACTACAAGTTAAAGAATCCACATCTTCCAGCAGTAGCTCTCCCCCTTCCTCATGCAAGACAAAGACACTTAGGTCAAGAACTGGCCTCCCTGTTCATACCTCTAGGCCAATCCTTCCTGTCATATTCAAGAAGAGAAGCAGATACATCACTGTGGCTCATAACCAACAGAAGGATCACCTAGTTCTTGCACAAACTGTTGATGCAGGTCAATTGAAAAGAGCTGCTAAGCTAAAGGAAGACTACAGCATTGCAATCCACATAGAAGAACAGGATTGTGTGGCTGCAGAAGGCCATTACCACAGAACATGTTACAAGGAGTACACAAGATTTTTAACCAAGTCAACAGATAAGAATATGCCTTCTTGCACTGAGCAGATGTCACATAACGCCTACAAGATTTTCTGCACCACTGTCCTCCGTCAGAGGATCATTATGGACAAGGAGGTGCTGCGTATGAAAAGACTTACACGGATTTTTATCAACCTTGTAAAAGAGCATGAAGATCAGGATGCTTCACATTATAGGCAAGTGATTTAATAATCAATACTTTTATTAGACACTAGCTTTCGCCATGGTCAAAAATAACATTGACATATAGTACAATAAAACTCTTAAGCATATACGTAAATAAACATGAACAGCATATCATACATCATCTTACAAATAAGATAGGGGCTCGAGGTTGGAAAAGACTAAGTGAAAAACACCCGCAGTGCGTAGAAAGAGAAAATTCTCAAATTTCAACATAATGCAGTGCGGTTTCTCATTGCCAATAAGGCGAACAGAGCAACCGTCTGGATAACTTCCTCATCCTGGGATGCCAGTAATTCAATTGCATTGTTCTTGTTTAATAAGCAGCTCTGTTCCCATAGGGGAGTTATCCAAGCCAACCTAAGAGACTCGTATAAAGGGCAAAAGAGAAAAAAATGCTTCATATCCTCCACTACTGCGTTCCTGCAAGGACAGAGTCTTTGTGCGTATGGTGTATTCTTAAAGCGGCCCTCCACCACAGCAGTAGGAAGAAGGCCAAAACGCAGACAGGTAAGAGCTCTGCACACTGTAACATCCTTTAATTTACCCAAATACGGCTCTAGCCTATGCAATTGCTTAAAGGAGCCTAATTGTGGAGCTGCCTTCCAAGATGCCAGGGCTGCCAAATCATCCTGTTTAAATATATCGGTCAGCCTTAGTTTAATCAGATCCTTTTGCAAAGATAAAATTTTCCCTTGCAAACTGTCAGTGGGAGGGGGTAGGAAGGGGAGAAGCACCACCCGTTCACACCTCTTACACACAAGGGAGCTCTGATTGCGAAGTGCGGAGAAAGGAGGCCCATCAGGATAGTGTTTGGGTCTGTTCGTGTGCTTACGCACTTTGAACATCGACCCCTATCATCCTAGGGCACAGAGCTGGGGAAGGGAAAGGGGTCCAAACGCACTACTTGCACTTGCCAGGGAAATGGTAGGGCAGATAAGTGAGGGAGGTGCCAGGTCCACAGGGGAGGGGTCCCAGGGTTCACAATAGGGTTCACGGGCTCACACACTCCAGGGGGAAAGGGAAGGGATGGTCCCAGGGCGGAAGGGAAGCCCAACCGGGCGAGCCCGCAGGCTCTCAAGCACTCACTCAGTAATCCGGGTCAGGGCGCCTGTAACGGAGGCGGCATTACAATGCTGGTGAGTGGAGCGGGGTTCACGTGCCTTCGGGGGGGCCGCCGTGCCAGGCAGCGGCTGCGGCGGCTGACAGTACCCCCCCGCGAAGGCCCCCCCCCCCGACAGAGCCCCGGATGGGGTTTGTCAGGGTGTCGGTGATGAAAGAGGCGGACTAGGCGAGGGGCATTGACATTTGCCGCTGGTTCCCAGGAGCGTTCTTCGGGGCCGAATCCCACCCAATCGATGAGATAGTGAACTCGACCCCGACACAGCTTGGCATCCAGGATTGCACGTACCTCATAGTCGATGTTACTCGTGCCGACGTATCGGTCGTCTACGTCCTCAGACGGACTAGATGCGCTGGGTGCGTTTACTGGTTTCAGGAGAGACACATGAAAAGTGGGATGTATATGCATTTGCGAAGGTAACTAGAGGGTATAGGTGACGGGGTTCACTTGTCGGAGAATAGAAAAGGGTTCGATGTACTTGTGGTCGAGCTTTGTGGAGGGGTGTTTAGAGGGGTAGTGCTGACGATTAAGCCAGACCATTTTATTTATTTATTTATTTTACAGATTTACAGACCATGTCCCCTGGTTGCAAACAAGGTGCTGGTCGCCGATGGCGATCTGCGTAGACCTTATATTGCTGACGGGCCTTGACTAATGTGATCTTGGCGAGGGAGTGCAACTGTTGCACCAAAGCCCCTGCTGCTGGTACCATAGGCAAAGGAAGAATGGGAAAGGTCATCTGGGGGTGATAGCCATAAGTTATGAAAAAAGGGGAGTTCCCCAAAGAAGCATTGGGTGCATTATTGTACGTGAATTCTGCTAATGGTAACCAGGCATACCAATCATCTTGGAAGTAGTCAATATAACATCGGAGATACTGTTCCAAATTTTGATTCACCCTCTCCGCTTGTCCATTTGCTTGTGGATGATAGGCTGTGGTGGGTTTCAATTGGATTTGTAGTGTTTTGAATAATGCAGTCCAAAAGCGTGATACAAACTGTGTTCCTCGGTCACTTACAATTTCAGCTGGCCACCCATGAAGTTTAACAACATGTCGTATAAACAAGAGAGCGGTACGATAAGCAGTTGGCAGCCCCTTACAAGCCACAAAGTGGACTAACTTTGAAAAATGGTCTACGATGACAAACACCGTGTTGTATCCCCGGGATGGGGGTAATTCTACAATAAAGTCGAGACCGATGGTCCTCCAGGGTCCCGCCGGCGTCGGAGAAAGTTGCAAAGGGCCTGCGGGGGCTTGCCTGGGGACCTTCGTACACGCACACATTGCGCATGCCTGCACATATTGCTGAACGTCCTTGTTCATGGATGGCCACCAGTACTGGCGTTGAAGGAGGGCCAAGGTTCGAGCTATGCCAGGATGTCCCGCCAAGGTTGCATCGTGGTGGGCCCACAACAGCTGCGCTTGACAGGATGGCGGCACTACCACCTGGTGGTCCCTTTTTAGTAGTCCATCGACCTGTGTGTAGGTTGAGTCAGGGACTGGCACTAATTCTTGGGTTGAGGCTTGACGTAGTTGGGCCAGGGATGGAATGGTGGCAGCAAACACTTGCGGTGCTAGAATGGGTCNGGGGGGTGTTAAACCCCCACCCCACCCCAGGGATCATACAGTATACTTACCGGCTGCTGCTGGGATGGCCGCTGGTGCTGGGCTCCGACGGAGACACTCAGGGGATTTTTTTTTTTTTAAATCCAGGGTGGGTGGGGGGTGTCCCCCCTTCCACCCGCACAGCCTGGACTCGGGGAGGGAAACGCGGGTTTTTGGTGGGTTTTTTTACATTGCGGCCATTCATTTTAATGGCCGCAATGTAAAAAAAATCCGGTACCCGGAATCCGATAACCGGGCCGGATTACCAGGTTGAATCCGATAATGCCGGTACGCCCAGTACCGGCATTATCGGATACCGGAAAATCCGGTAGTCCCGTCCCTACTAAGAACTATCAAAATGTGATAATAAGGAGCCCAGATACAGATGTTGCAATCATAAGCATTAGTCTCAAGTTAGAATTGCCAGTCAATTTATATTTTTACACGGGTTGGTCATCGAAACTGTGGTGTTGATTTGCAGAATGTAACTGCAGTTCTAGGCCACAAGTATTCACCTCTCTTATTGGGTTCCACACATTTACAGGGTGTGATTCAACAAGTGCCTTCTATGGGAAAGGAAAGAAAAAGGCATTTGCTGTGGCAGCTGAGCATGAAGAGTTTCTTGATGTTTTCAGTGATCTGGGGAAAGACTTCACACTGTAAGAATCAACATTTATTGTGCTGGAAAAATTTGTGTGTTGTCTATATGGCCAACCTTCATCACCAAATGTTAACGATGCCCAATACGGGATGTTCTGCACAGCATCATCCTCGTTTATTGAGTGGAACATGCCTCCAACAAATGATGCTCTACACCAGCACAGCAAAAGGGCCAACTACTAAGCTGCTATAATGAGGCACTCTCTATGTAACATAATGAATGTTCCTTCACTTGTTGGATATGGTTGGCATTTAGAAGACACAGTGTTTGCCATCACGTGAATGAAAATAGTCCTGCACCAGATAATATACTAAAGGCAGTGCGCTGTAGTTGCAAGCCCCGAAATGTCAAGCGGGAAGGTGTTCCTGTCATTCTTCTGGGCTACCCTGCGCTGATTGGCGTACATGTCAGAAGTGTGAGAACAATGAGGAGAAGATCTCTAATCCTGCAACTGACAGTGAGGATCTATCTAAAGAGAGTGACTTTGAACAGGATGATGTGATTTTGAAATTGAGAAACCAAACATGGATTTTCTTTTGGGAAATATTTACTAAAAAGCGAATAGTTACATACATTGCAAGGCTAGATTAGTGATGACCCTTGAGGATTTTTCTTCACTGAAAGCATTGAAACCTACTCTGTTAGACAGCTGGGCACGGCAATTTGTTGAAATGTTGTTATGTTTGATACAGAATAAAACATTTAATATTTTGATATTTTGTGAGTATGCCAGTTGTCTGTAATGCTGCAAAATAAGGAAATATGCTATTTCTCCCATCAAAGTACATGCAGTTGTCATTATTCTTAAAGTAATTCTTCTTAGATGTCCATGCACTGACAGTCCAANCCAGATGTACCGCTGATGAAACAGCATCAAGAAACATGTACACTTATGACCATGGCGGGTTTAAACATAATTGCCCGCAATTGGAAAACGGCGAAAAATCTAACAGAGACAGAATGGATAAAAAGACTCTGGTATATGTACTCCATGGAGAAGATTGCAGCAACACAAGAGAATAAAGCAAAGAAATTTACAACAAGATGGTTCTCTTGTCTAGAACACATACAAGGACATACAGTCGTAGAGAAAAATCGATCATACTTGATAGACTATAAGATATAAACGTAAAAACAACAATACACCAACGGAGCAAGTTACAATGTTAATTTAATTTAATTAGTTATACAAGTTAATACTGTTAAGTATGTACAATGTTGTTGGAAGAAAAATAAAAATGTTTATTATAAAAAAAATAAAAAATAATTCTGTTGACAAGTACTGTTGAAATGACTCTTCGATGCACTGATTCAGTCCATCCAACCACAACCATGCTTTAGTGGGATAGATACATTCACGGTATCTATCCCACTGGATATTTGTAAATTGTTGAATAGGCTCTTTTGTAATTGAATGTAGATGCATAAAACAGCTTAAACCAGATCCTGGAATTGTTCTCTTGCGAGTCTTACCAGACTGGCCATTGTCACCATTCCTGAGTGTGTCCATACAGATTTTTCTTAATAGAAGTATTTGTGTTGGCTTTCATATGGTACAGGTGGCTAAGTAACTACTGATGTAACTGTTCAGTAGATGCATATTGGAAGCGGAAAAGTAATATAAACAGGGTATGAATTCTTTTTTTCATAGACCATGTTATGAACTGCCTCTAAGACTAGAAGACTAAGCACAAGCACTTACCTGCTCTCCACTGCTCTGAGCTCCTTAAGATACACAAATGAGTTCTTCCTGTCATAGACAGATTACTACTTCCGGAGAGTCCAGAAAACAGGAACAGTGTGGCTTGCCTGGAGATTTAATCGCTGCCCCTAGTGGCAAGGGTAACATTCTAAGGAAAAACAGCAGGAAGGGTTACAGTTCCTCCTACTGCTATAAAATTATAACAGCTACTACTACTCCTTTTGGAGGCCTCCAAATATTACCTATTGCAGTCAAGAAAATAGTATTTTTAATGTTATGCCCTTGAGAATAGGCATAACATTGTCCTTCATAATTGTCCTTCAGCATTGTCCATCAACATTGGCATAACATTGTCCTTCATAATTGTCCTTCAACATTGTCCTTCTATAATTATGAAGTGTTGTGGCCATGTAGTATATGATAATCACCTTTCTTTCCATGCCTCTATCTATGTCATTTTCATATTGTTTGAAATTAATTTTTTCTTCACTGAAGCATTGAAACCTGCGGTTAGAGAACTGGGCATGCCCATTTTTCCCATTAGCGTTGTGTTTGCCAATTGTCTGTAACGCTGCAAAATAAGGAAATATGCTGTTTCTCCCAGCAAAGTACATGCAGTTGTCATTCTTAAAGTAATTATTCTTAGATGTCCATGCACTGACAGTCCAAGTACATTACAGGGAGTAAAAATGGATGTCCCACTTTGCACCAATGTGCTGTGAATGTTACAGCTCATACAAAAGGAGGGGGGCGGGTAATGTTTTTGCCTGGTAATTTGGCCCCAATGCTGCTTTGCCTGATTGTTGCATAGTTTCTGATAGCAGGCTAACTGGGGGAAATTTTGGTGTGTAATATGCAGAAAATTGATCAAATATCTGGGCTCCATAAACAATTTAATCCGTAACTGCTAAGTGAAAAACAAGGGGTTTTTTTGTGCATGTTGGGCACATTTTGCGCTGTGTGCCACGCATAACCTGCAGCATGTTTTCAAAATTTGGTTCATTACATGTTGGATCTGTTTCAATCATTTTGAGCCCTCTTGGCCCAAGATTAGGTGAAACCTGTTGAAGTTACAGCCCCAAATCCTTCAACTGTCAGGGTGTGAAAATTGTGTGCCTATACCTTTAAATGTGTTTTGCCAAAAAGCTGCAGGGAAGTTTGCAGAGAACCTTTAGCCCAAGGTCCGGGAGGATATTGCCTAGCAAAAAATACAGAGATTACATAGTCCCCAGGTTGCTGGAATTAAACATAACAACAATAATGGGGCCTCACCACACAGCTGACTTGTTTTTATGCTGTTGTATATGTATTTACTTATTTTGTAAGCTGCCCTGAACCATCTGGGAAGGGCAGGGTAGAAATCTAATTAAATAAATTCTAATCTGTGCCGAAGTTTCTGATTAGTTCCTTTTGAGTCGAAGCTGCTACTGTGTGAAGACCCCAATATGCATCTTCCTTCATACTTTCCTTCTGATGCAGACTCCTTGTAAAGCCACTCCTTCCTCCTTTAGGAGCACCTGGAGAGACGGTGATAGAACCAGCATCCCATCAGTAACGATACCTCCCAACTACAGCTGAAACCGGCACTTGGTTTGGAAACCGTGGTGGCTAATACCCACATTTTCAGGTACCGTTTTGGGTATCCAAATCGAGAAGGACCCAAATACTGTTGGAGCAACCGATAAACTTTTTATGGATGCCCCGCTGAGGACAACATTGGAAAAGCTGTCTGTCGCTGCATTACAGGGAGGGAAAGGGGTGGGTCTGGGTGGGGATTAGTTGATTTTGATTTTGTGTCTATGCTGTTGCCCGTTGCTGCTTGCTGAATGCCACCCCAGCGTACCTGGTTCCGTCTGTCAGGCGCTGGAAGGGATGCTACGGTGGCAGGGGTGGGTGTATTTATTGGAGTAAAGGTGCACATGGCTTTCCCCTCACAATCCCGACGTTCCTTTTTTAAAAATCATGCAAAACCTCTTCTCAGAAATGTTCTTCAGACTGACGGAAGGACCCTTTCTTTTTCTATCCTTGTTCTCCGCCTCTCGCTGCCCCCCACTTTTTCATATTGCATCCCTTCGTACAGGGGTGGGGAACCTCAGTCCTGGGGGCCAAATGCATCCAACAACGTGTTGTTTGTTTGTTACTTTTGTTGTTGTAAATTGTATATTATACAATAAGGTTCCAGTAAACAAATTCCAACCCCAGCTTAACATCTGGGTACAACACTATCCATTCAAAACTTCTACTGAAACGTAACACAAACAATTTGGACAACTCTTTGTCACTTGTCTGGTTTATGAGTACATCCCTGAGTTCAAATGTAAATGTCGAACAGATATTGCGAACAGAGACCTTGCGAAGGGCGTTCTCTGTGACCGCACCGCAGTTGTGGAACTCGCTCCCACTGGAGGTCTGCCTGATTACCGACCTCCCCTCTTTCCGGAGACAATGTAAGACCTGGCTGTTCCACCGTACTTTTCCTGAGGGAGAGGGGGTGAGTGGGTTGGGTTAGGGTGGGGGGTTTATATTGTGTTTTAAATCATATGATTGCTGTTTTAAATTGTTCTAATATGTTGTTAGCCGCCTCGAGATGCTTTTAGCAGGAGGGGGCGGCATACATTTTTTTAAAATAAAATATGCTCCCTCATCTGGCATTGGTGGTTTATCCTGGATAACTCTGACATGGCAACCAATGCATCTGTAGTTTGTTGTTACCTTCCTGTAGCTTTGCCAACAGTCTCTCCATGGAAAATATAAACCACATGCGGTTTAACCACTCCCCTTCTGTGGGGACTGTGTCGGATTTCCAGTTTCTGGCTATGACATTTATAGTGGCCAAGATGAGAATTGTACAGGAGTCCCTCTACTTTTTCATAATTGGTTGTTCAGGAAATAACCCCAAAGGGCCACCTCCGGGCGAAATGGTATTGGAAACCCTGTCACCCCCTCCATGTATCCCTATACAATCCGCCAAAACTCTAGAATTTTGTAACACGACCACCAGCCGTGGAGATACGTTCCCTCCTCCCCACAACCATGCCAACAAGCGCCTGGTTGAGTGTTTAAGTTGAGCAGGCGTTAAATAATATTGCAGGGTAAGTTTGACCTGAGATTCCCTGGCTGCACATGTGTTAAAATGGTAGATAATCTTTTCTATTTGGGCCTTGTCAAAATTCTTGTTACGGTCCTTTTCCGACCTATTTATGTAACTCAGTTGTTGTTTTTTGTACCAAAAGGATTTTAATCTTCTATAGATTCTCCCCAATCAGCCTCTGTTGGAAGCCATTTCAAATAAAAAAAAATGTCTATGTTGTGTGGGCTTCTACTAAAATCTTTGCTTTTCCTTGATGCTATGAAGGTGCTTTTCAACTGCAGGAATCGGAGGGTGTCAATTTTAATCTGTAGGCGTGACTCCGGATTCTCTCGCTGGACAAAAACCCCTTCGGTGAACAGCTGTTTCTGGAGGAGTTGTGTTCGAAGCCCTGAGGCTGTGCTCTGTTCTGTCGGTATTTTTAAGTCTATAGGTGAGTATGGAGAGGCCTTGACCGAGCCCTTGATTTTTTTATTTATTTTTAATTTTTTTCTTTTAAAACAATTTTATGATGAGTCACATAAGTTTACAACAATGGTTTACAGCAGTAGTATGTCTGAAGTGACATGCTGATCTGTGCAATCATATCTCAAATAAGTCACACATTAATGAATAGAGAAAAAAAGAAAAATAACTAAATTCCAAAACAATATATAACTCAAATAATTGTTGTGGGGTTGACTATCCCTAAGGAGGGAAGCTTACAATGTAAAAATAGCAGATTAACAAATCCTTATCACGGTCAGTTATATTACCTCGTTTTATACATGATATCTTTTTTCCAAGTTCAGCAGATGTCTGTAAGACATATTGTTCTATCCTTGCATTTTTAAAAATAATTACCTTCCAATTGCACTGTGCTTCCCAGGCGAAGGGGTGGTTCCTCCAGAGCAAACCTTCTGTTTGACTCATGTCTAGTAAACCGTTTTAAAAACTGTCCGCCCTTAGGCTGACTGCTTCCTGTTGGACCCGTTTGTGTTGTTTGGAATTGTCCCGCAGCTAGTTTTTATGTAGCCCCTTTCCAGTGCCTGGATCTGGCCCCTGGATCCAGATCCAGTTGAGCTCAGGGTAAGGCGGCAGGGAGGAGGGCTTGCGCAGAAGGACAGGGGACAGATCCATGGCACAAGTCCCTCCTGTTCTTGACTACACCCTGTAAGCGCCCCCGTGCCACCTTTTATGCAGCTCTCTCAGATAGGGTGACCGTACCTCCCCTTTAAAAGAGAACACTTATGAAAAATACATGTTGCAGGGCTGTATTGGTTCCAGTGCAGCCCTGCACCATGTATTTTTCATAAGCGTCCTGTTTTAAAGGAGAGGTACGGTCACCCTACTCTCGGAGCTTGTACTATTTATTTATTTATACACCGCACACCATCCTGTCGCAGGCAGCTCGGGGTGGCTAACAAAACTAATAAGCATATAAATAAGTATAAATAAATATATACAAATAGATAAAATGATAAAACATTAAAACAAAACTTACTGGAGCTGAACCCTGCCCCCCACACACCCACCCAACCCCCTTCCCACTACCCCTCTCCCCCACCAAAGGCCATGACTAATTTCCAAAGCGACCCCTGGGACAGGAAAGGTTCCCCACCCTGCCCTTAGCTAAATTGTGCTGTGATAGGTCCTATTATTATTATTATTATTATTAAGTGTAGGGCAGTCTCTGCTGTAATTGAGGGAAACGTGTTTTGGTTTAGTCGCTCGTGTAACCTGGGCTACTCTACTGACTTTAATGAAACGACATGTGCCTTATGCCACGACTGAATTTAGCCCAGCAAGTTGAAGTCCCATTATGGTATTGCGGAGAGAGAGCAGCTTGAATGGAAATCGCAACCAGTAACACTAGAAAGCCTGCGTGTCAGTGCCACAAATTAAGCCACTCTCAATGCATGTTCTGAGTTCAGAACCTCCCAGCTGCTGAGATGCTGTGCTCACTTCCTTTCCTTCAGGAGCATGCCTGGGGTTGCCTGCTTCCTAGAGAAAAAGAGAGACCGTGGGCAGATCCTGAGCTGAGGTAAAAAGTCACATTGTTCTCACGCAGTCAGTGCAGTTTATCCAAAACCACACCAGCAGAGGGATTGACCCTGGTTGTAAACTTCAAAGGTTTCTGTTTGCAAGATCAAATATTGTTTCCCTGTCCAGATTCTCGTGTGGGATAAATAGACTTTGCAATAGCACTTTGTGAGCTGTTATTGTTTGTGGGCTTCATTGCAGGGACGAGCCAAGTTTCCAAACACAAGTACCACCCACCAAAATCTGCAGTGTGGAGAGCCACAAGGTGTGCACACACGTGCGCCCTCAAACCTCTGGTGCTTCATGATTTGCTGGTGCGTCTGTTTCGTAATTGCCTTGCAATGATTGCTCATGAAGCTCCAGTATTATGGAACTCCCTTGCCCCGGACGTCCGTCGGAGGAGCCTGAGCCTATGCCAGAGGCAGTGAAAAACCTTTCTCTTTGGTAGGAGAGGATAGGGTTGGGGTGGGGGATTTTTAAAAGGATTTTACTTTATTTTAAATGTATTTTCTGTGTTTGTTTTCATTACTACAAGCTGCCCTGGGCCTTTGGGAAATGGCAGGGTATACATTTTAATAAAGAAATGGCTGCATCATGATTGGCTGCTGTTCTCGCTTCATCATTGGCTGTTGCTCTGTGGTCCTGGCCACTGAGATTCTGAGGCGCAGGGCGCAATTCAGCTGCTGAGACTTGGGTGCAATGAAGCAAGACCCAGGTCTATTAAGGCAGAACAGGGGCCTGCATGCAGTCAGCCCGGGCCGAGAGCTGCCCTTGAACTGCCCAAGAGCTCTCTCTGGCTCCCAGGCCACAGTTTGCCCACCCTGGGCTGAAGGCAATCCAGCTCAGCTCCGATGATGGTTTCTGGTAGCATTGGGACGGGCCTACCCATTAGACAAGCTGGGCGTTCTGCCTAAGGAAAGGGCCTTTCAGGGTGGCACTGAGGGTTTGGTGGTGCCCCCGGAAGCAGGGGTTAGTAATGAACTCACCTAGTGGCCTTGGGCAAGTCACAGCTTCTCAGCCTTGGTTTTCCCATCTGTAAAATGGGAGTATGTGTGTGTCTGTCTCCCTGTATTCCCCTCACTCTTGTCCATCTTAGACTGTAAGCCCACTGGGCAGGGATCGGTCTTCAAACTCTGTGGCTAAAACGCTGCGTACGCCTAGTAGTGCTGTAGAAATGCTGACTATTTTATTTTAGTAGTAGTAGTAATTTGGCATTGCTTATGCTTTTTCCTATTTTCCTCATGAGGACTAACTTTCCATTTTTTTAAAATTGCCTTTTGTAACTCTAATAGCCTACACCTCCTCATTTAGCTGTACTGGCAGACATTTGGTCATCTTGCTACCTTTTTTTACTTGTGGAATCCATTTAATCTGAACTTCCATGCCTCTTGCAGACATTTAATCCTTGCAACTGCTCCTTTTAGTTTCCCTCTAACTAGCGTCCTCATTTTTGCATAGTTCCCCTTTTTAAAGTTAAATATCACTGTGTCACCGGAAGAGGGTATTAAGCACTCGTATGGTACACACTCACAACCGAGGTTCTCCCTGGTCTTGGGGTACCTAGCGGGGGTAACAGTGCCCATCAGGATAGCATTGTGGAATCCATTTACCTCTCTAGGAGAGAACAGGCCTCTATCATCCTAGGGCGCTCGAGACACAGGGAAGCCAAGGTCCGCCCTGCAAGCTACATACTCCAAGCTCCCAGGGAAGGTATGCGGGGTCTGTGGGAGGTTCAAGGAGGGGGACCTGATGAGGGATAGGTAACGGGCTGAAGAACCCCGGGAAGGAAGGGGGCGGGTGTGTGAGGGACAGGCTACTGCACTCCACTCGCACACAAGCTCACTTACCAGTTCGTTCCAGGGAAGACTCAAGGGGCTCCAGGCGCACGGGCTTGATTATCACTCATCTCGTTCGCAAGCACACTCTCTCAGAAGGTTCAATCGCAAGGGGGGCCGGTCTCTGTAATCACCAGCGCTGCTATTCCAGCGGCGCTGGGCTTTATCCAGTAAGCCCTGCCCCCGTACAGGCCCGCAGGCGCTCCGAGGCAGGGGCGAGTGCTTCCCCATGCCTGGTGCTGGTGTCGGGGGCGTGGCCAAGCTTTGAGGCTGCAGGCTAGGGCCTGACGTGGGCTCTGTGGGCGGGGCCTTGGACTGTGCGGCGGGGGGCTGGGCTGCTGGACGTAATGCGCCTGGGGAGTGTTTCTGCAGGGCTTCCAGGCGGGCCGAGCAGCACTGACACACTGTTCGTTTTTATTTAGCATTCTCCCTCCTGCAAGTGTCAGATTTGATTATATTACCATCACTATTGCCCAGCGGCTCCACCACCGTTACCCCTTGCTCCAGGTCCTGCACTCCACTTAGGGCTAGATCCAAAATCGCTCCTTCTCTTTTGTAGGTTTTAGGACCAGCTGCTGCAAGAAACAGTCATTTCTGGCATCTAGGAATGTTACGCCCCGAGGAGACATTTACCCTGTCAATATTAGGGTAATTGAAGTCACCCATTATTGTTGCGATCACTGCTTTAGTAGCCTGTCTAATCCCCGCTAGCATTTCATAGTCAGTCTCACCAGCCTGGTCGGGGGGGGGGG
>QEPC01013865.1:13120083-13158374 GCA_003113815.1 Sphenodon punctatus | reverse complement strand
AGGGGAGTGGGACACCCGTACAGGTGTATGTATGTGCCTGTGTCTGCACATACAGGTGCTCCTGCAGAGGGGGGTGACACCCGTACAGGTACATGCCTGTGTCTGCACATACCGGTGCTCCTGCAGAAGGGTGTGACACCTGTACAGGTGCATGCATGTGCCTGTGTCTGCACATACCGGTGCTCCTGCAGAGGGGTGTGACACCCGTACAGGTGCATGCATGTGCCTGTGTCTGCAGCTACCGGTCGCTATGCACTGGGGTGGGGGGTGATGGGACCCGTGGGCAGGCCCATGGGTGTGTGTTGCTAGAGGCAGGTGCGCTTGTGCACCGGTACAGGGGGAGCTGCGCTCTGGGTGCAGGCAGCGGGGGGGGATGGAGCTGCCCGAGTCCCCGCGACTTTGAGCCGGCTGCTTCTCTTGCAGCGACTCCCTCCACTCTAGGCCGAGGGCGGTGCCTCCCCCGGCTGGGGGGGCCGGGCTTGCTCGGGCGAATGGCCGGCGCTGCTTTCAATCACAGGGGGGAGCTGCCGGAGCGATGTGCGGCTGGAGCCGGAGCTGATCAACCTGGAGCAGCAGAGGCGGCAGCAGCAGCAGCCGCCACTGGGGCGCTCCGAGCTCCGCTGGGGGACCCCAAAGCGCATCCCATCCGCCTCCCGTGCAGGTAGGAGCCGCCGGTTGCTGAGAGGCTGCTCCCCGGGGAACAGCTCGCCCCAAAGCCCCAGGGTGGGCGGGCAGCCGGATCCCCCCCCCCGGCTTAGCCCCTCGGGGAAGCCGAGCGCCTCGAGCCACACGCGGAAGGGTTGTTTGCTCTAAACCCACGTTTGTTGATGTTTGCGAGGTGGTCGCTGCTTGACTCTGTCAGCTGAAAAGAACCAGCCTGAACCAAACATGCAAAGTTTTCTTTCTTTCTTGTGTCGCTTGCGGCCCCCAAACCTCACAAATCGCGTCTCCGCCTGCCCCTCTGTAACGCTCTGGAGGGGGGCTCCGTGTGACAGTGGCGCAGGGGGCACCGATGGAGGGGACATAGCCTCTCCTTTAATCGTCTCTTTAATTTGGGACTCGATGAGCTCTGCCGGGGGTCCCTCTTTCCTGATCCGCTCCCCCCAGGACTTCCTCCTCGGCAGCGCTGGGGGTAATAAGAAGGCGGCTGTCTCCTTCACCCCAAATTTGCAGGAGGTGCCCCTCTGTCGCTCTGTTTTATGTGATGATGACTCGGGAGGTGCCCCTTCTTCACCCACCACTCTCCACTGACAAGATCTGTCCTAGATTTTATTCCTTTCAAGTCTCTGATTTTTGCAGCCACTCTTTCTTGAAAACAGCCAAGTGCCTGACAGGCGTGTGTGTGTGTGTGTGAAGGGATTGGGCATTGGACTGTGAGTGGGGAGGGTAAGGAGTCCGACTGCTCTTTTAAGAATTGCTAAAAATCCTGTTCCATCATGTGCTGTTTAGGAGAGAAGGAAGGACCCTTCCAGCAGAGAGAAACCACCATGCACTATGAGGTTGCAGAGTATCAGAAACCAGGCAGCAGCGCAGCCTTCTTTGAAGTCCTTGATAAGTGCCAAGTCGTGCCGGTAAAGGAGCTGCCCGAAGCGGCTTGTGCCAACAGTGGCAAAGCTTTCCTGAGCTCCCAAATGTCCTTTAAAATAACCGTCAGCAACAGCAGTGACAGCCCTGAGCCACAGTGGAGTCCGCATGATATGCACCCGGTGCCTCTGCTAGATCGCATCCCCAAACGACCGAGCATATTTGAGAGGCTCCCCATCCTGCAGAGGACGCAGGAGGCACGGTGTCCGAAAAGCAGCAAAGAGTACTTCCAACCGCAGAAGAATCAAAGCGTGAGGGGTGAGTTATAAAATGCACCAACTGTCGGGTAGAAGCTGGACCAATTTTTCTCTTTCTGGGCTCCGGGGATATTTTTCTAACTTTGTTTTTAACCTGCCAATTTAAAAATTATTATTTTTTTTTTTGCACCTTCTAAATGCAAGATAATGTAAACCAGGCTTTCTCTGCCTAGAGTTCTTGATCTTCTTAAGATAGCTAGACGACAGCCCAGCAGCCTGTCTCCTTTTCATTGGTCTTCGAAAATGTATAGGGAGCAGACATCGAAACTGTCTCTGCCCATGGGAATGAACCAGACGACTTCCCATAGTTTCAACCTTCGTTTGTGGGTGCGGAGCAATGCTCAGTTCCGTTCTAGATGCCTGGACTTGCTACACATTGAGAAGGTGTAATTATCCATTTGCGTGAGCCTATGGGAATCTTGGTGTTGGAAAGCTAAAACCAGATACCCTTCAACTTGTCTCTTACAGAGGTTCAGAACTAACGATGCAGGAGGGAGAAAAAGTCGGCTACTGAAACCTGTTACTGGTCTGATATTTGAGTCTAGCAAGGTGCTGTTTTAAAATGCCCCACTCTAGGCAATGACTGGAAATACCGATCTAGTTTCTAAGGGAGAGCATGCCTGTCCTCCGTGTGGCATTGCCACGTACGCAGGCAAATGTACACGGATTCGTAAGAGAGAAGTGGTGGTTTTTATAATCCCACAAGGCTTTCCTTTGTAAAAAGCCTCATGGAAGTGTGCGGTGTATTTATATTAGCTCTATGACAGTTCCTGCTAAGGCTTATCATTGCCTCTGTTTCTCTCCTTTTTGTTTATAAAACGGAAGTTAGCTCTTTTGGCCTTGGACAATTCATGTTGTTGCATCTTCTGTCCGGATTATTTTATTTCAGTCAAGACACGCTGGATTGAATGTGCTGTAGTGTTAAGAGTATCAGTTTCTTTCCCCTCAGGGAGGAATGTATATTCATTCTTTACAGTTTCATGCGAATTGCTGGAACAGGGTTGCAAATATTATTATTATTATTATTTTATTCATTTTTTATCTAGTGCCGACAATTCAGTGCTAGGTACACAGTCATTCGGTAGAGGCAGATCCCTGCCCCGAGGAACCTACAATCTGGAAGAGAGCAAGGGTGGGGAGACAAAGGAGAGCTGATCCTATCCTAGGGAGAGACAGGGACGTATATTCACGAAGCTGAGAAATTGCAGGTGCACGTGCTTGGCTTAGTGAGAGGGGTGAAGGGGACCTAGTAGAGGGCGCTTCAGTCAGCAATCTGGGGGCATGAGGAGGAGCTAGGGAAAGCCTGAAGGAAGAGGTAGGTTTTTCCAGAAAGGACTGGAAGGTTGTGAGGGAGGGAGCAGAATGAATGTGTTCGGGGGAAGTTCCAGGCTTGGGGAGCAGCAAGGGAGAAAGGGCAAAGACGGTTCAGCAAGCAGGAGACTTGGGGGCAGGTGAGTGAAGTGAACATTCGGTATCTATAGACGTGCACGGTTTCCTTCACATGCAATGTTTCCTCACGTCTGGGCTTTGCAGTTTGGGTCTTGGAAGGGGTGTGGCCCATAAGCTGTGGCACTGGCTTCCACCTTCCAGACTGACCCCGCCCTTGCCTCTACCCTAGCCCATCCAGATTCTGTGAAACCGATCGGAGGTGTCCGGACCCTCTTTGGAGTCCTCTCCTTTCTGGCTGCTTTGCCCCCAGCACTGGAGCACCTCTGTCTTGGCGCTCTTGCATCAGAGAGGCGTGGGAGAGGGAGTAAGAAGAAGCCAATGAAGCCATCTCTCTCTTTTCATTTCATGTGGTCAGTAGACATTTGAATGCATCCATTGACGTCCCTCTGGGCCCAATTCCTGCTGAATCGTAGAACTGAATGGCTGGAAGAGGGATCTCAAGGGTCATCTCTAGTCGAGCCCCCTGCCCTGTGGCAGGATTCCCTCTCCCTAAAGCAGAGGTGGGGGGACCATTTTTCTCCCAGGTCAGGGTGAAGATAAAATGGTGGTCCCACTACCTCTCCTGTGGCCTGGACAACGGGGGAGTACCCTCTGTGGGGCTCTACGGGTCATTGGGTTTGGGGTCCCGCTGGGGGAGAGTCCCTGGCTTGGTGGAAACGGAGGCCACTGAAAGTGGAGGAAATAGCAAGGTGGTCGCCTTGAGGTAAGGCCAGTCCTGTTCCCAGGGAGCCAGTTTGAAAATTAGATTTTAGTACAAGCTCCAAGGGTTGTGTAGAAGTTGGAGATGGGGCATCTTCAGGACAAGGGAGGGTCCAGGTCATGGATCTGTCCCCTCTCCCCATCTCTGCTCCTTTCCCCTTAGCTTAGTCTCTCAGTGTTTGGGGGTAGGAACTGGATCCAGGACCCAGATCCAGGAACTGGAAAGGGGCCAAAGAGTTGTGAGCTGCATTTGGCCCTGGGCCCGACGTTCCTCATCCTGGACTGATGCCTGTCCAGGCTTCTCAGGTAAAGCTCCAAGGAAAGAGATCCCATAACCCCTGAAGGCAGCTTGTTCCACTGTTTGAATATTTAGGAAGCTTTTCCTAATGCTTCACCGAAACCTGCCTTCCTGCCATTTAAACCCATCGTTTCTTGTCTTGTAACCGCAACAACATTTTTTTGGGTAGTGTTATGGCATTCTTTTTTTAGATATGCCGATACCCTTACATGCCACCAACCTGGACCACTCATGAATAAAGTCAGCAAGTCAGGGTGATGCGTAACGGTGCTTGGTTGCATTTTCTAAATGCAGTGGGAAAGCATGTCTCGTGGATTAAAAACAAAGGTTCTAACGTAGACTTGAATGCTTTCAAAGCTGGGAATGGAGGAATGGACCGTCGTTGGGGATTTCCAAGGCAACATGATAGCAGGCGGTGGGCACGCGGTTGAGCATTTGTGAGATCTCCTGCAAGTCTTGCCTTTTCCCCTAGAATCAGAGTTATGTTTGTAAAGCTCCCACGCTTTGCCCCATCGCCAAGGTGCCACAATGGCAATTCCACTCATAAAACCAAAGGAAGAGCTATAAAATGAGATAATAGCGTCACTAAGGAATGGGAAGCAGCCAGAGTGTCCTGGTGGTTATTTGCAGTGGGTGTCTTGTCACAGTGCTGGAAAACATGGGAGGAAAGACTCCGGCGTCTGTGGATTTGTGAGAGGGGTGTGTGTGTGTGAGGTGAGAGAGAGAGACAAACAGCTAAGACATGGGGGAAAGATCCTAAAATGTATTCGGTAAAGTAGTCAGTCAGGAGATGCAGCCTTCCTTGTGCTCTGATTGTCTTGCAAGCTCTGACTCTTGAGAAGCTGGGCGTGATCACTGGGGATGGGGTCCCTCTGTGGTTTTGCCTATTGACAGAGGCTATTGAGTTAGACAGACCTCTGGTTTGACCTAGGATGGAGGTTCTCAAGTTCCGCTATCAAGAAAAGGACTGATGACTCCTTGATTTGAGACCCTCGCAGAGAGAACCCCTTGTAACTCCAGCCCCCGCCCCACCATTCCACGTATGGAATAACATGCTCGCTTGTCGGCCTGGGTTAGATTATGGAATACTCCTCCTGGTTTGGGTTTACCCCTATTTGAAAGGGTGGGTGAGTGGGAAAAGACCCTTTTAAAATGAACTAGAGCCATTTTTATAGTTGTCTATAAACGTTTTTGCCAAATGTGGCTTTAATTTTAAATAAATACATTCAAAAAAAGATTTCCCCACTAAGACGCTTTGAAGGGCTTGTCCTGAGAAGGAGCCCTTGGTATGGGGTCATTTTGCTGTTGCCTGGGCTGAAAGTTTAATTCTGCAAACATACACTTTTGATAGCATAAGTGTAAAATTACATATGTAATTAGGAGTAGTCTAATTGGATTCAGCGGAAGGACTCATGGACGTAAATTTACACAGGTGTAATTTTAAGATTGGGATATTTATTAAGCCAAAATACGTACAATTTTTAAAAAAGCTTCCAATTGGGTTCCGTTTTGTCATTTTTCTTTTACACCAAAACACAATGATTTGCCCAACCTTCCTCTTGCTGTGATTGGTCGTGATAGATGGGAGATCTTTTTTGTCTTACTACAGCCTACTATCTCCCGAGATCAGGAGTATCTGCATCCAAATAATATTCCTTCGAGGCACTTGTGACCCCCACGGGGCATGGGATAACCATTTTTAAATAGACGTGAGCTGTTGTACATTTTCTGCTTTTGCTGTTTTTAAGTTCTTCTAAAGCCGGAATATGCGACTCGGAGGGCAGCGCAGGTCAGAACGGTTATTTCCAGTCACAGAACAAAAGTATCCTTGGCCTCCAAAAATTAGAGTCTTTCATCAGATTTATGCCATTGCAAATCTGGAGAAAAAGTAGCAATAAAATGCCGCCACTCAAGCCTGTAGAGATGTGGCTTCTTAAAAAGCCACAAGTTAACCATTGAGAATCTCTTTTTCTAGATTCTTCTGACTGTATTTGAGTCATGAATTTCTTGGATTAACTCTCCAAATATTGATATCTATCCCATTGTTTCTGCTGTCTCAGGAGACCTCCAGACTCCGTTGAGCTTTTTGGGAAGCTCAGGGCTCATTCAGATGTGTGTTTAAATCGCACAGTGGCGGCATCGTGCGATTTAAAGCACCGTGCACTTCCGGGTTGGTGTGAATGCACCAATTCAGCCTAACGCGAACTGTTGGAGTGCGGTTTTAAAAGCTGCTCAGAGCAACTTTCAAAACCGCACTCCCAACAGTTCGTGTTAGGCTGAAATGTGCTTGGTCGGGGCATTCACACCAACCTGGAAGTGCGCGGTGCTTTAAATCGCACGATGCCGCCACTGCGGCTGTGTGATTTAAATGCACATCTGAATGAGCCCTGAGTCTTCCGACGGTTCCTTAATTTGAGGAAACTCTTTCGGCTGCGGCAGATGGGTGCAGAGTTTCCTTCCATGTTCAGCGTCAGAGGTGCATATAGTGCTGTATGCTTACAAAAATACTTGTTTGGCCAAGACAACAAAGGCCATGATCCTGCCAGCACACATCCTGGACCAGAGCTTATTTCATTGACCTCGGTGAGGTTACTTGTGTAAGGGCATTTGCATCATCGAAACCTTAAGGCATTGACTGTGCTATAGTACAGCTAACTGTTGTTATATAATACAAGATCATACTGTATTAGTGTACAATATAATATCAAATATATTTTGGGTTATTGCATGGTTCTCAATCATGCAAACCTTACTTGCCCGACTAATCCTTACGTTATTTACCCAAGCTATCCTCTCGAAATGAATAAGATACTAGGGCTTGCAAGCCCATCAAGCTACTTTGATTTACATCGGCTGATGTTCTGTCGACTAACACTACTTATTATGATAAGTTTGTTAGGAACTGATCTATTTTTGCATGTGAATCTCCTTACTCATTTTTTAATACTGTGCACTATGTTGCTTTTTTCAGATTCTTTGGTATTGTGCCTTTGAATAATCTCTTATTCCAGTTAAATCTCCTGGCTTTTTGGAGTGATTGTTGTACAAATTTAAAAAAACTCCCCTTAGTTTTACTTGGAGATGTTAGCTGTTTGGGTAAAAAATGTTTCCCAAATTTTTGCCAGAGAATTAATTTTCAAGATTTTCTTTGCTGTTAAAGTATACTTTTAGCCGTTTGTGTGCTGAGGATTGGAAGTCTCTGGATAGTGTGTGCCTCTTCCATGAAGGGTTTTTAAATGGGATTGCATCATTTCAAGGGGGGGGGGAAAGAGTGGATTTAATGGTAGCCAGTGTCTAGGGTTGTTTTCGTTTGCTGGAGATGGTTAACGAAACGCAGAATAATCGGCAAATGGAAAACCAAAGGAATTAAGTTTCATCAGGGTAAGCAAAAGGCGTCTGGCAACTGTGCTATAAAACCAGGGAGTTTACCAGTTTCAAAAGATGGTGATGAGGACTCTGATTTAGCAAATTGGCAGGGTAAGAAAAGGGAATTATATCAGTTGATATATAAAATCGAACCTTTTGGTAATCTTCTGGGTCCTACCTGAAGTAATAGTTTGAAAAATGGAGCCAACTTTTTGAATTCTCGAATTTTATATTAACACCCACTAGGAGAACACTTTATCAAGATGAGAGAAAAAGAGATTTTTTTACTTTCCCATTAAACAGATGTTTTATAATAATGAAAAGGCAGTTAAAATATGTGTGCAATCCTGCTAACACTTATTCAAGCAAGTAACCTTACAATTTGGATAAGTCCTGTTGATGTTTGAATGCTTAAGGCTGGGTTTTAAGCTGGCGTAAATTTGGATGTCCCAGCTGAGGACTGATCCCTTACTATGCAAACTAATCAAAGTTACACAATGCTCAAATATAAATTTCTGCTCTCGTTTGAAGGTCTGATTTTACAAACGCTTGTGCATGTGAGTGCCGCGGGAGTTTTCATAAATGAAAGACGTTGCTTTTGAAAAGCTGTTTCAAAAGCCAGCTGTGTTTGAAAGCAAGACGTCGTATGGGAGCATGGTACATTTTCTCCGTAGCAAAGATCCACTTCAGTAATCGTGAGCAAATGTGTACAGCATGTTGTTTAATTTATATTGGATTGTAGTCTCATGGTGAAATTCTGACTCTGTGGCAAACCCCTCATTGACTTTGTTGGGGTCAGGATCTCACTCTTAAACTATGTTGCCCAGTGAGTAAAGGGTATGGAATAGCAGCTTAACCCCTGTGTTAAATATGCTTGCAGATTAGAAAGTGAAATAACCAGAATGGGTGTGAGAAAAACCTAGGACACTTTAGATTAATTTCCCTGTTTTGTCCACTATTAAGATTACAAAACATCTTAGAAATGTGAAATTCTTAGTGCTCTTTGATCTCCCTGGAAGACCCTGACAGAGAAACTGTAAAGCAGATTATGAAATGCATCAGCCTGCATCTCTGTTCTGGGTTTTGAATAGTACACGTCAACAGACCGGGTAAGGTGCGCGATACAGCGGTTGTTAAGCAGAGTGTTTTAAATACAGGATTAATTTGTTTACTTGCATCTCGGACTCAAAGCTTTATTTTTCCTAGTACACTGAGGTAGTTTGGATCCAGAGCAGGGAGTGTACAGTAACTCTGTTGCAGTTTAATCTTACCTTAGAACTGTGCAAACAAGAGCAAAGAACGTGTTTTAGAATACGACACAGCTGTTAACCATGGAGTCCCGAAAGTGGTGCGCTTCAGAATGAAATGGACAAGAAATGACTGGCTAATGCAATCAGATGGCAGGAGTGATTTTCAGTGTGGCATGCGAAAAAAATCAAAGACCATTTCATCTAAATTCAATTTCAGGTCTACCTTTCCGTTGCGCTGGAGCTCTTTGGAGCTGCCAAGAATCCCCCCCCCCCCCATTTCCCCCCTTAAGACATCCACTATGTGAATCCCCACAGGGGAACCTGTGCTTTCTGTGTGTAGAATCCGTGCTCTGCAGGCAGAAATCTCCCACCCTGTATACTGTGGTTGGTTTGGTTTTATTAAACCATTATTCGTCATTGAAAATTATTTGGGGGGAAAATGCTGCTCTAGGAAATAGATTGAAATCCTGTTGTGTGTGGTGTTTCTTTGTGTGCATTTTCATCTGGTCTTGTTTGCATTTAGGAATTAGAAGAACTTGTACGAACCACTGAAAAGTCCTGTGCTTGTTCCATCTGATCAATCAGTGCATTTACATAAATACTCTTATGTTTGATGAAATTGATTGGCCTTTTATATTTTGATGCCTGAATGGTTCTTTGATGGTTTTACATGGTTTCCTAATAAAAAGCATTGCAATGGCATAAATCTGATGAATGCACTAAAGGTATTTGTTTCAAAGATCGCTGGACTTTTACTTTCGAAAGGTATTTACGGTGGTGGAGGAAGGATAATTTGAGCATATTACTGTACAGCCGTCTTTGTGTAATAAGAGGGAGAATGAATAACTCTCTCAGTGCTTGCATTTTGAACCAAAGGGGGGAAAAGGCTCTAAGTAGACATCATCAAATACTGTAAAACTAACTTTTTAATGTAGATCGCAATTGTTGTTTTAAGCTCTTATGGGGCTTGAGATTTGGTTTATTTTGGAATGTGGCTGAACTATATGAAATGCGTCTCTGGGGGCCTGGTATTTTAATACCTAGTAGAAGTTTGTATAATAGTAGATGATGTATTTTGCCTGCCTTCCAACAATGTAAATAAATTACACGTGCTGGTTAGGCTAGAGTATCGGATGTGTAAATCAAAGCTGTTTTTTTTAATTTTATTTTATTTAAATTAATACTTTGCAACTGAACATTTTAATTTTTAAAAAAGATTCTATAGATCTAGAAGTGCAAGATTACATGTGATAACACTATAATTAAATGACTTCCTGGCAAAAACTTGGAGGCCCTCAACTTACTGCAAATAGGTGCCAGTGATTCATAGCTTTTTCACAATTTGCTGTGGTTAAGTATCTTAAATGCTGGAGTCAACATGCCCTCAGGCAAAGAAAGATAATATAATTCTAAGTGTATCGTAAAAATGAAATTGGATAGGCTTAGAGAGTGGAAGCCATCTAACTCTTACTGCAGTAAATAGAAAAAGCCAATAAATGTATTAATTTTGTAGCATTTCCCCCCCCCCCCCACTTGTTGGCATGGAAAACACAATGGTCATAAGATGCTTCAAACAAGCAACAAAATTGCTCCCTGAGACAAATGTGCTGTTAAATACTTGGAGCCTGATTCCTTTGTAATAAGTTTAAATATTAATTCTGTGGAATGTCAGATGCCCCAAGCTAGACATTAATGATCTGGAGTTTCAGATATCTAGAAGTTGGTATATGAAACAGGATATTTAACAGAAAGAGAGATGAGTAGCACGTTTTCAGAACTATTAGACCTCAGACTAGCATGGTGGTGCCTATTAATATTATTTTTTTTAGTTCTAAAATAAAGAAAATTGTCCTATGTGTAGAAGGCTTAAGGAGCTTAGATTTAATTATTAATTTGAAAGGTTAGCGGAGAGTTCTTGTGTATTTAATTTTGGATCTGCTTGTTTTGGTCTCTTCCTCTGTGTCCTTTCTAAAGCAGCTGGCTTTAATTTAACCTCAGTCCTACACTTGAAGGCAAATGATCAGTCAGTTGCTTATGCTAAGTTGGACCAAGCCTGTGCTACCCAAAAAAGAACACACAATACTGTGACTGGAATGATGTGTTGGAGAAAGGGTCTCCAGTCCAAAAGGCACCTTCTCACCTTTCATTAGGCAAACCTTGTCCTCTTCCTTCCCTGAAAACATCAGGTCAGGTGAAATAGTTGGTGGGACACAATGGCACGTTGAATGCTAGGACTTATTGGAACAAATATGGAAAATATCAATCTAGTTCCAGTGTGCTCACCCCTTGAATACTTGTGCGCTGTTTGGTCATCTCATCTCAAAAAGAGATGGTAGGACTGGAATAAAGTACAGAGATGAACAACCATGACCATCAAGGGCATGGTACAGCTTCCATATGAGAAGTTCAAAAGATTCATTTTGAGGTACTAACTCAATTTGTGCAAACGTTGTAGCCACAAGCATCGTAATCCCAGCACGATGAAGGCAGAGATTACAAGGTGCTTCACTTGGTCACCTAGAAGTCTTGCTTTGGGATGGTTGCGCTACTGTCGGGACCTGTGGCAGCTGCGAGACGACTAAAAACTCTGGTCTGCTGCATGCAGAGGAAGGAGCCGTAGCTTAATTCTACCCTGGGAAAACAGACACAGTGCAACACTATTTATTGATTTATTTATTTAAAATTTATATCCCGCCCCTCCTGCCCTCAGGGCAGCCCGGGGCGGCGAACAACATTCAATAAAAATATAAACATTTTAAAAACAATTTAAAATTACAATATGTGGGGACAAACCCCACCTCTACGCCTCGCCAAAAGCCTGACGGAACAGCCAGGTCTTACATACACGCCGAAACAGTATGGCAAGATGTCAGAAGTGCCATTTTGAGTTAGACCAATGGTCCACTGAGCCCAGTATCCTGTCTCCAACTGGCCACGTTTTTGTCGCCTTGAAAAAAGTACACGACAGGTCATAGTGGAATGATCCATTCCCTGCTATTTACTTCCAGCTCCTGACAGTCAGAGGTTATGTCTCCTGACCAACTTGACTAATAGCCATTTAATTATTTAAATTTATACCCTGCCCTTCCCTAAGACTGAGAACATCTTGCAGCATATAAAAACATATCCCCTTAAAAATCCCACACAATCTCCTACTCTTCCCCACCCTTCCCCTATCCCGGCTTGCCAAATGCTTGGCCAAAAAGAAAGTTCTTCCATGGCGTCCGGAAAATACTCAGTCTCGAGTTCCGATGAACCTCCAGGGGAAAAGAGATGCACAACCCGGGGGTGGCAACTGAGAACGCTCGCCGTATGAACCTGATTAGCAGGTGGTACCTGCAAGAGAGCGCTCCTGGCCAAGCTCAGGGATTGCAGTGGTGAATAGTGGGAAAGGCGGGTCTTTCAGATACTTGGGGCCCAGGCTGTTTAGGGTTTAAAGGTCAAAAACAGCACCTTAAATTACTGCCAGGAAGCTAATGGGCCTATCCTCCAAGAACGTATCCAGTCCTTATTTTAAAACCAACCTATTACCTTTTCCTACTTCTCCAGTCTTCGGCCATTTCTGTTGGGTTTGCTAGAGCCTGGATTTAACTCCGGGGGTCTGCCCTAGGAAGCTGTTGGAGCAACCAGAGTTGTTTTCTGCTCTGCGCCTGTCTAGGACCTTGCTTGCCTGCTGTCCCATTTTCATTCCACGCCTTGCTCCTTTCCTGGTATCTGGCCTGGTGTCCATCCATCTACTCCATTCTGCACCGTGTCTGTGACCCCTGTCTTGGTCTGAGTCTCCTTGCTTTTCAGACCAGCTTGCCTGCTGACCCAGCTCTTTGACTCAACCCTTGGCATTGACTCTTCCAGTTTGCCTTGGCTTTTCACTTGGCTTGGCCCTGACGACGTTCCTTGCTTGTTCCTCCTGGCCTCGTTGGTCTGCGGTCAGGCTCGGGCCCCAGCACGTCAGTTTAACAGCAGGATCGGAGAGCTACTAATCCAGCACGACTTCCTCGGGATATGAGAAAGTGTTATAGAGTTCTGTTGTTGCTTCAGAAAAAGCTACAAAGGGGAAGAACATGAGTAGCCAAGCAAAGGAGGCAGCAAGGTGTTTTATGGACAATAAGAGGGTTTTGACGTCATGCAGACACTTCTGGGACAGCAGGGAGATAGTTTTGCTGCCTCAATAACATGGGTTTCCAGAAAAAAATTAAAGTAAGAAAGTAACTGTCAAAATACGGATTCAGGGAAAACTGAACTACTGGGTCATTTCTAGGGGTGGGACATCAGCGCAAATACCGGGTACCGGTTTTACCGGTTCCTGGATTTAAGAATACCGGCTTACCGGTACCGGATCCTTTCCATTGATTTCAATGGGGAACTGTCCCCATTGAAATCAATGGGAAAAAACAAAAACCTCCCCCCTCCCCGAGTCCAGGCTTCAGCACACTACTAGGCCTTCCGGGGAACTTCCGGGTTAGGGTTAGAGCTCAAGGTAAGCGATACCGCAATACCGGCAGTATCGGATATTGGATGATCCGGTAGTCCCACCCCTAGTCATTTCCAGCAAAGAAAATAACCTTGAGTCTAAATGAGACCTCCATCATGAGTGGTCAACCTACAGTGTGCTGCCATCTTAGCTACTTGAAGAAACTAGTCCTTCAAATATTGGTACTCAAAAGAAATCACCTATGGTCAAGGACCCGTGTTTTCCCCATTGGTGAGGAAAACACAGTGAACACGAGGTCCTCCCTACTGTCTGTCTGAAGCTCTGGAAGAAATGCTACTTGCATTCATCACTCTGTATATTACTCCATCGGGTTGTAGGTGTTCTTCTGGTATCTAGCAAGACTTCCTACTGTACCCATCATCATGTAACATGTTAATGGATTTTCATCTCTGGAAAGACCAAGATCATGGAAATAATGCATTATTGACTCTTATTTTGAAGGATGCATTTTAACATTCATTCACCATGTGAGGTGGTTTTATTCTTAGAAATTAAAAACAGCTTTCAAAAAAACAACCACCAAAACAAACCCTCTCAGACTTCTCTTGGACATGTTGTAAATTATGAATACAGTAAAACTATGACTAAGCTGATGTCTTTTAATTGGGACAGACGCTCATCTCCTGTGGCGTCTCAATAAGGAAAGTTCGACTGTGTTATGTACTTTAGTATATGAGGCGGATTCCCAGTGCCTCCACTCATGACGGAGGTCTCGTTTAGACTCTGTTTATTTTCTTTGGTGGAAATGACCCAGTAGTTCAGTTTTCCCTGAATTCATAATTTGAGCATTACTTTCTTCCTTCCCTACCTCTGGTTTCCTCTTGGGGACTCTTTGCCTTTTGTCCTGCTATTTGTACTATGGGGTTTTATGAAAGGTTGTGAAAAGCTTTAATATCCCACTTTTCTGGTCTCTCTTGACTTGGGAAACTCCCAAATGTGCCTATTCATTGATCTCACATAGCTGATACTGTAGAAAGGTGGTTCTCAAATGTTTTGTCTGTGTGACTCTATTTTGTCACTTGACGTACAATCTCATGATCCCAGACACCAACAAAGACTCACAAAGAATGTCTAATATCGTCTGAAATCGTGATCTCATCCACAGATGACAGAAAGAGGTTGGACAGCCATCTGCTAGGTATGACGTTGAAGCTGTAGTTCTCCTTCATCCAGACGGGGGAGTTGAATTAGATGATCCTCAGGGTCACTTCCAACTCTATGGTTCTGTGAATGAATTGGGATCCTGGCCCATAATTTGGGAACCTCTGTGAAAATTCTGAGACGGCACAGAATGGAAAATGGACAAAGCGATGGAAAAGCAGAGCGGAGTAGCCAGTGACGAATTGCGGGGTGTGTTTAATGTTCACGCCAATGCTTGGGCGTGGAGATTGTAAATTTTACGTGCCAAACAACTGGGAAATGTTTGATGGCACTCGGAGGACAGGCCACTGCTAACACAAGATTAACTGTTGGGGATAGAAGATGCCAGCCATTGTTCTAAAGAAGGCAACAGCATTGTTGATATTTAATTAGGATAATAATTCATTCTGAATCATTCTCACAGCAGCCTTTCTTCCAAAGATGAAGATACATGGGGGAGACACAAAAAAAACCCCTCCCAGTACTCCCAGCCTGTGATGATCATGCTCCAAATCCTGAGATTTCAGACTGGGGACAGCTACTGGCCATGGAGCGTGTGATCCTGTCCTGATGGAAGTCAATGACCCAGCTCCCATTGACTTTACTGGTTGAGGATTACATCCCAAAGTTTTGAATCAATGAAGGGCACTTCTTAGGCGAAGAATAGGCTAGAGAAACGAAGATTAAAGGGGGATGTGATTGCGGTTTTCCAAAAGAACCCTCCCCCCCCCAAGTGAAAATGTTGTTGTTCACTGTTGCATAAGGTAGAACAAGAGTAAATGGGCTTAAATTGCTGCAATGCANATAAGATAACCCATTCAGGCTGCTCCCGCTCCCCTGGTGACCTCAGGCTCTTGATTGGCCAGCTAGTCTGCATCGCCATTGGCTGCCACGGGGGATATAAGGAAGGCAGCAGGATCGGGAAGCTGTCTGTGCATTGCTGCCATTACCTTGCTGTGTGATCCGGAACCCTGGCCGCCTCTATGTGGTTTCTAGTGCCTGCTCCACCCTTGTTCTTGTTCCTGTGTTATGCCTGCTACCCGCCCTGCTCCAACCTCCTGCCCTTGGGATCTTGCTTCTTGAGTCCTCAACACTGGTTCGTCTGGCTCCTGATTTGGTTTTTGATGGCTTGGCTTGGCTTGGCCCTGGCCCTGCTCCCAGCTCACCTCAAAGTTTGGATTAGGGTTGCCATACCTCCCTTTTAATCCAGGATGTTTATGAAAACTACATGGTGCAGGGCTGCATTGGTTCCTATGCAGCCTTGCTTTGGAACCAATGCAGCCATGTACCCTGTGTTTTTCATAAGCATTCCGGATTAAAGGGGAGGTATGGCCACCCTAGTTTGGATGCACTTTTGACCACTTGGCCTGGCAGTGATTACAATCGGAACCTCATCCCCCCCGATCCTGGTACCATCAGTGCTGGTGCCAGAGCCATCCCTGGGGAGAGGAAGTTGTCAGCGCATGCACATTAGTCACGCCAGGGCTCTTACCACCCTAAGATAGCCGGGGTGGGAACTGAAGCCACCTGCCTTGTGTCAGCCTGCAATGAGCATGTCCTGAGCTGCAGTCACCTCGGCACTGTACAATCCCTGTCTCTTATACACATCTAGATGTGTATAAGAGACAGGTGTAGGGTACAGTGGATCCTGCATAATGGCAGGAGTGGGGGGACCAGGGTAGAGATAAGTTATAGGATTCTTTCCAGTTCTATTGCTCTGTGATTCTAAGGTTAAACAAAGGAGATGAGGTGGCCAAATGGTGCTAGAGGTGACTCCAAGGGCCAATGGGTGCAGCATTTGAAAGCAAGAGGAGGCATAGGGGGATGCAACAGCTTAGGAAGTGAGAGTGTGAGCAGCACAGAAAGCTGCACTGGTTGGGTGATGCGTGTGAACGAAGGGTCTTGCTACGATCCAGCCCAAGACAGCTTGGGTAAATGAATAAAGAGGAGCTTGCAAGACATCAGCAGTGTGCACTTTCCACTGGCACTGGTGTGAACTGGGGACAGACATCTGCTTGGAGTCCCTCCTACCAGGAACTTGGCAGCACTCCAGGTGAGGACTAGGAAGCCAAAGCTCAGTAAGAAACCAGAGGTCATGCCAGGCCAAGAATTGGGAAGCCAGAATCACACCATGAGCTGGTGGCCAGAGCTGAAGTCAGTAGCGAAAGTCTAAAGATCGTGCCAAGGTGGAAGCAGACAAATCAAGCCAGAGTGGGGATTGGAGTCGGGGCAAGGGGAGGACCAGGCTAGAGGCAGGAACGCAGTGGGTACAAGGCAAGGATGAAGGAGGGGCAAGGCAAGGCAGAAGTGAGGAGCAACACCAGGGATCAAGTAACCATTGTGGTGCTCAGATCACTTCCTGTTTTCTGCATGGGACAGCCAATCAGAAGCCTGCAGGAGGGTGTGGCTTCTAGAGGGCAGTGGTGCTGATAGGCTTGTGGCCAGCTCTTTGGTAACAGTGTGCTCAAAGCACTCTCTGGGGCCCTACACACCTAGGCTTGAGACCAGAGGGTCCTGCCACCACCCCAAGATGCTCCAGAGCCAGTACTGGCTACTAATAGCTTTTCAGGCACAACTCAGGGTGCTGGTTTTGACTTAAAGCCCTAGACAGCCGGGGCTCTATACATCTGAAAGGCAACCTGCCTTCCGTGCCTGCCGCTAGGAGACCCATCCCATTGCCTGCGTGACACAGGTAGAGGTGGACGCAACAGCCGTGTGAGGTTGGCCCTACTGGGTCCCATGAAAGCCTGGGCCTTGGGGCAGTGGCTCCACTTGCCCCATCTGTAGCTATGCCCCTGCAGCTCTCTGGGGAGCCATTCCTTGCCTCAGGGACCAGCTCCTTTGGTGGTAGCAGACCCCCAGGGCCAGTTCCTGCTTCGGCAACTTCTCCTCAGGAGCCTGGTTGGAGAGGGGGGAAATCAGTTTTGTCAACAGCAGCAAGTTAAATACCCCGGCCTCTGCTTACAACCCCTCTGGGTTTGACTCTGTCTCCGGGTTTTGAGGTGTTGTGGTCACATCAGCAAGGGGGAGGACCATCCCTCTGCTCCACCCCTTTCGAGGTGTTGTGGCATTGTGATATTCTTCAGGGGATAGGGGAAAGAGGGTGGAAGAGTCCTGCGGCCCCTCCTCCTTTGACTCAAACAAGTCAACCCTAGGCCTTCCCCATCTTAGTGGAAGGTTTCGTGATTCTCTGTCTCCCTCTAGTGAGAGCTCTGTGGAGATTAGAATTCTGCTTGAATTAATCCATGGGGCCATTTGGATTAATGGTCCCTCTCCCAGGGGCCATTTTGAAAATCAGTATAAGCTCCAAGGGCCACATAGAAATTGGAGTGTTTAAGAGGTACACTCAGGGTCCAGGTCATGGATCTGTCTCCGGGCTTGGGGGGAAGGGATCTGTCCCCTATCCTTGTGTGCCTGCCCTGATCTCTGCTCCCTTTCAGCGTTTAAAGGCAGGAACTGGATCTAGGAGCCAGATCCGGGAACTGGAAAAGGGCTGTGTTTGGCCCCTGGGCTGAGCTTTCCCCACTCCTGAATTTAACCCAGTGCCATTCTCTGAGATGTGGGGATGTGTGGGTCTCTGGAGCATGCACCCCTGCATTTACACCAGATGCTCCTCTGTGTGGACGATGGCTGCCCGTGAGTGGGAGCGTCTCGTGTCAAAAGGGTCCTCCTTGATGCATGGCCTACTTTCTGGATAAAGTTTTGAAATAATAGATTAAGATTTAATAATAATAATTGTATATTTATAGTGCATGCCAGTCCAATGGCGCTGGGAGTACTTTACAGCATAAAAATACAGTAAATATAAAACAATGTAAAATCGTTTGAAAAACCAATTTAAAAAGGGGACGGTAAAGCAGGAGGATGGAATACATTAAGGGGGAACCAGCAGTGCATCCTAAAATTTTATTTTATTTTATTTATTTATTTATTTCTTGGCATTTCTATGCCGCCGCCTCATGCCCACAGCATCTCGGGGCGGCTAACAATACAATAAAACAATAAATTACNAAACCCCAACCCTAACCTCCAATTCCCCCACCCCACCAATCTCCCCCATTTACTCCTCCCTCCCCCCCTCCCCTCCAAAGGCCTGGGCGAACAGCCACGTCTTGCATGCCCGCCGAAAAGCGAGCAGACCCGGGGGCCAGGTGGGCTTCCTTCAGAAGGGAGTTCCACAACCGTGGCCCAACCACCGAGAACGCCCTCTCCATGGTGGCCCCCCGCCCTACACGGGGGACCTCCAGATAGGCGCCCCCAGTGGATCAGAGGGCGCGGAGAGTCAATAAGTCTGTAGGTGCTTTAGGAGGAATTGAGACGGACATCTGGAGGGAGGGAGTTCCACACTGAGGGATGATTCAGACGTGCGCTAAAGAGCACTTACAAATGCCGGCGGCGGGATGCGGATGTGAAGAGTGCTTGCTGCTGTTGATGTCTGAAAGGCTCCGTGCGCATAATTGAAGCTTGTCGGCGCACTAACGAGTGTGCCCTATGGACCTGAAAAAACCAGGTTGGTAGAGCGTGCTTGACAAGCTTCGGTGGCGCGCATTCGTCACATTCGCATCCCACCGCTGGCACTTGGGGGCCCGCCACAGCAAAGGCCTGGTTGTGCGCTGACTTTAGGTGTGATTGCGAGATCCCCAAATAAATGTGTTGTTTGTTAATAAAAGCTCAGGACAATAAAAACATCTTATTAAAACAAATTATGTATATAAATCAAAACCCTGTCGGCAAAAGCCCGATTGTCTGCCAACTTAAGGCACGATGGCGAGATTCCCAAATAAATGTATTATTTGTTAATAAAGGCGCAGACTGGCTCAGGACAATTAAAAACATCTTATTAAAACAAATCATGTCTATAAATCAAAATCCCAACTCTTCCTCCTCGCCCCCACATGGGGTCCCCCTCCAAACCCATACCCTGCCATCGCACAGTGGGTTAGCCCTAGATCTCTCCCCCCTTCCTGCCTGCACAATTAAATAAACCCCAAATACAAACAATTTTGTAAACCTCCCACCCTCTCACTTATGCCTAAATGAACTCCACTCCCACTGTCACCCCTTCTTTTTCCAAGAAACCTACCTAAAAACAAAGAAACAGTGGGGTTTAAATAATTATGTACTTGGAGGGGAGGTTCGGGGAGGCCCTTTTTATAGCTGAAAAATCCCATTGACTTAAATTGAGGGATTGTTCCTCCTTAGGAAAGCTGACTTCATTCGTTTGGGCGCACGGAATTACTTGTTCTCCAAAATGTGAACCTTCCCTTTCCCCCCCCCCCAAGCCCGCCCAGCGACTGTGACATGCTAAGGTAGCTGTTCCAGCCAGCCGTGTGGCCGTCCGTCTGGCCCGATGTTTTCTTTCTGCGGGGAGACTGAAAGGCTAACTCACACACGCCGCCGTCGTTAGAAGCCTCTATTAGTCACACATTTTTAAGACATTCCGAAATTGCCCTGCGCTCCCTCCTGAGCTCGTCTGTTGCTCCAAGTGATTCAACGTTTTGCAAACTCTCCCTTGGATTTGATTTACCTCTTGGTCCCTGGCACTTGTTGTTCCTGGCAAATGCCGATCCAGTTTCATTAAAGAGAAATCTGTTTTGCAGCCACGTGCCTCCGATCTGCTGCGCTTCCAATCATGGATGGCCGGTTTCCTTATTTCCTGCGTTGTAGAAAACTGGAGAGACTGTTAGGCCAAAACAAACCTGCGCAGAGTCCCTGTGTGAAACAGTGGCTTGGGGGTGCAAGCAACGGGTCAGGTTTCAGGACCCTCTTGCCTCAGTTGGGAAACCCACTGGCTGACACAAATTCAACCACAACTCAGTTGAGCTTGATGGCTCGTCAATGTTAAAAGATTTATACCTGTGGCTCTTTCTCCTCCTGCTGGTGCCTTGTCCAAGAACAGATCTGATTCTGGGGGTTTGCTTAGCAGGGCTCTGTTGCCACAGTTTGCTGTTATGCTATAGGACGTGATATATTTAGCCCAACCGCTTTCTCGCTTGACCAGACTGCGTGGGTGGAACGGCACATCCACCCTCATGAGTGCAATAGACTCAGAGCAAACGCTCCTAGGATTTCTACCAGAAGGCCAATTAATTTATTTATATAGTGCCAGCAATGTACCTGGCACTGTACAATCCATAGTCAGAGACAAGTCCCTACCCCTAAGGGGCTTACAGTCTGAGAGACAAGGAAGGGGGCATACGAGGGAGAGGTAAATATCAGGAAAGACAAGAGGACATTCATGAGGTTGAGAAGTTGCAGGCTGACGTGCTTCGCGTAGTTACAGGGAATTAGGTTCTGAGGGAGAGGATGCAGTATCACTCGTGACAAGCTAGGGAAGGTCTGATGGAGGAGGTGGCTTTTCAGGAGGGATTTGAAAGTTGGGAGGGAGGGAGCGGAGCAAATGTATCCAGGGAAGGGAGTTCAAGGCGTGAGGGGCAGCAAGGGAGAAGGGGTGAAGATGTTTAGAGGAGCAAGGGGTTTGCGAGCAGGCAAGGGTGGGGGCGGAGGAGGAGTGAAGCTCCAGGGCAGGAGTGTGGCGGGATATAAGAGCGGAGAGAGATGTGGGAGCAACACCATGAAGAGCCTTGAAGGTGAAGCCCAGGAGCTTGTGCGGAATGTGTTCCTGTAGTGGGAGCCAGTGCAGGGCGGAGAGAAGGGACTGTCCATGGTCAAAGCGACGGGCAAGGTGGATGATTTTGGCTGTGGAGTGTTGAACGGAGATGAGGGGGGCCAGATCAGAGCAAGGGAGGCCCATAAGGAGGGAGTTGCAATAGTCAAGGCGAGAGATGACTAGAGCGTGGACTGGGGTTTTTGTGGCGGCAACAGTGAGGCAAGACCGGATTTTAGCAATATTGTACAGAGCAAAGCAACAGGATTTAGCAACAGTCTGGGTCTGAGACTTAAAGGAGAGGGAGGAGTCAAAGATGAATCCCAGGCTACGGGCCTGAGGGACAGGCTGGATGGTGACTCCCTCAATGGAAATTGACAGGGAAGTAGAAGGGGAGCATTTTGGGGGGGGGGGGAAATGAGGAGTTGAGTCTTGGCCATATTCATCTTGAGTTCACGACGAGACATCCAAGCAGAGATGCCAGCAATACGAGTCTGGGTGGAGTGTGGGAGTGGAGAGAGAGTTGCGTGTTCTCAGCATACTGGTGATACTGGAAGCCATGGGTTTTAGTGTGTTTACCCAGAGAAAGAGTGTGAAGGGGGCCCAAGACAGAGCCGTGGGGGACTCACACAGAGAGGGGAAGCGACGTAGAGGAGGTACCAGCAAGAGAAACATTGAAGGAGCAGTTCAAGAGATATGAAGAGAACCAGTCGAGAACAGTGTCCCGGAAAGCAAGGGAGCGTAACAAATCTATGAGGAGGCCATGGTCGACCGTGTCAGAGGCGGCAGAAAGATCGAGGAGGACAAGAACAGAGTAGAGGCCCTTAGACTTAGCTAAGAGAAGGTCACTGGTTATTTTGGCGAGGGCAGTCTCAGTCGAATGGAGAGGGCGGAAAACCGATTGGAGGGGGTCAAGGGAGGAATTTGAAGAGAGGAAGTTCAGTGTGTGTGTATGTGTGTGTGTGTGTGTGTGTGTACACACGTACACGTGTACACACACACACAGCTCACTCCAGGAGCTTGGAAGTGAAGGGTAGGAGTGAAATGGGGTGATAGCTGGAACGGTGAGAGGGGCCAAGGGTAGCTTTCTTAAGGATAGGGAAGACGGTAGTGTGATTCAAGGCCAATGGAAATGACCCAGTAGAGAGGGAGAGATTGATGATGCGCGGCAGCGAAGGTGCAGCAGTGGGGGCAATCGACGTTAGGAGGCGAGAGGGGATGGGGTCGAGAGGGCAAGTGGATCGGTTGGATGAAGAGAGTTCATTTCACTCTGAACTGTCACCACTTTATTTTTCGGTGGTCTCAATGCTTTCTATCAGCGCTTCTTAAATTTTTTAGACCTCCCCACTTTCCTTTTCTTCTTAAAATTTGAGCTTCCCCCCTACGCATTCCCACCTTGCTTCCTCTCTCATCACCCTGTCCTTCTCCCCCTTCTCTCTCTCTTACCCTTGCTATCCCGCCATTTTTGAAATTGCCCCTAGCTCAGAGTAGAGGAAATAGTTTGCTTTTCATGCCACTTCCGCCCCCCCACCCCTCCAGTCACCTTTCATGCTCCTTTTAGAAGGGGATTCTCTTGAATTCTGAGAACCCCATGTTTATATACCAACTGTTGACCTTCCATGCCTTCTAAACAGGATGGGTGAGGGCAATTGCTCCAGGCCTTTCCTTTCCTATAGGGCCTCGTACTTCTGCGGCCTTGTGACACTCAAACCTTGCTGACTAAACTACCTGCTGGCTCTGACTGGCTTGAGATACATATTTCCATCTTCTCATCCAGCACGTTGTCTTGGGCAGCAGTGCTTTCCCAGATGGCTCCTTGTTGAATATCTTTTGTTCCTGTGACCCTGCCCTGGACCTCTAGTCTTGCCTGCCTTCCAGCCCTGCTCGTAGCTCTGCCTTGACTCCTCATCCTGAACCCCATGTTGAAGAGACATCCTGGCTTCTTCCCTTGATGCTTCCTCTGACTTGCCCTCTGCCGGTGATACTGTGCCTTGGACTGACCCCTGGCTCTGACCTCCTGCCTGAATTCTGACCTGGATTTAGCCTGTCTCACTTCTGATCCGGATGCCCTGGGTCTTGGCCCCAATCCTGACATCACTTATGGTGGCTTTGATCCTTACCCCTACTTATCAGGCCCTGATCTGGAGGGGGGGTCATCTGCTCATGACCTTGTCCTAGCAGTACTAATACATGTGAACAGGGTTGTTTTCCATGTTCTTGATATGGGCATGGAAATGCCTCTGTAACCCTCCGTCACTATGTAGCCCCAGTCCTAGCTCACTGGTTCTTAAAGTTTTTTGAAGTGCAACCCCTACCCTCTGTTTGTCTGTGGTAGTTGATATGGGTGTGTCCCCCACACACCCATCACACACCTTGCTTCCTTCCTTCCCGTCACGTTGTTGCTTCCCCTTTCTCTTGCCTTTGTTCTTTGATTCTCTCTTTCCCCTGCCTCCCTATTATTTTGGAGATTCCACCTAGCTTACTGAGAAGGTGGAACTAGATCAGAGGTGGGAAAATGGCATCTCAGGATCCGCATGCGACTCTCTCCAGAAACAACTGTTTGGGGGAGTGTCCGTGCAGATCCCTCAGGAGGAAGAGAAGCGGAGCTGCTGTTTCTGCTGCCACTATTGCCTCCTAGGGGGCCGTGCGGGGTAGTGTGCCGTGCGCCATTATTGTTGCTAAAGCCACCGGGAACATCTGAGCCAGAGCTTTGATGTGTGGGGGTGGTGGAGGTGGGGGAAGCCATGCTGCCCAGTCCCTGGGATTGGGGGAAGCCGATGATCAATGTTGAGTGTCTTTTGTGGCTCTCGGTGACAGGAAAATGTCGATATGGGCGTGGGAAGCTTTTGGGCATGGAAACCTTGCCCACTCCTGGACTAAATGCTTGCCATCTGGGATCCTTCTTGCACCTCCCCACCCCCCGGTTTGAGAACCTACATCCTGGCCGACCGCCACCGGGAGTTGGTGGGGTCAGAACCTACCTCCTGGCCGACTGCCACCGGGAGTTGGTGGGGTCAGAACCTGCCTCCTGGCTGACCGCCACCGGGAGTTGGTGGGGTCAGAACCTGCCTCCTGGCTGACCGCCACCGGGAGTTGGTGGGGTCAGAACCTACCTCCTGGCCGACCGCCACCGGGAGTTGGTGGGGTCAGAGGAGCTTGCGTGATCCTTTTTTTCCTTTTGGTGTTTTCAAAGGTCAGAGGGGGTCCCAGCCCGGAGGTTGAGCCTGAGGAAACACAGTTAATCAAGGAGGAAGATTTAATTTTTTTTGCAATGTGCATGGAATAACCCACATGTGATTCATATTATGAAACTTGTGTAAAGTTACCTAAACCCAAACTTGAATGATTGTTTAGGCACGACTCCACTAAACAAGCGCAGTTGGGAGGAGTGTTGGCAAGCCGTGTTTGCCGTTGGAGGGTCTTGGCTCGCACGAGCTTGGTGTCAATCTCCAGAGTGAGCTTGCAAAGGAGAATAACGTGGCGGTGAGGAGAGGAACTGGAGAACTGAGCAGAGGCACATGGGTACATTGCCCTGCTGAACCCAGTGGGGGGAGAGAGTGGAAAGGTGGAAGCGTGCTGGCGGAGAAAGGGGGATAGAAATAAAAGAAACTGGCACCGTGTAGATGGTGCCCACGTCCTCTGTTGGTATGGAAGAACTTCACCAACCACATGCAGACAGGCTCATAGGGAAGCAGAGAGAGAATATGGAGCTCTGTGCTTTATAGCGAAAGGCAAACAAATAAAATAATGCACTCTCTTTGCATAACTTAGAATAAGAGAATGCCATAGTTGGAAGGGGGCCTCAAGTGTCATCTAGTCTGACCTCCTGCTTGGAACCAGGATGACTATCTTGACGGCCTCTCTGACAGGTGAAAAAAACCCTCCAGTGGCAGAGAAGCCTACGACCTCGCTAGGCAAATGGTTCCATTGCTGAACAGCCTTGTTCTTAGGAAGTTTTTCCTGATATCTAACAAAAATCTATCTTCCTGTAACTTGAACCCATTATTTCTAGTCTTGCCATCTGTAGCCATGCAGAACAGTTCCTTGCCCTCTTCTTGGTGGCTGCCCTTTAGACGTCTGAAGACTGCTGTCCTGTCTCCCCTTAATCTCCCCTTTGCTAATCTAAACACACTCAGTTCCTTCAACCTTTCCTCATAAGACTTGCTTTCCAGACCCTTCATCATTTTTGTTGCCCTCCTCTGAACCCGCTGCAGTTTCGTCAGTCTCCTTAAAATGAGGTGCCCCCAAAACTGGGCACAGTACTCCAAGTGAGGGGTCACCAGTAGGGTGATAAGATAACCCATTCAGGCTGCTCCCGCTCCCCTGGTGACCTCAGGCTCTTGATTGGCCAGCTAGTCTGCATCGCCATTGGCTGCCACGGGGGATATAAGGAAGGCAGCAGGATCGGGAAGCTGTCTGTGCATTGCTGCCATTACCTTGCTGTGTGATCCGGAACCCTGGCCGCCTCTATGTGGTTTCTAGTGCCTGCTCCACCCTTGTTCTTGTTCCTGTGTTATGCCTGCTACCCGCCCTGCTCCAACCTCCTGCCCTTGGGATCTTGCTTCTTGAGTCCTCAACACTGGTTCGTCTGGCTCCTGATTTGGTTTTTGATGGCTTGGCTTGGCTTGGCCCTGGCCCTGCTCCCAGCTCACCTCAAAGTTTGGATTAGGGTTGCCATACCTCCCTTTTAATCCAGGATGTTTATGAAAACTACATGGTGCAGGGCTGCATTGGTTCCTATGCAGCCTTGCTTTGGAACCAATGCAGCCATGTACCCTGTGTTTTTCATAAGCATTCCGGATTAAAGGGGAGGTATGGCCACCCTAGTTTGGATGCACTTTTGACCACTTGGCCTGGCAGTGATTACAATCGGAACCTCATCCCCCCCGATCCTGGTACCATCAGTGCTGGTGCCAGAGCCATCCCTGGGGAGAGGAAGTTGTCAGCGCATGCACATTAGTCACGCCAGGGCTCTTACCACCCTAAGATAGCCGGGGTGGGAACTGAAGCCACCTGCCTTGTGTCAGCCTGCAATGAGCATGTCCTGAGCTGCAGTCACCTCTGGCCAGTCCAAGGCAGTCCATGAGATCCTTGCTGGTTGACGGGTCTGTTGGTCCCAGACATCTGGGAATTGCTGCCCTAAGGTACACTGCAGAGAGGCCAAGCCCCAGATACCCGGTATCTTTCCCCTTCGCTTTGAAATGAGATGCCCACGGACAGCTACTCTTGCTTCCCTTGGAGGAACCATTCCCAGTTCAGGACCCTCCCAATGGCCACATGGAACTCTGGGGCCCCAGAGTTCCATATATGCAAATTAATTTGAGTTCTAGCCAACCATGGCTTGAGGAGGTTGGCCTTGGCTCCTAAGGTCTCCTCGGTAGACAATCCAGCACACAGCTTCTCTCCATGGGTAGAACTACTGTGTGGAGGTGCCATGCTCCATTCTCAACACTAGCCCTACTTCATGTGGTGTTTGGACTTGTTAGCATTCAGGCCGGCAGTAATTGTGCCTGGTGCTCGAGCCAAGGTGGTGATTTCCACCCCTCCGCCCTGTTAATAACCGTTCATAACAGCTTCTCTGGGTTATGAGGGGTTTTTATAGCGCAGTTGCACGGTGGAGGAAACTGGTTCTCATTGTGCAGTTCCTGCTATCGGTTTCCACTCAGGAGCGGTGATATGATTTAACAGGTGCCTTAGAGGCAAAGCCCTTATTTAATCACCATCTACATATCAACATTATGTAAATTGAAATTGCTCGGGTACGCAATTAATTGCCAACATTTAAAACATTTTTTTGGAAAGCCTCTGACAATACCTGATGTTCCCATTTTAAGAGTCTCCAGGTCAAAGGACACACGTGTTTTTATTTTCTTATTTGAGGTATAATGTGTTCAAGGCAGATTTATGGCACAACCTTTGTTTATTGACTTGTTCTTTTCCACATGAAACTAATGGAACATGACAGACGATATTTATGAGGCATGTGTTTCCGATTAAATCACGTCGGACATTAAAAACCTGATAAAAGAGCATATTTTAAAGGCTGGCTTAATAGGAATGGAGGCAGCATTGATTGGAGAGTTGACACAGAACAAGACACATTGGCCTTTGAGAGAATATTTATAGGCCAAATAAGTGGTTATAAAATTGGGAATTTGTGTACAGAAAAGGGCTAATAAGCATTTGCTGTTTGGAAAGATTGCATTTTGGTTTTCTTGCTTTCTCTGTGATTGGCCGGATTGTCTGATCAGCTTTAAAGCGGATTTCCTCAGTGGGAGCTTCTGTTTAAAAACTGGTGGCCCGGTGTGGTTTGTCCAGTGTCCTTTGGCTGTGCGTGTTGACAGAGTCTCTCTAATTTGGATACCCAGCCAGCCAATCTCTGGAAGCAGCAAAAGGGCTTTTAAAAGTGCATTCTGGATTCTGTGGACGGTTGGCGCGATTCTCCTCAAATGGGCATGTGAACTTTAAGCATGATCTTCCCACCTGGATGTGCAAAGCTTCGCACAGAATTCCTATTAGCATTAATGGGGATCACCCCATGTAATACCCTGTGTCCTCAGGATTAGAATACACCTCCTGGCATTTCCTGTCAAGGTCAATTAAAGGATTTTTGGTCAATATAAAAAGTGGAAACAGCTTTGTGTCGGTTTCTGTCTTACTGGATATTGAAATCCATAGAGAAATCATGCCCCTGTAGCCTGGTCTCTGCTAGAATGATGTAAATCTGGAATAAATCGTCCGGCTTCAGTTCTCTCCGTGTAACAGAGAGCAGAATTTGGCCTCGCAGTTCCAGTGTGACACTAACCTCACTGATCTTTAGTCCTTTGGGGGATGAATTTACAGAACTCGGGGTCTCTCCAAACGCTCTGTCTTAAGTTATTTGGAAACTCGAGTAACCAGAGAGCCGACTTTGTGTCTGCAGCATTAGGTTTTATTTGCTCTGCCCCCAATCAAGTTGTTTCAGGTTTTTTACTGAAGGTAAATGAAGATGCCACGGTAAACTTTTAAAATCAAGGACAAACTTTTGAAAATCACTTAAATCTTGTGGATGGTACTTAGGTATGTGGTTTAAAAAATAAAATAAAAATTTAAACCCTTCTGTCATATTTAAAGGCTATTTTCTTTTTGTCTCCACCCATTCTGGGTATTAAACCAGGTATAGTAAAATTGTGTGTAAATTGAATATATATATATAAGGTGATTGCAACTTTTAAAACAGGAATGGGGAACCTTTTGCCTCCCAGTGGCCACTTAGTACAAGCTCCGAGGACCACGTAGATATTGGAAGCGAGGATGCTTCAGGGATGAGTTCGGGAAGGAAAGGATCCAGAGGATGGGTCTGTGCTGTGGATCTGTTCCCTAGTCTTGTGTGCCTGCCCTAATCTCCACTCCTTTACCCTGAGTTCGGGCTCAGTGCTTGGAGGTAGCAAGTGGATCCAGGGGGCCAGATCCAGGAACTGGAAAGGAGTTGCATAAAAACTGTGAGCCGCATTTGGTGCCTGAGTAAAACTGAAATGGGCACTTGATTTATCTGTGGGTAATCCCAGCAATTCTGGGCATGCTACCCGAGCACTGATTAGGTACCTTGCAGAGTACCTGGCATGCCCCCCGAGTACCGATCAGTACCTGAGGGCTGAGCACTGTTTGGTTACCCGAGTACCGAGCATTGATCAGTATCCGAGTACTGATCGAGTACCTGATTACTCGGGAATTATTTATTTATTTATTATTTTTTTTACCATTACTGATGTACTGATTTACCGCTTACCAATTGGTAAGTCGGTATGGAAAAATAACTAAGATTGGTTACCAGACGTCGGTATTTTGGAACCCAAAGTTGGTAAATCAGGACTTAAGGCAAGCTGCCAGGAACTCATTGGGTACCAATTAGAACCGGAAGGTGGTGGGCTGAGTACTGTACATTGGGCCGGTATTCCCGGTTTTGCAAGTACTTGATTCAGTTCTACCCTGGGACTGAGGTTCCCCATCCTCTGTTTTAAGGTATTTCAATGGCTAAGAAGCTCAAATATCCTGAGCCCAGGGCAGACGTACATGTTCTGGGCTGTGTCGTGAAGCGGACTCGGTGTAGACAAGCTAGTGGATGTGAGAGAGGCATCTATATTTATGTACCTGTCATGTATTTGCTCAGTCTATAGCTCTGACTTCCTAATTGCCGGAGGAAGGCCCCTTACATGCTCTTGCCAACAGCCACTGGTCCAATCAAAGAGACCATCTGAACTCCTGTCGTCTCCATCCCTTATCTTTGGGACCAGCCTAGCAACCACTCTCGCTTTAGCTTTGAGAGAGATTCTCTCTTGACAGCCTCAGAACTTCCCAGTCCTGGAGCTTGACCCCCATGTGGAAATGGTAGAGATCGGTTCTTATTTATTTTTATTTATTTATTTATTTTCTAGATTTCTATACCGCCCCATCCTGCCATGCAGCTCGGGGCGGTTAACAACAATAAAAACAGTATAAAAACATTTAAAAACAAAATAAAATATATCAATAAAACAGGGCGTGGTACAGTCATAAATAAATATATAAGGTGGGGGATTAAAAATCACACACCCCCTCCCTCCCAAAGGCCTGGGCAAACAGCCAGGTCTTACAGTTCCGCCGAAATATCAAAAGGCTTGGGGCCAGGTTCTTCCCAGACACGGCTACGTTTCATCACATCCCTCCAGAGCGCTGGCAGCTGCCCCCCTCCTCTCATTGAGGAAATGAGCCTCTGTCTCCCAAGAACTGCTTTATTCAGCTGTTTGCAGGATTCTTGGACCAATCACTTCACCATGTTTCAAACTGTGGCGCAGCTCCCAGTGGATTATTTTATCCCAGACTACGTTTCTCCTTTACAGAGTTTCCCAAGATGTCCTTTGCCATCAGTAAGTGGACAGGTTAGCTTGGCAGTTGTGTTAGGCTGCTCAGTCTAGGAAGCACACCTCCGAACTGATTGGCTGAATGTTTCTCCTGCACAGAGGGAAGGGCTTTGTCGGATTGCAGAGTCCCTCTAAATGCCATCCCATCCCATGTCATTCTCTTTCCAGATTTCTATCTCTCTTCATAATAATCTTAATCTTTATTTGTATATAGTACCCCTCTGCCATGGCACTCAGCACACTTAACATATATAACAACTCTTTAATCCTCACAACAACCCTGTGAGGTAGGTTAGGCGGAGAGAACATTGTGACGGGCCCAAGGTCACCCAGTGAGTGTCTGGCTAAGGCAAGACTAGAACCAGGGTCCCCCCCCTACCTCCCGGTCCAAGTACTGCATGCTTAGCCATTACACCTCATGATGCCCTTGATGATGGCCCATGTTTTAAGGAATCCCCAGCTGAGTTGCTGTCTTGGTCCCAGGTTGCGAGGCCCACAGCTTGAGTTCCTGCTGTCTCTCTCACTTCAGAGCTTTCTGCATTCCTTAAAATCCTCTTTCTTACTCTGTCCCTACCATGGAGGTACCTTTACCCTTGGAGTCTTGTCCAGGAATTGAGAGGTGGCTTCCTTCCTTCCTGACTCTCCATCAGGAGTGATTGCATACTTTCCCAACAAATTATGTACATTTCAAACGCAGATGAATTTCCAAGCATACCGTTGCGTCAATTATGAACATCTCCTGTGTTAAACAAATCTCACAAAATATTACACCAGGAGTTGGGGAACCTTAGACCCAAGAGCCAAACGTGGCCCAAGTCTCATTTTTATGTGGTTCCTTTTCAGTTCCTTAATCTGGCCTCTGGATCCAGTTCCTACCCCCAAGACTGAAAATCTGAGTTTAGGATAAGGGTCGTAGAGACAAAGTAGTGAAGAGAGAGCTTTTATTGGACCAACTTAGGTTGGTGGAGGTTTGCAAGCGTTCGGACCTCCCAGGACCCTTCCTCAGGCAAGTCAGAAATCCAAGCTGTGCACTGAGCAAAGCGAGGCACGGGGCTTATATTCAGAGGCTGGGGAGCATTACATCATGGGAGAGTAAGGACAGAGAGGGGTGGGGGAAGAAATATGCATTTGTAAGGGAGTAGGTGTGATATAATGGGGCAAGTCATTGAGAGGGTGCCTGGAAAGGGGAGTGGAAGGGAGTAAGGTGCCTGTGATTGTGAGATGATAGTGAGGGTGTGGGGTGGGGCAAATCCAATTAGCAGGGGTGGGTGAGTCATTGAGGGGGTGCCTAGAATGGGGAGTGGAGGGGTTAAAGGTGCCTGTGATTGTATAAATGATGGGCTGCAAATGGACAGGTTTAAGCTTGTCAATGTCTGTAGTGGCTTGTGAAGCCAATGACCTGTTTAAGTCCATTGTTTGTTGTATCCAGCAGGCGGATGAATTTTTGTTCCCAGGCACGCCTTTTGGAAGCGTTGTGGAGGCTGCCCTTCAGGACGAGGATGGAGAGATCAGAGATGGAGTGGTCGTCCTGGGAGACGTGGATGCCAACAGTAGTTTCCCATTGAGTGCTCCTCACTCAGGCTGGCATTTTGGACTGCCAGAGGCAGTTTCTGCGACAGTTTGGCCAAATGCAAAATTCTGTGAAAATGACTGCGATCGTAGCAGCACAGAATTCACTGAGCCCTGTCTGTCGCTTGGAGACCCACGGGTAATATTGGCTGGGTGTGGATTCAAACTCAGGTGTGTGTCTTTATTGTTTACCAGAGCAGCAGACCCAGGTTTGTCAAGTAGCCATTCCTGTGTGGGTGTGTTCACACAAAGAGAAGAATGAGTGGTTACCACAAAGTGTAGAAACATTCTCAGAAAGAGTACAGGTTTTGCTGCATGGATTGTTGTTTAGGTGTTATGAAAAGAAAAATATCTTTGCTTTCACTGCACTTGGCTTGTGTTAAAGTTTTCTAACTCAGGGCCTCATCCTGCTGTTGCTGGCTTCCTGGATAAAGGATCAAAGGCTGTCAAACTGTAGCTTCTCTGGGGTGGAGCCTTGATTTAAAGCTCTATACGGCCTGGGCCCCGCGTACCTGTGGGACTGCCAACCCCTCATGTCTTGGATCGGCCCCTGTGGTTGGCTGGGAGCACCTGTCTTGAAGTCCCCCGTGTATTCTGGGTGGCAGTGTTTGAGAGGGTGTTCTTGGTGACTGCGTCTCAGCTGTGGAACTCCCTCGTGTAGAGGTTTGCCTGTCTCCGGACCTCCCCTCCTTTCGCAGACAATGGGTGTTTTTACACACACATTTCTCCTGCATGTTTGCTGTTGCATCCTGAACTTTCTGTGTGTCTAAATCACTCACCCAGATCTTAAACATCTGGCTCTTTGAACTTCTGCACAGAACTTCTCCCAGAACTTGTGTGTGTAAAAAGTTCTCCTGGTAAACTGCTTTGCTCCAGGTAGCTGTGGTCCTTTGGTTTCCATGGCAGCCCCTCATGTCTATAGCTGCGGCTACTTTAGGCTACCTGGTGGGTGGGTGGTGGGTGGAATGCATCCAGGAACTTACTTGGGGACTTGTAAACCCAGAAGATTGAAAAATCCAGAACTTTAACGTGTGTCTAAAAATGCCCAATGTAAGACCTGGCTATTTCACCAGGCGTTTGGTGTGGGGAATCGGTAGAGGGTGGGGGGGCATTTCATTTTCTTTCTGAAGGGAGGCGGGCATTGGGTTATTCGGGCCTCATTTGTTTTATAAATGTGGTTTATACATTTTAATGTTTTTATCTTGTATTTTTATATTTTGATTATGTTCTTATTCATTGTTTGCCGTCCTGAGTTGCCATTGGGCAGGAGGGGGCGGGGTATACATCATGAAAATCAATCGATCAATCTCATCCTCTTGGGTTGTAACTTGCCAATTGGTTTGCGTGGCTGAATACATAATGAACGATGCATTTATTTTTAATCCTTTACTTTGAGACCCACTTCTGTCCTGCACAAATCTTTGCTGTAAACCCCGTCCCCTCAAAAAGCGGCAAATCCAGCCTTGGTGTTAGTTGATCAAAGAAAGCCAGAAACGCGATGAAATCCAAAGCTCGTAAGAGGCCTGTGTTTAATCTGCATGACCACTATAAACAGAAAGACAAACACCTATCAGCTAATCCTGATTAATTGTATCCCTGTGGCAATGGCCAGCAGTGCAGAGAACATAGCGCTATATCGTGTCTGAAAAAACCAGTTTTTTTAATGAATCAAAGAGAGATGGCATCCAAGCCCTTTCAACCAGCTGGTGAGAAGTTTAGTTTGGCAAATCTTTCAGAATTTGGAACCAGCTGGAATTTTTTCTTTCTTTCCCAAATGATCCGCTTCCTAGTCCCAAGACAAATAATTTCTCTCCTTTATGCAATTGTTCCTCATTAAGCTAGTCGGGCTGTGGCGGATGAAGCCATGAGGTTATAACTCCAGAGTTTTATAGAATAGCTTGCAAGGTTCCGCTTTGGCTATCAGATTGACACCGAGACACCTTCCAAGCCTGGAGAACAAGGGGTCATCGGGAATATGGCCTTGGCGGGTGGAAAAAGGACCAAAGCCCATAAAATAAAAGCAGATGCCAAGCATGGATCTATTTTCAAGACGTTCTCCAGCCCTGATAAATGTTTTCCCCAACCAGGTCACTGTGTTCTGTGGGATAACTTTTATGTTCCTGCAGAGCGAAACAGACGCATCCTGCGTAGCTAAGCATCAGCTTGCAGTAAGCAGGAAAGACTTTGGAACAAAGCAGCAAACAATTCCCCTTTCGATAAGCAGCTTTGTTCTGTTCTGAGTGGCTGCTTCAAGTTTCGCTGGTAAGGTCGGTGGAAAAGAGAGAATAAACGTAGCTGGTTTTAGAAGCGAATGAAACTGGATGCTGATGGAGGGGTTACATAATTAGATGGATGAGAAGCATTCCCAAGACTTGGAAAATAAGAATTTCCAGTGCTAGCATTTATTTTTAGAAAAATGCCCAGTCAAAAAGCAATTACGGCTCTAACACTTGATCTTGCAAACCTTTACTTCAGCGAGTAAGGAGTTGGAGAAGCAGACCTTGGGACGCATTGGGAATCGCGGATTATGAATATTGGAGCAACTAATTACCAAACTTGTGAATCCGTACTCTTGCAAGCTATGCTGACGGTAAGAGTATGGATTCTCCATTGATGGAGTTTCATCATTTTGGGTGAAAACAAACGAGACAGTAGCCTGTGAGTGACCTGTCCGTCAGTTCGGTGTCTGACAGATGTACACCCACTTCTGCCATGAGGCGGGTGTCCGGCGGCTATCCGATGGGTTAAAGCTGAAGCTGGCCCAGCCGGTCTAATTGGGCTAATATGTGCCTTCCTGTGGCTAATTCGCCCTTCGTGTGGCCAAGTCTGGCAGCACCATGCAAGGTCACAGTGTCAGCAAGGATTGGACCGAGGAGCAGTGGCCTCCAGCCTCTTGTCAGCTGATGGCGTGGCCGGGAGAAGCTGCCGCCAGCTGGGAGGTCGGTCGGTCGGGACTGAGGGAGGTCACCATGTGGGGTGGCAGGTCCCAGAGCCAAGTTGAGTCCACCCTCTGCGGTCCCTCCCTCCTCCTTGCCCTGCGTGGCAGCGGGACCCATTTCTGGGGTGGCAGCAGTGGTGAGCCCAGGCATGCAGCATGTGGCGTTGGTGCTGCCTCCATCCACGTGCAGAGTTGAGACCCACCACTCCTGGGCAAGGGGGACCAGTCTGCGGGGTGCTCTCCGGGCACAGCTCTTCCCAGGCAGAACCGCTGGTTTCCCTGCACCCCGGACACCCAAGCAGGGGGAGGGAGCCAAGGAGGGATGACAGCGCCTGGGGATCATTTTGGCCCGGTGTCTAGGAGTGACCTGCTTCCTCTGGCCACTTTTCATGGGCCCAATCCTGTTTCTGACGGCCGGCAGCCCGTTCATCCTGGTCTCGAGTCCTACCCGTGTGTTTGGCTCCTCAGTTCGTGCGCGTGTGTTCTGTTCCGGCCCAATGGGTGGCAGCTGCATGGGTTGGGCAGGGGATGTGTCTGGCTGCTGCCTCGCATGTTTTCACCCTTCAAGCCAGCGATAGAATTAGCTCGTTGTCTTCATTGGCAGGTAGGGTTGCCTGTTTTTGGAGGGAATTCCCATGGGGGGCGAGGTTGGGGAAGCATCCCACAAATAACTTGGTTGTGACCACTCAAAATCCACCCCTGCCCCCTCCTGCTGTTGCTGATTTTTGTTCCCTTTATTGATTTTGCTTGCTTCCCCGCAGTACAGAGCAGCCAGCGCTAGGGGAAGGCCTCCCGCGGTTGGAGAATACTGCCCTCCAGTCCTTTTCCCTGACAAGAATAATAGCCGCTAATGCACGTGTGGGAATGAAGGGGGAAAACCCTCTTAGCTCTTGTGCTGCCCCATCACCTCTGGATGGCACCGGGTCAGAGTTGCTAAGCACAAGGGGAGGACAGGTACCAGCCCCTGGTAGAGCTTCGTGTTGGGGCAGCAGTGCGGCTCAGGATGATTTGAAAGCAACCCCCAGACCCTGAATATAGTTGCCAGAGCCACTAAGGCTGGCTCTGCCTGGCGGGGCATCTGTGCTGGGAGAGGGGACGTCTCAGAAGAGAGAGCCAGGATCCCTGGTCTGGGCCTGGGGAACTGACAGCAGAGATGGATGGGCAAAGAGGTGTCGGGAGCACAGACGAAGGGCTCAGTGAGTGGTGGAAGGATCCGTGCTGGGGTGCGGCGAGCCACAGCAGGAGCAGGGCCAGGGGTAGGTTGTGCAGGATTGGGGTCTGAGGTGAGTTGATCAGGATCAGGGACTTGCACAGGGGTTGACACATGGACCACGAGGTGGGGACGGGCAGGCAGACAAGCAGATGGACAGGACTGCTCGGGAGGGCCAGGCAGACGGACGGAAAAGACTCGGGTCAAGACAAATGGGACAGCAACAGGCTGGCACAGCTCTAACACTGCGAGGTCCCCCGGGAGGTTACCAGAGGGCTTCCCTGGCTGTTGCTAAGGGGTGCGTCTAGCGGACGCCGGACCCTCCTATTTCCCCTTTCGTAGAGGATGGTGAACCCCCATTGTAGCTGACAGAGCCCCAGAGCTCAGGCAGTCGTGCTCACCGGTGAGGAATGGGAGGACCGGGTTCCAAACAGGCGCTCCGAAGGGTCAGTGGGCCCACAGGACACCTTGGGAACGGAGAGTGCAGAGCCGGTCCGTAGTTCGTGCAGACCGCAGGAGGAACACAACGGGAACAAGGACACAGGAACGGGAAGTGACTGATAATCTGCCCAGCTTCCTCTGGCTGCTGACTGACCTGCCGACTGGTGCTGACCGGTGCCCTGTGGCCAGCAGCCAACCGGGAAGCTGGGGGCGTGGAGCAGGGCTGAGGGGTGTGTGACCTGACTTGGAGTGATGGAAAACCATGATGATTAGCCCTGGGCCCTGGTCAGAGGGCCTCGGCAGGCCCAAGGGCGCTGGTTCAAGGCCCTGCGACGGGGTCTGTGGAGGGGGTTGAGCTCAGTGCCTGGGCTTGGTGGAGGGGAGTGTCTCATGCTGTGAGAGCATGGGCCTGCTGTGTGTGTCCCATTTGTGGGAGGGTAGGGGGCGCAGCTGTGTGTCAGGTCGGAACGGGCAGCGGAACCTGGTCAATGGCTCTGACTCTGAGTAGTTAATTTATGCTAATTCATACATATTTATGCAAATCAAGACAGTAGGGGCAGCACACGGAGCGTTCCTCTTCGAGATTTTCAAAATCTGGCAACCCTGTTGGCAAAACTCTTCTAAGTGAGAGCAAGGACAACCCTCTGCTTTTAGAGTCAGTGGAAGTTTTGCCATGTAATTTGCACCCTGAGTGTGTCAGATTTGAATTCTTGGCCTAGTTTTCAGCCCTGCATGGGATCTGCGTGACTCATCCTCCATTCCCTGTAGGCAAGTGATCACACCTGGGACACCTCTCCCCCAGCCAGCATAGAAAGCAGCTCCCCCCCCCCCCGGGGGCAGCACCCGAAGGGTGGTGACAAAAGGGCGCAGGCCGTTTTGTGGCCGTTGTGAGTCCGGAGCGAGGCCCGCGAGGGCCCAACTCCAGTGACGACAGCAGTACAACACAGCCTCGTCCAGTCATTGCTCAAACCGCCACTGGCCTTCGACTCTCCTGCACCATCCACAGGCCTGGTTATCCTCTCTGCTGCTATTACCGACCACTGGAATGCCTCCCCTTCTCTACCCCACTCCCTCCCCCTCCATCTCTCCTCTCCTTCTCCCACTGCTGCTGTCTCCCCTGCTTCTCCCTCTCCCTCTGCCAACACTCTTTCTCCAACCTCCCTGCCCTTTATTCTCCCCCTTGCCTATTCCCTCTCCTCCCCTTCATCCCCCCTAACCATTCCCTGCAAGCCCCCTCCTCCCCACCACAGTCCCTGCAAGCCCCACCGCGCCACATCCCCCAACCTCATCCACATTCCCTGCCTTCCCCCTGATCAACTCCCCTTCTCCCTCTGGAACTGCTGCTCTTCCATTAACAAAGCCCCCTTCGTTCACGACCTCTTCCTCTCTCACCGCTTTCAACGCCTTGCACTTACTGAAACCTGGATCTCTCCCTCGGACTCTGTCACCCTCTCCTCTGCAGGCCTTTCATTCTCTCACCGCTCCCACCCAGAAGGCTGTGGTGGCAGCGTGGGCCTTCTCCTTGCCAACCCCTGTTGATTCCAGCCCGTCCCTCTCCTCCTTCGAGGCTCACTCTGTGCGTCTCTTCTTCCCCTTTCACCTTCATGTCACTGTCATCTACTGCCCCCGTGGCCTCCTTTTCTCTTTTGTCCCGGACTTTGAATCCTGGCTCACCTTCTTTCTTTCTGATAATACCCCCGCTCTCATTCTTGGTGACTTCAGCATCCATGTTGACACGCATCCTCAGCCCTCTATCTCCTGCTTTCTCTCCCTACCCTCCTCCTTTGATCTCCGTCTCTGGACTGATTCCTCCATCCACATGGGCGGCCACTCTCTCGACCTCATCTTCTCCAGAAACTGTCTTGTTGCTGACCTCTCCTTTGACCTTTGTCCCATATCCGACCATTATCTCCCTTCCTTCAACCTCTCCCATCAACCCCCATGTTCGTCCCCAGCTCCACACCCCTTCCGTGATTTGCAGGCTATTAACCCTTTAGATTTTGCTTCCTCTCTCTCCCCCCTCCTGTCTTCTCCTCCTCTTCCCCCAACACCACCATCTCTTCTCTCAACGCCTCTCTCGCCACGACCCTTGACTCTCTTGCCCCCCCCCTC
>QEPC01013865.1:13071839-13096673 GCA_003113815.1 Sphenodon punctatus | reverse complement strand
GGCTAGGTGGATGATCCTGGCAGCAGAGTTTTGAACAGAGATGAGGGAAGAAAGGTGAGAGCGGGGAAGGCCAGCGAGGAGGAGGTTGCAATAGTCGAGGCGTGAGATGACTAGGGCATGGATGAGAGTTTTGGCAGAGGAGACAGACAGAAAAGGGCGGATCTTGACAATGTTGTGGAGGGAGAAGCGGCAGGATTTGGCCACGGAGTCAATGTAGGGTATGAAGGTGAGGTGCGAGTTGAAGATGAAGCCCAAGCTACGGGCTTGAGGAACAGGGAGGATGGAGACCCCGTCAATGGCGATTGGCAGGGAAGAGAGAGAGGAAGGATTGGGCGGGAAGATCAGGAGTTCAGTTTTTGCCATGTTCAGTTTGAGTTGGCATTGAGACATCCAGGTGGAGATGTCAGAGAGACAGTTGTTGAGGTGAGCTTGAACAGAGGGGGAGAGGGAAGAAGTGTAGAGACAGAGTTGAGTGTCGTTAGCGTATAGGTGGTATTGGAAACCGTGGGAGGCTTCCATTTGCTGCTTTCGGTGTTTCCGTTGGTGACTTTCTGGGACTTTCATGACACTTTTGGGTATAAGGACCTAGCATTGAACCCATGCTCTCATGGGCTCTAGAGTGATGGCCAGTCCTTCTGCTCCACTGTCTCAGCCTGCCTCAGGCCAAGCCACTTTCCCGAAGAAGCCTCCCTGTCTTGCCCTGGTCATTCCCCTCCATCTGTCTCCAGCCCATCATGCCTTCCTGGTTGGCTGCCAGCTCATGTATAAGGCTTGCTGGTAGCACCAGGAGGCTGGGTGGAACAATGCTTTTCTCACTTCCTGTTTCCCCCTTGCTCCCAGTCCTGTCTCTCCAGCCCTTGTCCTCTGTCTTGCCCCTTGTTCTTCCCTCCTGATCCTGATTCTGACCCTGCACACCAAATCCCATGTCTGCTCACGACCCGGACATCCCTCACCCTGCGACCCTTACACTAGGTTGATGAAAATGTGGAACTATTTCCTGAGGAATGGGGAAGTGTTCCCGAATTGCCTGGAGAGCAGCAGATGGGCCATTGTCAGCAAAACCGGCATTTTCCGTTAATCGTCCTTTCAACTCTAGTTCAGATGTGATGCTGGACACTTCTCTTTAGAGTGCTGAAAGAGCATGCCCACTCGGTGATGTATGTCACTGGGCCCTGATGGAGATTACCCCATGATTCATCCCTTCAAAGCCTGGAAGCAAGAGGAGAGCCTCAGCAGAGGTCCATGACTGAAGCATAGTGGATTGGCTGAGTTTTTCTACAGTGCATTCAGATGTGGCAGCGACTATGTAGTAGCTATACTAGCTACTCTTCACTGTATAGCAAATGGGAGAGGCCTGGTTCTATCGGGCCTGGGCTAGGGTGAGTGCATCTTGTGCAGGGACCCGAGTTGACTGTGTGCTGCAATTTGCAGTGATTTTCGCAGAATCAGCCAGTCCTCACAGAATCAGCCAATCCTCGCAGAGTCCTTCCAGAATCAGCCAATCATGACCATGACCCGAGGGTAAATAGGCCCCTGGGAGATGAATTGTGGGTGGGTGGGGTCTGAAGGCCCTATGTTTACGTGAGGGAGGTGCTGAAATTCCAGCGGATTTGAGTTGTGGTTGACTAGCAAAGTTGTGATTCTATGTCAAGCCTATTGCAAATTTGCTTCCCAGCATGCATAGTTATGCAAATCAAGTTAGTTATGCAAATATTAATGCTCACGGTGAATTTGCAGAATTTGGCTTCACTGGTTGCAGAATTTAAGATTTTTTGGTGCAGTCAACTCGGGTCCCTGATCTTATGCACAAGCCCCATGTACTTGGAATGGGCTTTCCATCCGTGAGAGGCCTTGCTCCCATGGAGTGCTGTGACATCACAGTGATTTGTGAGGGGGCATGACTATAATGGAGTACAGTGGGGTTATGTCGTTTCCTCACCCTTCCAATATGCCCGCCGATTCATGGAACACCATGACATCATAGGGTTTGTATTGGCAGAGCCACCCAGGGACATATTGGACAAGACTCGGAAGGGCCCGGGTTTGGGTTGAGTCCTACGTAGTCCGGTTTGGGCTGAAATGTTTGGCCCGGTCAGTGTTCTAGCAAGGGGAAGCTACTGTGTAGCACTGTCCCTGTTAGGAGTACGGAGAGTAGTGGACAGAGAGTAAAGGGAGCTGCTGGACTGAGGACAGGCGCGAGGATGTGGGTGCAAACCCAGAAGAAGTCAGTTAGCCACAGACGGGCACGAACCGTAGAGCATCACAGGGGCTCTGTGCAGCCTTTCAGGATGCTGAGAAGGGAAGGAATACAGTATTAGGGATAGCGAACTAGAAAACACTCACAGGGGAGAAGTGGAAAGGAAGGGTGAGGGAGGGAGAAGGGAATTGGAGAGGGGGGAAGTGCAGGGTTCCAGTGAGGAAAGTAACAGGAAATGGCTGGGCAAGCACGAGATGGGGAAACGAGCACAGTAAGGAAAAGGGGTGCCTAGGGAGGCGGGAGAGAGAGAGAGAGAGAGAGAGAAGGGGGAAAGGAGAGGACCCCAAGAAAACTGTCACAGGGAAAGGGGAGATAGGGCAAAGGGGCGCATAGCAAGTGTGAAGCGGGAAGCCGAGGGTACACTGAGGAGAAGAAAACAGATTATATAAGGGAACTATGTATTTCATGCACACAGAGCAGGAGTTGCAGGACAACACGGCTTGACAGTTTGATGAGGCAGCGACACGGCGAGAAGTATGAGGTTGGCGATCGCCTTGACCGTGTCGGACGGCCAGCACAGACCAGCGGTTCAGACGGAGCCTATATAGGGTATGGTGGCGCCATCTTGTTGATGTCCCGCTGTGCCGTGGTTGCCTAGCAACCCTTCTGCTTGGGTTTGCCCTTAAAGGATCCGTGCCTTCCCTTCGTAAGGCGCTGAAGGGCAGCGTACCTTCTGAGCCAGATAGTCCTTCATATCCGAGCCGAGCAATACGGTGTTACTACTGAGCAGTCCGACAGCTACTTTGTAGTGTAGTATCATGTCCGAACAAGCTCTCGGTAGCTGGATGTCGTTTTGGCTTTTGTAGTACCCAGGAGGGAAAGAATAAAAGCTGATCCCGTTTTTTAGAAAAGGATATTTTCATTAGGAAGTAGACTTAAGATTCTGATACGACTGCCATCAATAAGGTGGATAGAGTCTACCCTCTATTGACAGGTTGGGCGGTTTACCTAACTAGGGCAGCAATCAAGAAGGAAGGATGGTCCAGTGGTTAAGGTGCTCATTTAGGCCTTGAAAGACAAGGTTTCCATTCTCTGCTCTGCCTCAAGCTTCTCACGTGAAACGGAGCAAGTCATTTAGGAGTAAATCTTCACAGCACTAGACTCTTATTGGCTTCCCATGAGTTACACACATGTTGTTTTACCTTTGAAAATCTGCCCATGGGCGTGCATTGTGCATGGTATGCACATGGTAGGTCCGCATTGCGTGTGTAGCCTGTGCAAGCCCCTTAGTTCTAGCAGAAGGGATATATAAGGCACTGAACGGTAATGAGAATATGGAGGTGTCTAAAGCAGAACTTTTGCACAAGGATTTGGCTACCAAGCCAGTGCCCTCATTTCTCAGTGCTTGGAAGGAAGCCATTCATTTGTGTCATGACAGAGACACCTGTGCAGAAAGAGATTAAACGCCCCTGTATTACAGACACTAGAGAAGAGTTCCTTTTTTTCTTTTTCTTTTTTTAGCAAGGAGTACTAATATTGGTGGTTCCAACATCAGCTTGAATGAACAGCACGACGATACCCATTCATGAAAATCATATGAAAGTGCTTAACAAAAAAACTCCCCAACAATCTTAAGCCAGGCCTGCTGTATAAACACAGACATTGCGTGGTGCTGGAGAGAGCTTTATTTACCTAACTCAAGGAAGACCTTTCTTAATCTAGCGATGGGGCTTTGTCCCTCCTCAATTATCAGTTCAGTCCTTTTGTCTCTGGAATGCAAAGGGATCTCGTGTTCAAACCCATGGTGTAGCAGCTTCTCCTCTCAGTCCAGAGTCCTGGGCAGTATACGTCCTGGTCCATAAATTCATGCCCCCCCAATAATGGAGAAGCTTGGAGAACAGAAACATCTTGTTCCGGACTCTGCCATTTATTTCTTGATGACATTGGTCAGCGCGTGGGTATCAAAATAGGAGGGACATAATGCCTGAGAGAGAGAGGTAGAGAGGGGATACCTAGGGGAAACAAGCATGTGATTTAAATCCGGCGGTTTCTTTCAACCATTGCGCCCCCAAATACCCACTTTGTGTGTGTATTTGTACACTCCAATTATTGATAGGTGTGCAGTTGTAATTGATCAGGGGTTGGCAAACTGTGACTTGGGAGCCACCTGCAGCTCTTGGGACAATTCAGCTGTAGCTCTTGGTGAGGACTGGTCCCCATGGTGCCTTATTGGTCCTGTGTCAGTTTGCTGCATCTGAGTCTCAGCAGCTGAATCCCAGCTGCTCCTCAGAATCTCCGCCCCCAGGAATGCAGAGTGCCGGCGTTGCTAGCCAATCATGAAGTAGGAGAAATTTAGATTGGGAGATGGTTCACAGGGGCACCGATGTCAGATGTCAGGTCACAGAGCCCAGGTAGAGTGGTGACTGGGTACTGCTTCTGCTCCCAGGTCCTAACCGCGCGTGTGTGTCTTGTGTCTCTTGGCTAAATGAAGATTTTGGGGTTGGGAGCGTTACCCACCTTTGAAATAGCATGATAGGAAGACTTAGTACACAATGCTGGGAACTAGGCTAGGAGTTCCGAGTTACCACTCAGGAAAAGGATCTGGGAGTGATTGTGGACAATACACTGAAATCCTCAGCCCAGTGTGCTGCAGCGGTAAAAAAAGCGAATAGAATGTTAGGAATTATTCGCAAGGGAATAGAGAACAAAACTGAGGATGTCATAATGCCTCTATACAAATCAATGGTGCGACCGCGCCTGGAATATTGTGTGCAGTTCTGGTCGCCCCATCTCAAAAAAGACATAGCGGAACAAGAAAAGGTACAGAGAAGGGCAACAAAAATGATCCAGGGTATGGAACAGCCCCCGTATGAGGAGAGGCTTGATAGGTTGGGGCTCTTCAGCTTGGAAAAGAGACGACTGAGAGGAGACCATTATAGAGGTCTACAAAATCATGAGTGGTGTGTGGAACTCGTAAACAGAAAACGGTTATTTACCCTCTCAACTAGTACTAGAACTAGGGGACGCTCCATGAAACTCACAGGTGACAGAGTAAAAACATAGAAAATAAAGTATTTTTTCACTCGCGTACAATTAGGTTGTGGAATTTATTGCTGGGGAGGGGGTCAAGGCAGCAGTATAGTTGAGTTTAAAAGAGGTTTGGAGAAGTTTCTGGAATATAGGTCCATTAGCAGCTATTAGCCAGATAGGATTGGGGAACAAAACCCTTGACTGGGGATGACCCACAGGGAATGGATAGCATGGTGACCTGTTGGGTGCTTCTCCCAGGCCCCCGTGACTGGCCACTGTCGGAGACAGGATGCTGGGCTTGATGGACCATTGGTCTGACCCAGTAGGGCACTTCTTATGTTCTTAAGACTTGTTGAATAGACATTAGGAAAAGGTGTTTCTGATTGGCCGATGTTTGGTCCATTGGCGGGAGCTAAACTGTGCAGGCGAAACCTCAGGGGTCAAGACCCATAAGCTAAATATTATAGGAATGGAATGGGGATGTTCTGCGGATACACTCACTTGTGTGGTTGAAAGGGTTGACCTTTAGGTCCTTACCTGGGATCACTTCTGGTCTAGTTACTTACCCAGTTGCTGGTCATTGCTTATAGCTTGTTAATCTGACTGCAGCTGGCCAGCAGTATTAGCTATTGTCTACAGCAAATAACGATCGCCATTATTAATTAAAATGCATAAATCTTGCCTTACCTCAAGCCGCCTTGAGTTTGTTTCCTTTGGAAAAATAAGAAAGAAAGTCAAGGAAGATGGAAGGATGGTTTAAAGGAGACAGAAATTCTGCAAAGTCACTGAAGCGCATAATGTTAGATTTCAACAATGAAGTAGCTTCCTCTTCTGTTCTATTTATCACTTTAATTGCTGAAAGCATATTTCTTAGAAATAGTCAAAATACAGACTCAGACGTATTTATATTTTATGCATCCCTGCTGGTGCATTTTTTTGGATGTAAAATGGATCAGCAAAACCCGTGGAGATGTTTATATAGAAAACATACTATAATGAAAGTCGTACTGTGAATTCTGTGTTGATAGCATTTGCAATAAATCAGAGGGAGTCGATTACTTTATCCTGCCCTACGCGTAGTAACGGCTGTCATACTGCATGAAAACATTGCCGATCAGTGCTCTGTAAAGACGCCAACTGCTTTTGGATCACACTGTGCTAAGCTATGAAGTCAGACTCCTTGTAAGCAAGCAGGAAGATTTTCAAGACTATATGTGCTGGTGATAAAGCCGGAGGTTCCTGACAAGCTGTCTTACAAGTTTTTTTAAAATTTTTTATTTTTGTCCATCCTGAAACAGAGCATGGAACCAAAATCGGATCCTTAAGTTGTTAACGCTCATGTCTCTCTTCGGGACACGATTTCCAGTATTTACTGTTTGGCAGCCAAAGCAAGTGCATCAATCTAGCGAGAGGTCATGAACTCGTTTTTGAGAGAGAGAAACTCTGCGTAGGGAGCACTGTGGCAAAATCCAGAATTCCAGCGTGGGTGCTTGGGCAAAACAGCGGTTCTGACTTTGTAGCCCTCGCCCACTTTCTCTTGCCTGTAATATTTGAGGCCCCCCCCCCCCAACACACAAACTTGAGGTAAGTGGGGGTGGGGGAGTTATGATGCAGCAGCAGTGAGAGCCACGTTGCACCAAACACAGGGTTAAAATTAAGGCAGTACTAATTGTTTAAGCGTGTGTGAGAGAAGTCACTCTGCCACTTTTTTCAGGGGGTAGGAAGGGCTATCCTCCCAGGATTTTCTCCTACCTGGGGACTGTACCTTTGTGTGGTCTTCATCTGCTTGGCTGTTTTATACTGAGTGAATCCTTGTCTGGGGTGGGCAGACTGTTGCTTGGGTGCCACATGCAGCTCTTGGGCAGTTCAAGGGCAGCTCTCTGTCAAGGCCAGTCCTTGGCCCCCACGCTGCCTTAATGGTCCTGTGTCTTAATTCATTTTGCCCCTGAATCTCAGCAGCTAAATCACAGCTGCTCCTCAGTCCCAGAAGTCAGGACATTAGAGCACCGGCTCCACCACCCAATCACGAAGCAGGAGAGGCTCAGTCTGGGAGATATTTCAAAGGGTCACGGGTATAGGTCTTGTGGCTCTCGGCCATCTGAAATTTTTGGTACATGGCTTTTGGGGCTGGGAGCTTTGTGGGTTTGGGAACTGTGATCTGTGTGGTAGACCTTGGGTGGCGCTGGAAGGATGGCACGTCTGGGAAGCAACAACCAGACTGGTTGGCTGGGGCATCTGGACTACAACTGCAGCTGGGCACCCGGCCAGTTGAGTGCTGCGCTCCCCTGATATAGGTCCCCCTGGGAACGGGGGACTCGTTAGGGGGGCACGCACAGATGGGTAGAGGCCTCCTTGCTTCCTGCACCTGCTCAGAAAAAGTCGAGGAGGGAAGTTTCCTACTCAGCTGACCGCCGACGGAAACGGAGCAGCCAGGAGTCAGAGAAGCATCAGCCCAACTGATGAGGTGAGTCGGTGCAGGGAACTGTGGGTGTTGGGATTAGTGTCCTGGGACACCCCAATAATACCTGCCTTTTTGGGAACCGGGTACCAAGTGGGGGGCTGGGTGCCCGCTGGGGGTGCCCAAAAATGCGGGTAGGCCTGCGGGTATCTAAAGTGCTACCCGATGCAGTTCTAATCTGAACAGATGGGAAGGGAAAAAGAAAAGTACATTTTCAAGCTACCATCAGTTCGGACGCTTTCTTTTGCTTGCTCTTCTTAGATTACATGCTCTTTGGGTCAGGGGATCTGAGTCGCCCCCACCCCCTCATTGCATACAAAGACCATGCTTCCTCTCTTCCCCTTCCCCCCACTTCTCTCCCCCTTTTCATCTTCCTCTCTCCCATTGCTAGCTGCCATTTTGAAAATCCTCCGCTAGCTCAGTCAGAGTGGAGCTAGGGGGTTTGTTAGCTGTGCTCTGACTTGCACCCCTCAAGATAGGTTTGGCGCCTCCTATTGGGGAGCCCGCCTGCTCAAGTTTAAGAATCGCCATCCCAGCTTCGGATGCTCCCAGTTGATGCTTAAAGTCGAAATTCAGGTCTCCACTGCGATTGCTGATTTGAACATCCAAATACAGTATTTAGATGATCGAATCATAATTTAATTATGACAGGTGCTGATATGATGCAGACTCCATCATATCATCTAGATGCATTTGAATTGCTTGATTCAAATCCCCTTTGAGCCAGTGAGATACGTTCCGTTCACTTCCATGTGTTTTTGTCTCAGGCTAACTGCTTTGACTCAGGAATGCACCGTTACCCGTTCTGGCCCTTCTGCGTCATAGACTATAAATTGAGCATTTGGCTAAGAAGAAAGGTGATGTTTAACTCTTTTTAAATACAATGACAATGGGCCCATTCCTAAGTATGCACGGGACTTGTGCACGATGCGCTTGCTCACACTGTGTGCATGCTACATTGCACGAAGGGAGGTTGTGAGCAAGTTGAACATTCATTGTGCTCATATCCTTGTGCACAGTGTGCCCAGAGTTAGGATCGGGCTGTAGGTTTGTAAATTAGGATTGCATTGTCTGTTGTGGAATGGGGTTACCGGAAATCACTGAGTTTCTCCCTTAGGTGACTTTACCATTCTAACCCTGTAATGGAAGGGATTAGCATTTGTTATTGAGTAGCAATTCTGTTAGGAAACGATCAAAGACATAATAGGAATGGGCACATTATAGTTTTCAAGGAAAGGATTTTTTTTTCAGAACTGTAGGTCCACTCAAATATAAGGAGAACAGAATATATTGTCATGGGATGAAACAGGGGTGGAGGACCTCAGTCCCGGAGGTTAGTTTTTATGTGGCCCCTTTCCACTTTTTGGATCTGCCCCCGGGATCCAGTTCCTACCCCCCCAAGCACTGAAAAAGTGAGCACAGAGATGAGGGCACGCTCACAAGGAAAGGGGACAGTTCCATGGCACAGATCTATGACCTATGATCAGAGATCACAGATCTATGATCTGGACCCTCCTCTTATTGAGATGCCCCTTTAAGCACAACATCTGAGGCCCTTGGAACCTGTACTAGTTTTCAGAGCGGCCCCTGGGAGAGAAAAGCTTCCTCACCCCTAGGATAGATGAAAATACTTTAGTGTTGTGAAGAGGAAAAAAAAAAAAGAACCTTATGTGTCGAAAATAATGTAGGAGAGAGAGTCCCAAATAAGACAGCCAAAAGTAATCAAAGAGAAGATAGTTAGGCCTGATTAAATGTAACAATATATTGCTTAAAGCTGTTATCTGGGAGTGTACACAGGCTAAGCAGCCACATCAGGAGATGAAATATAATGTCTCAGGCAAAAAAGCAGACATTATGTAATTTCAAGAAGCATGTAACTGGAGGACATGAAATGTCGCCTGTCTCGTTGGATATATAGTAACTCGTACGTAGCATACAAAATACTGGGAAATTGCTACGTTCTGTGACTCCATCCAGGGCCAGCTTTCTCACAGGGCAACCTGGGGTAGGCACCCTGGGCCTTGCTCTTCTGGGAGTCTCCGCAGTGTCCCCACTTTCTCCCAGCAGTGCCCCAAACATTACCATCTCTAGGGCCCTGAAGAGGGTGGCCTTCAAGGGGGCAGGCTATGGAGAAGGGAATGGGGTGACCAGGGCCTCCCCATATTTTTTTTTCTCTTGGGCCCCATAAATTCTAAGGCCAGTCCTGACTCTATCATCCCCCCCCCCAAATAATATTAATTGTGGTTGCTTATATTTGAGGGCAAAAATAGCTGTTTCTGGTGTCTATGTTGACACATCCAGAAGGACAGAACAGGAAAAGGGGGTATCTGGTCATAGTGGATTTGAGAGCAACAAGGATCAAATCCCAGACAATCGAACTAGATTGACTAGATCTAACACATTACATCTGCTGACTTCATATGGGCAAGAAGAGCAGCAAGCGTTGCAAAAGTGGAAATGCAAAAGTCTACAACAGTGATTGACCGTCAACAGAAAAGACCTGTATATCCCGCTGTATCTCAGTCAACTCTTCTACCAATGGGCGGCTCATGGGGCAGACTCTCTTCTGGTATTATAGTTGTTCAACACAGACAATCCTCTGGCTACTCAGTATCAGAGCTGTCCTCAACAGTGACGCGAGTCCCATTAAAATGAATGGGACTTGCATTACTGCTAACGTGTGCTAAATCGCCAGTGTGTTGAGCTGGCTGGTTGTCTTCCTGCTCCCTTTGAGGCCACTGGGAATTCTGTCATTCTCTTCAGCGGGGGTGGGACTGGGTTCATTGTAAAGGAACACTAGATAGAACTAGACTTGGGTGACTAGAACCAGGGCCCTTGTGTTTCAAGACACTGGAAGTTGTTGTGCCACTCTACTCGGCTCTGGTTGGGCCCCAGCTGGAGTACTGCATTCACTTTGGGGCACCCCATTTTAAGAAGGACATAGAAAAGTTGGAGAGGGTACAGAGGACTGAGAAGCAGAGATGATAAAGGGTTTGGAACTGCAGCGAACGTGGGTGTGTTCGCGTGCCCGTAGCAGCTTGGAGAGGCAGGCCTCTGATTTGCTGCTGTTTGTCCTTCATTGCACCTTTCAGGAGAGCATTCTGTCATGGTGTGGTCCAAATAGGGACCTGTGTTTTCCTCGTTGGCGGTAATATGGAAAGCGTTGTGAAAACCAGTCCCTAGCGTCCAAAACAAGCACGCCTCACTGCAGGCTGTTTGTACAGTGTTGTTAGCGGAGAAATCAGCACCCATCTTTGGTCTAAGTCAACCATTTCTGAGGTTACTTAGTAAACATCAACTTGAATTTAGAGCATGATTTGGAGGCTAGAATGAGATAATTTTAAAGGCCTTTATAATTTTAGCTGGAAAAGGACTGATTTTTCTGATGACAAATAGGAGGAGGAGAAGGTCATTCGGAACACAAGCGGCAACCAGCCCTGTTGATTTTTCCTCTGTGTTTGGGTCAGATGTGCATCCTAACATCTGGTTTCCCTATCCACTTTAATCTCAAATCTAGGCTGGATTGCCCCGATAAACAGTAAATTCAGCAGAATAACCCTCGCATTAGAAGTTATTTTGAAGACTGTAGGTGTCTTTAGACATAACGTCAATGGGTGTCTGAACGTGTGTTTTGACCTTGATATGAACACCGGTTTGGCCCCGTGTTCACCGTGTGGCACTACTTAGACACACAGCCCATCTTGGGGCAAATTGGTGTTTTCTTCACTACCTGATCTCAGCACGCAAGTGCTGCCGCCTCGTTCCCTGGTTTGTACCTGCTAACATGCCACGTGATATCCATTAGACACAACGCTGGCCATGTGTTAGCTGGGACACGCAAATGGACCTTGTGATGCAATGATGTTCACATCGTGAGTTCAACGGTGTTGGGATTGTTATGGTGCTTACACACAATGGCCAAACACGTGATACGGGGTTTTGACACCCAATCTTTGTTATGTCTAAAGACACTCATTGCTGGAGTTTTGTTTTTAATGCCACATTAAGCTTCCATCCATAAGTGAAGTCTCCTACTTAAGGCATTGGATGCTGTTTTTTTGTTTTTAATTCTTCTGTGACATTGATCCAAAAAAGCCTTCCTTTTTAAAAATTTAGATCCACCAATGGGGATCAGCTAGAAAGCAGAAATAAGAGATGATTGGAATAATTTATTTAAAAAACAACACACACACACACACACACATACACCCCCAACCTTGGTTCAGTTGTAAATCCATCTTGATTCAATTTGCAATGAATGGTGGGAAAGCACTTTTTTGCTTTTTTTTTAATGGCTTGAAAAATGTTTTAATAGTCTTGAGATATGCAGTTGATTTACAGCTGAGCTCGACTGGCTTTCAGTGCTATGGGTCTGAAAGTTGGAAGGTATGATATGGAAAATCATTGCCTCCCCTGTTATGCTGAAGAATGACTCCCTAATGGACTGGTGTAGTGTTTAGACGTTTTTATTGCGCAAGGGGACATCAGGTTGATGCCTGATAGCAAGAGGGTATTGTGCACTCATCTTGGAAACGGCTCTCCCTTGTTGCACAATGCAGCCGGGCGTATGCTCTGTAGAGTCCTTAGACTCCACGAACCAGGCATTCTTTTATTAGTTCTTTCACTTCTGGAAGAATAAAATGCTACTAGGCCCCTGTTTGCCTGCCATAGGAGATAAGTTGCATTCAGTGGCTTTGACAAGAGATCTTGGAATTGCCACCTGTCCCAGAGGAGAAAACTGGACAGTGCTAATTTGCATGAATTTGTGTGCCTGCTTAACTATTGACAACAGCTACCACAAATAATACAATACCCCAGAGGTGGGAAAGTGGCAGCTTGGAAGCCACATATGACTCTCCAACACCTTTTACTGTATCTCTTGGAAGGTGTGGCGGTTTGGAGTTGGAGTACCTGTGGTTCTCTGAGTTCTCTCTCCTTCATATTCTCTCTCCTTTAACATTCCCCCAAGCTTTTTAACATTCCTTGTAAAACCTGGCTGTTCACCCAGGCCTTTGGGGAGGGTGGGTTAGGGTTTTAGTGCCACCCTACCCTTATTTATTCTTTGATTTTGTCTTAACCCTGTTTTAAATTGTTTATATCATTATGATTGTTTTATATTTATATTATTGTATTTTTTTACTCTTTTAAAATTGTTAGCCGCCCTGAGCTGTTTTACAGGAGGGGCGGGGTATAGATTGATAAATAAAATAAAAAAATAAATATTTTTTTATTACTCTTGAAAAGCTTTCAGCTTTAAAAGCCTGAAGGTAGCTATTGGGGTCGTGTTGGGCATGGGGAGGTATGGCAAAGGTCGGGGGGAGGTTGGACCATGGGGGCTTTCAGGAGAACAGATGGTCCATAGAATAGACAGCCCATGAGATTGAGTTCTGGACCTTTTGGTATCAAGGTCAAATGTGAACCCCAATAGTGGACAAAGACCTCCAATTCCTGGCCTGTCTGAGTGAAAACCAGACAGTTGGGAGCAGTATCCTGTGACCGGAGAATTGCTAGCTGTACGCGGGGAGTTGGATGGGGCATTGAGGGGGAGAAAAATGTGCTTTTGGAAGTCAAGAAAACTTGAAGCATGGAAGGAAAGTGTGTGGGTGTGGGTGTGGGAGCGGGGTTCGAGTGTTTTGTGTTGAATGGTCCGACAAGGAGAAAAGCAAAGGAGTGGTTTTCTCTCAGTAGTGGGAGTTCACATGTGCCTTCAAGACACGTAGCATCATCCACCACTACTACTTCTGCGAGATTAGTGTTGATCACTAGCCCAAACGTGTAGGGACAATGTCAGGAAGGCTAAAGCACAGAATGAGCTGAGACTTGCGAGGGATGCTAAGAACAACAAAAGGGTTTTTTTTCTGGTATGTTAGAAGTAAGAGGAAGAATAAGGAAATGGTAGGTCCTCTGCTCAGTAAAGATGGTGAAGTATTAACAGGTGACAAAGAGAAGGCAGAATTGCTCAACTCCTATTTTGCTTCTGACTTCTCCCAAAAGGGGAACTGTACCCAACCCGGCAGAAGTAGCATGAATTATGAGGGGAAAGGATTGCAGCTCAGGGTAGATAGAGAAATGGTCAGAGAATACCTAGCTACTTTAAACGACTGTCTTCAGGGCTGGGTGAATTACATCTCAGGGTATCAAAGGAACTTGCTGATGTACTCTCAGAACTTTTGTTGGTCATCTTCGAGAACTTTTGGAGAACAGGTGAGGTGCCGGAAGACTGGAGATAGGCAAATGTCCCCATCTTCAAAAAGGGAAAAAGGAGGATCTGGGAAACTATAGATCAGTCAGTCTGACATCGATACCTGGATAGATACTAGAACAGCTTATAAAGCAGTCAGTTTGAAAGCATCTAGAAAACAATGCAGTGATTACTAGAAGCCAGCATGGATTTGTCAAGAATAAGTCATGCCAGACTAACCTTATCTCTTTTTTGGACTAAGTTACTAGTTTAGTGGATCATGGGAACGCCATTGACATAATATATCTTCATTTCATCAAAGCATTTGACAGAGTCCCCCATGATATCCTTGTTGACAAACTGGTAAAGTGTGAAGTAGATGATACTACCATTAGGTGGATTTGCAGCTAGTTGAAGAACTGTACTCAAAGAGTGCCAATCAATGGCTCCCCATCAATCTGGACGGAGGTATTGAATGGGGTGCCGCAAGACTCTGTCCTGGGCCTGTTCAACATCTTTATTAATGACTTGGATGAAGGAGTGGAGAAAATGCTGATCATATTTGCAGATGACACAAAACTGGAAGGAATAGCTAATATCTTAGAAGACACAATTCAGAATGATCTTGATAAATTAGAAAACTGGGCTGAAACTAACTAAATGAAATTCAACAGAGATAAATGTAAAGTTCTGCATTTAGGTAAGAAAAATCAAATGTACAGATACAAGATGGAGGATACATGGCTTGGCAGCAATACATGTGAAAAGGATCTGGGGGTTGTAGTTGATCACAAGCTGAACATGAGTCAGCAGTGTGATGCAGCTGCAAAAAAGGCTAATGCGATTTTAGGCTGCATTAACAGAAACATAGTTTGCAAGTCATGAGAAGTAATAGTCCCACTCTTTTCTGCTCTGGTCAGTTCTGGGCATCACACTTTAAGAAGGACATAGACAAATTGGAACAGGTCCGGAGGAGGGCAACAAAGATGGTCAGGGGTCTGCTTAACCTAGAGAAGACTAAGGGGAGATGTGGTAGCAGTCTTCGAATACCTGAAGGGCTGTCACAAAGAAGATAACAAAGACTTCATCTCTGTTGCCCCAGAAGGCAAGACTAGAAATGATGAGTTCAAATTGGTGTTCACGTGCAAATCCTTTCACAACTTGGCTCCCTCTTACCTCTCATCCCTAGTCTCCTTACACACTCCTGCTCGCACTCTCCGCTCCGCCTCTGTCCGCTCCCTCACTCTCCCTTGTCTCCCCTGCTCCCCTAACCGCCTTCGTCCCTTCTCCCTTGCTGCCCCCCATGCCTGGAACTCACTCCTTCCTTGTCCACATCCGCCTCGCCCCCTCCCTCCACTCCTTCAAATCCCTCCTCGAGACCCACCTCTTTCTCTCCGCCTTTCCCGACGCCTGCTAGAACTTTCCTTCAATATTTACTGTCTGCCCTCCCCGCAGACTCCTGCCTAACCGCAACCAAGCCAAGCACGTGCACCTGAGACTTCACATCCACTGAATGTTGTTTATCCCTTGTCTCTCCCTGTGTCCCCTCTCCTTGTTCCCCCCCCACTCCCTCCGTGTCCATTAGATTGTAAGCCGTAGGCAGGCACCACGTCTAGCTTATCGTTCTGTAAAGCACCAGGTACACAGCTGGCGCTATACAAATGCTTATAATAATAATAATAATAATAATAATTAATAATAATACAAGAAAGCAGATTTTGGTTATTTAAACATCCTAACGGTGAGAGCTGTTTGGTTTGACAGTGGAACAAATTGCCTAGGGCGGTGATGGGCTCTCCTTCACTGAAGGGTTTTCAAGTAGAGGCTGGACAGCCATCTGTCCGGGATGCTGTAGCTGTGGATTTCGTGCGCTGAGCAAGGGTGGGGGTGTTGGACTAGATGACCTCTGATGTCACTGCCAACTCTATGATTCTATTACTATGTCCGCACATTACAATGGCTCTGTGGTCAACAAAACCCAAGGGTGATTGCTCCAGAACTTTCTGGGGTTTGCATGCTGCCAGACCTGTATTTGTGTGTTCGTACAGACACAGGTCTTGGAGGGATAGCCACTGGCCAACAGAACATGTGCAACCACCCGCTGAGAGAGGTGGAGGTCGAGTTTGAGAGGCGAGGGAAGGAGAGAGATTTGCTGCCAAAGGGCATCGCTGAGGCTTCCAAGCCCTGGGAGACCTGTCTAGTCAAAGAGCAGCGAGTCTGAAATGAAGCGGATTTATTTATTTTCATGTCGAGAATCTGTTTAGAAAGGGAAGCGCATTGTAATTACACTCTAAACAAGGATTCTTCCCCCTTTTGCTTCAGAGCGTTCTTTTATCCTTTGTAGTAGGCAAACGTCGGGACGTTGGTGTAATGCTGAATCATGTAGAGGCGGGTTCCTGCCCTGTGTCTGCTAAACACCAGCCCCTCACAACGGGCAGGAAAGGCAAGCAAGCACTTAACACTGCCCTAGTGTATCACAACAGTGGTATAATACCCATGCGTTTCTGGTGGGCGGTGGCTGCGTTCCAAGAAACAGAGACAAACTGAAGGAACTACTTGGACTGAATTAGACTGAAGTAACTAACTACTTCACTTGAGTAGTGTCCAGGGGAAGCGTAAACTGAATTAACTGCTTTGATTGAATTAAACTGAAGTAATTACCCCACTTTGGTAGCGTTCAGCTGAACTGGGTAAGCTGAAGTAGTGCGGTCAGTTTCCTCCCCAAGAGCTATGTTCTGCCGGGCTCCCTTAGTTCCCCTCTTGTAAGTGCCCCCGTTGCACCAGGTCCAGACAACATGAGTACGCAGAGAGATGTTTTCGGTGGCTGCCCCACAACTTTGGAACGCCTGGAGACTCTCCAAAGCTTGAGCCTAAGTATCTTCAGAAGGCCATGTAAGACCGGGTTTTTGGGAAAGTGGGGTCGGGAGTGGTTTTAATTGGAATTTTATATGGCTCATTTTTATTGACTTTTATAAAAGGGGGGATATAAATCCAAAAAAATAAATAAGCGTTCACACACAAACGGTTTCTTTGAAATACAAACCAAAGGAGAGTACATACTCGAGACTTGTCAGGAGTAACATATGTCCCTTCCTACTCCCAAATAACTTGGGTTTAGCACTCTGTTTGTGTGAACGAATGCTTCAGGAGTAAAACAGAAGTAAGGTGCAACTACATTGAATTAATTGTTCATCGGAGCATGACCTCGCCGGAGCCCTTGAGGGACTAACTGTGCTTCACCCAACCAGAGCCAGTGAGTGGGATGAGAGCCCCCACAGATCCCCCACTTCACCCGCCAGCCCACACACCACTTCTGCGTGTTCCAGTGGCTGCTTGGGTTGGTTCCCCACCCCTCCCTCAGAACCTTGTCTTGTAACATCGAATGACGTCCTCTCGGAGAGGTTCTAGAACACCACGGAAGTGAGTAGATCAGAATCTATTCCCTTTCTTGCCGTTACTCTCCATTTGCTGATGAGAGCAGTTATTATTATTATTATTATTATTATTAGCTTTTATATAGCGCCAGTGATGTACCTGGCGCTTTACAGAGAATAAGATAGACACGGTCCCTGCCCGAGAGCTTACAATCTAAAGACAGGGGAAGGGGAGACAGGGAAGGGGGAACAGAGGGAGAGATAAGGGATGTAACATTCATGAGGATGCGAGAACTCAGGTACACGTTCTTGGCTTGGTTACAGTAAATTGGGAGTTTGCAGATAACAGGTGGGGGATAATCCTCGATTAGCAGGAGTTCGGAAGGGCAGAGCAGAAGAGGTGGGTTTTGAGGAGGGACTTGATGGTGTGGAGGATGGGGGCAAGGCGGACGAGAGCAGGGAGGGAGTTCCAGGCGTGTGGGGCAGCGAGGGAGAAGGGACGAGGGGAGCAGGGGAGGTGAGGGAGGGGATGGAAGAGGAGCGGAGTGCTCGAAGGAAGGAAAGGGGAGGATATTTGCATCCTTTGTAATGCTGTATAATTAATGAAGTAACTAACACGTATGACACATCCCATTCAACTCGGCGGTGCTCAGGGAAATGAGATGCCTGCAAGATGGGATGTGCTAGGGCTGCCAGAGTTAACTTTGTGTAAGACTAAAGAGCCGAGATAAGAGATAAGGGGGCTTAGGAAGATGATACCGTGAGCTGAGCTGAGTTACAGTGCCTCTGACATCCCAGAACAACAATCTCTTGGGGTTGTAAAGCTCTTGGTTATAAAAGGCGCCGCACAATAATAAACAGAAGGATTTGATCCTGCTCCCGTTGAAGGCTGTGGAAGCTTTTTCCATTAGCCTGAACGAGAGCAGAAGGCGGCCTTGATTCTCTGGAGAAGGACGTTGTAAGGAAGCCTTCCTTGCTGCGAGCTGCTCTAAGAACAGATTGCCTTAGTTTCTAAGGCCTTCAATTCTCTAGGGTTCTGGGCTTAGCACAGGGAGGGCCAGGCCTATGGTGCACATGAACCACTACTCAGTCCACATGTTAACCTCACCTCAGGTGATCTACCCAGAGACTTCCTGCTGGCTCTGTCACTCCAGGCCTGGATCCTACCCACTGGCTCCCAGCTCTAGGACACCTCAGCAACTTGCCTCCAGAGTGGAGGGGTCCGCTCCTCTTTAGAGAGAACCTTCCCTACCACGCTGGAGGAGCTTTCTTAGACCGTCTCCCCACCACCACCGAGATGCTCCCTGGGGTGTCAATCCCACTCTCTTCCCCAGAGGTGATCTCTGAGAGGCTGGTTCCCCCCGCCCCCTCCCACACTGCGATCTGCCAGGGATTTGCTTGGGATCCACCAGTAGATTATGATCGACCTCTTGGCCAACCCTGATTCTGCATTTCCAAGGCCTTAAATAGTCACCTTAAAATGTTACAAACAAGAATATCAACCCCCCTCCCTTGACTGAATGATCCGGAGCAACTTTGTTACTGGTCAGTGTAGAAGCAAGAGTAAAGGGAAGGATTTATTTCAAGCCGATGAAGCTGATCTTGTTTTCATGGTACGAAACTGGAGTTATGACGGCTTTTGATTTGGGCCATGATCTATAAACTGCTTGTTCTGGAGACGTCTTTCATGGGGTTACACCTGAGTAAAGGGTTTGTGGATGGATCACAGTTTACGTCAGCAGGGAGGCTCTGGGCCTATCTCCTCAGAAAAATTCAGCAGAGCAAGCGCTGCCTTGCTCTCGTTGAGACGGTTTTTATTTGCAATTGCGCTTTTGCGCCACTAGGGGGGATTTTCTTCCCTCAGCAGCACTTGTCTGCAGTTTCAATTGGGGGGGAATTGTACAGCTTACTTGTGTGTGTTTTGCGCCTGCATGTTAAATGCTGGCAGTGTGAAGTAACCCCCCCCCTCTCAAAAATCTCCAACCCTAGACCCCTGGTCAGTGCCCAGTTAGGCTCTGAAATCCGTATTTATTACTATTGCTTTAGTTTTCTTGGCTGCTCTTTGCAAAAAGGGACGGCGGGCGGTTTACGGAGTAAAAATACATCTAACAATTCCCACCCCCTCAGCCCCAAACTTCGCTTCACACCCACTGTTCCCTTCCACGTCCGAATCTATGAAGACATTAAAAATACAATCCGCCCCCAATACAATAAAATCCAGCCCTTTCAATCCCAACACCTTCCACCCCAAACTATCTATCCTTCATAGAAATCTATTCCCGCTCCACCCCCCTGTGCCCCATAACTCTGTCACACAATTAACCCTCGGATCATGCGGTCATTAAAATCCCAATTTGTGGCTACACAGAGGGATCACAAAGCAAGATAATTCCCCATTATTGTTTGTTTTATAATCAGTAAATTACAGCCTCCTACTGATCTATAACTCCTAAAAAGCCTTTGGAATGGTTCTTATTTTCTCTGGTGTAAATAAATGAGTTTATTCTTCTGTCTGCTACAGGGTAAGTAAAACTGGACTCTTCCAGCTCAAAATAAAAAGCTACTTTCTACTTCGCCCTAAACAAATAATGTCATTTCAACTAAATGGAAGTCCCCCCTCTTCCCCACTCCCAGAGCAATTGGGGGGGGGGGGGGGGTAATGATCCTCTTGCGCTGAATCAAAGCTGAGCTTTTAAAAAAACCAAAAACATGTCTCCGAGATTAAGCTAGAAAATTATTTTTTTCTTTTCGGGAATCGCGAAATGACAGAATTTCAAAAGTGTGGCGCTGACGCCTGTCTGAATCCCCTCAGCGACCCGCCATTCCCAGTGAGCTCACGGTATTAGTGGAAAGCTTTTCTGACCTAGGGCTTGCCAACATGGAGTGTAATAATGCATGCTGAGTGAGCGAGCTCATGAAGCAAAACATGTTTACAGGAACTGAAATGGCTTCTCTGTTGTTTACATACAAAGAGGAAAATACTCAGAGAGATTTCTCGCTTTGGAGCAGAGACCGGAGGGGAAAAGAGCCTCAGGAAGAACCTGGAAACCTTTTGTGTCTTTGCCACCAAATGTCAAGCCATATTGGTGTGGCTGATGCCAGAGAAATAGCCATGGTCACTGAGTCACAGGTCTGACTGGGCTGGTGACTAGGTTAAGTGACCATAAGGAAGATGCGGCGATGGGGGGGTTTCATGCCTTCCGTCCAGCCGCAGCAAAGCAATCCTTTCCCTTTTTGGGCTTTCCCTAATTCGATGGAAAGATTTGTTTATTTTTCAAGGCACCAATGGCATTGCCTTGCCCAAGGAAATGACAGCCCCACCTCTCTGTGCGTCTAAGCTAAACTCCTCCGGGGCCAGAGTTGGGTGAGTTATTTCCGACTGCTGAGGTGATGTTCCGTGGCTGCGGAACTCCCTCCCACTGGAGGTCCGCCTGACCGCCGACCTCCCCTCTTTCCGTAGACAATGTAAGACCTGGCTGTTCCGCCGGGCCTTTCCCGAGGGAGATGGGTTGGATTAGGGTGGGGTAGGGGGTCATTAGTTGTACTGTGGGTTTTTTAACTGTATTGTTTGTTTTTTTAAATCTGTTTTAATATGTTGCTAACCGCCCCGAGATGCTTTTAGGAGGAGGGGGCGGCATACAAATGTTATAATAAATAAATAAATTAAATTAAATAAAATGTTGGATTCAGGAGGCCGCTTGGGGCAAGCTGGCTGTAGGCCAGCAGTCTATAAAAGGGTTTGTACGAGCGCTGTCCCTTTATGGAGTGCTGGGTGTCTTATCACTCTGTGGGGGTGTGGCCATGTTGGAAGGGGGTGGGGAAACACCTTGACTCTGCCTATGGTGAATCACCATGATGTCACAGTGCTCCAGGATAGGGATGGGCGTTACGGATTCAGATTAATCCATAACTGCGTGTAACGGGCAGTTTCAGATTAAACTGTACCGAACTGCAACATGCCTGTTGCGGGTTGGGTTAAAAATCTATAAATAATGTTTTTTTTTAAAACTGCGCATGCGCTAAATAGCCCATAGACTGTTCTGCGCATGCGCGACCTTCTCCAAAATGTCAACAGCAGCAGCAGTCTCCGCCATTTTGGAAAAGGGCAGCCAGTCTGCACGCGCTCAGTGAGCCTTTTACGCATAAGCAGAGCAGCTGCCCTTTTCCAAAATGGCAGCGACGCTGCTGTCACCATTTCAGAAAAGACTGCACGTGTGCAGAACAGTCTGGTGGCCATTTTGCACACGTGGAATGACTTTTTAAATTTTTAATTTTTTTAAAATGGATTTAAATACAGATCCGCAATATGGATCCATAATTAAACCTGGAATTAAAGATTTGGATCCATGCTACAGATACGGATCTAATTTCCTCCAGATGCCCACCCCCTACTCCAGGGTAAGGCAAGGCTTCCAGACACAATGGGCTTGGGTCAGACCCAGTGCAGCCGGGGTTGGGTCCGGATTTTCTGTCTTGAGCAGGGCTGAGTTTCTGATTGATACCCAGGTACATGAGAGAGGCCTCGAGGTGTTTGTAATGTGCCAGCCCTGCCCCTGGTTTCTGCGGGAGCCAGGGTGCATAGCGCTGTCCAGGAGGCCGACACGTCCCATGATGCTTTGTTTTGCTGATGGGGTAGCAGTTAGGGCCAGTTCTGCCGGTGGTGCCTGTGATGGCAGGAGAGGCCCCAAGCCGTGTCCGTGGTGGGGAGTGGGTAAAAACAAAGCGAAACTTACCATTTGTCTTATTGAATATTATAGAACCGATGGCCTTCCTAAGCATTGGCGCACCTCTCAGGCTTGAAAGCTGGGAATGCGTCTTGCCTGCCGCCCAAATGTGATCAGCCTCCGAGAGAGATCCAGGCTGTGCCAACGAATACACAGCAGAAGGGTGAGAAGAAATCGAGCCAGGCTGAAGGACAGGAGAGCCTAGGCAGGTGGAATTTAGGGATTAAGGCTTATCCTGAAATGGGTGACTTTAGACAGAACAAAATGTGGGTGTTTGTAAACGTAAATACATGTTTACCTGCTCTGTGTAATTGCTGTGATGTTTTTTCGCCCCTTATTAGCCCCCCTTTAGCCCCTCCTCAAACACCCAAGTGCTACCTGGATTTCTTCTGGGCAGCACATGGGTGTTTTAAGGACTTGGGTGTCCCGCGTTGTGTCTAAGTAGATGTGGGGTGTGTTTATGCCAGGGGTGGGGGACCTTTTCTGTCCTGGGGGCCACATTCACTATTAGCATGAGCTCCGAGGGCCACTTAGAGGTTGGGGGCGGGGGTGCTTAATGGGTTTATTCGAGAAAAGGAGGGCCCAGATCATGGATCTGTCTCCTACCCTTGTGTGCATGCTTGCCCTCCTCTCTGCTCCATTATCATGAACTCAGTTTTTCAGTAGTTGGGGGTAGAAAATGAATCCAGGGGCGAGATCCAGGCACTGGAAAGGGGCCCTATAAAATCTTGTTGAGGGCCACATTTGGCCCCCGGGCCTGAGGTTCGCCACCCCTGGTTTATGCAAAAAATGCCCATCGAGCGTTTTCGGCCATCGAGTACAGAGTTTTGGGGATGGGGCTTGTTCTTACTCTCTATCCAGTTGAACTCTTTGGTTCTCCCGTAATTACTTGCATGTAAAGTCCACCTCATCCCCCCTCCCCCCCAGCAACCCCTGCTTAGGTGCAAAGGCTTTTCCTTTGTTGATGTATGTTTCTGATGGGCAGAATAAGAATCCTCGCACCTGTCTCTCCCTCTCCCTGCTTAGGAGCAAAGGGGTTTCCTAGATCCACGTGAAAGATGCATAGAAAGAGCACATTGATAGGGGCTAGGGAAATTATGTGGTTGTGTGCACATGGGGACTTTGTATGCGAGGAGGAGGTGGAAAGGGAAGCGAGCAAATGGATTTTCTGGATCCATGTGAAAGACACATAGAAAGAGCACATTGACAGGGACTAGGCAAATTATGGGGTAGGTGCACACCCAATGCAGTTAAGCACGCAGACAAAATGGGGGACAAAAAATGTGACAGCAGTTGAAATTTTTGCGCTAGTGAAAAAGGAAAAAAAGGAGAGACACTTTGATTGGATGAAACGCGCTGTCAGTCAGGAATTATTTTTCCTGTTAACACCTACTTTCTGTGGTGACGTTAGTGAAACATGAAATGCCTGTGATGATGCATGCTAGGATATTTATTTTATTTATTTATTTTTATTTATTAGCCACCCCCCTCATGCCTACGGCATATCGGGGCGGCTTACAAAGGGCCAAAAATACGTAACAACAATAAAATTCAATAAAAAATACTAAAACTACAATAGCATCTTTTTAAAAATATCTTAAAACCCCCAAATTTACCCCCCAACCTACCCCACCATGACCCTCCTAACCTCCCCTCCAAAGGCCTGGGCGAACAGCCAGGTCTTGCAGGCTCGGCAAAATGCCAGCAGACCTGAGGTCTGGTGGACTTCCTCCGGCAGGGAGTTCCAAAGTCGCGGCCCGGCCACCGAGAATGCCCTCTCCATTGTGGCCCCTTGTTTTACATAGGGGACCTCCAGAAAGGCGCCCCCGGTGGACCGAGGGGATCGCTCTGAGGTGCGGAGGGCGAGGCGGTCCCTGAGGTATGAGGGGCCCAGACCGTGTAGGGCTTTATAAGCCAACACCAACACCTTGATATCATACTGGAACCTAGCTGGAGGCTGCGCATGCGGCATCATGAAACACCCATTGCCAACCTGTGTAAACAGTGCAACGTCGCAAACGCATGTTCAGAGGAGGGCTCAGAGATGGGTGTTAACACCCATGAAACACACATCCAAACGCCCAGATTTGTTCCGTCTGAAGCCACCCAGTGTGTGTCTCCAAGAAGGACAGCACCCACCATTGTTGGCTCTGCAGATGGAGCATCTCAATCTGTTCTGTCCTTTTCTTTCGGGTGCTCATTGCTGTAATATCTAGTGATAGCAATATGATTTAGTAACAATTAGTGCCAGATACTAATCCTCCTCCTTCCTGCAGCACTGTGAGGGGTCTTGCCCAAACTGTGACCCTCCCTACTCCTCTTCCTGTCTTTAATCAGCACAGCTAGGTCAGCTCAGCCAACAATCGGTTGCAGAAGTGGGGACCCTTTTCCCACCCAGGGGCCACTTTGACAATCATTGTGAGGGCTGCAAAGAACTTGGGGTCAGGGCCGTTTAAGGGGGGGCACTCAGGAACAGGAGGGTCCAGATCATGGATCTGTCCCCCATCCTTGTGTGCAGGCCCTCCTCTCTGCTCCCTCACCCGGAGCCCAGTTTTTCAGTGCTTGGGGACAGGAACTGGGTCCAGGGCTGGGAACTGGATTCAGGGGCTGATTCCCCACCTCATAGCCAGGAGGTGATCTGCCCGACCCACGTGGGAGGACATACCCTCGACCTGATCTTCGGCTCTGGCCTTGAGGCGGGGGGCCCGGTTGTGGGGGAAGTGACATCGATGCCCTTGTCATGGACGGACCATTATCTCCTTCAGGCCGGTCTTCTAGCGCGCCCCCTCCAGAAGGGGAAGGGACCAGTTAGGATGGTCCGCCCTCGGAGGCTGATGGAACCCCAGCGGTTCCAGGAGGTCCTGAGGGAG
>QEPC01013865.1:13049976-13069706 GCA_003113815.1 Sphenodon punctatus | reverse complement strand
TTTAATCCCCTGCCTATTTAGTTATTTATTGTTCCTAACCCTGTTTTGATGTTTTTATATTTATATTTATATTTTAACTGTTTTTAACTGTTTTTTATTGTTGTAAGCCGCCCCGAGCTGCATTGCAGGAGGGGGCGGGATATAAGTTTGAAGAAATAAAATAAATAAATAAATAAAATAGCTATTGCCAAGACAACACACAGGCTTCTATGCGATTTGAGTTGGCTCGGATGGTATTGCAACTCCTAGTGTCTCCCTGGGACAAGAGGTGTCGGTTCCCCAGTACAGGAAGCAAAGGAAAAGACCAGCCAAAATGTAGAGCTGAGTTTCTTCCAGGCAGCAAACCCCACCCCCCCTCCCCCTTTTCTTGCTTTTCCAGCGGGTTTTGGAGAAATTGACCTACGAGGCTTTTTACTCAAGGCCAAAAGGAGAAAATGCCGCGTCAGGTATGGGCAATGGAATATCTTTGGATTGCAAATGTTCAGTCAGGGCAGGATTAAGTAATTTTTAATTAGTTGTCTAGCATAATAATATGTATTTTGTTTTTACAAAGGGGGGTGGGTGGGCAGAGGTTGTTATTCATAAAAGTGTGAGACGCCACTTACTGTAAGTGCATTCCCTTAAAGAGCTCGCTTGGGTGACTCGGCATCCGCTTTATGGCTTGTTGGTAGTAGAATTCGAGTCTTATCCTTTCCATCATTCTGGGTGTGTATGGTAACACCCTCCCAAGCCTCTCCCACATGCTGACGTATGGATTATTACAGAAGAAGAAGAATGCGCTGAACCAGGACTGGCCTTAGAATTTGTGGGGCCCAGGGCAAAGATAAAATGCGGGGCCTGTGATGACCTCACCCCCTTCCCAATGGTCCTGCCCTTGGGGACACCCTCTACAGGGCCCTAGAGGTGGTCATATTTGGGGCCCCACTGGGAGAGAGTGGGGCCCCCTGCAGCCTGCCCTGGTGAAATTGTAGGTCATTGTGGAGCCCATTGTGGAGCCCAAGGCGGTCGCCCCAGGTGGCCCTGCGGCAAGGGTCCCAATGCGGCCCTGCACTGTGTATTTTTCATAAGTGTCCTGGATTAAAGGGCAGGTATGGCAAGTTCTCAAAACACTGACTTTCTAAGCCTGTGGGTTCTGGGAGCCTCATCGGTGGAGCGTAGATGGGGCTTGAGGTGTCTTGGGAGCAGGACTTGGGTTGGCCATGAGGTGGGGACATCAGTAATGGCAGCATTCCCTTCCTGCTGTTTGTTCCGGCCAGCCACGGCGCTGAGGGATGGGATAAGGACAGGAGGAGCGTAGCTAGTTCCCACGGCTTCAGCACCTCTCTGCTTCTGCCTCCTGCTGCTCCTTGCCACCTCAGGTTGGCTCCCTGCTGACTCCAGGATTGTTCCCTCCTACCTCACTGCTGCTGCCCTGCTGCTCCTGGCTTGTTCTTCACTAGGGCTGTAGCGGAATGTCGCAGCGGTAGCTGTTTCCGCGATTAGTGGTACGGCATGGCAGAGGCTTCCATTCCGCTAGTTTCATTCCGCTACTTCTGCAGTTCCGCTAATTTCATTCCGCTACTTCCACGGGCTTCGCAAAATAGCAGAAACATGACATTTTTGCTACTTCCGCCATTCCGGCAGCGCCACAAAATAGTGGAACAGCGGTTTTCCAACAGTTTCCGCAATTCTGCGATTTGCAGAATGCCGGCGGAATTAGCGGAATGTCCGCAGAAAAGCCGCGGTGTGGTGCGGGCAATTCCGAAATGGCGGAATGGAATCACGGCGCTGCAACAGCTGCTGCCACATCAGCCCTACCTCTTGTTAGGTGCAATTATGGCCCGATGGCTGCGGTGCCATTAAACTCCAATCACTCACTCATGCCAGTCCCGGTCCTGGATTATTTAAAGGGAAGTGCTGGATTTTTTTTTTTTTTTAAATGTTTCGATGCGCCTTTCCTGCAAAAAGATTCCCACAAAAAGGAGAACCGCTAGTTTTCACAATTATTAATTTAGCTTCACAGCAGTAGCTGCCCAGCTGTTAGTATCCTGTTGTTGCTGATGGATTAACTGAGGCCACGTTCTCACGTTGGGGGACTTCTGTGACGACACTTGCTTTAGTCTCATGGGAATTATTTATTGATTTATTTGCACAGTTTATACCCCGCCCGGCCTCCTGCTAAAGCAGCTCGGGGTTTCTAACAAATCATAAAAAATAAAAATATAATATGAACACAATAAATATATACTATAAATACATAATAAAAACCTTACCATCCATATGGAGGGCGTCAAAGAAAATAATATACAAAAACCCTACCACCCTAATCCTCAAACCCCCAACCCTTGGCCCATCTCCCTCACCAAAAGCCTGGCAGAATAGCCAAGTCTTGCATTGTCGTCGAAAGGAGGAGAGTTCCGGGGCCGCTTGGGCCTCCGCCGGGAGGGAGTTCCACGGCCTTGGTGCGGCCACCGAGAATGTCCTCTCCGTAGTCGCCCCCCGAGATACCCGGGTGGGACTTCGAGAAGGGCGCTCCTGACTGACCGTAGGGGTCGATCCAGAGCTCGGGGAGTGAGGCGGTGCTGCAGATTGGAACCCGGCACATAGGAATGTGCTGATTTGCTTTTCTCTCACAAGAACACCCATGATTCTAAGAGCTACGTCGGGGAACTCGGTCATGCGCGAGTGTTCTTGTGGGAGAAAAGCCGAACAGCACATTCCTAAGTGCGCTAATTCCCATAAGAATTAGTTTTTACAAAGGGTGGGGAGCTCTTTTTTTCTTTCAAGCTGTCTTTCACTGTGCTGCCTGCGCGGGAAAGTTGAGTTTAGTTATAGAGAACAGCCCCAGCTCAGTACCCTAAAGTGTAGATGGAAGGTACCATCTAGCATTTAAGCAGGCACCTCACGTTCTGAACTTCCGAGCTCAGTTTCTGATCACTGCCACAGCTTCACTGAGTGACGGGGTAGGTACCCAATTTTTCTGTCTCTTCCTCCCCCCTCCCCCTATAACTTATATAGCACTTTCAATGTTCAAAGTGCTTTTGCAATCCTTATCTAATTCGCCCTCACAACAACACTGGTCGCAAACCCAGGAGACCAGGGTTCCAATCCCATCTTAGCCATGGACTCACTGGGTGGGCTTGGACAAGTCATTCTTTCCCTTAGTCTCAGTTCCCCATCTGTAAAATGGGAGTAATAATGACCTCTGTGGAGGGCTGTTGTGACGGAGAACCAAGCAAGGTTGTAAAGTACTGATGACTAATAATAATATTTAAAAAGAAGCTTGAAATGAATCCAGCCATTTAAGGGCCAGATTCCCCACCTAATTACACACCAGGGTAAGTAGAGCCAGAGGCTACAATCCACAAACCACTTACTCCCATCATCCCTACGTGCTCCCAGAATGCTCAGAAAATCCGGAGTGTCCAGTGCGGAGGTGGGGCAGGCGGTATGTGGACAGGGGGGCTGTTGGGGGGGCGCATGTTCATTTGAAGTGCTCCCCCACACATGGCGCTCACGCACCTGCCCTGATCACAGACCTCCACCCCCTCTCATTTCAAAACACCCCGAGACGGAGTTCCACACAAGTTCCACACTGAGGAGCTTGCTCTACAGCAAAAGTGCAGTTGTCGGCTGGCTTAAGGTGCGGTGGTGGGATCTCTAGACGGTGGCTTGGTTCGGAGTGCAGATAGCTATCGGGGAGGCTCCAGGAGCAGGTCTCGAATATAACCAGGGCCTCTATAAACCATTCAGAGCCCTGGGTTAGGATGGGGTTTTTTTTAAGGTGGGGTTGAAATGGTTGGTTTTAATTCATTTTAATTGTTTTATTGGATGTTTTAACATGTGGTTAGCCGCTCCGAGATGCTTGTAGCAGGAAGGGGCGGTACATAAATGTATTTATAAATAAAATAAATTAATAAATTAAAGCCAGCAGCGCAATCTTAAAGACCAATAGCATAGCTGATTTCAGAAAAGGTTTGGATAAATTCTTAGAAGGTAAGTCCATCCATGGCTATTAGTGAAGTTGGACAGGGAATAAGATGGCTGGCTGTTGGGGGCCGGGAGTGAATAACAGTAATGGACTGCTTTCTTACGACCCGTTGCATATTTTTCTAAAGCATCCCTAAAGGTGACCGCTGTCAGAGACCGAGCATGGGCTAGATGACCATTAGTCTGACCCAGTATGGCACGGGCCGCTTTTAGATGAGCGGGTCGCCGTTGTGCGACCCACTCGCGCAATAGTTCAAAATCCCGCGATGCGGGATTACAAGAGATGGCCGTCGGTGATCAAGCGCATGAAAGGCGGTCGCACATTATTTGCCGACCGCGAATTAAATACCTCACAATCAAGGTATTTAATTCGTGATCGGCAAACAATGCGCGACCGCCTTTCATGTGCTTGATCGCCGACGGCCGTCTCGTGTGATTTTGAAATATCGCGTGAACGGGTCGTGCAACAGTGACCCGCTTGTCTAAAAGCGGTCCTAGGTTGTCTCCCAGGCTCTCTTTTCACCTTTCTCTGCCTTCAACGTGTGATTTTTTTTTTTTTTTTTTTTTTAACTGCAGAAGAAAATGCCCCATAAGCAACACATTGAATGTCTGAGCTGTCTTCCCAATACTTCTGCCTGCTATTTCTAGCACAGCGGTAGAAATGATCTGGTTACAGTAGCGCAGAGAGCTGTGATCACCAGTTAAGGACCAGAATTATCCTGCAAGTCAGCGATGAAGCTTCCCTGCCTGGTTTTCTCCTAACGTCCTTCATCAGATGCATCATGCTCATGGCTTTCCGTATCGCCGTCCGCAGGGCCAGTTCCTTCTCCCATTGAAAGGACCAGTCGCTTTGCTACTGGCTTCAGTGCGGATAAGGCTGAGCCCATAGCTACTCTCCATTGCTTTTGGTTACAGTATGATCGCACTCTATAACATTCCTTCCTAGGCACCAAATTGGAATTACTGTCCGTGCCTTGATGGCTGGAGCTACGTACAAGCTGATCCCATGCGTCTACATTTCCCTGCTTTAATTTGTTCTGCTTTTTAAGTTGCAACTTGGAGGATTAGTGTCTGATTTTCATCTCTCACATACAGGTGCAACAGCAGTGGAGTGAATAGGTTTACACAAGTGCCCACCTCATGGGAGATCAGAACTGGGTTCCTCATATTTTCTAACGTCGGTAACTAACACCGTAACTAACAATATTTGCTTAACTGTTTCCTAGGTTTTTTTATGCCAGTGGCTTGCCTGATGTTCCTTGAGGCTCCCTCTAGGCTACAAGTATGAAGAACTATTCTATTAGGAGGAGAGAGAGCTTGCCCACAAGGAAAGTTTCCCCCCACCCCCTGCAAGCTCTCACAGCTCTATTAAAAAGTATCTGGAGACAAATAAAACTGAGGTATTCCTAGTCTGAGCACATAAGTTACTGTTACTCATAAAAATGCAAAAGCCTGGTACCTAACTTAGCTAAAGCCAACACTGGGTAGCTTTCAGCTCAGCTCCCCACCAGTTATTTATGTAACCTCATAGCTCTGGAGCACTTATCTCTTTGCCCAAGCACAGTTTACTAACTCTCCTATCCATATCCTGGATCCATGCTTTCATCTGCTCCGAAGCAACTCTGGGCAGAAGAGACTGAACCCACAAATTTCTCCCTGTTTTTTATTTGCTTGTTTAGTTACTGGCAAACGGGCTTCCCAGTCCCTGAACTACCAAGGTGGCCCCTTTACAACCTTGATTCTCGCATGTGACTTCCAGTAACTGCAATGGGATTTACGGGTGTGCATCGGGGGAGGAAGAGGAGGATGAGAACGGAGGCCTAGTTAGCCAGTTAAGTGTGAAAAAGAAGGGCCAAGTTTTTGTCTGTTGTGGCGTTGTACGAGATGCACTCTTGCAGCCAAGAGGGAGGCATTTAAAGGCTGATGTTGATTGCTCTGCCTCCATATTGTTTTAACAGACAGAAATGTCTAGCACATGACAAAGATGTTCAGTAAAGAGCTATGGGGATGAGTCTGGAAAACGTGGCTTATAGAAGGGTTTATTTTATCTAAGAGTAGGATAAGCGGTGGCATGATCATGGTCTGTGTGTAGTTAGGTAGGGGAAAGATTTCCGATTATAAACAGCTGCTGAATGTAGCAGACCAAGGGCATGATGAGATCCAGTGTCCAGAAGTTGAAACTAGACAATTTTAGGTTAAAAATAATGTGCAGTTCTTTTTTAAGGGTGAAGGAAACTATGAGAGTTGGCCCTAAGTGGCTGCAGGATTGGGGCCTGAATTAGTCCTACCGAGGGTCCAGCCCTCCTGAGTAGCTGGGAGTGACTGTTCCTTTAAGGGAGTTGGCTGCCTCCACAGGCCACACCCCTCCTGGGGACAGAAGTCCAGGAGACTCTGTTATAAAGTCAGTCTGTGTCTGGAGAAGGAGCTTAGTAGCATTAGAGCTGGCCAAGGTGTTTTCTGAGAAAAAGACTGGATGCCTAGAGGCTGACTTGCTACATCATCTCCACTGAGATGTTTTGCACTGTATATTTGGATCTTGGTATGTCTGGACTTTTGCACTGTAAACAAACCTGCACTTGGTGGTGGAAAGTGGTGTCGGGTCCTGGCAGAAGCAGGGCTTGAACCCAGGCCCCTCAGGGTTTGTAGGTAGCCTCCCTGCCTATTCTGTCACTGGAGCTGCCAGGTGTTTGCCCAGACCCATGACCCTCCAGTTCCATCGCCCCAACCCCCCGATTGGCCACGCCCTGCTGGGCTCCCCATTGGCTATTCGGACTATTTAAGGGACACACAGGAAGTGTTTCTACAACACAGGCACTGTACCTAGGATAGCCTGCGGCCAGAGATTCCTGACTAAGTCTCCAGCTCTCTGGTTATCCAGCTTCTAGCCCTCTGGTGTTGCTGCTGCCCAGGTATCCTGTGTCCCCCCTGAGGGGTTGCTTGCTTGCTTGACTCCTGACCGTCCGAGCTACCTAGGCCATGAGGACTTAACATTGGTGCCCAGCCCCGGCTAGGCCCTGACAAACGGTTAAACTGGTGTGGCTGACTGTGGCCCTGATCCTGACAAACTGTGGCCCAAGGCCACTCTACTAGAGTAACCATTGGAGTAGTTTGCCAAGGGATTGTGGAGGCTGCTGGCTGTTTTGATGACCGTTTGTTGCTGTGAGGCTGGAGGATTGACTAGGGCTTGAATTGTAGTAACTTCTCATTTTAATGTTTTTTAAGGGGGATATGGGGTCAGGGAGGGTTATGGGAGAAGGGTAAGAGCATGGATGTGGGTCAGAATGCATTGACTCTCTGGTAGTGGTGGTGGGTATGGGATTCTCTCAGGTGAGAGGTGGGAGAGTTGGTTGGGACTGTAGTTATTTTGTAAACATTTTTATTCTATTTTATGGGAGATATGCTGTGGAAAACGTCAATGGAGGTGAGAGGGAAAGGGGAGAGGGAGGAATGTGGCTTGGGTGGGAAGACTAGAATGAGATTATCCTGGGTGAGAGATGGGGGAGTGGGTAGGGTAGGGTAGGATGGTAAAGTTTGTGGGTTTATATTTATTTATTTATGATAACATTTATATGCTGCCCCCTCCTGCCTCAGGCATCTCAGAGTGGCTCACAATATCTTAAAAACATTTCAAACATTAAAATAAACAATAATGATTACAATTAAAAACAATATAAAACCCCATCTCCCCTACCCTAACCCACCCCATCTCCCTCAGGAAAGGCCCGGCGGAACAGCCAGGTCTTACGTTGTCTGCGGAAAGAGGGGAGGTCGGCAGCCAAGCAGATCTCCGATAGGAGGGAGTTCCGCAGCCGCGGCGCAGCCACGGAGAACGCCCTCCTCATAGTAAACACCCGGGGAACCCTGAGGAGGGCGCCCCCAGCCGACCGCAGCGGTCGATCCAGGACTCAGAGGGTGTGGCCGGCGGTCCTGCAGGTAGGCGGGGTCCAGGCTGTTTAGGGCTGTAAAGGTCAACACCAACACCTTGAATTGGGCCCGGAAACCTATTGGTAGCCAGTGCAGACAGAGAAGCGCCAGTGTAATATGCTCGCGTCGGCCCGTCCCCGTCAAGAGACAGGCCGCCGCATTCTGCACCAGCTGCAGCTTCCGGACCAGCACCAAGGGTAGCCCCACGTAGACCGCGTTGCAGTAATCCAGTCTCGAGGTAATAAAAGCATGGATAACTGACCAGATCGGAGTACGAGACATACGGCCTAAGCTGACACACCAGGTGTAACTGGCGAAATGCTCCCTTTGCCACAGCCACCACCTGGGCGTCCAGGCAGAGCTGTGGGTCCAGGAGCACCCCCAGACTCCGGGCCTGAGAAACCAGGAAAGGATGGACCCCATCAATGATGGGGGCCACCGCTCCCTCGGCCTTCCCCACAACCATCATCTCCGTCTTGTCAGGATTTAGTCTCAGGTGGCTCGCCCTCATCCAACCCCCCACAACGGACAAACGCCGGGTAAGCAAAGAGACTGCCGGGCCCGAGTCGGAGGAAAATGAGAGAGAGAGCTGGGTGTCATCAGCATATTGATGACATCTCACTCCATACTCCCTAACAACCTCCCCTAAAGGCTGCATGTACACATTGAACAAGAGAGGGGATAAGATGGAACCTTGTGGTACTCCACACGTGAGGCGCCCCAGGGGGAAAATGAAAACTCCCCCAGCACCACACGCTGGGTTCTCCTGGCCAGGAAAGAGCGGAACCATTCAAGAACAGTCCCGCCAATCCCTGCCCGGTCCCGCAGCCGAGTCACCAACAACTCATGATCAATAGTATCAAATGCAGCCGAGAGATCTAACAGGATCAACAGGGTTAAAAGACCCCGGTCCAACTCACGGGAGAGGTCGTCGGCCAAGGCCACAAGCGCAGTCTCCGTGCCATAACCTGGACGAAAGTCCGACTGCGAGGGATCAAGAAAGTTAACCCAGTTCAAATACCCCTGAAGCTGCTCAGTCACCACCCGTTCAATAACCTTCCCTAAAAATAACCTTCCCTAAAAAAACTGGCAAGGGCGTCAACGTCCAAAGATGGTTTCTTGAGCAGGGGCTGCACCACCGCCTCCTTGAGACAGCTCCGCACCCTGCCCTCCCCAAGGGAGGCGTTGACTATCCCCACCAGCAACGGCCCCAGTGTCTCCTGGTTAGCCTTAACCAGCCAGGATGGGCATAGATCTAGTTCACAATAGGTGGCTCGAACAGTCCCAAGAGCATCCCCTGCATCCAAGGGTGACGCTGCCCGAAACTCATCCCATAAAACAGGATAAGAAGGGGCTTCTACTGCCTCTGACCCGTTCTCTGCTAAAAAAGTCACATCAAAACTGTGGTGAATTTGGGCAATTTTATCTGCAAAAAAGTCCACAAACAAATCATAGCAAGCATTTGATGGTTCTACGTCCAGGCGGCAGGAGGCCAGACTGACCAGCCCCCTCACCACCTGGAACAACTCAGCTGGGCGGGACTTAGCGGATGCAATGAGGGCAGCAAAGAAAACCTCCTTTGCTGTCCGCAACGCAGTGCCATAGGTACGTAACCAGACTCTATGCCGCAACCGGTCAACTTCAGTACACGAATGACACCACTGTTGCCCTAACCGCCGCCCTTCTTGCTTCATCTGCTGCAGCTCCCCGGTATACCACGGAGAGCTGTGTTGTCAGCAATTCAGGAGCAGACGCCTGGGAGCCACACAGTCGATAACCTCCATTAGCATGGTATTCCACCTGGACACTAGGTCATTGAGTGAGTGGCCATCGAGGTCAGAGGAAACATCCCCTAGAGCTATCTGGAACTTTTCAGGTTCCATAAGCCTTCGGAGGCAAACCAACCTAACTGGTTCCACATCCTTCTGGGGGCCGACATGTGCCAGGATATCCGCCTGGAGGAGATAACGATCCGTCCACGGCAAGGGCACTGTTGACACCTCCCCCACCAACGGATCTCCCGCCTCAAGGCCTATGCAAAATATCATGGCCAGGGTATGTCTTCCAACATGTGTGGGGCCCACTACTCTCTGAGACAGGCCCATGGTTGCCATGGCAGCCATGAACTCACGCTCCGCCCCTTCAAGACTGGTGTCGTCATGGATATTGAAGTTCTCCAGAACTATCGTCCTGGGGGAACCGCAAGACCACCTCCTACACCAACTTGGGTTAGCCATGGCCCCTCTGTGAGCTGGTGGGGAGAGAGGAGGGACTACTCTGGGTGGGATGGGTGGGCATGGGAAGGGGAAAAAAATGCATTTTAATTAAGATTATTGTTTAATTATCATAAGCTGCTCCGAGCCACCTCTGAGATATAGGGCAGGAGATAAATACAAAATAATATTTAATATTATCTAACTCAGTGGTTCTGGGAGCTCTCTTGTACAAAGTGTTCAATGGAAATGGCGGCCACTTCGGGTATGCTCATTATAGACCGGGGCTGTTGGGCAGCTTTGGTCTTTGCCAGTGCCGTGGCCATCTCTGGGGGGGTGGGGGGTTGGGGATGGCTGATATGGGCAGGTGCTTCCTGGTAAGGAGGGAAACCTGCTTGGCTGTTGCTGTGGCAAGCTTCGTGAATGAACCGTGGATTGCTTACCATGACTGCTGCCGGTGGACAACTTAGCAACTAACCCCTCTGACTGCCCCACTTGTACATACGGTCTTGAGTCGAGGATTACTGGTTGAGATTCTACAGCCTGTATCTGGGGATGCCGGATTTGGAGCATCAAACCACATTCGACACATAATTTGCATACATTGAAAATCTCGCCCTAGAGAGGGTTGGCATGTGGGCCTGCTCTGGTGGTGTGGTGTTGGCAAACCACACACAAGTTTATGAGTCTGAAACTCTATGGTGCTAATGGATCCAGGGCTTTTAGCTTGGAGGGTAGAGGCTCATGCAGATGTAGTGAGAGGTCCCCAATTCAGTCCCCACTGCCTGCTGTGTCAGGTGACATTTTTAAATTATGGAAAGGCAGGGTCATTGCCTCCTTCCAAACTACAGCGTCCTGCGCCCTGTTTCCTCAGCCACCCCTTCGCAGGCTCTTGCGCCCACAATGTGACTAGGAGGAAAGGGGGCAGGGCAGAATGGGGCTATCCACTTGCTCCCCACTTCAGAGTCAAACCCAGTGCCAGGGAAAGGTAGCCCTGCTCACCCCATCGCTGCGGCTCCCACACCCGCACTGACTGGTGGCTGCAGGGGTTGGGGTTCTCTGTAGAATTACACAAAGGGATGGAGGAAGCCCCCCTCTTCCTGTCTCTTTCCTAAGTGGGGGAGGCACTCAGCCTTGATCTCCTCCTTGGGAGTATGGGATTTCCTACTTGTGTTTCATATATGATCCTGGACTCACCCCTAAAATGCAGGAATCCCATACGAAACTGGACGCCTGGCAAACCTAACCCTAAAGAAAATTAGGAGATCATTGTAGCGATCCCTTCTGACCGTAGAAACCCTGGTTGAATCAAGCCCTGTTTTTTGAATAACCTTTTGAAAGAGGAATTGTCTTCTCTTCCCCATAAAAACCCACAAAGGTTTGGCCAAATGCTGTTAGAGCAAAGGACGATTTGGTTGATTTGAATTCCTGAAATGAGGGCTACACAGGAGAACATTACACAAAATTGTTCTGGCTCCCGTGTGTCGAGCGGGACAGTCATTCCCTTTGAACAGTTCAGCTGGGTGGCTTATTCCCTTTTTCTGCTTGTGAATCACGCATTTGCTTTTTACTGCCTTGGCTGTTGTATTCCTTCTCTAGACGCTATGTAAGTGTGTTAGTCTCCGGAGTTTGCGACTTAGGGTGCTTTCAGACGTGCATAAAAGTGTACTTACAAGTTTGGGTGGCAGGACACGGATGCAAATTAGGCGTTGCTTTGATAACATCAGAAAGGCGCGCCGTACATGATTCAAGCTTTTCGGTGCACTGACAAATGTGCTGTACCGATCTGGCTTTTCTGCCGCGTTTGTGAAAGCGAAATGATCTCAGAAATGACAGCAGAATGGTCAGCTGAGTGCAAACAGGGTCTTCTGGGAAAGCAGCTTAGAATTTGTAGCTGAGTTTCCTGTCTGACATGGAACTAAGGTGCTCTATTGGGCTCTGGTAATGGGCCAGGTAAAGAACTTCACATCATTTTCGGCCATGTTCTTTCCGTGGATATCGAACGTGATTAGGAGATTCCCCACTCTCCCCACCAGCTGCACAATTTGCGTAAGCTATACCTGTATTTATTGCCGGAGGGCCTTGCCACAGCAACTCACGCCCTGGTGATCATGAGGCTTGATTTCTGTAGTTCCCTCTTCTATGGACTTCCAGTGGCTTCTCCGCGTCTTGCAGTTTGTTCAGAATGCGGCAGTGCGGCTGCTGACTGGTTTGGGCAACCGTGATCCGATTACATGCCCTGTGTGCATTCTTTGTGTTGGCTGGTGGATGGAAATTAAGATTGTGCTGCTGGTTTTTAAAGCCGTGAGCAGTATAGGACCCTGGCTATAGCCTATATTTGAGACCTGCTCCTGGAATCTCAATTATTGGCTGTTTGTCTTCAGAAGCCACCCACTGCCTGGGGTTCCCACTGTGCGGAATATGGGCTAGCAAGGGGAAACAGGACCGAAGAAGGGGGCACACGACGCAAGGACACAAACCCCACTCACAGACGCACGCTATTAGGGTTAAAGGAGCCCTCAGTATGGTGTATCGCTGTGGGGTCAATTGTGTGCTCCACAGCACCTGACCCAGCCACCATTCATCAGGGGGCCTACCGGAGATGTCACGCCCTGGGTTATAATGATCCGCCACACGCACAGGGCCCAGGAGGGGAAAGAAGTGAGGAGGGGGTAGGGACCCCAGAGGGGAACGGGGAGGGATTAGGGCAACCACACACAGGAAGGCAAGGAAGGTCAACAATAAGGAAGACAGAAGCACACACCACTCGCACACAATCACTCACTGCACACAGCACTCGTCACACAGGAACAGGGGAAGGGAAGGGAGTCTAGTAAACCACAGTTTCTCCAAATACCAACGCACGGGCCAGATCACAGAAACCCAAAAGCGCTGATCACCAGCAAAGGAGACAGCCTAATGGCCCCCCTTCTATGTGCCTTGCTCCAGACCCAGTCCTCGCTTCAGCTGCAGGCGCTCAGAGCGCCGCAGTTGCCTCTCATCAGGTAATTACTGGCCCAGCAGACTGCAAGCAGGGGACGCCTCTACAGACACAGGTACTAGGGGGGTGGGGAGCGTGACCTGCCCCCTCCTCGGCAGTCCCTGAGGGCCCCGCCCCCTCCATACCCTGACACCCACCATCACGCCTTAAGTCGGCAGATGATTGGGCCTTTGCCGTGGCGAGTCCCTCAGTGCGGATGTTGATCACAGTTCCTCCCTCCTCACGGTTCTAAAACACCTGAGAACTCTTTTGTTTTCCAGGTGTTTCCCAGGTGTTTTTAGAGCAGAAGTTCTCAACCTTTTCCCAGCCATAAGCATTGGAGTGACGTGACCGCTTGGGAGCACTGCCCTAATTTGCATGAATGCTTTGCTTAAATATGCATGGGTTAAGTCTCCTCTTTGCAATTCAGTTTAATTCAATTAAGTGGAAGTTGAGAAAATTAATTTGATTAATCTGGGTCACACTGATGAAGGACTGTTTCAAAGTGCTGACAGCTGACTTGGGGAGCACTTTCACACATTGCCCCAGCACTCAGATGCTCCTGAGCACCAGGCTGAAAGTCCCTGGTTTAGAGGATCCACTGCTGGTTCCCCTTCATATATTTTCCCCCTCTCCCTTTTAACTGTTTTAAATGGATTTTTGTATGGATTTTAAATTGTTATAGTGTTTTATTGTATTCTTTAATGTTGTGAAGTGCTCTGAGCATCAGCCGGCGGAGAGGCAGTATACAGATACAATTTATTACCACTATTGTTATAAAATTACCTTTCTGAGGACTTGGACACATGAATGTTTAGGGCGCAATCAAGCTTTGCCCTTGCAAAGCTCACCACTCAATCCTTGATAGTTCTATCCCTTGTCTTGTACATTCACACAGCTGCTGATTTCCCTGTATTTCAGTGCCCTCTCGTGTGTCAAGGGATCATCGAGGAAAGTGGCCATGGTTTTACACAACGCTCGGAATGGGGGTTTGGGCCACTCTCCACTCTGAAATAATGTTGTGTGAATGAGGCTTCACTCTGAAGTAATAATTCCTTTAGCGTTGCTTTTGTTCACACAAACACAGGGGGCCATCCAGTGGCCTGCATTCGTCGTGCACAGGCTGTGCCTGCTCCATCCCCATAGCCAGGGTGTGTGTGTGGGTTCGGGGGGGGGGGGGAGGCTTAGCCTGGGTTGCGCATTCTGCCTGTGCTGTGCAGGCGTGTAGTGGGCAGCACACACAGGCCACTGGATTATCCCACTGTGTTTAAAGTAGCACAGTGAGTGATAACCTCTGGGAGTATGTACTCTTGATAATACAAAGGGTAACCTACGTATAGCAGAGTAGCTTATTCTTAGGGATAAGTGATCATGTGACTAGGGATAGGGCATTTATTAGTTATACATAGCACTTACCACCCAGCTGTTCGCATGATCGTTAGCTCTGTGGGTAACCCATCTCTGGGTAACCCAGCATTTGTGTGAATGCTTGCAAAGCGGATTATCATCACTGCAGTTCTGCCCTGGTTGTGTGAACGTAGCTAGACATACAGATGTGGCCGTTCTCCTCCTGCTGTCCCTTAGGCCCTAGCTTGGCTATGCAGCATAGGGAAAGCGGCTCACGCTGTATTGAACCAGGATCCAAGCCACTTCAGCTGTGAACATGTGATCCGTCATTTCAGCAGTAAAAACGTTTTCCGGTCCCTGCAAGTGTAGCAGTAGGGTGCGCGTCCTTACAAGGCGGCCTCCATGACTGTCCAGGAGCTGCGGTCGGTGCAGAATGCAGCAGAACGACTTTTGTCAGGGGTATGTGCCGGGAGCTCATGACACCAATACACCAGAGTCTGCACTGGCTGCCAATAGCTTTCCAAGCACAATTCAAGGTGCTGGTTTTGACCTATAAAACACTAAATGACCTAGGCCCCAAGGCCACCTTTCCCCCTAATGTCCCATCGCATCCAGAGTTTCTACAGCAAGAGTATGCCGAGAGGCATTCTCATTTTTGGTGGTTACCCCATGATTATAAAATTCCCCTCCCTTGGAGATTAATCAAAACTCAAGCCTGCTCTTCTTCCGGAAACAATGTAAGACTATTTCTGTTTGGCAGGCAGGGATTCGGTTAGGGGGGAGGGAGGCTAGGGAAAGGGTTTTGGGGGGGGGGGTCGTTAAGGGAATTTTTAAAGATGTGTTCATTGGTTGTATACCTCTGGAGCCTTAAGGGAAGGGCAGCATATACATTTGAATAAATAAATAAATAAATAAATGCACAAAATAAATAAATCCCCACCTGCATTTTGCCAGGAGGCTAAGCTCTAAAAATCATGGGAGACCCCTGACTCTCACAAGAAAGATCACGTACTGCATCTTGGGGAATCTGGTGCTGCAACTTTGTCAACATGAGGATACCGGAGAAATACAGATTGTATCTTTCCCACCTACTTTTCTGATACAATAGCAATAATCATCAGCCCCATTAATCGCAGCAAACCCATTTAACACATACCTCCTTGACTCCCCTGCTAGGCTACACTAGCCATGAACTTCTTGTCCGCCTAGCAATGCATTCCTGGATGTCAGAACCGTCTCCCCGTTGCTCCAACCCATTTTTCAACCCCATATGGTTTAATTGTTGCAAATGGAATACTTGTTCTACAGAAGTCCAATAAATCTAGTCTGCCTTCCTGGTAATCAATCACAGATTGCGAATTGCACGAGGAAAAATCTATAAGATATGTTCTTCATGTCTAGTACGTTGGGTTATTTTCATGTCTTGTGGTTTGAGTTTGGCCACTGTCATTTTAGAGGAATTTCCTGACATCTGCGTTCAATTGAATCTTCTCACAGATTTAGGCTTGCTTGTAAATAGTGGGATCTGGCAAAAGGAGAATCTTTGTTCTTCAGGGGCATTTTTAAAAACCGTTGATGCACTATTGGCAACGTGCTGGGGCTTGGGAAGATGCAGAAGGTGGAAAAAATGGGATAGCACCTTCTCTGAGGGGGTGAAAGAACAATTAAATCTATTGGTTCCTAGTAGAGGTTGTCATGTCATCCTCCTCCTCCATATGAGTGATTGCTCTGTTCTGTTTTTCCCTCATTAGCAAGGAGGGTGTTAGTGTTTTTGTATGTGTGAACCATTATTCAGGCAGCAAATTGAGCCGACCAAGTATTACATTTATTTCCCAAGGGGATGTTTCTGTACTGTGCCATTCAAGGCAGGAGTTTATTTACTACCATGCCTAATAGGCATTTTGGCTGCCGGGTTTGTGTCACAAGTTAATAATATCCTAACAGCAAACATTAGTACGAGTGGATTTTTAGAAATCAAACCCTGTTCCTTTGGAGGAACACTGGTGCTCTCATTCCTCTGCGCAAGGCATAGTCTTTGCGATGGGCTGCTGTAACCTCTTGGTCATCTTTTTGACCAAGGATTGGATGTGGGTAGAGAACTGTCTCTGGATTCCATTCGGAAAGGATGTGGCATCCAAGATTGGATCCAAAATGAACAAGCCCGAAAAGAATATAGAAGCAAAGTGCTTTTGAATAGTGTTGGTTACGATAGGCTTGTTCACATGTTCTGCTGAGGGGTACGGTACCTTGTGGCAAAGAAATGGTACCCATGATTATTCAAATGCTTCAAAGTGTGTGGTAAGCTACTACCTGCTCCCTGTTGGCAGAACTGTTACCCCTTAGGAGCAGTCACACATTATGGATGCAGAACTCTTACCTCTTAGGAGCATTCACACATTATGGATGCTTTCTCACTGCGAGGGCAATTGTGGCTCTGTTCTCACAGGAATTAGTGCATGTAGGAATGCGCTATATTCTGCTTTTCTCCTGCAAAAACACTTGCGCATGACTGGTTGTTCTCATGGCACATTCCTGCATGCGCTAATTCTTGTGAGAAGCCGTGATTGTCCTGACAGAAGTGCCCCACCCCCCCGGTAACATGAGGAAGCGGCCTATGTTAACTTACCACTAAGTGGTAATTGCCACTCGGTATGCCTCAGCAGTAATAACTGCAAACCTTACCACTCGCATAATGTGAAATATTGCCAGGTTTCCCCTGAGATACTCATGACTATTTCTCCCGCTAATGTGATTGTGTGAATAGGGTCTATGTCTTTTGCTCATAATAATAATAATACATTTTCTTTGCATAGCTCCCCTCCACCAGATGGTGCTCAGAGTGCTTCAAAACATAAAAAATTCAATAAAACACTGTAACTTAAAATCCATTTAAAACAGTTTAAAAAAAAAAAAGGAAGGTAAAAGGAGAGGAAACCATGCCTGAAAGGGAACCAGCCGTGAACCTTCTAAGAGCACCTGAAGAACAAAAAAAGTGTTCAGGTGCTTTTTGAATCTGAGGGAGGAACTGAGACGGACATCTGGCGGGAACACGTTCCACACTGAGGAGCCTGCCACAAGAAAGGCCCGATCACTTGCCGACTTAAGGTGTAATGGTGGGAGCCCCAATTAGTGTGTGGCACCCAAGCACAGATAGGCAGTCGAGTGAGGTTACAGGAGCAGGTCTTGAATATATAGTCCAGGCCTATACCGTTCTAACAGCAGCACCATTAGGGATGTGCGAACGTGATTCGGACCGAACTCGAATAGTTCGGTCGACCGAACTGAACTTTTGAACCGAACTCGAATTCGACCAAACTGTTTGGTCAAATGCGAACCAGTTCGGAAGGCCCAAAAAACCGGTTTTGAATGTACGAACTCAGTTTGGAATTCGACCGAACTCAAACCATTTGGTCGACCGAACCGAAATTTTGTACTGAACTCGATTTTTGAATCGAACTGAATTTCCAAACTCGGTTCTGTTCGCACATCCCTAAGCACCATCTTAATTTCAGTCTGCAGTTCTATAGGCAGCCAGTGCAAAGAATGCATGGGGAGGCGTGATATGATCGCAGCTGCCCAAACTAGTAAGCTGTCGCGTTCTGAACAAGCTGCAAGCGTCAGAGAATTGGAAGTCCATAGAAGAGGGAGTTATAGAAATCAAGCCTTAGCAAAGCCCACCTAAATTCTGCAATGACTACAATAGTAGAAGTGCCCCATTCTCAGGACGTTGAAGGTAGATTAGGGATGCTCCCATTGCTGTAGCTTGTTGGTGTTTAGCAAATGGTCCTGCTGATGATACACAAGACTCCTGCTCGTTCTTCCTTGGGCATGTTGTGCTGAGACAAGTATCAAAGAAGAAGCCATTATTTTGGTCTGTAAAGTCAGCAGATTTATTTATTTTTTAAAAAATTAATTAATTCGCTAACGTATTTATTTATTTATTTATTTATTTATTTCAGCAGTCTTATATTCCGCACCCTCCTGCTCACACGGCAGCTTGGGGCGGCTCAGAGGCCATCAATATAAAAATAAAATATGCAATATAAAAGATATGTAAAACATAAAATATAAAATTACATATATAAAACCAAGTGCGGAAATAAGAAAACCCTTCCTCCCACCCGTACCCGTCTCCTTCACCAAAGGCCTGGCAGAACAGCCTTGTTTTACACTGTCTTCAGAAAGAAGGGAGGTCTGGGGCTAGGCGGGCCTCTTTTGGGAGGCAATTCCACAGCCTAGTTGCGGCCACCAAGAACGCCCTCCCCATCATTGCCACCCAGGAAACCCGGGGGATCTTGAGTTGGGTGCCCCTGGTCTGCCGCACCTGCAGTGAAGTGGTCCCACAGGTAGGCAGGGCCCAGGTCATATAGGGCTTCATAGGTCGAAACCAGCACCTTGAATCGGGCCTGGAAGTCCCGTCCGCATCCGCAAAGTCCCGTCCAGCAGAGCTTTTCTGAGTGGTGCAGTGGCTGGTCAGTCCGGCTTCTCTCCGCCTGGAACTGGAATTTTCCAGTGCCCGGTGTGACATGTTTGCTGACTTTTTTGCGGATAAAATCGCTCAGACTCATCATGATCTCGATGCTGCACTTATGACAGGTAGTGAACTAGAGGTAGGGGAAGCCCTGCCATGTCAGTATTGGTGGGATCAGTTTCAGTGGGTGTCACCCGCTGACGCGACTGAGGTTATTGGGACAGTGCAGACCACCTGTTGTGAGTTAGATACATGCCCGTCCTGGCTGGTGAAAGCCAGCTGGGAGACATTAGGGCCGCTGCTGGCAGGGGTGGTGAATGCCTCCCTTAGGGAGGGCAGGGTACCGAGCCACCTTAAGTAGGCGGTGGTGCGACCTCTGCTCAAGAAACCATCTTTCAGCGTTGACTCCCCAACCAGGTATCGGCCAGTCTCTAAACTTCCCTTTTTAGGGAAGGTTATTGAACGGGTGGTGGCCTGGCAGTTACAGGGGCATCTGGACTGGGTTGGTTTTCTTGATCCCTCGCAGTCTGGCTTTCGCTCGGGGTTTGGCACAGAGACTGCACTTGTAGCCTTGATCGATGACCTATGCCGTGAATTAGATCAGGGCAGATCATCTATTTTGATCTTGTTGGATCTGTTGGCGGTGATTGATACTAGGGGTGGGACCCCGGGGTAATTACCGGATACCGGATTTACTGGTTTCCGGTTCTCAAAGAATCGGATTCCCGGATTAAATCCGGTATCCGGTACCGGTTTTATTTCATTGATTTCAATGGGGCACTGTGTCCCCATTGAAATCAATGAAATACAATTAATTCCTCCCCCC
>QEPC01013865.1:13008857-13035025 GCA_003113815.1 Sphenodon punctatus | reverse complement strand
ATGAGAAATAAAAATGTTATAGCCAGAAATGCATTTTAAAGTTAATGGCTTATAATGTCAGGACCCTTTATCCACTCTTTTTCTGAACTTTGGCAGAACTGGTAACCTTGTGGAGTGATAGAACATTCCCAGGTAAATTGAACAGAAGATAAAGAAGTTATAGCCATGAAAGTGTATGGAGCTTTTTTAAAATCACAACATTCAATTGCTTCTAAAACCAGTTCCCTTTATCCAATCATTTCGAAATGTGGTACACGTAGTTCCCTCCAGTGGGAGTACAATCTCCCCAAGTTTCATTAGACTTGAAAAAGAAACAAAAAAGTTATAGCTGGAAATACATTTTTCAGTGTTTTCCCATTATTTCAAAAACAAAAATTCATTTTTGTTTTTGTTATTATCTTTAGTTTTGGTTATTACAGTAACGAAAAAGAAAAATTATAGTTTTTGTTATCATAATAATGAGAACGAATTGCACACCGATATGGGGAAATCAGGAAGGAGACTAAGGGGGTGAGGAGCTAGAGGAGGCTCAAAGGAAGAGGTAGACTTTCAAGAGGGATTTGAAGGTTGGGAGGGAGGGAGAGGAGTGAATATGTTTGGGGAGGGAGTTCCAGGCATTGGGGGGGAGGGCAGCAAGGGAGAAGGGGTGAATACGCTTAGAAGAGCAGGAGTCATGAGCAGGCAAGGGTGGTGGAAGGGGAGGAGCAGAGTTTTCAGACGGGAGGGTGGTGGGAGAGAAGTGTTGGGAGATAGGTGGGGGAAAGGCCACTAAGAGCCTTGGAGGTAAAGAGGAGAAGCTTGTGCTGAATGCGTTTAGGTAGAGGGAGCCGATGGAGAGAGCAGAGAAGTGGCAGCCCATGATCAAAGCGGCAGGCGAGGTGGATGATCCTGGCAGCAGAGTTTTGAATAGATGGGGGGAGGGGGGGAGGGTAAGGTGAGAACAGGGAAGGCCAGTGAGAAGGAGGTTGCAATAGTTGAGGCAAGAGCGTGGACTAGGGTTTTGGCAGTGGAGACAGTGAGGAAAGACTTGATCTTAGTGATGTTGCGTAGGGAGAGACAATAAGATGTAACAACAGATTCAATTTGTGGTTAAAGGACAGGGAGGAACCAAAAGATGCTCCCCTGGCTACGTGCCTGAGGGACAGGTTGGATGGTGACGGCATCAATGGGAATTGAAAAGAAAGAGGGAGAAGAAGGCTTTGGGGGAAGACAAGGAGTTCTGTTTTGGCCATATTAAGTCTGAGTTAACGGTACGGCTGAAACAAGAATAATTTGTTTTTTTCTCATGAAAATAACATGAGAATCGAGAATTGTCGCCGAGATCTCAGTGCAAGCTCAATAACAGATCGAGATTTTGGTCAAGAATTTTTTCTCGAAATACTGTTTACTGTAACTTACCGTTTACTGTAAATCAGTTATTGCAATTTACCCTTTACCGTATACTGTTTACTGCAATTTATGATTTACCGTATACTGATTTACCGTGTACTGCTTACGGTGTACTGTGTTCATTCCAGAAATGCACATGCACAAAATGCCATTTGGTATTTTGTGCATGCACATTACCGGGACAAAGGTGCTACACGATAAATTGGTAAACAGTAAATTACAGTATATGGTATATTTTAAATTTGAGAAAAATTTCTTGACCAAGAAATGTCAAGTATCGGTATTTTTCTCGATTATTGTTTCTCTACTAAAATGAGTCAAGAGTCATGATTGTTGATGATAACTGCGAAACTCGAGACTGAATTTCAGCCCTAGTTGATGTCGAAACATCCAGGCAGAGATGTCAGAGAGACAGTTTGTGATACGAGATTGGATAGAGGGAGAGACTGAGGGTGGTGGTAGTGGAGAGAGTTGAGTGTGGCCCTGTTTGTATACCTATGGGTTTTTTTTCATGTCTGGCATGCTTCTCCCTATCACCCCACACACCCATATTAGTCACCTTGTCTTATCTAGCCCCACCCTTTCTTGCCTCTTTGTATTTGCTCAGTGTATATATTTCTACTGGCCTGAGGAAGGACCCTGCGTGGCCCAAAATCTTGCTTATTTCCCCCAACAGCAGTTGGTCCAGTAAAAGATAACATCCCAACCACTTTGCTTCCCTCTCTGTCAGCACTGAGGTGATATTGGAAGCCGTGTGATTCAATGAGTTTGCCCAGGGACAGAGTGTGAATTTTTGCACTTAACATTCACGCATGACACCTTCTATGCACTATCCCTCTACTTCACGATGGATACCCCTCATTACCGCATGGCATAATGTCACCTCTTATCTCAGAATGCTCCAGTGCTGTTGCTTAGTATTTGGACAGCTCCTATGTAATTTATGTGATGTCTGAACATGTCCTAAGAACTGGCTTAAGTTCTTTGTTAAATCTCATTCCACATTATTTCTAACCTTTCACACATGCAAGGAAGCTCTCCTTTTCCACCTTTCTTTATGCTCCTGAGGATAGTCATTGGTGTCAGGACTTGGCATTCACGGGTCTAGAACTCATTCCCTCAGGGCTACCCAGGAAGTTCCAAGCAAAGGAGCTCAGGAACAACTGAAGACCTACTATCCCTTAGGAGCTAGCGGGCCCTGCCCCTGATTGGTTGAAGGCTATGCATATACTTTGGTCTTGAGCACCAGTCAGAGACTCAACCTGCATATAGCTAGACTGCCCTGCCTTCTTGCCCACAGACCCGCTACTGTGGACTTGTCCCTGCTCCTTGCACTTCACCTCTAGCTTGCCCCTCTGAATTTGACATGTTTTTTGGAGAGAGAAGAATCTTCCCTTAACCCGCACTTCAGCCTGTCTGTTCGTGTGAACACAGTGGAAGATAAAGTGAAGTCGGAGGCACTGACCTCTCAAAAGGTACTTATGAGGACGTGACCTAAGTACAAAGAGTTTGATAGACTAATATCCTGAACGTTGACGTTATTTTGAGAACTGCAGCTGCTGGTTAGCTAGATCTGTGGATCTACTGCTTCCCCAACTCCTGGAAAATATGATGCAGGAGTGAGTCACTGCCCAGCTCATGAACTTTACCAGGCCTTTATAACTGGTTTGCCCCAAGCATCCAACAAACCTGCTTGGAAATGATGTGGTTAACACAGTGTTTGCTTAAGGGCTAGTGGGGGTAAAAAATAAATTAAAAAAATTCCCATTAGTATCAGGTGAAAAAAGAATTATATATACACACAAACCCCAAAACTGTTCACGGCCAACTACTTAATAGTTTTCATTGAATTAATTTCAAAATGAGAACCGTGCTTCCTTTATTTAATAGAATAAAATGACTTCCATATTCTCGCCTGCAACCCGCGAGATTATATAGCGCTCAGCAAACAAAGTGGGCATTAAAGCTCTCTCCCTGTCCACGTCTGGAAGGAATAATTTTGGGCAAAGTATTTATCATAATCACACAAAGCGCTTATGTTTTTTTTTCCCTTTGTGTTTCTTTCTTTCTTTTTTCTTTTCTTTTTTTTTTTTTACAGTAGTGGTGACAGATCCAGCACAGAGCTGGATTGTTAAGTAGCACAATTTTATACTGTGTAAAAAAAAATTACCAACTTTTTTGAAAGGCCTTTGGGTTCAAAGGAAAATGTTAGCTCACTTGGTTCAGTTTGAGGAGCTCTCTAGCCTAGCTCTGCATTTGGCTTTGAAAGCTGAGGTTCAGAGCCTTGGAGTCCTCTTTGATTCACACCTCCGCCTGGATAATCAGGTGGCAGCTGTGGCGAGGCGTGCATTTGTTAAATTACATCTGGTTTGACACCTTCAGCCATATATCTCAGGCTCCGATCTTGCCACCATCATCCATGCTTTCATCACCTTGAGATTAAACGACTGCAACGCGCTCTACGTGGGGCAACCCCTGGTGAGGACTCGGAGGCTGCAGCCGGTTCAGAATGCGGCAGCCTGCCTCCCTACCGGGACGAGTTTCCAGGAGCACATTTCACCGGTGCTCCGATCTCGGTACTGGCTGCCTATAGTCTTCCAGGTCTGATTCAAGGTGTTGGTTATCACCTTTAAAGCTCTATACGGCTTGGGCCCCGCTTACCTGTGGGACAGCTTCATCCCTCATGTCCTGGATCAGCCTCTGCGATTGTCCGGGGACACTTGCTTGGTGTGGCCACATTTGAGGGGATGTTCTCAGTGTCTGCGCCACCGCTATGGAATTCCCTCCCAGTGGAGATTTGCCTCTTTCTAGATCTTCCTTCCTTCCATAGAAAATGCAAGATCTGGCTATTTCGCCAGGCTTTTGGTGAGGGGGATGGGCAGTGTGTGACTTTTTGTTTTGTTTTTTGTTGTTGTTTTTGTACGGATGTTGGACCTGGACCTTTTTTATTGAGGATTTAAATGTAGTTTTTATTGTATGTGTGATATTTTTGTATTTGATGTGTACACTGGCCCGGGCTGCCACTGGACAGGGCAGGGTGGTATAGAAATACTATAAATAAATAATAAGTGGGTAGGAGTCTATATCCAGAGGAAGGCTAAGTGGATGTGATATTCCCAGAGAGGTGTTTGATAGATGATGTAAGCTTTACACCATCAGTGATTTCCTGTGGACCAGTTTGGTGGTCTCCTCTGAATGTGGCTGTCTCTTCTCTCTCTCTCTGATGTGATCTTTGTAGAATGCCTTTGGCTTGTCCATGCAGGTTGCTATTCCAGATTGCTTCTCGTTGTTTTTAGTGGTATTGACTGGAGAAAAAACAAAGTTTAATTTAGAAGTATTTAAAATATATTTGCTAGCGTTTTTGGCTGCTTAACTACCAGACTTGTTTCTGATCTTCGGTCTACTGCTCTCAGCATTTGGAACAGGCTCTATGTCTCCAAATCCTATCCCAAAATCTAGTTTTTCCTCCCTCGTCTCATTTTTAAGTCCGTGTCGTGTCTCCCTAAAACCTTTTGTGCCACGTCATATTTACAAGTGCACTGCAAATATGTACTTAAATGAATGTGTGTTCCAAAGCTTCCTGGTTAATTTCATTCCATCTGTACCACTTTAGTTTATCCATCTTGAAAGGGTTGCTATGGGTGCCAAAGCACAAATCGATACTTAACAGAAAAGAAATTTTAAAAATTGAGATTGACTCACAAGTGCCATGGCCATTAGTGTATTGGTGAGACTGTTGTAGATTCCTTCCTTTTGGGCGAGGTGTTTTGATAAGTTTGTCCTTAAGAAAGTGCTTGTGTCCTTTGTCTTGAGCTGAGGTTGGAAAACCAGAAACTTGATACTGTAATTTTGGGTCTGGAAACTTTTGCCTCTGATCTTTAGGCAGACAGTAATGACCATGTTTTGTTCCTCCTTTACGTGCCCAGACCACCTCACTGAAATCAATGGGGTATACGGATGAAACTGGGGACAGAATTTGGCCTTTAGTAGACCCTTTTCACACAGACACTCGAACACTGATAAAATGGGTGTTACATTTTATTATACATGTTTCAGGGCTTCAGGTGTGCTCTGGGTGCCCTGCAACATGTATAATAAAATGTAACACCCGTTTTTTCAATGTTAGGCTGTCTGTGTGAAAAGGGCCTATGTGCTACGCTGTCCAAGAAAATGAGATCATTTTTCAAGTTATCAGGGCCAGAGAGCCATTTTTTTTTCTCTGTGTTTTGCTGATTCTTTTTTTGTGTAACTTTTAAAATATTGTTTTGCTGTTTCTGGTGTGTGTTTGCTTATGATCCTTCTCTCCAGCATGGGAGAAGAACTAACATTTGTGGTCCCTCCTCCCCAACTTCACCTCATTGAATTAGAGTTGGGTATTTGACTCGTCAAAAATATTTGGTCAAATATTGTTGTTTTTTTGGGTTTTTTAAAAGTTACTGTAAATTATGATATGATTAGTAATTATTAATAAATATTAGATTATTAAACTATTAGATTTTAAAATTCATTACTGTAAATTATTATAGAACAATAACACTTTAATCTTCAGTAGATTAGATACTTATACGACCTACAAAAAGCAAGATAGTTAACGGTTATTGTGCAACAATGAAATAATTTTTTCAAAAATTGTGAATGATTGTAACTTAACAATGTTAGGTTTGTATCAATGTGAATGATCTCCAAGACTGAACAGTTCTTGGCTTTTTTCTTTGTTGTGCCTGTGATTGGGTTATTTTGAGCAGGGTGGAAGCTTGGCCTTTATTAGTTTGGGGGGGTGTCTCTTTTTTGGGGTGTGTAAAGTTTTGGTTTGAGCCATATTTGCTGCGGGGATTTGGAGGGAGGGAAGATTGTTGTTGGGTTTGTTTGTTTTTTGGTTGGGTTGTTTTTTGTTTGGGGGTGGCGGGGACGGCCTGTGCAGGTTCTTCGGCCTGCATTTTGGCCTGGGCCACTGTGTGCTAGAAAGCAAACTTATGTAGTTAAACCTATAATCATGAACATTTGTTCTGCTTGCAGTGAACTTGCAGAATTTGGTTGGCTTCTTTAGTTGTAGAAATCATATTTATTTATTTATTTAGGTGAAGTAAACTTGAATGTCTTGAGCATAATGCAATGGAAAAAAGAGACCACTGCCTGCCTACGCAAGGCCGTCCTTGTTGGTTTCATGGAATATCTGACTATACTTGGCCATGATCAAATAACAGGCAGTTGACTGGTCAACTGACTGCCTTCCCAACCCTACATGGGCACACCTCTGTTTACTTTTGAAAAGTCTGACCCACTGCCACTTGCACCATTCCTGTGGCAGTGAGAACGTTTGCTTTTTGCCCCAGCTACATTCCATGGACCAGGTTCTCACCTGGTCTAAATGGCTATAACATCATCAACTGAGGATCTCGTCTTATGAACCAGACTTTCCAAAGAGCTCAGGTTCTCAGCATCCAAAATCGAGATGAATTATTCAAAGAGTTCACTGTAAGGAGTTTGGAGTGTAAGCAGACTGCAGGAACAAGTCCAAAGTGGAGGGGCGGGGGGGGAGGGTTCAGGGCAGGGGTCCACAGTTCAAAGCAGGACAGATGATACAAGAGCAGAACAGACACAGGACGGGGAGCCGGTCAGGACAACCAAAGATCAGGCAGGAAGTGAGTGATCAGGCAGATGATTCACTCAGCTTCCTGTGGCTGCAGACCTGACATATATATGGAAGGCAGCCAGTCAGGAAACTGGGAGGCATGGCAAGGGCTGGGACAAGGAGGATCAACAAGATCAGGACTTGGGTTGAGCCATGGAGCTGTGGTGGTGCTATGGAGCTGAGCACTGCTTCAGAACCTCCAGGCCATTGGTTTGAAGCTGGGTCTTGATACTTGGCTCTCGTTTAGGTACCAAGGTCAAGGCCAGAGTTTCACAAGCTCCTGTACCATCGCTTAGACATATTTTCAAATGAACTTGGAACTTTGGGTAAATGGGGATCTGATCTGGTTTCAATATTTTGCCCCAAATTTTACACGCCAAGTCCTTTTTGGGAAATCTTCAAATTCAGAGACTGGGGGGTGGGGTGGGGAGAATGAGGTAGGGGGAAATGGCAAAAAAGAAAAGTGAACCAGGCTTTTATGACCCACGAGGAAAGGATTTGTGGGCATTTTTGTTGTTTTGGAGGTTTTAGGAAGGGGTCATTCCACTCACATCTAATAATTAGGAACACAAGAAATAAGTAAAACTCCTCTGGCCTGGAAAAGCCCACTTTACCTATTGGAAACGGTCCCAACTTCTCCATTCCAAGCCACAGACTTGCACATCTGTTCTCATGATGGGCTCCAAGTTTGTTTTCTGTCACAGTTTGATGGAAAGACCTAAAGATGCATACAGCTCATAACAACAACTGTTAATGCTATTAGATGCAGGGATATTCCTGTGTGTGTGAAACAGCCGTACATAGTGTGTTTGATATTGTGGGGAAGGGAGGCAAGGCAGAATGGCTGAAAAAACATCATACTAGTGGTGACTGGCTATTTCCGATTTATAGTGCGTCTTGCACCTGATCCAATTTTAGTGAAGGTTAAATTTACAGTACTTCTGTCAAGAAGAAACTTGAACATAAATCATGCTTTATAGTCTTGATAATACAATGTCTTTTCCAACCGATATTTTATTTCTTCAACCCCCTTTGATTCTTTCCATATGAAAGCTACAGAAAATTTCCATTGGGACGATATGGTTTTGTTTCTTTTCTTAGAACTTGGAATGCCTTCAGCACGGCTTGAGTGACCGAGCCCTTGAAATTTACATACATAAATCAAACTGGTACTGTATGGTCTTGTGATCCTCAGTGTCTTTATTAGTTGATGATTAAAGATATTGCAATTTACTAATGAAGAGATGCATTTTGAAGAGCAAAGGTCAGGTCCAGACTTGAAGATTTCCATTGCCTGAAATGTCAAAAGTAGTTTTAATCAAGGAATTTCACTTGCCATCATCAAAGCACTTTTCCTTTCATGATTCGAAAGAGCCATGCTGCTGATGTTTATAATTATGGTACACCATCATCAAAATCTTTGTTCATCAAACTTCATTACAGTGATTTAGTTGACATGCAGTAATACTGGTAATTCAGAACAGAAACAGAGCTATTGGTTTACCAGTAAATTCATTAAAATGGTGTAAGTGTTATTGCCAATAGATACACCAGGAACATAAATTTATTTTATTCCATTCATTGACTTTATAGTTTGTTGCCTTAGAACAGTTCCGTATAAAGCTGTGTAGAAAGCTAACATTTCCGCAGATTAGCAAATATTGAACAGCTTTATACCAGGAGAGCTTGTGCTGTTGCATTTCACTACTGGGAAGAGTTTGCTGTTTGTTTTCCTGCAAAGAAGTTCATACACTGGTGAGTGAAATATCAAAATTTGAATATGTTAGGAATGGACAGGGTATTTTATAATAACTCAATAGGAAATAAAAGTCTTTTGCTGCCTTTCTCAATCAGTAGTTTGATTGGATAGATCAAACCAATTCAATTGGATTGATCTGAACATGTGAGTCTTCCATGAACTTCTTTTCAGTTTTCTTATTGTACTTTGTATTGGCTAGAGTTGGGCGCCATATGTTCATATGCATCCATTGCCATAGTCTTGAGAAGACCATGGAAGACCCATTGTTGGAATTTTAAGCCGAATATGACAACGGGCATGCTGTTCCACTTCCTCTGAACCTTCCTTGGGCCACATTGACTTCTGTACAACCATGTAGTCAATAACCGTTCCTGCCCAAAAGGATGATAAAGTGTTGTTCTCCTGGATTTATCATAACATTAAAATTACAAATTCCCTATTGGGTACATTGGTGCAGTTCCATTAACTTGAATGAAGATGCCACAGTGTACGTGAAAGAAGAATTGGTTAAGAGCACTTGATCCATGTGATGGTATTAAATCAATGTACTCATTTGTACCAGTGGATCGATACTGCTGTTGAGCATCCAACCAAGTTTTTGACCATGACTTATGTTGTTGCTTTCTTTGGTTTGCTTTTTCGTTTTCCCTCGTGTCCCCATGCTTTTGCTTCCTGTGGCTCTACCAGATGACATGGTAAGTTCTGCCCCCAACCTCCACCCTCTGACATCTACATTCCACTTTCATTTGGTTTTCCTTTCCTACCCTGGGGCATGATTTGTTTTTTTTAATTACTACAATTTTCTTCCATTTTCTTCTTTTTTGGGACACAGTTCAAGCAGCTAACAGCAATCTCTAAATATCCCCAAATTCCTTACAGGTTTTCCACGTAAACAGAAAAAAGCTTTTATCTCATGGGACCAGCTGATGTGAGCAAGTATAATAAAATATGGGCTATTTTTGCAAGATCTGTTGATGAAAACGGAAAATGATGTCAATATGGAGAGTCTCTCTTGGAACATGATGATCTAATATTTCTATGTGGGCTTGGGGAAGCGACTCCCCTTCCTTTCCTCTATAAACCCCTTGAATAATGAGATTGATAGCACACAACCTTTTGCTTCCATCTGTTCCTATAGAAGTGCTATGAATCCCCATGAAACCATAGAACCGAAATCGTCAAAGGTTATTTGAGACAATGACGCGAGTAGATAGAAATCATGAGCTGAATTAGTAATTGGTCCTAAAACTGAAGTTTCTTTCAAAAGAAACTGGAGTTAATTAGCGCAAGAGGAATTAGGAGAACCAGAAGCATCCCCCCTCCCCCTAAACTTTAAATCTGTTTTTTGTCAGAGGCTTCACAAAAAAATACAAAAAGAATCTTATTCTGTTTGTTTTTCTCTCTATAAAAAGTCTGTGCCACGAAGACATGCTTAGTACCAGGTCAGCACTAAGATCCAGTTCTACATCTGTGTCTATGTAAAGTTAAACTATTGGAGTCATAAACTTGGCTGACACTAGGCTAGCCTTTATTCCAAGCATGGTTGATGATTGCAGCCACCACAGGTCAATACAGCAGAGACCTTCTTGACTGGACACATCCAGGGACATGTTTTTTTCTGGATTAGAGGTGTGTCCAGCATGGGGGTTTCTACTGTAAGTGTTAAACAGTGGATTTGAGAGCTGCAAGGGCCATAAGCCATTTCTGGGATCTAGAAGACTGTGGATGAGAAAGATCTGGATAAAAATGTTTTTACAGTATGTGGCAGAGCTGAGCCACATAAGGGCTCTGGCCCTTTAAGAGAGACTGAGTGAGGCAGAAGCCACGCCCACTCTGAGGGATAAAAGCAGTGGTCGGGGAGTTAGAGAGAGCATATCTCTGCAGAAGCTGCCTGGACAGTGCACCAGAGGAAACAAATCTCTGCTCCAAGCTGAAGGAGGCCAGGGAGTAGGAGATCTTGGAGTAGCTGAGGAGACTGGTTCCTGATTGTGAGCTATATTTGAACTGGCCAGAGGACTGCTTGCCTGGCCAGGCTTGGCCTTTGTATGATAACTGTGATGAGAATAAACTATATGATAATTCACTAAGACAGGCTGTGTGAATCCTGACAACACTTAGCCACAGCAAAGCTGTCCCCTGCTACACAGTATTAGACTGGATCTTTATGCTCATCTGAACTGGATTCTGAAACATAGGGTGAAAAACAGACATGACGCTAACCACCCTTGGTGGTTATTTATGCATGTTGCAGGGCTGCATAGGGCACCAATACAGCCCTGTAACATGCATAAATAACCACCAAGGGTGGTTAAAGTGTGGTTAGCGTCATGTCTGTTTTCACCCATAGAGGAGACAAACTAACCTTAGGCTGAGGTAGCGATGAAGAAATTATTCCTATAGCTACGTTATTGCTAACTTCAGAGCTCCACAGTGAGTGGAGTGAAATTCAAACCCTACCCGACCAAAAACACAGCAGGACAAGCCTACTCTGAAGATGTTATTAAATGGTGGGGTGTCTGTTGGGCTGTTTATTAGGTGGACACTTTTATTAGGGTGGGCACGGATCAGGAACACATGTTCCTGATCCATGTCCACAGCACAGCATCTTCCTCAAGATGAGGACAACTTGTGTGCATGCCATTTATTAGGCAATCACAGTTGAGAAAGGAGCCTCCATGCACTGGCAGTGATTCCTGCTTATCTCCTTCCCACCGGGGAAAGAGAGGAGCGGGGATGGCATCCAGCACATGGAAGCTCAGTCTGAAGTCTCTGCATGCCAGTTGCAGTTAGGGCTGAAGCGGCAAGCCGCTGCGGTAACTTTTTCCGACGGAAAAAGCTCTTCCGCAATGAGCGGCATGATGCGATAGAGACGTTCATTCCGCTACTTTCATTCCGCTAACTCCGCCGTTCCGCTACTTTCATTCCGCTGCTTCCAAAGACTGCGAAAATAGTGGAATAATGGTTTTTCCGACAGTTTCTAACTTCTGCAATTTCCACCAGCACTGGGAAGTAGCAAAAAATGCGTGTTCCGACAGTTTCTGCGATTGTTCCGACAGTTTCCGAATTGGCGGAATGCCGGCAGAATTAGCGGAATGCCGGCGGAAAAGCTGCGGAATGTCATGGGCATTTCTGAAATGGCGGAATGAAATAGCCGAACGGAAAAAGGAGTTACCGCTTCAGCCCTAGTTGCAGTCCCTGCTTGTCTCCTTCCTGCCAGGGAAGAAGAGTAGCCAGAATCACAGCCAGCACTGGCGGCTTGGCATGCTGGCTGCCAGGTCTGCCGGGTTCCTTCCCACATTGGAAGGAGTCCTGCCGGGTTGATGGCTGATGTGCCAAGCCTCCTTCCTGCTGCCTGTTGAAGCAGCTGGCCAGGGGAAGGTGACTTCAGTGCCTTGGACCCCTTCCTACTCGACTCCTTCCCTGGAAGTTGAGCCAACAGGGGAGCAGATGGGGATAGTCCTGTGTGGGGGTTCTCAGTGTTGTGGGTCACTCCCCTGCATCCATCTGTTGCGTATGAGTGTCCCGCGACACTCGCAGTCGGCACACAGGGCTATTATGCTGTTAGTAAACACCCTGAGTGTAGCCTGTGACACCTAGACTTGGATACCATTTATGTCCTTCCCTAGCCAGGGTCCAGGCAGGGCTGATTCAAAATGGCTTTTCTGTTTTCATGGAAACTTCCATGAAAACGGAATAGCTGTTGTTGTTTTTCCCCCAACCAGAATTCCGATCGGAAATAAATTCCAATCAGAATCCCAACTTGAAAAAAAATTAACTCTGTGTGTGTGCGCACAACTTGTGCATGCCTATTTTTAATTTTAAAAAAATATTTTGTCTGATTCCGACCATAATAGAACAAAACATTGTTTTTTCCGGTTTTTGATCAGAACGGTTGAACAGGCCCGTTTGAGTTAAAAATCAGAACAATTGGATTTTTGAGTTCACCCCTATGTCCAGGTGCCATACTTTGAGAGAGCCTGGTTTATGGGGCATATAGGTTTAACCTACATTTCCTCTTGGCAGGAACTTGATGTCTTTGATCTCATGGCGGTTGATCAGCTGAATGGACCGGTGCAAAGCATTTTTTCCTCTCTTTGCTGGAGAAGCAAATGGGGATCCTGTCTCATTGCTTCTGTAAAGCAAGATATTTCAGGAAATAAGTTTCTTCCATCCTCCTGTGTTTGGAAACTGAAAAATCATTGGAATCCTTTCAGTCAGATGAAAAAATATGAGTCCCATTAGCCTGAATGAGTCGTCTAGACTAGATATGTTTTCTGCAAATAAGAGAAATGAATCTCTTAGTCTCTCTCAAGAAAAGAACATAAGACATTCTGTTCTTGCTCACCCTTCACCCTCATTGTTTAAATAGCTTGGGACAGATCCTTAACTGATGTAAACTGACCGAGGTTCAGACATTTCAAATTCAGGTAGAAACCAGTGGTGCAACATGGACTTATGTCAGCTGAGTGATCTGACCCCCAGTCTCCTTGGAACATAATTTTCCTTTAGTGGAGTTTGTGGTTGAATGTGGTTGCTGGGGACCTCTGTCGTGGTTATCCTGTAAAATAGAAAGGTCTGTGACAGTCCATCCAGTTAGTCATAAGGACAACTTAGACAGACCTTCCTTCCTTCCCAGAATTTTGTCAAAGCTTGACTGAGCAGCCAAGAATAACTCCTTCTAGTGCCCAGCCACTTCTCCTGAGGTGTGTAAATGTCATTGATTTTGTAATAAACCAGATAGCTATTCCCGTTGATGGGTTCAACTCATTTCTAAAAAAAAAAAATCCTGATGGGAAATTAGAGGTGTCTACACGCCAACAGGCCAAAAACTCAAAGCATCAGTTTGCTTGTACCTAAAATTTGTTTTTTTCCTCCATGTCTCTGAAGCCAAAGACATTCCTGGTGAACTTTTTCATCTGTTTACAGCTCTGGGATGCAATGCCTGCTGGCGTAGCTTCGCTTTTTTCCCTCTCAAGTTCAGAATTACTGCTCCTGCGGCCCCCACATTATTATGGCAGCCCTCAAACGATTGCAGTACTTCCCTCCCTCCTTCCCGCTCAAGGGAAATCTTTCCTCCATACTTGGTAATATTTCGATTGGCGTGTAGTTTCTAAACAAGGAAACACCTTTTTTATTATTATTTTTAAATTATTTTTGCATATGCGTACAACTTTTCCCTCAGAATCTTCTTCCAGAACAAGTAGAAGTCCCTGAAGGACCTGGAGCTGGGGGTTATTATTATTATTAGTAGCAAGCATTTATATAGCGTCAGCAATGTACCTGGCACTTTACAAAGTAATGGAATAGACACAGTCTCTGCCCTAGGGTTTACAATCTGAGAGACGGGGGGTGGGTGAAGGGGAACAGAGGGAGAGACAAGGCGTGAACATTCACGAGGATGCGAAGTCCCAGGTGCACGTGCTTGGCTTGGTTACATCGAGAATGATGGCTGGCTGGTCCGTGTGGTGAGGATATGAGTACACAGACCTTGAGTAATATTGTACTGGATGGAGGGTATCAGCAGGAGTTAGGTGAGGGGAGCTAGGAGTCGGGGAGGGCAGAGCGGAAGAGGTGGGTCTTGAGGAGGGATTTGAAGGTACGAAGGGAGGGGGCGAGTTGGATGTGGGCAGGGAGGGAGTTCCAGGCATGGGGGGCAGCTAGGGAGAAGAAACGAAGGCGGTTGGGGAGCGGGGGAGGCGTGGGAGGATGAGAGAGGGGACAGAGGAGGGGTGGAGTTCACGGGCTGGAGTATGGAGGGAAGTTAGCGCAGAGAGGTAGGGAGGAGCAAGGTTGTGAAGAGCTTTATAGGTGAAGACTAGGAGCTTGTGCAGGATTTGTTCAGGAAGGGGGAGCCGTGAAGAGAGGAGAGGAGGTTGGGGAACAGCTTTTAATTATACCTGCCCTGGTTGTTTTTTTTTTTTTGTTTTTTTTATAAAATTAGGTTACAGTCTTTTTCCAACAGCAATGCATAGAAAGTTTCCTAGTTGTGAGTTCCTCACAGAATTGGCAGATGTCCTCTTTGCTGAGAAGGAGACAGGCCTCTTAACTTTAAGCCATAGGTTCTGCTCACAAGAACAAGTGGTAAGAGGTGGTTGATCAGAATGAACAATTATGGGACTGGTACCTCCTCCCTGCCCCAACAGTTAACAGTCACTATCCGTTGAACTCCTTCACTTGTTTAGTGCAGTAATAGGCACCCCATTTGACTTGCTACAGCCCCTCTGTGTGAACCAAGGTGAGGGTGTAGCAAGTTATAGGGTTATTGCCTCTGATCTGATCACCGGCTTGAGTGAACAAAGCTAAGGTTATTTTCAGAACAGTGTGGGCAGGGCACAAAAAATCCTGAGATGTCTTCCTCCCTTCATCAGCTCTTTGCATCTCTTATTCAAGGCTTTCTCAAACAATGGGCCCGGCTCATCTTAAGCCTGACTTTAAGCAAAATTTGAGAGAGGCCTGAAGCTCTTGTCTTAATATTGGCAGCCCTGAAAGCAAGAAGATAAACATGGAGGCCTGGGAGAGGGGAGGGGTGGTTGGGAGAGGCGCCTTATGTGACTATGGCCTTTTTTTTTTACACGGATGTGGGTGGGGAGTGGGTGTGTTGGCGCGGCAGGTGTAGGTGTGTGTGCGTCTGCTTACATGGACTCGCACCCGTTTACACGGACTGCCCCCCCCCTCCACACCCAGCCTAACACCGAGCAGCAGGAGGGGCGAGCAGTCTGTGTAAAAACGGCCCAAAAGGGGTTGGGGCTGGGAGGCAGATCAAGAATAAAGGACACTGCAGAACCGCTAGATACTGAAATAAGAGATGTCTGTTGTGTTCCACAGAACTGTGGTGGTCAGTAGGGTTGAGAAGAGAGCAAATATTTCCGTTTCGAAGGGAAATACCGACCTCTCGGTAGTGCTTGCAAGTGTCTGCTGTTACTTGGTCAGTTTCTGGTGATTCTGCACGTCCACCAATTTGTCGGTCACTTTCCTCACTTTCTGGGATCTTTCCTCACTTTCCGGGACTGCTTTGTCACTGTTGTCACTTTCTGGGACTTTTTTGTCGCTTTCTGGGAAATTTGACAGTTTTACAGCAGTTTGGGCAGTTTCCAGCGCTTCCCCGGTGCTTAGCTAGCAAGTTTTCATCTCCACAGCCCCTATGGGTGTCTACAAGGCACACCTGGGGCTTGGGAGCGGCCCATGGCAGCCCTGTTCAACGTGCGAAAAATATCAGAAAATGGCAAAACCAGCGGGAAAGCCGGTAAGTTTCTGTGTTGCGCAAATCTTGGCGAATGCCCTGCTTCTGATGGAGGAAGCACTCGCTGGGATTTTCTATAGAGATTTTATATTTTCTATGTATTCTGTAGGGCCCTGAGATAAGGGATGCCTGGTAAACCTAATTATACCAGCTCCTGTCCTCCAGCAGGGTTTCTCCTGCAGTGACTCCTCATGGCGACTGGGGTTGCCGTTTTGCCGGAACGTAGGGTGGTTTCCTTGTTCTCAGTGAACCTACCTGCTTGTGCCATGCCAGAATGCCCCTTATGAAGACGTATCCATGATGCTCCTGCAGGACTCCGTGGACTGGAGCGTTCTGCTAGGGAGACTGGAGCATCCTGCTGGGGAGAAGGGAGACTGGAGCATCCTGCTGGGGAGAAGGGAGACTGGAGCATCCTGCTGGGGAGAAGGGAGAGGACATGCCCTATCCACGTAGAGGGCGTGACTGCCAGTCTGGAAGCTCTCCATGACTTTCCGGTAGCTGTTACACTCATGGACGGTGGGGGCCCAATTAAACATGGGGTGGGGGGAAGCCTCCAGAGAGTGGGCACTGACCTGCCAGCTGCAGGTTCCCTACCCCTGTTATATGGTGTCACTGCCTTGGGGACTGGTCAGCAAGGAGATGGGGAGTAACATGGGGCTTGCAGGCCTTCAATATGGACAAGGTTCAAGGAAGAGAAGGGATGGGAGGCAGTTGATGAGCAGTCCTCCTCTCTCATTGCAGCCAGTCTCTTCAGACTGTTCCTGAGTTAGCCGCTGATTTCCCTTCAAAAGACCGTGAATTTGTGGGGGAACCGCACACACCCCTCCTGTCCCAGCTGGGTGAGGCTGTAGTGTTCATACTTAGCCGAGCATTCTGCTGCACAGATAAAAAAAACAAACCTCACCCATTTTGCTGACGCATCCCCAGGCAAGGCAGTTCTCACTGCGTGTACTTCATTGGCCTAACGTTCCAGCTATATGGACACGGATATCGTCTCCAGTGGCAGGGAACAGGATCCTGAACAAGAGTGGACCTTGATAGGAAAATCTGCTTTGCCAGCTGCCCCTCATTTTGAGAGAGAATAATTTATTTCAGGCTTGCAGCTCCTTAGAGCTGTCCCTTATTTCAGAACCCCACAGCTTCATAGAGCGTAGCTCATCTTCTGGAAGTGATGCAAGACCTTTTTGTTTGACCAGGCGTTTAGCAGGCCGGGATAGGATTGGGTGGGATTGGATTGGGGGAGTTATGCATTTGGGGCTTGATCTTCAAGGGGATTTTTATAGGTTTTTAGGTGTTTTTAAATGTTGTAAGCCACCCTAAGCCTTAGGAGAAAGGCAAGGTATAAAAAACAAACAATGGGTGTCCCGTATTTCAGAACCCCACAACTTCATAAAATACACCAGACATCCCTTATTTCAGAGCCCTCCAGTCTTCATTTAAAATTTTGTTTGGCAACTTCTTTCCTTCCTTGCCTTTCTCTTACCTGGCTTCCTGTCTCCACATTTATTTGTGGAGGAAGGAGATTTTTTTTTTTTTTTTTTTTTTTAAAAGCGTCTGAGGAAGTTAGAAGCCAGCTGACTTTCAGAGATGCTTTTAAAAATCTTTCCCCAAAGATTTTTAAATGATTCTTTTAAAAAATTCCTCTTTCTGGCAGTGGTAGGCAGAGGCTTTGAAAGAAGTTTGTCCTCCACCATTAAAGTCAATGGGAGGGGGTATTGACGGCCCCTTTCAGTAAGCATGCATATCTGCTGCTAAATCACATCTAGATTCTCCAAGCCCATTCTCTATAAAAGTCTTGCACGCTCAAGGATTCCCCCTGTGACAGTGGGTGAAAACAGACATGACGCTAACCACCCTTGGTGGTCATTTATGCATGTTTCAGGCTGCATAGGGCACCAATACAGCCCTGCAACATGCATAAATAACCACCAATTTAGCGTCATGTCTGTTTTCATCCAATATTGGAAGCCTTTTTTTTTTTAATCAGGGCCAATCAGAGGTGGCATTGGATCCTTCAGGTACTGATCTACAGGATTATTTGACTATATTACCTAGTGCCCTTTTCTCTCTCATTCACACCCACAGTCCTTTACATATTGGATCTCCCCGGTCCCGGATTTACCCGTACCGGATTTTTAACATTGGCCGCGTACCCTTTTTTTTTTACATTGCGGCCGTTATTTCAATGACATGCAATGTAAAAAAATCCGGTAAAGCGGCCAGTGTTAAAAATGCGGTACGCCGGTAGCAGTGATTATTGGATTAATCTGAGACTGGTATTCCCACCCCTACTCTTGATGCACTTGGAATGCTGGGAAGGGTGTTTGCATGCATTTCAGTGTGTGAGGGGGCAGAGCTTATTGTCTGAAGGGGTGGAGCTTATTGTCCCTCTTTGACTGCTTGGAATGTTGGGAGGTCCGTTTTAACAGAGGAGCAACCACTTCTGGGGCAGAGCTAAACAACAGGTCAGGACAGGAAGTGTAAAGTCTTTGTATTGTATTTTGGGTTTTTTTTGTAAGCTACCCTGAGACTGTGAGGAAGGGCAGGGTATAAATGTTTAATAAACAAAATAAATAAATAAATAAAGAGATGGTCGCACCCAGCTGAATTTACAGGAAAGCTTCCCATCCAAAATCCGAACACACCCTATATCCTGCTTACCTTTTAAGACCTGAGAAGATCCCAGTCCTAGGTGAGACATTGCATGGAAATTCTGGTTGTGTTAACTACAGCGAAGACTGAGGACTATTTTTGAGTATTTAAAAGACATTCAGGGAATGTCTGTCACTTTTATTCATAAAATAGCATTTCAGAAATGTATTGAAGATGCTTTTAAAAATAAGCACTCGGCTTTTACGGAGCTTCAACTGGTGTTCATAAAAAATAAAATCCCCCACCCTAATCCATCCAAGCTTGTAAAAAACTTGCAAGGTGGAAACTTGAAATGCGGAGCGGGGGGGAGCATAGCTTCAAACAGGAGGCACTTATTTTTATTCAGTCTTTTATTTGTACTACTAACTCATCAAAGAGCTCTTTGTTTCCATTGGCTAGAATACTAAGCAATAGCAGGTCCCAATCCTGCAAGTTACATTCAGCTTAAGAGCCAAAGGGTGCGATCCTAGATACATAGAAGTCCATGGTAAAACTCCCATTAAATTTATTTATTTATTTATTTCAATTTTGATCCCACCTTTCCCTCAGAGGCTCAGGGCGGCTTAGAAAATAAGATATATAAACAACACACACACATATATAGACTGCAACCAAGCCAAGCACGTGCACCTGAGACTTCGCATCCGCTTGAATTATCCCTTGTCTCTCCCTATGTCCCCTCTCCTTGTCTCCCCCCCTCTGTGTCTATTAGATTGTAAGCCGTAGGCAGGGACCGCGTCATTCTTATTGTTCTGTAAAGCACCAGGTACACAGCTGGTGCTATACAAATGCTTATAATAATAATAATAATTAATAAATAATTATTAATAAAAGCAATTTTAAAACCCCCTAAACCCCACCCACCAACTCTCTCTATTCCCTCCACCCCATCCCACGTAACCCTATCCCCTCCACTCCCCTCTCACCATGGCATAACTCATACCCCCCCATCCCTACCTGTACCCCACCTCTCAGCAGGTGGCTAGCATAATCACCCCATACCTATTCTCCCCCCCCCAAAAAAAATCTCCCCCATTCCAATGCCTTGAGTGGATCAGGATTGTATCCAGAGCAGTCAAGGTGTAACCCCTTGTAGCAGACCAACGTCAGTTGAAAAGAATGTCCGATCTCTCCAGCTTCAGAGAGTTCTTCTTCAAGAACTCTTATTGTGCACACTCATCAATAGACGTTGGTCCAAATTCAGGGGCGTAGCAAGGCTGTGGTGGCCCGTGGGCTTATGTCCCAATGATTGGCCGTTCTGTTGGCAACAGGGCGGGGCTCCCAGGGTGAGAGGCAGGACTTAACCTAGAAAGGCAGTGCCACCCTAGCTCCCAGCATCCCTTCCCCCCCCGGAGCACCAGCAACCCTGCCAGGAAGGCAGTTTTAAGAATGGGTGGGAGTGAGGCCAACACTCTACCCCCACCCACTCTGAAAACTTTCTTCTTGGTACAGTGCTTTGCGAGCATTGGGTGGTGTGGTGTGCTGACCCGGCTCCCACCCCCTCCGAAAATTTGCTTTTGGTGCTCAAGATGTTCATAGAGAGAGCCTGGGCTCAACTGAGCCCCCTTGTTCCATGGTAGCTATGCCCCTGGAAAGGAATCATTCCTGGACCGTAATCCCCTTGGGGTAAGGACCTGTCTCTAACTACTGATTGTACAGCACCAGGTACATTGCGAAACAGTCTGGGTCCCATATATCTGAAAGTCTGCCTGTCCTACCATGTCCCATTGTGGCCCCTACGGTCCACCGAGAGTGTCCTCTTGCAGTTTCCATCTGTTACCCTTGTCTGTGGGTGCACAGGAGGGTGTTCTTGGTTGCTGCCCCGGTTCTGTGGAACTCCCTTCCCCAGGAGGTTCACTTGAGCCTGAGCCTAAGCATCTTCTGGAGGCAGTGTAAAACTTGTTTTATGTGTAAAAGCATTTGGTGAGAGGGGGTAGGCGTTGGTTGGTGGGGAGGGGGGTGTTTTGAGTTGAGGGTGGGAGTTTTTAATGTATGGATTTTATTGGGCATTTTTACACACATCTTAAAGTGCTGGTCTTTCAATCTTCTGGCTTTACAAGTCCACAAGTAAGTTCCAGATGCATTCTTCACACAAACGCTGCCCTGAGGCAGCCTAAAGTAGCCGCAGCTGTAGACGTGAGGGGCTGCCATGGAAACCAAGCGAGCACAGCTGCCCGGAGCAAAGCAGTTTACCAGGAGAACCTTTTACACACACAAGTTCTGGGAGAAGTTCTACGCAGAAGTTCAAAGAGCCGGATGTTTAAGATCTGGGTGAGTGAATTAGACACACAGAAAGTTCAGGCTGTGACAGCAAACATGCAGGAGAAATGTGTGTGTAAAAACACCCATCGCTTTATGGATTGTAAGCCGCCCTGCGCCTTTGTGGGAAGGGTGGTGTATAAATTTGAATAAATAAATACAAATAAATAAATTGCTGGTGTTATATAAATAATAATAATAATAATTAATAATAAATAATCCTGGCTACTTTTTGTCTTCATTGGAACTAATATGGCCACCAAACTCGAAGCCATTTTTAAGTAGGCCTATCTGCCAAGCCAGTTGAGATCACTGAACAAGAATTTCCCCCCCAGTATTTCCAACCACAAAACCTACACGCATATATCACATTAAAGCTAAGGTAGTATTGATTTGCCCTCAATAGTAAAAACTTAATTTTAATACAAACACAGAGTAATTTCAGATGTTACGAAAACACCTGTCACCACAGTGGATTCCCTGTGGCGGCGGCGTTTCCTTGAATGTGTGTTTGGTCGCGGCCAGAAGTTCACCACGGTGAACCTCCGGCCGGGATTAAGCTTGACCATGATTCTTGACCTCCGCTGGCCGGAAGTCGAGAACTGTGGTTAGAGTGGCCACGATATGGGATGGGCCAAAAGTAAAGTCGGTTACCTTTTGGCCCATCCCGGATCGTGACCCTGACCGCAATACGGGATTGGGCGCAGCGGCCTGATTGGCCAGCCTGTCTCCCCGCGGGTGGGCGGTCGGGGGAGCGAGGGGGGTGGGGCTGTGCGGCGGTACGTCACGCAGCCCCGCCCCCTCTCCGATCCCTGGTAGCGATCAGGCTGGCATGTCTAAAGGACGGACGGCCTGCCTGATTACGGACCGGGATCCGTGTACACCACAACGGATCCTGGTCAGGGGTTCAGCATGGCGGGCCTCTGGGCCCGTCACGTCTGAAATTACCCAATGTTAACAATTTTTTTTAAAAAAAATAGAACTTTTAAGCAAACTTCAGACACCACAGATCTACACTCGTCAGTTTCCCTGACTTTCAGTTGTTTGTGGCTTCATGAGCCAAGGGAAAACTCGTTGAAGCCAGAACATGCACCCCAAAACATTGTATTCAGAAAAGCATGATAGCGTTTTACAGAAATACACAGATGAATTTTTCGCTCACGTCAAACTAGTATTTTGTCCCATCAGAGTCTGTAGGACTGCTCATCTGGGCAAGATCAACAAGGTCTGGTTTTTATTAGGAGTAGCCTCTTCATCCATACAAGATGTTTGCCAGCATCCTTAGTAGAATTCAACAATACAATTTCAGCAATAAAAATGAAAAAGGGAGAGAGAAATGAAGAGGTTTATTATGCTAATTATTTTTACAAGCGGATTCTCTTCTCTTTGGTGCCAGTTTCATTCCTGGGGAAAGGATGTGAGGGCATCGACTGTGTCGTGCTCAACATTTGTAAGAACATAAGAACTTCCAGATTGGGTCTCATCAATGGTCTACACAGCTCAGTATCCTGTGTCCAGTATGCGGCAGAGGGTGTGATCCATCCCAGATTACTCGTTATCAGCTTCAGGCAATCAGAATGTTTTAAGGACATCCCGAGCATGAGGTTGAATCTCCTAGTCATCCTGGTTAGTCACTGATGGGTTGATGATCCCCCGTGAATCTAACCCAGTTACACTATTGGCCTTCATAACTTCCTCTGGCAAATGTGGCAATGAGTTCCACTGGTCAGTGGTTTGCTTTATGAAAAATACATCCTAAGAACACAAGTAGTGCTATACTGGGTCAGATCAGTGGTCCATCAAGCCCAGCATCCTGTCTCCAACAGTGACCAATCTTGGTCGTTTGGAAGAAGTACCCAACAAGTCACACTGGGGCGATGCACTCCCTGTTGTTCACTCCCAGCTCCCATCAGTAAGAGGTTACATTCCCCAAACCTACCTGACTAACAGCTGCTACTGAACCGATCCTCCAGAAACTTGTCCAATCCTTTTTTAAACCCAGCTAGACTACTGGCCTTGACCACAGCTTCTGGCAACAAATTCTTCAACTTAATTGTGTGTTGAGTAAAAAAAACCCAAACTTTTATTTGTTTTAAATCTTCTACCCATTAGTTTCATGGGGTGTACCCTAGTTGTGGTAGAATCTGAGAGGGTAAACAGCTGCCCCGCGCTGCAGTAGCAGGAGGGGGTGGTCTATAAATCTAAGGAAATAATAAATAATCACTCCATATTTACTCGTTCCACACTACTCACGATTTTATAAACTTCTATCCTATCCCCGCTCAGTCGTCTCTTCTCCAAGCTGAAGAGCCCCAACCTATCCAGCCTCTCCTCATAGGGGAGCCGTTCTATACCTTTAGCATTTTTGTTGCTCTTCTCTGAACCTTTTCTGTTTCTACTATATCTTTTTTGAGATGGGGCGACCAGAACTACATGCGGTATTCAAGGTGCGGTCGCACCATCGATTTATATAGTGGCACTTTCTTTTGCTTGTAGTAAACTAACTATGCTCATACTAGTATTAGTACCATGCTAGGGTAATGCCCCAAATGTTCTATGCACTGTATACACTCCGGAAGAAGTTTCCTTTGCAAAAAGCTTGTATTCTGGTTAAAAATAAGAATATTAAAACCTGGTGACTGCAAGCCCTGGTAGAAGCTGTCAAGGTTACAGGATCAGGGCCATGGCACTCGCAGGGCATGGTGGAGTAAGCAACAGTCTATGGGGGCTTCCAGGCTTGCAGTCCAAGTCCAGGCCAGGGGTTGAAGCTGAGAAGCCTGGGCAGATTGCTCAGACAAGGAGGGGTTGTAGGAAGAGGAACTAAATACTGGAAGAGGGCCAATGAGCAGCAGCCTGCTGATCACCTGACTGCCTCAGACCATAAGCGTAGGCTGGATTGCGCTCCATGTGATGTAGTTCCCGAGTTTGGCCTCAGGTTCTGGTGGCGTAAATGGTAACGCCTTGGCTCAGCCTGGTCAGGGGCCTGGGTTCTGGACCCCTGGTGGCTGACAGAAGCTATCGTATATTGTGCACAGGCTCTGATCCTCAACTGAGGTGCTCCAATAATAGGAACAAATAATAACAAATGTCAAGTGCAGGCTGCAGCAAGAGGACTGAGAATGCCAACAAGATAATCAGGGTGGTAGCTGCATCAATTTTATGTTAGTGTCAGTTTTTTAGTCGAAGAGTATTTTCCTATACAGAGAAGCAGGTTTTGCTTTCTACGGAAGAGCTATTGTGGAAGAGCTACGTGAGAGGACATTTGCAGATATGGCCAATACTTGGCCCAGCCTTGGGACGATCTACCAGACGTAGTGCTTCGATGGAAGGAAGCTACAGAGAAGCAAATGCCTCGTGCAATAAGATGCTGTTGAGTAACAGGCCTAGAATGTTGCAGTTAACGACTGAAGCTGCATATTAAGGAAAAACAATCTGTTCATTCTAGCAAAAATAACTACTGTGATTCATATTCTCGGCAGGTGATATTTTGCTGTGGGGAATCTTTCTTTTACAACTGCTCCATGCCTCGTCAATTCTGTTTGGCCTCCTGTCTCTTTGTTTCACTCGATCGTGTTGCCGCATTGCTATGAAGATCAACTTTGCACTTAGCCCGGCGCGGATCTGAAAGCTGGCCCCAACTTACATTAGCGTCTTGCTCTGAAATCCCACACTGACGGGCAACGCTCAGTTCAGAGCACTAGGTTATTAAAAATACAGCGTATCCAAGCAACGGTGTTTATATAACACACATTGCTTGTTCCTAGTTCTGTTGTATCCATAAAGTGCTTAAACCAACATCATTGAGTGGGTTTTGCTGTTATGACACGATTAATTTTGAGTCTAATGAAATGGAGCCGTCACTGCTCTGCTTTTTGCCCAATATTTTTACGTGGTTTATAGGCAAAGCAGAGCAGTTTGCAGTGGATGGATCACTTTGAGCGCTCCCTTTATTCCCCCAAACATACTCTTCTCTAAATATTAGTTTTCTGAATAGCACTTTACCTTGGTGGTCTATATAATACCATAAATTGTCTCCAAAGGTGAGAACATTCAAAAGAAACATTGCCTTGAACTCGTACAAAACTCCAGTGTCGCCTTAAGTATAAAATATTGCAAAGAACGTGAGAGAACGTTGTTTTCACGCTGAAATGATGGAAAATACTGTTTCCACAGTAAAACGATGTTTACGTCTCTCTGTGGGGTGTAGTCTCTCTCCCCCTTGCCCCCCCCCCCCCGTCCCCTCCCAGTTTGACTTATAGTGACTTTCACAAGCCTTGAGACACTTGGGGGATTAGGCTGCTCATTTGTAAATCTGCAGACTTTCCATTGAAATGAATGGGGAAGCACTTTGAGGACTGGGCTGTAACCGTACTTACAGAACCGTGTATGTCGCTCACTGAAACTATTTACTATTTTGCTTGTGTAAAAACCGAAGAAAAGATGGAGTAGAGAGAAACTACCCTAGTGTCTGTCAGGAGCTGGGAGTGAACAACAGCGAATGGATCCCCCATTGTGACCTGTTGGGTGTGTCTCCCAAGCCACCGTGATTGGCCATCGTCGGAGACAGGATGCTGGGCTTGATGGACCATTGGTCTGACCCAGTACGGCACTTCTTATGTTTTTATGTCTGGGAGCGCTAGTGTAAAACTTAGTGTTTGAATCAGTAATACCCGACAACAGTGATTTCTGCCTTTAGACCTGGAGAGTCCCATTTGAATTGCAGGAAATTATCAACTGCAACTTCTCAACTTTGTGGATGTCTCCCTGTCTCTCCCTATGTTCCCCTCTCCCTCGTCTTCCCCTCCCTTGTCTTTCTTAGATTGTAAGACCTCTCTATAACTGATTGTACAGGCCCAGGTGCATTGCTGGCACTATATAAATAAATAAATTAAATTAATAAGCATCATCAAATTACGTATTTCAGGGGGGGAAATAAGGACCAACCCGAACTATCTAGGATCCTAATACAGTAGAAATCTCTTTCTCTGGACTTCTCCAATTACCCTTCTCCCTTGCTGCCCCCCACGCCTGGAACTCCCTCTCTGCCCACATCCGCCTTGCCCCCTCCCTCCGCACCTTCAAATCCCTCCTCAAAACCCACCTCTTCCTCGCCATCTTTTCCGACGCCTGTTAGAACTTTCCTTTCAATATTTACTGTCTGCCCTCCCCCGCAGACTACTGCCTAACTGCAACCAAGCCAAGCACGTGCACCTGAGACTTCGCATCCGCTTGAATGT
>QEPC01013865.1:12958434-12979062 GCA_003113815.1 Sphenodon punctatus | reverse complement strand
CACCCTGGAGTACAGACACCCCAACCGCTCCTTAACACCCTGGAGTACAGACACCCCAACCGCTCCTTAACACCCTGGAGTACAGACACCCCAACCGCTCCTTAACACCCTGGAGTACAGACACCCCAACCGCTCCTTAACACCCTGGAGTACAGACACCCCAACCGCTCCTTAACACCCTGGAGTACAGACACCCCAACCGCTCCTTAACACCCTGGAGTACAGACACCCCAACCGCTCCTTAACACCCTGGAGTACAGACACCCCAACCGCTCCTTAACACCCTGGAGTACAGACACCCCAACCGCTCCTTAACACCCTGGAGTACAGACACCCCAACCGCTCCTTAACACCCTGGAGTACAGACACCCCAACCGCTCCTTAACACCCTGGAGTACAGACACCCCAACCGCTCCTTAACACCCTGGAGTACAGACACCCCAACCGCTCCTTAACACCCTGGAGTACAGACACCCCAACCGCTCCTTAACACCCTGGAGTACAGACACCCCAACCGCTCCTTAACACCCTGGAGTACAGACACCCCAACCGCTCCTTAACACCCTGGAGTACAGACACCCCAACCGCTCCTTAACACCCCGGAGTACAGACACCCCAACCGCTCCTTAACACCCCGGAGTACAGACACCCCACAGCTCCCTGGCATTCTAATGCCCAAACACTGAGTGTCCAGGTCATGTCAGACCAAACGCCAGGAAGGGACCTTCAATTCCTTAACTGTCCAGACGAAAACCAGATGGACAGCAGCCCTGACCGGATGAAGAAGAGATGGAAAATACTCTGGGCATGTTCACACAAGATCAGAGGACACTCTTCTCCTGAGTGTATTCTTTGCGGTGGGAGTTAGCATCCTGCATTTTAATTGTTCACATGATCCCTCCCCCAATTCAAAAGTTCACTTCCTCTTTTAAATTTACTTTGGGCAATGCCAGGCTGATAGGATGTGTCCCACTATTATGCAATTTTTAAAAATGATTTGTCTTGTCTGCAATACATTGTCCCCTCCAGGCAGGCAGTGGGGATTCATCCCCTGACGGGGAAATCAACTCAGTTTCCCAGCACAGCAATTAAAGCTGACTGATAGCACAGATTAACCTCTTCACACAATAAAGGAAATGAGATGAGGGATTTAGTCTGATTGTCGACTTTTTCATCTTAATTTTTAGCACTTTCCCCCAGATTATAGGTGAGCAACCTGTGCCATAAATCTTCCATGATCAACAATAAGGGGAGGGGGGGGGAGGGGGACGCCTGTTTGCCAGGCAAAGCCTCCTAACTAACTAACTAACTAACTTAGTCAGACCAATGGTCCATCTTAGCCCAGTATTGTCACAACCGGACATGGCAGCAGGGGTTTCAAATTTGGGTCCAAATCCGGTTCTTCCAGGGTCTCCGGCAGAGGCCATCCCGGCGTGCTACCTGAGACCCCGCTTGTGTGAATGTGTCCTCGTTCTATATCATCCACTTGCTCCGTTGATACTTTTGCATTGCAGTTACCTTGGGTTGGGGAACCTTTTTCATTCTTTTCTACCATGGATGAATTTCACGGTTAGGAAAATCCATTGGACTTGCCCTATAATAATATGATCCGGCTAGCTGCCTTTAGACATGTCCTAGATGGATTCTGGACATTGTGTCCAAACACGTCCAGGGGTGGCCAAATATTGTAAAAGAAAATGCAATTAAGATGAACAAAGCAGCAAGAACAAACAAATGACCTAGTTTGGCAGTCACCACAAAAGCCAAAGGCTCTGGGGATCATTCACTAAGTGAGATATATATTTCAGACCTATCTCTATTTTGAATATGAGTCACTGCAATTTTATATGTCATTTTGGCTATTTGTTCATTGTCCTTAATTAGATGAACCCTAAAGCATGTGCTGGTTGAATAATTTCCCTTTCCATTCATACTTATCTGGCTGAAGCCCTGATGGTTAAGTTTATCAGGAAGAATTAAACTTCCGTACACACTTCCTACATGAATGAGAAACTGGAAGTTCTCAGGGGAAGGAAGAGAACTACTGCCAGTGAGCTTTGCTGGCTTTAATACTTATTTATATGGTTACTTAGACACATTTGCATTGGATTTGAAGCAAATTGATGTTTTTGTATTTGTGAATATTAGTCATATTTTCTCTGCGCCAGATATTTGTAGAGAGCATGACACAAGAACTTCTGTCTTACCTAAGCTGGTGCCTTAGCTTGGCCATTTAAAGAACATCTATGGTTTTGAGTCCTATGTAGACGTACTGAACAACTTCATATTAAGGAAGGATTTTACGATCCTCCTTTTCTAAACCATGCCAACAGCCTCTTTTGAGAGTAGGTACACGGATATGGCTAGGAACCTTGATTTTTGCCCATGTGGGCTAGGTTAAATTGAAGATTTGCCTCACTGTTTACTGTACTGTAATATGTATAACCAATTAAGGATTCAGTGGTTGGCTCCATTACTGGTGAGGGCCTCCTTTTCTACAATTCCTTAAAAGATAAAATTCTTATTGGGGTGTGATAATCTAGGGGTCGTTTGTGCTGTAGAGTGTTTTACATGGGCAGTGGCAAAACTAAGGAGAAAACCAATGGAGGACATTAGCACCCAGTGTTAGTATGGTCGTCGACTAAAAGTATTATGTTTTAATTGCTTTTTAATTTTTATTTATTATGGTTTGATGTTTATTTTTCTATTTATGTAAAGCTCTAAATGACTTGGGCCTTACCTATCTAAAGAACTTACATATGTCCGTCTGTGACCTCTATGGCCGCTTTTAGTCGAGTGGCGCTCGCTTGCGGGATGACATCTTGTGAATTGTCAAATTACTACGGGCAGCTTTTAGACGAGAATTCTCACATGTTATCACTGCTTGCGCATTCTTTTAATACCGCGGATTAAATACCTCAATATTGATATTGAGGTATTTAATCCGCGGTATTAAAAGAATGCACAAGCGGCGATAACGCGCGAGAAGTCTCGTCTAAAAGCTGCCTGCGGTAATTTGAAAAGTCACGTGATGGCGCGCGCCGCCGGTTGTCTAAAAGTGGCCTAAGATTGGCCAGGAATGCTCTCTTGTAAATTCCTTCATTAGCCCAAGTCCAGGCAAACAGAGAGGCGTTCTCATTGGCTGCTCCACAACTTTGGAACTTCCTTCCCTTGGAGGTTCTCCTAAGCTTTAGTCTGAGCATCTTCTGGAGGCAGTGTAAGAACTATTTATTTAGCCAAGTATTTAACAGGCAGAGTCAAGATTTGGAGCAAGGTGGCAGGGTTATCGATGTTTCATGTTGTTTGGGGAGATTTATCTTTTGTACTTTATACGTGTATTCTTTTTATTATGTTAGCTGCGCCGAGCCTTTGGGGATAAGGCAGGATAAAAATCTAAATCAATAAGTAAAATTTAAATATGTATTATTTGTATTTGTTGGTCCATGGTTAAATTACTAGAATAATAATAAGATTGCAAGCCCCTTATGGGCAGGCCCTGACTCTAATCATTGTACAGCACTAGGTACATTTCTGTCACTCTAATAATAATAATAATAAATTATAAATAATATATGATTTAATGTTATAATAATATATTATTTATAATACAATGTATAATATAGTTGCAATATTATAATTATTTTAATAATATAATACAAATATAATTTATTAATAGAGTGACCGAAATGTACCTAGTACGTACAATCATTAACTGAGGCAGGTCCTGTCCATAAGGGGCTTATAATATTATTATTATTATTTTATTTTATTTTATTTTATTTTATTTTATTTTATAATAAATCTGTGTTGCTCCACCAGTATTCAACCAATATGAGGTCAGAATCGGAGCTATTCTTGTTACCTATGTGGATGGTGTGCAGACTTTGGGCCTTCTAATGCTAATATATAGGCCTCTTAGAATTGGTTCTTAAGCATTAATTTTAAAAAAACAAAAATCGGAAGAAAGCTGAGATAAGTTCATGGATTCTGCTTCTATGAGATCTATCAGGAAACCAAGACCCATTCTAGTTTTATTAGCAAGTCTCTCTGTACATTGGGATTAGTTTTTAATGTGGATTTATGGAATTATTACGGTTCTACTGAAATGAGAGTGAACCTTGGGTATCGAGGGAACGTGCTTTCTTTTCATCTGTTACCGGTAAGCAACAGCATGTAAGTTAAAGGCCCCCTGACGCCCTCTGAATGTGGAGATCTACTTCCAGACATGGAAAATACTCCAGTCCCCCTGTATACCAGCCAACTATGTTAAGATTATTAATAAAATAAAAATACAGTCAAAGGGCTGTCTTCTGGTCTCATTTACACTGGCAGAAATTGGCACCATTTCTTTCAAGTTAATGGGGTGACTTCTATTTATGCCAGTGTAGCTGAGTACAGAATTTGTATTCAAGGACAGTTTCCGTCTTTCTGTAATTTACTTCTGGGAAAAGGTGATGCATTGATGCCGTTGCTTGCCCCTCATTGTTTCAGGCACCATATGGCTAGCACATTTTAAAAGGTGACTTGGCGGAAGGGTGACCTGATACAAGGCTGTATTAGACAGCTCGTTTGGAGCCAGCTTAGCAATTCTTCAGGGTACTTTGTTAAGATAAACATACGGCAGGTTGGCTGAAACTCTAACATGCATAATTTCATGGATTTAGCTTTTGAGTCTTCCATTTCTTTTGGGGGGTGGGGGGAGAAGAAAGAAAGTATTTTGTGATTTGACAGCTAGTAGAGAAGATAATTGTTTCTGACAGCAGCGGGATAATGTTAATGTTGTTCTAGGAAATCTCCCTCTTCAAACAAATAGGTATCAGTGAGTTCTGGTGCATATGCTGCAGCCTTGTACTGCTGAACAGTGATAATAGGATAAAATTGCTAAAATGCCTGTTTTAGAAACTTCTTAATGAATGTCAGACTTGCATCATCTAGCGACTGGAAAGGAAAAAGCTTTTATTCCTGGTCAGGTATAAATGAAAAACATGAAGGGCCACTGATGGCATCCTGTATATAAAGCGCACTAGAGAGCAATAGTCTGTAAACCTTTGCTTGCTTTCCGACAGTGATAAAATACAATTGGTTCTGGCTAAGATGCTAGAGAAGAGGAGAGATTTCTCAATTCTGACATCCTGCTGAGGAGGTGTGGCTTATAAAAGTGCGAGAAAACTTTCTTCCTGATATTTTGTATGTTAAAGCACCCAGAACATAGAACTGTTATACGCACAAGAACAAAAAGCTGTTGATCTGTATCTGCTCTCGTGCTTGTGTAAAACTAGTGTCCGTCTACTGGCGCCAATGAAATTATGCTGGTGTGAGAATAGAGTCAAATCTTAGGCAAGGATCAGATACACACTTAGCCCACTAGCACCATTTAGAAACCACAGGTTCAAAATCTGGGCTGGTTTGCAGCACTCGAAATTTTGGGGTTTGCAAAAACTAGAGACAGTAGAGTGAATGTGTATTTTGGGGTGTCTTTTGAGCAGGGGTTGGGAACCATTTTCATCTGATGGGCTTCTGTCATATCCCCTCGCAGATGTCTCTTTTTCAAGCTAAAGAGCACCAACCTATCCAGCCTCTCTTCATAGGGGAGCCGTTCCATACCCTTTATCATTTTTGTTGCTCTTCTCTGTATCTTTTCTATCCCTATCCCTATCCCTACTATATCTTTTTTGAAATGCGGCGACCAGAACTGCACCCAGAACTCAAGGTGGAGTCATACCATATAATATAGTGGAATTATGATATTTTCAGTTTTATTCTCTATCCCTTTATGAATAATTCCTAAAATTCTGTTTGCTTTTTTGACGGCCGCCATACACTGAGCTGAGGATTTCAATGTATTGTCCACAATGACTCCAAGGTCCTTTTCCCTAGTGGTAACTCTTAATTTAGAACCCAGCACTATGTACATAAAGTTTGGATTGTTTTTTCCTACGTACATCACTTTGCACTTGTCCACATTAAATTTCATCTACCATTTAGATGCCCAGGCACCCAGTCTTGCAAGAGCCTCCTCCAGTTTTTCACAGTCCGTTCGCGGTTTAACTACCTTGAATAACTTTGTGTTATCTGCAGATTTGATCAGTCCTCAGGTACAGTGGCAGATTTTAGCGATAGGTTACAAATGACCAGTAGCAGATCTGCAATTTCATATGTGAGTTCCTTCAGAAGTCTGGGGTGAATACCATCTGGTCCCAGTGATTTGTTACTATTTAGTTTGTCAATTTGCTCTAGAACCTCTTCCAAAGTCGCATTGATTTGTGATAGCTCTTCCATTTCATTGCCTACAAAGAACAGTTCTGGCATGGGTATCTCCCCAACATCCTCTGCCGTGAAGACCGAAGCAGCTTCTCAGCAATGGCCTTATCCTCCCTAAGGACCCCTTTCACTCCCTGGTCATCGAATGCTCCAACTGACTCTCTACCTAGCTTCTTGCTTCTGATGTACTTGAAAAAGGTTTTATTATTATTTTTTTGCGCCATTATTATTATTCCCTAGATGGTCCAGGGAACATCTAGGATGGACTTTGACCCCCTCCCAGAGCAGTGGCTGAGAGCCCGGTGGACCAAACAATTCTGTTGTGTCAGACTTGTTTGGGGAGACTTCCTGGCCCAAGCCCTTTAGATTTGGGCAAGACTTCCCGTGGGCTAGAGACCCAACCTTCCTTGTCCATTGTGTCATTCGCATGGGTGGGCCACCTCAAAAAACGGGTCGGGAAATGCATTAACCTTGCCTGTCTCCTGATGTGGCTCCATTCCTTCAGAGTACCACGACGTCATGGTGTTTCGTGGGGTGGTGGTGAAGTAAGAAAACAGGTGTGGGGGAAGGGAGCGAAGGTTTCCTTGCCCCTATCCTGACATGGCGCTCCATATGGAGAGGGGCCACCCCAGTGACATCAGGCCCAGGTTCGGAGGAGCCCAGCTGCATTGGGTCCAGGTTGGGGTTGGTAGTACTGACATAATCAGCAGAGCCCTACAGTGGCTACTTTTGGGAAATGGGAGGGGCCAACGGATGATCAGTCAGTATATTTATATTATGGTCAGCTCCTGAGCCAAGCCTCCTCCTAGAGATGACAATGGCAGGAGACCAAAGTAACGTGACTATCCGGCGATTCAGAATCTTGCTAATCAGAATTATGTTAGCCAATGTAGCTAAGGGGCTGGACTTTATTGACTTATTTTATTTAAATATTTATATTCCACCTCTTCTGCTTCCAATAAAAACACAATTAAAACATAAAATACCAAAATACACTAGTAAAAATAGATTAAAACACTACATTAAAATTCAACTAAAACTGGGAGGGATAATCAGCACCCACCCACCCATTTCCCTCACCAAATGCCTGGTGGCGCAGTCAGGTCTTGCATCTTCCTCGGAAGGAAGGGAGGTCCGGAGCCAACCGGGCCTCCGCCAGGAGGGAGTTGCACAGCCTAGGTGCGGCCACCTAGAACGCCCTGTCCAGAGTCACCCCCTGGGATACCCAGGGGACCTCCAAGAAGGCGCCCCCAGCCGACTGCAGGGGCCACTCCATGGCCCGGGGAATGAGACTTGGACCTGGAAGATCAGGGTTCAAATCTCAGCTTTGCCCTAAACTCATTGGCTGGCCTTGGACAAGTCACTGGGGGCGTCTTTAGACATAAAGATCGGGTGTCAAAACCCTTAAGCACGTGTTTGGCCATTGTGTGTAAGCACCACAACAATCCCAACACCTATTTGTCCACCCATTGAACGTGCAATGTGAACACCATTGCATCACGAGGACAATTTGCGTGTTCCAGCTGAATGTATGTCTAAAGACACCCTGGGTGTTCTCAGACAGATGTGGGACTGGCCGCTCCAGGGGTGCCCGCTTGCAGCCCTGCCTGGGTCTGTTTTAAACACACTCAGTGGTTGCCACAGTCCACCCATATGGCGCCTCCCTCCCCCATACCATAGAGTTGCAGGCAGATCGCCCCGTGATCTGGGCTGCCTGCCACCCACAATCCCATGATGATGACCAGGAAACTCTTGGCCGAGAGTGGAGCTGCAGGCGCTCTCCACCGAGCAGACAGGCAGCTGCTCTGTCTCAGACCGATGCCGTGGGTTTGGCCGGCTCTGCTGGTGGTGTTCCGGGATGTTCCGGAGTGCCGCCAGTGGGGCTGTCTGCTCCGCCTTCACATCTGGGGGTCCGTCTTTAGATGGACGAGCCACCCGGGGTTGGAGAGGAGCAGAAGTGGGGCTGCCGTCCGTCTGAAAACACCCACCATCTCTCAGCCTCAAATTGCTATTTGTAAAATGGAACTGTCGGCATTCCTGTCTCCGCTAGATTGTAAGCCACTTGGGGGCAGCGACCGGTCTCTACGTTACAACTGTTCAGTGCCAGATACATTGTGGATGCTACATAATGAATGAATAAGGATAATCATAAATGCCGCTGTTAACAGTCATTAAATGAATGTGAAGAAAATAAATAAATTAAGCACTGGTAAAAAACTAAGGCGCATAGAGCTTGCTATAACACATGAGAGTGTTGGTCAGTCGTAGCTGACATATTTCATTGGCTACTGGCCAAGTCCTGATGATTCAGAGAAAATGATTTGATGTGCAAATCCTATGACGAAAGCTGGGTGTGTTTAGCTTAGGGAAAAGAAGACTAAAGGGCAGAACTGGGAGACATGGTTATAAGTTTTCAAATATTGACAAGGCTGCCATAAAACAGATGGAGAACAATTGTTTTCCGTAGCCACTGAAGGTTGGAGAATTGCAATGGATTTCAGATGCAGGAAGACAGATTTAAGTTGAATATTAGGAAAAACTTCCTAACTGTAAAAGCAGATGTGTAATGGAACAAGTTGCAGAGGGAGGACGTGGAATCAATTTCCCTGGTGGTTTTTAAAATGGAGCTGAATAAATACTGGTTGGGGTGGTTTAGGTCTATTCCATCTTGCCTTTGTTCAGGGGGTTGGATGAAGATCCATGAGGTTTCTTCTAGCTTTGTCATTCTGTGAACGTGGTATAACCCCATCATGTTTCTGGCCCAGGCTGAAATAAAGGGTGAGGAGAAATTATTTCCTGGTTTCTGTTGATCTACTTTCAGGGTGAAATCCTGGCTCCAGGGAAAGCTCCTGTTGGCTTCAGCAGAACCAGGCTTCATCCATAAACTACATCAGGGGTGGAGGAACTTCAAGCTTGGGGACCAAATGTGGCCAAGGGATAGGTTTTAAAAAAATTATTTGGCCCTTTTCCAGTTCCTACCTCCCAAGCAGTGGACAACTGAGCTCAGGGGAAGGGAGCAGAGGCCAGGACACGGGCACAGGGACAGGTGACAGATTCATGGTTCATATCCATAATCTGGAACCTCTTCTTCCTGAGCTCATCACTTAAGCACTTCTGTCCTATTCAGTTCTTGGAGCTTGTACTAATTCTTAAAGTGGCCCCATGAGAGGGAAAAGGTTCTCCAATCCTGAGCTACATAAACTGACTGGCTGATGTAGCTATGTGTCTCTTGGTACAAGTATCAAAAGAGACACTTATCAGATCCAAGTCTTAAGCAAGCAAGAATATGGGGAAAAAAATAAACCTCTTAAAAAAAGAAATAAAAAATTTAGGGGAGAGAAAGAGGTAATTTTGGAAACACAGAGTCCATGGAACAAAATATTTAATTCTAACCTTTCTCAATTGATCATCAGAAACTAGAAATGCCCCCACTGAGGTTCAATCCTGTAAAAAAAACCAGGCCACGTGCTCAGTGTGTTTGTGTGTGTGTGTGTTACTCCTATGCTTTACATTTAAGCATGTGACTAGGGGTATTTTCAGAGTTGCAATATCGCTGTTCACCACACTGAATCACAGTGGATCCCATGTGGTGGCGGTGATCCCGTGAACGTCTGTGTGACCCCTGCCAGATGTTCACCACAGTGAATCTCTGGTGGGGGGNGCATCTTCCTCGGAAGGAAGGGAGGTCCGGAGCCAACTGGGCCTCCGCCAGGAGGGAGTTGCACAGCCTAGGTGCGGCCACCTAGAACGCCCTGTCCAGAGTCACCCGCTGGGATACCCAGGGGACCTCCAAGAAGGCGCCCCCAGCCGACTGCAGGGGCCACTCAATGGCCCGGGGAATGAGACTTGGACCTGGAAGATCACGGTTCAGATCTCAGCTTTGCCCTAAACTCATTGGGTGGCCTTGGACAAGTCACTGGGGGCGTCTTTAGACATAAAGATCGGGTGTCAAAACCCTTAAGCACGTGTTTGGCCATTGTGTGTAAGCACCACAACAATCCCAACACCTATTTGGCCACCCATTGAACGTGCAATGTGAACACCATTGCATCACGAGGACAATTTGCGTGTTCCAGCTGAATGTATGTCTAAAGACACCCTGGGTGTTCTCCGACAGATGTGGGGCTGGCCACTCCAGGGGTGCACCTCCACGTCTGCCCGCTTGCAGCCCTGCCTGGGTCTGTTTTAAACACACTCAGTGGTTGCCACAGACAGTCCACCCATGTGGTGCCTCCCTCCCCCATACCATAGAGTTGCAGGCAGATCGCCCCGTGATCTGGGCTGCCTGCCACCCACAATCCCATGATGATGACCAGGAAACTCTTGGCCGAGAGTGGAGCTGCAGGCGCTCTCCACCGAGCAGACAGGCAGCTGCTCTGTCTCAGACCGATGCCGTGGGTTTGGCCGGCTCTGCTGGTGGTGTTCCGGGATGTTCCGGAGTGCCGCCAGTGGGGCTGTCTGCTCCGCCTTCACATCTGGGGGTCCGTCTTTAGATGGACGAGCCACCCGGGGTTGGAGAGGAGCAGAAGTGGGGCTGCCGTCCGTCTGAAAACACCCACCATCTCTCAGCCTCAAATTGCTATTTGTAAAATGGAACTGTCGGCATTCCTGTCTCCGCTAGATTGTAAGCCACTTGGGGGCAGCGACCGGTCTCTACGTTACAACTGTTCAGTGCCAGATACATTGTGGATGCTACATAATGAATGAATAAGGATAATCATAAATGCCGCTGTTAACAGTCATTAAATGAATGTGAAGAAAATAAATAAATTAAGCACTGGTAAAAAACTAAGGCGCATAGAGCTTGCTATAACACATGAGAGTGTTGGTCAGTCGTAGCTGACATATTTCATTGGCTACTGGCCAAGACCTGATGATTCAGAGAAAATGATTTGATGTGCAAATCCTATGACGAAAGCTGGGTGTGTTTAGCTTAGGGAAAAGAAGACTAAAGGGCAGAACTGGGAGACATGGTTATAAGTTTTCAAATATTGACAAGGCTGCCATAAAACAGATGGAGAACAATTGTTTTCCGTAGCCACTGAAGGTTGGAGAATGGCAATGGATTTCAGATGCAGGAAGACAGATTTAAGTTGAATATTAGGAAAAACTTCCTAACTGTAAAAGCAGATGTGTAATGGAACAAGTTGCAGAGGGAGGACGTGGAATCAATTTCCCTGGTGGTTTTTAAAATGGAGCTGAATAAATACTGGTTGGGGTGGTTTAGGTCTATTCCATCTTGCCTTTGTTCAGGGGGTTGGATGAAGATCCATGAGGTTTCTTCTAGCTTTGTCATTCTGTGAACGTGGTATAACCCCATCATGTTTCTGGCCCAGGCTGAAATAAAGGGTGAGGAGAAATTATTTCCTGGTTTCTGTTGATCTACTTTCAGGGTGAAATCCTGGCTCCAGGGAAAGCTCCTGTTGGCTTCAGCAGAACCAGGCTTCATCCATAAACTACATCAGGGGTGGAGGAACTTCAAGCTTGGGGACCAAATGTGGCCAAGGGATAGGTTTTAAAAAAATTATTTGGCCCTTTTCCAGTTCCTACCTCCCAAGCAGTGGACAACTGAGCTCAGGGGAAGGGAGCAGAGGCCAGGACACGGGCACAGGGACAGGTGACAGATTCATGGTTCATATCCATAATCTGGAACCTCTTCTTCCTGAGCTCATCACTTAAGCACTTCTGTCCTATTCAGTTCTTGGAGCTTGTACTAATTCTTAAAGTGGCCCCATGAGAGGGAAAAGGTTCTCCAATCCTGAGCTACATAAACTGACTGGCTGATGTAGCTATGTGTCTCTTGGTACAAGTATCAAAAGAGACACTTATCAGATCCAAGTCTTAAGCAAGCAAGAATATGGGGAAAAAAATAAACCTCTTAAAAAAAGAAATAAACAATTTAGGGGAGAGAAAGAGGTAATTTTGGAAACACAGAGTCCATGGAACAAAATATTTAATTCTAACCTTTCTCCATTGATCATCAGAAACTAGAAATGCCCCTACTGAGGTTCAATCCTGTAAAAAAAACCAGGCCACGTGCTCAGTGTGTTTGTGTGTGTGTGTGTTACTCCTATGCTTTACATTTAAGCATGTGACTAGGGGTATTTTCAGAGTTGCAATATCGCTGTTCACCACACTGAATCACAGTGGATCCCATGTGGTGGCGGTGATCCCGTGAACGTCTGTGTGACCCCTGCCAGATGTTCACCACAGTGAATCTCTGGTGGGGGGGCGGGGTCACAGCTAACCACGGTTCTGGACCTGAGGGCCAGAACCTTGGTCAGATTGGCCATGATCAGGAAAGGGGCAAAAGTAACGTCGGTTACCCTGCCCGTTCCGAAATCATGCCCTGAACCGCGATACGGGATCGGGCGCAGCGACCTCATTGGCAGCTACGTCCGCCCGTATCCCCATGAGTGGGCGGCCAAGGGAGCGCGGGGGGCGGGGCTGAGTGGCCGCATGTCGCGCCGCGCAGCCCCGCCCCCTCCCCAAGCCCCGGTAGAGATCAGGCTGGCGCGTCTAAAGGACGGACGGCCTGATCACGGACCGGGATCCGTCTCGGATCCCAGCCTAAGGTTCAGTGTGGCGAACCAAACAGCCCGTCACGTCTGAAATGACCCTAAGTATTTGCGGGAGCAGAGTTGAAAGCTTCTGTTTTAGGACACGCAAGCACCATAGGCAAATAGATGATGATCCAAGCAACTCTTTTGAAGAAATCATTGATTTTAATGAGCAGGCAAAAAAACGAAGCAAAACATAAGAAATTTACCAAGGAAACAAAGCATGAAAGAAGTGGGAGCAGAGAATTGTCTTTTTAGGCTTTGACATGAAGTGAAAAGGACCCATAATTTAAAAAGAAGAATCAAAAACAATGAATTAGGGCCAGAGATTCCTTTAGAATTAGTTCTTGGTTTCATGGTGAAACCTTCAGCGTTCTCTAATGTTGCAGTTACAAAGAGGCTGGCCAGCGAGGAGACAGTGTAGCATGCTTGTTTGGAAGCTTATTGTTATTATTTTTTCTTTCTTTCCTCTTTCTTTCTTTTCCCAGCAAATGGTGGGTATAACCATTGCAGTTTGACATCCGAGAAGAAGACCCTGATGGACATGGAGATGGCCAGTAGCTCGGTACCTGTCTGTAGACAGAGCCTCTTCATCCACACAGGAAACCTACCCAGCCGAGACCACCCGCTGTCCTGTGAGAGATTGCTCCAAGTTGGTCAGCTGAACTTAGCCCACTCCGATACGAGGTATTGTTTCCAGCTCTTAGCACTTTATCCCTTTGGAAGCCCATCATTGCTATACACGTTTACCCGTTACTAGGACTTTCCCCACTCTGGGCCTGGTCCAACAGTGTGAAATAAAGGTTGAGCAATTTTGATTTTTATCTCAACGTTGTGGTCCCACAAAATGCGTAGTTTGTGGTTATTTACTCCCGGACAAAGTAACCCAAATGTGCCAGCAACCACACAAGCATTTCTAACCTCAAGTAAAGTACCACACACATCCCCTAAACGTATGCCACAACCTAATAGGAGGAAGGGAACATATTGTTGTGCCCGCCAGTCAGTTTTCCCTGTGCTGTGTCAGGTTCGTGTGGAAAATCTGCTTTACATACCTGTTCCAGCAGTCCCTGTTTAGGAGGCCCAGTCCCTCACTGGGTGCTGAATCCCATTGTCCCGCCTGCAGAGGGTCAACGTCTCACTTTCAGGCAGAAGAGACAAAAAGACCAGTATTCAAGCCTCAGGCATCTCTTCCCTGGTTGAGGGGACAATGGGGAGATGATGGAATGACAAGAAACAAAGTGCAATGAGAAGCAGGAGAGCATCTGTCCCTCTTTATGCACTTGCAATGTTTGTGTGTGTGTGCATGTAAGTGTGTGAAGAGGCAGAACTTGTTGACCAAGGAGGCGGAGCTTATTGGACAAGGAGGCGGAGCTTGCCTCTCTTTGGCTAATTGAAATATTGGGAGGTATGTGCTTACCACAGCCAGCAGTCACCCGAATGCTTACCTTAGCTAACGGCTAAGGTAAATAAATACCTCAGAGAGATGTTTGTTTATTAGTAATTTAATATTTGAATTTATATCCCACCCTATCCCAAGGGCTCCAGGCAGGTTACAGCACATAAAACCCATAGTAAATAGAAAATAAACCACCAGAAATATAGAATAAAATCCAAGTATAAAATCCACTAATTTCCTTCCCTCGCCCCCCGCCTAGCCTATCCCCTCCCTCCAAATGCCTGGTCAAATAAAAAGGTCTTACATCGCCTCTGGAAAATGATTAGATTTGGGCTTTGGCAAGCTTCCAAGACTAGGGAGTTCCAAAACCTGGAGTTGTTAGTGCAAGCGTCACCACATACACCCACCAAATATTTGTGTGACTGCTGTGGAGTTAATCAGGGGAGAGGAAACTTTACTGGAAGGTACCGTGAAGAGACCCCTCACACTCTGGGACCATTATTTAATCCTCTCCTTCTATCTTTCTATCTGACCAACTTTATTTCCCACTGGGGGTGGTGGTGTTTGCTGGCACCTCACTCCTAGGCTTCAAGGAGGGCATTTTGGCAAGGGGGTGTGGTCTCCAGGGCAGGGGGTGGGGCTTACCCATGAAGACAGTGCCGCCTCAGCTCCCAGGGGGCCCCCACCCAGAGTGGCAGCAACCCTGCCAGGAAGGAAGTTTCAAGCAAGGCCGACCTTACCACCTCAGGTGATTGTCCTGGGTTTTGCACTTTTCTGTATTTCCGGGGTCCCCGCAGTGCCCCCCATTTTCAACAGGGCAGTGTGTGCTGGCTCCACTCCCTCCCAGCATAGCCCCAAACATGGCCAACTATAGGATTCCACGGAGGGTGACCCCAAGGGGGAAGGTAGGGGTGCCAGGGGTTCTGTATTTTTTCTTTGTCCTAGGCTGGCCCTGGTTTTCAGAGTGGGTGGGGCCAACACCCCACCCCAGCTCACTCTGAGATCTTCCTTCTTGGCAGGGCCCTCTGCAAATGGGATGAGCGCTGCTAGGGAATTTTCAGGGTGGGTGAGGGCACTATGCAGGTCCCTCTTCCTCTGCAAATTTTCTTGTAACATTCAGGTCATTACCAAGAGTCCCAGTTGGAGTCCAGGGTCCAGGCTCAGTTGAGCCCCCTCACTCCATGGTAGCTACAACCCCCCTGCCGTGGGCACAATCCCACCATTCTTAAAAAATCAACTCGGTTTTTTCCCCGTGACTCAAAGAAAAAGAGAGATTTCAAGCTGCCGTCCAATATACAAAGGTGGCAAAGGGTAAAAGCAGACGCGACAGTAGCACGCGGAGCTCTGCTTTGTCCATGTGGGCGCTGCCAGACGTTGGCCTGGGATTGCCCCGGGCCGTGTCCGTCGGCGGCTAGCCTGGGCTGTGACCTTGGAAAACTCTGAGGTCGCGGCCCAGGCGAAGGCACGTCCCGCCGGGCCACAGTCTGAACGATCACATTTGTTTCCAGGTCGGGGCCGCCTTGACTGCCTGTCATGGCAGGGGAGGGGAGAGGCTGGTCTCAGAGCGGGAGCAAGTCCGGCTGCATCTTTGTGGTTCTTCCTGCCCTTCCCGGGCTGTGCGGGTAGGAGGACAGTGCCCCGGCTGCGGGCACGTTGGTTCAGCGCCCTGGCCCGGACCGTGTCTACTGCGGTTCCCCTCCTTGAGTTGGGCCGCCGTCATGTGTGTCTTCTCTACCCTAAGTCACTTTGGAACGAGACTCTCCCCTATGGCACCATTAGCCGAGCAGGAAGTTGGGACTATTTTCTTTTTCTTAAAAAAAAAAAGAGTGTTTCCCTCACCAAACCGTTCAAAATGTTCCAACAGAGAGACGTCCTTGGTGTTTGCATTTAAAAGCTGCCAGGGGGCAGAATATAAGCTGTGAAAATAAATAAATAAAATAAATAAAATGTGAAAATTTGCTCTTGGGTTTTGAGAGAGATCCTTCACTGAGATTCGGCTCATGCCCAAACCCTATTTAAGCATTTGCTATAAATTAATGATTCAACAATATAGAACTCTCCCCCCTCCCCGTCTTGTTGTTGTTGTTGTTGCAAATTTAACATTGCCAGATTTTAAACAAGTACCCTAAACAGACATCCATTGTAAAGGAAAGCCTGCTACGAATTAAAATCTACCCATCTATTTTAATTACACTGCTTTTTTGGCAGCGTTTCGGATGCGGAGCATTCTTGACCTTTTGACGAGATGAGTGGTTTTTGTTTTTGTTTTTTGGTGGTTGTCTCCCCCCCCCGCCCCCAAAAGCCATCAATAAAGTTGTAGCCTTTTTCTTAGATATTTGGAATAATTGGTGCATTCTGCTTGGAACCATCCAATCCAGAATTTGCAGATACAAAGCATGAAGAAAGGCGGGCCGTGTAATTTAGTCATGGAATTTGGGTATTGTTGCAGTTTTCTCCTTTTTCTCCCCCTTTTTGCTAATGGGATGAAGTTATTTGCCCTCTCAGGAATAAAAAAGCAGGGCACTATGACAACTGAGTGAGAGGTTACATTTGCAAGGAGAAGAAGAAGGGAAAGAAAAAAAAAAACCCAACCCAGAGCAGATAATTTTCATTCCAAGGAGCAAATCTATTTTGTTGGTCGGTCTTAAAAGACATCACGTTCTTGCTGCGCCTGCCCTTAAAATCATCTCCATCCTGGCCCTTTTGTGGCTGAGTGCAGCGCTTACAGCGATCAAGCTGGTTTGATTCTGTCATTGAGGCCAATTATGAAACAACGATTATTAGGGAGCGAGCAAGCAAACAAAAGGAGGCAGAGAGGGACCCTGCTTAGATCTTTTAGAAGCTTTTTGTGAAATCCATAATGAGGAAATGACAGATGCAGGTATGTGGAGGACTACAGTACTCCCCCTCCGAAATATGAACCCCTTCCCTCTCTGTCTCAGCAAAGATTCCCAGAGAAGCATAGAGGATTGTATGCAAGAGGAAGAATAGGAGTGGGCTGCTATTATGGTAAAGCAGCAGGTGACTGACTAAGGCCCTCCTGTTTGTCTTACAGTCTCGCCTAAGGTCCACAACGCTCGCCATTCCCTCACAAATGTCCAGAGTGCACCTTGTTATGTACATTACAGCTGGTTTCTAGCCCTCCCTAGCTGCTTGTTTGGGTGTTTTCAAATGAGACAATAGCCTGGTGCAGTTCGTGTAGGCCTCACTCAGACCCACTCACAGTTTTTAATGCAATGAACCTTGCAGACGGGAAGATGTTCTTCCCGGTCATGCTGTGCCACTCCTAGTTTAAAACCTAATACCACGTTTCAATGAGCTGAGGTAAACCCAAAGTAAATACTTCAATTTAATTAAGTCTAAGTAACTACCCCACTTTGGTAGCATTCAGATGAACAACATAAATTGAAGTAAATACTTCAATTTAATTAAATCTAAGTAACTACACCACTTCAGACAAACAATGCAAACTGAGGTAACTACTTAGGTAACTACTCCAGTTGTGTAGCATTCAGATGAACAGTACTGTAAACTGTAGTAGTACTGCATCAGTTTCCCCCAGCTGAGACGTAATGGTCACTGAACTGTTGTTGCCACCCTCACACTGTTCACATGAACAATTATTTTGACATACGAACTAGAGGGTGAGCACGTACTCCTGATTTTTCAGGAGAAGATCCTTTCCTACCTATTCCTGAATACTGTCATTTTAGTGCTCTGTTCATGTGAACGCTTCAGGCGTAAAAAAGAAGAAAGGCCCAGTTACATGAAATTAACTGTTCAGTGGCCTAGGAGTGTGTTGCTGAGCACTTTCCCCTTTTGTTGCACCTACGGCCTCTCCAGACTGAGCCCAATATAAGACAGTGTGCGGACAGAGGAGGGAAGGAGACAAATCTCGAGAGCATTCTGCCCACGGCACTGACCGTACTTTGCTGTGGTCGTTCTGACCAGCCCAGAGGTCTGATCCATAAATAAAGGAAAGCACAAGTTTGGACAAGAAGTTCTCGGGGTTAATCTTTGAGACGTTCTGCATTTCTGTGTGTACAACTAGAGAGAAAAGACCTAAACATGCCAGATAACCCCTTTCCCATCCCCAACGAGAGAGAGCTTCCCAGGGATTTGGGGTTGCCAATGACTTCTGCCTGAAGTCCGGCACTCCTTAACCCTAATCCAGAGGGAGACCCTACTTTGTCTCCCCTCCCCCTCAGGCTTGTCTAATAGCGTTTAAATTATGCAATGTAATTTCCACTCCATAGATCTCCTAAATTAGATGCGTATGTTTTGCTGGAAAAGTCCTAATACCTTCTTCACCACAATTGGCCTCAGCGCGCAGCTAGCATTGGCCATGTATCAGAGAATCCATTATTAGTCAGGCTCCTCCTTCCTCACGCTCTCTGCTCTCTGTTTGGAACAACAAGGCAACAGGGAAGCCAGGAAGGGAAGTGTGGCAAAGGATCCGCAAGGGCATCGCCTCCGAACTAGTAGGGATCACACAAGATTTCCTTGCCGGGGATGAGTTTGTTTAATAAACAGCCTGAAGACAATTTCAGATGTAATGTTGCTTTACTCTGAGAGCGTTTCAAAGCACAGTCTTTTTGAGAATGCTACCGGTCTCAGCCTCTGGCGCCAATTACTGGGCATGGAAGTCTCTTTAGAAATGCCACTTTACTAGCGTATACATGATTGTGACCTACTGAACAAAGGCCTGGACTCTGTGTTCGGTAGGATCTAATGTACTGGACAGGGGACTTTTTGTTCCATGCTCTTGCTTTTTAAAGGTGCTCCCATGTATCCATGCATACAAACCAGGAAGGCTAGTGGGGACTGTGGGAAAAGGGTTTTCCGCATTGACCCAAATGCTTCACAGCCCCCCACAATGACTCCCTCTCCCCATGTTGGCACATCCATAGGATGCCATGCTCAAACCACCTGCGTGAGAGTACTCCCATTTAAAGTCAACAAGACCACTCCAGAGTAAGTGGTTGGAGGACTGCAGCTGTGTCGTGTCCATTTTGTGTGGTTTCCACCTCCCTTATGCCCCTAGCCCATCTGCCTGCTTTGCGTGTATGTTTGCATCTGGTCATAAGCTTCTGAGGTGCAATAACTTTCTATCTATTTGCTCAGTGCTTACCACACTGGGGTCTGGACTCTAGGGGTGCAAATGGCTTGAGCACCGCTAGGAAATTTTCAGAGAGGGCAGAGGGAGGGAGCTGGGCCAACACTTTGCCCCCAGTCCACCCACTCTGCAAATGTTCCCACTTGCAAAGGGCCCTGCCAGGAAGAAGTTTTCAGAGTGGGCGGGGGTGGAGAGCTGGCCCCTCCGATTGTTAATCTTTCCCGGTAGGGTTGCTGCCACACGAGGGAGCCTTAGTGGGGAGCAGCACCACAACCGTTGCATTGGGAGGCTGAGGAAAACCCCACTCTCTTGTCCTCAAGGAGGTCCATAATTACGATATTATTTATATAGCACTAGCGGTGTACCTGGTGCTTTGGCCTGAGCTCACCACAGCCTTGCTATGCCATGCCCTGGAACACAGAAAGCTGCATGGGCTCTCTCTTAGCCTGGGCCCTGTAAGTGTGCAGCTGTCCTATCCCCTCCTTCTCCCGTAACCTTCATCTGACTTTCACACCAGGAATTGAACTGGCGACCTCCAGAGCATGAGCCATAGAGCCTGGGCTAGAATGCCAAGCCTCTGTCGCTGGGTTGCAACAGACCCACCTATTTTTGGTGGATCAGGCACAAGGAGGGACAGCCCAATGGGGGACGGGGGTACACATTGGCCTTTTTTACACGGACCGGGGTGTGTGTGTGTGTTGGTGCGGCGGGTGTAGGTGTGTGTGTGCCTGTTTACACAGACACCCACCCACCCACCTACACCTACGGAGCATCCTCCATTCTGGCGGAGGGCTCCGTGGGTGGAGGTGGGTGTGGGTAGGTGCGCGGCGGGTGTTGGTGGGTGTACGGCGGGAGCCCGCACGCACAAACACCCACCGCCCATGGTGTTTACACGGGCACACACCCATCCTCCCACCCGCCAGCGGCTGTATACACGGGCTGCCCCCACCGCACACTCACCCGAACACCAAGTGGCGGGGGGGTGGGAGGGGAGCAGTCCGTGTAAAAATGGCCATTGTTCTTACTTGGGTCAGAGACTTTCCAACTCCTAAGCTTGGCTCCGAAATATTTTGACGACGTCCAAAAGAGAGTGGATTAAAGAAGAGGAAACTTTGCAAGTGGTGGAGGTGTTTGCTGCGATGTCTACTAATAGTAAGGTGGGCCCCAGGTATCAGACAGACCGCCTCTTCCGCTATGTCCCATCGCAACCTCTGAGGTCGGCTGGGGACGCCCCCTTGCGAGTGTCAACTGCCCGTGAAGGTTTTTCATTTATTTATTTATTTATTTATTTA
>QEPC01013865.1:12916689-12957760 GCA_003113815.1 Sphenodon punctatus | reverse complement strand
GACCAGAACTGCACACAATATTCCAGGTGCGGTCGCACCATTGATTTGTATAGAGGCATTATGACATCCTCAGTTTTATTCTCTATCCCCTTCCGAATAATTCCTAACATTCTGTTTGCTTTTTTGACTGCTGCTGCGCACTGCGCTGTGGATTTAATTGTATTGTTCACAACCACCCCCAGATCCTTTGCCTGAGTGGTAACGCCTAGCTTAGTACCCAGCATTGTGTACGCATAGTTTGGATTATTTTTCCCTACATGCATCGCTTTGCACTTGTCCACATTAAATCTCACTTGCCATTTAGATGCCCAGGCATCCAGTCTTGTAAGAGCCTGTTGCAGTTCTTCACAGTCTGCTCGTGTTTTAACTACCATGAATAACTTGGTGTCATCTGCAAATTTGATCACCTCACTCTTAACGGCCTTTCCCAAATCTTTAATGAATCCATTAAACAGCACCAGTCCTAATACAGATCCCTGAGGCACACCACTTTTTACATCTCTCCATTGTAAAAACTGACCATTTAGTCCAACCCTTTGCTTTCTATCTTTTAACCAGTTTCTGATCCATAGTAAGACACTATCTCCTAGCCCATGAGTTTTTAACTTTCTTAAGAGTCTCTTGTGAGGGACCTTATCAAATGCTTTCTGGAAAACAAGGACGCACAGGGGGGCGGTCCTGGTTGCTGCCCCACAATTATGGAACTCCCTCCCCTTGGAGGTCCGCCTAAACCCGAAACTGTTCATCTTCTGGAGGAGATGTAAGACTTTTTTGTTTGGGCAGGCGGGAATAGGGTTGGGTGGGACCGGATAGAGGGAGCTGAGGAGGGGGATTAACAGGTAGTAGGGGGTGTGGTGGCTAGGATAGTGTTGGTTTTTTAAAGGGGATTTTAATGTATTTTACTGTATGTTATATTGTTGTTAGCCACCCTGAGTCTGCAGAGAAGGGCGGGATAAAAGTGTAAAAAAATAAAATGGAAAAATGAAATAAGTTTGAGAGGGTAGTATTACTCGTGAGTGGGACAGCCATAAGTGAGCCATGCTCGTTTCCCCAAATCTGTGTCATTAAATCCTTTATTCTACACCATCGTATATGATACTTATCACATGTTGTTTGCAGAAAGGCAGTTTTTGGAAGTGTTAAAAATGTTTTCATGCTCTTTTATTGTTTCTTCCACCTGTAAAGCCAGGTGTGCTAATTACCATGAGGCCAAACCGAAAGAGAGTGAGGAATTTTTAAGTAATCGCTTGTGGCAAGCATTAAAATTTTATTCGAAATAGATTTTACTTTTTTTTTTTTTAACGAGTCAACCAGTTATCATTTTAGAGCCGGAGTGCTCAGTTTCGATGGAGAGAGAGGGAATGCGTGTTTTCTGGTGGGATTAAGGCTACAGAAGTAACCCTCCCGGTTTATAAGACATTGGATCACAAATCTGCTACTAGCAGGGAGGCTGAGCCTTGCCAGCCCCGTCTCTCAGACCAGCGCCATTTTTTTTTTACGAGGAAACATTTTGAAGGTGTTTCCTTTTAAAATGGCAGGTGTTTGAATCGGACTTTAGAAATAGTCTTTGCTGAGGTGGGTTAGACAGGTGACTATGCAGATGAACAACACCAATCTCTCTCTCGTTTTGCCGTTTATCAGATAGCTATTCCCATATCAGGGGCTATGGATTCTGGGAGGCCCTTTGCAAACAGACTAAGGCCACTTTTATACGAGGCGCTGAAAAGCGCCTCCTGAGTCCCACGTTGAGAGAAAAGCTGCGCGGGGAGTGTTTACTTGCTCCCCGCGCTGCCGGAAGTGACGTGCTCCCCTGTCGGTGCCGCTGCCGGCAACGGGAAGAACGTCCCTTCCGGCAGCGCGGGGAGCATGTACACGCTCCCCGCGCGGCTTCTCTTTCAACGCGGGACTCAGGAGGCGCTTTTCAACGCCTCGTATAAAAGCGGCCTGAACATTGCTAGGAAACTTCCAGGAAACTGAGGGGCCTCCTCAGTCCCGCGTTGAAAGAGAAGCCGCGTGGGGAGTGTTTACATGCTCCCCCCGCTGCCGGATAGCAGAGGTGTTTTTGCCACCCGGGAGCCACTCATCCGACCGCCCGTCTGGAGGTGGAGCAGGGGGATGTGCACTTCCGTGAGCCACTCAGCACCTGCTCATGGCTACTCATGACGCACTGCTGGGAAACCCGGAGTGCGCCGTGTGGGGCAAGTCAAAGAAGCGCATGGTAATGGGCACCCACACATCCCCTGTCTGTATGAACTGGGGCAGCCACCCACACCAGCAGACAGGTCCCCTGCTCCCAGGCACTATGGGCGGGGGATACGGCTTTTGTTGGGGCTCCACAGCTGGGCCACCCAGTGCCTAGCCTCCCCCCACCTCCTTAATATCTTGCTCGTTAAAAACACGCAGAGTGGATGGAGGCAGAATGGTGGCTCTGCTCCCTCCTCTGCCCACTCTGAAAATTTCCTAGCAGCACTCAGGCTCCTTGCTTGTGTCAGCAGCTTGCAGCAGGACTCCCGGCAGCGCCCCTTCTAGAGGGGACTCTCCCATCATCCTTTGACCTCCACCTTGGAGACCTTGCTGCCACCCTTGAAAAGGCCCATAACTGAAACATAAGCCTGGGCCCTGTCACAGCCTTGCTGCGCCATTGGTACATACAGAATGTGTGTTTCTCCTGGCATCTGCTGGTCGATAAATGCCTCGTTTTATACACATACTGCTCCCCCGTCAAACTTTACCAGGCAGATGTGGTTGCCTTATTATTTGCAGTGTAACTTAGGCCCCCACCTGTGTGCTACCTGAAGAGTACAGTTCACTCCCAGAGAGAGGACAGCAAAGACTTGTGCACTCTTGAACTGTAGGGCTCAAACTTCTCCTCTCTAGACCGGGGTGATTATCACCTGCGTTGACAATCCAATATAGATACCATAATATTGGTTTGCACCCAGGGTGCTGGTTCCCAACCTTTTTACCTGCCTGACACCATTTTGAAACTGAAATATAATCCTGTGACCCCAGACGACAACAATAACACGCAGGCTAGGCCCATAAAAATCAGAATCATGACCCAGTCGCAGACGCATCTCCACCCACCGCCCGTGTTGTTTCCATGGGTCGACACCCATCCCCCCACCCACCACTGCGCCGTGCACACGGATTCCTGCCCCCCCTCCACACACCCGCCTGCACACCCAGCAAGGGCAGGGGGTGGGGAGGTGTCCGTGTAAAAATGGCCTTAGAGGAATTTGCAAAGGTCGTTACTGCAAGAGGCAGGGCTCCATTCTCAGGGGCGTTACTACCTGTAGCATCTTGTGAGAAAATGCAAAATTCTGCGACAGTCAGTGACGATGAATGAAACTGTATTACAGGTCTCCCAGGTTTCAAGACTCAGTAGATTCTCCCACTTCGTGCCTGAATGGAAATCACCCGGCCCAGCACATAAAGCAAGAGTGCCCGAGCGATTACAAGAGTCTCTCCGAGGTCTCAGCGCACAGAAGGATTACAGAAGGGATGGAGCTCAGGAGCACTGGTAACCTCCCTCCTGAAATAGATCTAATGAATAATAGCTTTACAAATTCACTCTCGTCGTACTTGTTTAATAATGAACACAGCTCCTCCCTGGGTTCATTGTCGCTGGGCAGCCCCCAGCACTCATCCAGGCTCCAGTCCAGCAACCTGAAGAAGAGGTGTATCTCTGTCTTGCCATCTTCGGCCGAAGGAATTGATATTACAGCTATCATCCGCACATCACAGACGTCACTGGTCACCTGCGTGAATGGACTGCGGACTAATTCGGCTGGCATTTCCTCTCATCCTGCGGAGATCAGTCACCACGGAGCTCAGAAATCCTCTCGCCCCCAGTCTTGCGCTCAGCCTGGGAACCCTTGCGATCTTCCCTCCCCACCAGCATGCCTTGTACCTGTTTTGACTGAATGTGACAGGGGGGGCTGTGATCAACTCCAAATGCAGCAGGTAGAGGAAAATGCGGCCCTCAGCCTTATGATGAATGGGACGAGCATTCACCAGCAAAACGCCTCACACTGCAGCCAGAAGGTGAGTTTCTTAAAACAAGAGCCCGTTGATGATTATTCCTCCACAGCCGATCTCTTTCAACATCATCAAGGGCTGCCACCGCCTTATCACTTACACCAGCAGCTAAGCCAGGCTCAGGGGACGTTGTCTCATTTACACGTCTCCATCTCTCCAAAGTCGCTTCAAGCCAGCGAAGGGGATGAACAAGAGATCGGCAATGGCAAACAGGCCTGTCGGTGGATTGACTGTAGTGCTACTTACGACCAACAAGACGAACTGGTCAGACACATAGAAAAGACCCACATTGACCAGCGGAAAGGAGAGGACTTCACGTGCTTCTGGGCAGGTTGTGTCCGTCGGTATAAACCTTTCAATGCTCGTTACAAACTGCTGATTCATATGAGGGTTCATTCTGGCGAAAAACCAAACAAGTGTATGGTAAGTCTAGAATATATTTGACTAGAAATGAGTCTCTCTCTCTCTCATCTCCTTTTTTCAATATTTGTCCACTATGATTATTGTGTTTTTTTGTACCTTGGTCTGAATGGTTCTAAGGAGATTTTTTTTTGGCGGGTGGGGAATAATTTAACCTAAAAGGAAATGTTCGAGTAGTAACTATTGTAGCTCTTGGAAACAGTATTCAACTGCCTTAGATGAGAGCTTAACTTTTAATACAATGGTTTATTTTTTAATAATCATTAAAGGCATTAATAAGAAGATGATCAAAGCGAGCAACAGTTGTTTAACATAAAAACAAGAGGCCTCAAGCCTTGGGTGACATTTTTAATCAAGAAACATAAAAACACATTTAATGAAATTCTTTTCATTCCGCCATCGGAACAATAACCCATGGCGTTATGAGCATAAAAGTTTGAAATGGTAGAAAGGGGGGGGGGGGAGTAGAAGAATCAGACGCAGGATTAAAATTGTTTTTCTGGTGTGTTTTTTTTTTTTTTTTAAAAGAAGACCTGATGTGATTTTCCATTTCCAAAGCAGAGAGGGAGGAGGGGACGAGGGGGAGGGGGGGGGAGAAGAAGGAGGGTTAAAAAATGGATGCAAATTCTGTCGTCCTGTGATCAAGCAGATGTACCAACATTCCAAGGAGAACATCTTGGGAGCAGCTCTCTCCACGCAGCTGTGCTCTGTGACGACAATGTAACCAAATTTAAAAAAACAAAAACAAAAAACAACAATAAAACAAAACAAAACCCACTAACGACTTGCAGTGAGCTTCCCACACGTTGGAAGCAGCGATAACAGAAGATCCTGAATGGGACAGATAACAACGGGGTGAGATTGGTCTGAGCTCCCAAGCATAGTTGTGGAAAGTGCAAGGGTTCTTTGAGACCCCAAATGTATTGTGAAAACAGTAGTTCAAAGGGACAATGACATCAGTAGAGGCTGCTGCTCCACTGGCCCTGTTCTTCCCCAGTGGCAGTTCAAAGACTGATAGTGAGGCATGATTTATTTATTTATTTATTTATTTAATCAAATTTATATCCCGCCCCTCCTGAAAACAGCTCCGGGCGGCTAACAAAGGCCTGGATGAACTCTGTTATGACAAGAATGAGCTCCCTCCATAGAAATCTGTCTATAAGTGACATCTCTGTCAATCTGTTTTTAACGGGGGACTAGCTTCCAGTGTTGTTATATTTTCATGAGAGGTGTGATAGGGTTAGGGAGCGATGTTATATACAACAATTCCTGGTGGTGGTGGTAGTTTGTTTGTTTTTAAACTTTATCTACAGACTTTTTAAAACTCTCCAGCCATCTCAGAACTGCTATGTAATGTTATCTTAATATTTACAGCATACTAAATAGAATGAACGGACTACTCTCTAGTTCGAAGGTACGGTGGGAAGATTTTGAGTGATCGTGCTCTATAAATAATTAATAATAATATTCTCTGTATCGGACTAGTGCAACAGGCGATGGTGGTTTATATATGTGGCCACTGTTTGCATTCTTACAAAGAATGCAGAAGCCTCTTGAAGAAACATCGAAAGAGACATACATGACTTTAAACTACTTACAGTTATTTCTTTTTTTTATCCCTTTACTTTTTAAAAGATAAAGACAGCCCCACTCTTAAATTTACCCATATCGTGGAACTGGAAATCTGACTGAATTACCCAGAGGAATTAGCTTTATAATGTGTTTTAGAGCTCATACAAAGGAATAGAAACAAGTACCGTCTTCATTTCTCTCATGGTTTTTTGTTGTGGTTTTTTTTTTAAAAGGAAAATGATAAAAGAGGGAAACCTGGTTTAGCTTTTCTATGATGATGAAAGCTAGAGAATGCTAGATGGACTCCACAGGAATTCAAACCCTCCTCATTTTCTATTTGACAGCTATTGTACGGCCAATTTCTAATGTTACATTCCCAGCCAACGTTCCTATAGGAGTCTGCGTGTTCCGCGCAAACTAGTTGATCCACGGTGTTTGGAGAATGCTAAAAATAATTCCCCTGTTTCAGCCATGGGTCTGGATTAAAAACTGGAAACATCTCAAGAATTTTTAGTGGTGTGAATGGACCGGAAATACCCTGCCTACCTGGGTGCTAATCGTGTATGTAGTCTTGGTGTGTGAATACACACAGGTTTGTTTCAACACAGCTGACAATATAATATTCACTCCAACACACTGTCTGCCCCTATCAGAACTAAAAGCATAATCTTACAGAACCAGCCGCTAACTCTTTCTGAATCAGGACCAAGACACCAGCCATCAGCTGGGACATCACTGAGCTCAGAAGTCCAGTGCTGAAGAAGACATGGACTGTTGGTGGTAGATTAAAAATATCACTTTTTTTTTTTTTTTTCAAGTCTAGTTTTTCCTTGGTTTAAAAACACTTGATCTAGCAGGTCAAGATCTTAAGTCAAGGATATGTCTCCTTAAAAATAACATCCATCAGGGACGTGTTGTTTGTTGAACTAAAACTAATTGCTGTGTTCAGTGCTTATCTTGGATAGGCAGCGTCCTGTCTCTTTAAATGGTTTGTTATCCTCTGATGTGTAAATTGATAGAGCAATTTATTTTTGAGTCTTAGATTTGTTTTGAAATGATTAGAGGCTTTTTTGTGGTGCTGGCCGGTCACTTTCCATCTATCGCTAGATTTTACTGATCGCCATTGCTGGTTGTGTGTGCTGCTGAGGTCTTTTAAGCTGGCTCTCTGCTCGCTCAGTAAGATTGTTGACTAACTAGTTATTGAAAGTGCTTTGAGGGGCCGAAGAGCAAGTAGCTTTCCACCTCTCTCTGTAAAAGCTCTTTTCCATGTAAAATTATTAATTTCTTATGACAGGCTTTGCTACTATGCACGGTAATAGACAAAGGAATTTTGGAATCCAAGCTACTTGAGAACAGGAAATACATGAGACATTGTGATTGAAAAGTAAATGGTCCACTAAAACGGCAGTTAATCCTTTTATTATCTTTCCAACTGCAGTTTCCACAATGCTTTCATGATGTAAGCTTCCTCCCAAGTCCAAGGGTAACACTCTCATCTTTACAGCTGGTTTAAATTTAGCCAGCGCGCTTCTTTCTGCACTACAGACAAGTCAAAAGGCAAAAACTGTGTCCGCCATGGAGGAACTTACTGACATTTTTTGGGGTCCTTCTTGTGTTTCGCTGCCAAAACCCAGACTCCGAGGACTGTGTTTTCATTTTTTTCGTTCAGTATTCTAATTAAGCAGTGCGTCTCTTCATTGTGTTCCTTGGGCTTGATTTCTTTCTTTTTTTCTTCTTTTCCCCCCCTGTGCAAGTAGTCTGAAGGAAACTACCTAATCTCTCTGCAATATCCTGTTATGTTTCATACTTAACTCATGTTATTTTAGTTTTATTAAATTTGGGGCTCATCTGCATTATAATCAAAAATATATCCAAGAAAAATAATGATGCAATGCCTTTAAGACTTTAACTTTTGAAGATTAATTTCATGCTTTTTTAGATTTGATGTCCCAGACAATTGGAATTTTGATTGTCTGAGACAGCAGAAATTAGCAAGATGAAATGGTTTTCATCTTAAAAAAATATAGAGAACTATTATAATTATATATATGGCATCTTTTGCTGTCTTTCAATCCTACCATCATTTTGGTGTATGGAATATTAGCAACCCCAAACTATTGTGCTATAGATTTTGGCCTCAGTTTGAAAATGTAAGACTACAAATGAAAAGTGAGTCTTTTTAAAAGCTAGAATGGGTTGGAAGGGGCCAGTACTGGGGGCCTCTGCTTTTTCCCCTTTCTTTACAGTGACACTTTCATAAATAATAGAAAACAAAGCTGAAGTCACTCAATGTGTTCGTGTACATTCATGCTACTCAGTTTCCAAACGTGAGCAGCTAAGGCCACAAAACCACTTACTGCAGAGTAATCCCATTGTGGCTCAGAGTAAAGATGTTTCTGCATGTTACAATGGACATTTATATTCCCATATTTGTGTGTGTGGCGCAAACATGGGAATGGCTACCCGACAAAACTGGGTCTATTTCTCCAGATAAAACTCTTAGGCCGTTTTTACACAAGACTTGTTCATACCACATTTCTAAATTCCTGGAGAAAGAAACTCGCTCAAGGGGGTTTAGATGTTTCTTCCTGCTACCGGAAGTGAGCCCGGTGCCATTGAAAACAGCAAGTGCCACCAACCAGTGCAGGCTTGGAGACGTAGAATTGTAAAACTCCTGTATGGAGGGTTTTACAACTCCGCATCTCCAAGCCTGTGCTAGTTCACAGCACCTGCTGTTTCCAGTGGCACCCGACGCACTTCCGGTAGCGGGAAGGAACGTCTAAACCCTCCCGGACTTAGTCTTTACCCTTTCTATAGTGCTCAAAGCGCTTTACGATCATCTAGTTCAGTGGTTCTCAAACTTTTTATATCACGTCCCTTTCTTCTTATCCATGGTAGATGTGAGGGCCCCTCCCACCACACACACATCTTGCTCCTTCAACTGAGAGGGGATATGATAGAAGTTTATAAAATCATGGGTGGCGTGGGATGAGTAAATAGGGAGTTGTTATTTACCCTCTCAAATAGTACTAGAACTAGGAGGCACTCTACAAAACTAACTGGCAGCAGATTTAAACAATCAAAGGAAAGTATTTTTTCACACAACACACAATTAACTTGTGGAACTTGTTGGCTGAGGATGTGACCAGGTCAAGGCCAGTAGCACAGCTGGGTTTAAAAGAGGATTGGATAATCCTCTGCCTTGACTTTCTATCTTCCAACTCCTCCCTTGACCCCCTCCAATCTGGCTTCCGCCCCCTTCATTCTACTAAAACTGCTCTCGCTAAGATCACCAATGATCTTCTGGCGGCTAAATCTAAACGTCTCTATTCCATTCTTGTCCTCCTTGATCTCTCTGCTGCCTTCGATACTGTTGACCACTCACTCTTGCTGGATTCCCTTCACTCCCTTGGCTTTTGTGGCTCTGTCCATAACTGGTTCTCCTCCTACCTCTCTGACCGCTCCTTTAATGTGTCTCTCTCCAACTCCGCCTCCTCCTCCTTCCCCCTCTCAGTTGGTGTTCCTCAAGGCTCTGTTCTTGGCCCTCTCCTCTTCTCGATCTATACCTCATCCTTAGGCAAACTCATTGCCTCCCATGGCTTCCAATACCACCTCTATGCTGATGACACTCAACTCTATCTCTCTACTCCCTCTCTCTCTCCCTCTGTTCAAGCTCGTCTCATCAACTGTCTCTCTGACATCTCTACCTGGATGTCTCAACGTCAACTCAAACTCAACATGGCTAAAACTGAACTCCTTATCTTCCCCCCTCATCCTTCCTCTCCTTCCTCACTGTCAATAACTATTGATGGAGTCACCATCCTGCCTGTCCCCCAAGCCCGTAGCCTAGGCTTCATCTTTGACTCACCCCTTTCTTTTAAACCCTACATTGACTCTGTTGCTAAATCCTGTTGCTTCTCCCTCCATAACATTGCTAAGATTCGCCCTTTTCTCTCTTTCTCTCTTTCTCTCTGTCTCGTCTGCCAAAACACTTTGGTCATCTCTCGCCTCAATTACTGTAACCTCCTTTTTGGCCTTCCCCGGTCTCCCCTTTCTCCCCTTATCTCCATCCAAACCTCTGCTGCCAGGGTCATCCACCTTGCCAGTTGCTTCGACTATATGCAGTCCCTCCTCTCTTCGCTTCACTGGCTTCCCCTTCCTGAACGAATCCTGCACAAACTCCTAGTCTTCACTTATAAAGCTCTTCATAAACTCGCTCCCCCTTACCTCTCTGTGCTTATCTCCCTCCATACTCCAGCCCGCGCAATTCGCTCCTCCTCTGTCTCTTCTCTCACCCTTCCATGCCTTCCTTGCACTCCTAACCGGCCTGGGACTCCCTCCCTGTTCACATCCGCCTTGCCCCCTCCCTTCATACCTTCAAATCTCTCCTTAAAACTCACCTCTTTCGCTCTGCTCTGTCTGACCCTTTATCCTGCTGAGCCGCTATTTCCTATACCTATGGTCTGTTTACCCCTATCCTTGCCACATGGACCTGCCTGCTGTTATTCTCATCGTAACCAAGCCACGTCCGTGCACCTGAGACCTCGCATCTTCATGAATGTTAGACCCCTTGTCTCTCCCTCTGTTCCCCTTCCTATGTCTCTCCCCAGGTCCCGTCTCTCAGATTGTAAGCCCTAGGGCAGGGACCATGTCTATCTTGTTACTTTGTAAAGTGGTGCTATATAAATGTTTGTTAATAATAGTAAGAATAAGAATTGGATAAATTCTTGGAGGGTAGGTCCATTAATGGCTATTAGCCAAATAGGTTGGGGGATGTAATCTCTGATTGTCAGGAGCAGGGAATGAACAGCAGGGAATGGATCACTCCATTATGAATTTTTGAGTACTTCTCCGAAGTGACCTAGAATGGCCACTGTTGGAGACAGGATGCTGGACTAGATGGATCATTAATCTGACCCAGTATGGCTCTTCTTATGCTCTCTCTCTCTCTCTCTCTCTCTCTCTCTCTCCCCCTTGTTCTCTGACTTTCTCTCCCCTCTATTGCCCCATTGTTTTGAAAATTCCCTCTAGAAGTCTGAGTGGAACTAGGTATTTTTCAGTTGTGCTGCTTCACATGAAAATCCCCTCTAGAAGTCTGAGTGGAACTAGGTATTTTTCAATTGTGCTGCTTCATATGCCCCCCAGAATACCTTCCCTTCCTTTCCCCCCACGCCAGAAGCCTACCCTGCAGGTTGAGGCCCACTGGTCTAGTTTACCCTCACAACAACCTGTGAAGTAGTTCATTTTTACCAATGGGAAACTGAGACTGAGAGAATCTGATGTGTTCAAGGCCACTTAGCGAGTTCATAGCTAAGACAGGATTTAAACTCTGGTCTTGTAGGTCCAAGTCTAGTAGGTGATACTGGAACAGAAGTCCTGAGTATGGGTCCATATGTAACATGGAGAATCTGGTCTGGGGCTGCTAAAGGCCAAGAAAGGAAGGACCTTTCTAGTCTTCACCCATCATGCTCTTGGCTGGGAGCAGGATGGCGCCACCCACCCTGAAGCACTGCAGGAGGGTGTGTCCTACTTCTGCTAAGCAGCTGATCAGTGAGGACAGAAGCCTACACCAGTATGGTCGGCAGGAGTATTCATGTCTCCCACTAGCATCCCACGCTGCTTCCTGGTGGGAGAAGAGCCCAGGCTGCTGCCAACTGAGCTATGTGTGTGCAATGCCCAGCAACTCCCACTACAGGCATTCACACACGTTGCTCTCCAGGCCTATAGCAAGACAGTACCTAAGAACATAAGAAGTACCATACTGGGTCGGACCAATGGTCCATCAAACCCAGCATCCTGTTAAACGCAGCATCCTGTTCTGACAGTGGTCAATCTCAGTCACTTGGGAGAAGTACCCAACGGGTCACAATGGGGCAATCCATTCCCTGTTGTTCACTCCCGAAGTCAGCGGTTACTACTTGGCTAATAGCCATTAATGGACCTACCTTACACCGTAAGGCTGTACTCACAAGAGACTCTTCTGAAAATCTTCTTCCGCCTTTACTCTCAGTTGCAAGAGTTTGCATTTGTGCATTTTAATTGCCTCCTCCCCCCCCCCTTCAAACCGAGGCACGTTGTAACCTACCCATGCTCAGCTTAAAGAGTCTAAGAGACAGGATGAGGACACAGGAATTCCTCGCCATAATCATGCGTTCAACTGGTTACACCACAGGATCTGCTTATCTGCCATTATCTAGGTTAGTTAGTGTCCCATGTTACCATCATTTGCATGCTCGGCCAAGTGTGTTTGTGACTGTACTGATATTCTTTTTCCATGCCGCCATTTGAAAAACTCTCTCGTGAATAGCTTGGGAGGTTTCATAGGCCCTTAAAAATGTCCATCCAAACATCAAAAGGGCCCAGCGTTTTGGCCAGCAGCCTGGGGGCAGACACCTATGTCAGTGGGGTGCTCTGAACAGGATTATGCTGCCAGCCACTAATGAGGAAAGTGTGACCTCAACATGTTGGACCCTGCTGTCCCTATGGACCATAACTCCAGAGAAAACACCTACGTCATAGAAAGGGGCTGTCCTTCATCTCTTTACGGACAAGCAGTTATCTGATTGACACAACAGGATTGGTATGCATGCAGTGCAGAAGCTCAGACCCGGAGTGTGCCCCAGTCTCTTGCTCTGCAAATTGAAATCGCCTGCTTTACAGGGGAGGATTGCAAGACTTCATTCATTCATGTTTGCAAAATGTTTCCATGTCTTAGGATGGAAATTCCTTGGCGAGTAGAAAACAAAAATCAGGCATGGATTGGACACTGAGCGGCCCTTTCAAAAGTGCCAGACATCCTTTTATTGAAGCCATTAGAAAAATTCCAAATTCCAAATTCCACCCCATCATTCTATCACCTTCCCTGATGTCCCTCTCTTAATTGGCTCCCCCATATTACACTTCCTTTATGGTTCTAATTAGCTCACAGAAGTTGCTGTAGAACTTGGGTTGGAGACCTCAAATTAGGGTTGCCTGCTCTCGTGGAAAGACCCCTGACACTCCATATTTTGGCCTATGGGAGTGTCAGAGTCACTTCCATGTGAGGTAGCGACCCTAGAATCAGCCACACCTTTTTTTTTTTTTTTAAATTTGACCTCGTTCCAGTTCCTAGATCTGGCCTTTGGATCCATCCCAAACCTTCAAGTGTTGAAGGAGCCTGCTTGGGGGAGGCTGCAGAGATACCCTCAAAGGTAGGGATGGATCTGTGAACTGTAATGTCAGAGCCATGGTCTGGCGCCTCTTCTCCCCATAGCACCCAATCACTGACCTCCGGGGCCACGATGGCAAAGGAGGCGATATTTCAGGTATATGGAGCCCAGGCCATTTACGGCTGTATAGGTCAAGATCGACCATTATAGGTCTTGAGAAGCAAATTACTCTGGGGCATTACTGTGGGGAGAAGGCTCAGTGAAGATACCATCCAATGTATGAATCTGTTGAAAGGTGCATTAAAAGGAGAAGGAAATATAATCCAGAAAATAATTTTGTCTGAAACGGCGTAGGACCCGATTCCTTGAGAGACTGCCTGTCGTTGTGAGCGGTAGTGCCGCAGCTGCATGCAGCAGAGACACAGAAGATGAACCCCTCTTAACTATAGAAAGAAGAGGCTGGTCTAGGAGAACTCTCAATGGGGAATCCACAGTCTTGAAACCAGCTTCCCCCTCCCCCCTCTTAGGCTCTGCCTAATTCTAGCCTGAAAGTTAGAGCAATTTGCAGCTCTCTTATGAGCAGGTGGCAAGGGCCGTGGTCCAATCAGGCTGATACAGAGGAGGTGTTATGATTGGACTGTGTCTATGTCTATGTTCTGTACAGCGCCAGGTACATGACCGGTGCTATATAAATGTTTATAATAATAATAATAATAATTAATAATTACTAGAACGAAGGGATTGAAAGCTTTTATGGGAGCTCTATAGGTTCCTGAGTTTTGTGGGTTCTCGTGGAGTCAACTATTCATTTTGTTCTTCTGGTTTATGTCATGGGCACTTCAGGCTTTGCCGAGACTTTTGTATGCATCTTAATAAATGAATGCAGATGAACAAATATCGGGCTCTTGTTAACCCTCTGCTAGGATAATGACTTCACTTCTGGTCTTATGCCATAGACTGAAGTTTGAAGAGAACCAGATAATGAAGGTGGTGGGACACAGTGGAGGGACAACCAGAGTTAAGGAGGGAGCTGGAGTAATTTGGATTGGCGGGAGGCAGCCTTTACGTCTAATCCTCTTTATCTGACTGTGGGTGTTAATAGATGAGAGACCAGCCCGCTGACGTCCAGGGTCGCTGGCGGAGCCCTTGCGCAGCCGCCACTTGCCGCTTCCGCACGATGAACAGCTGTTTTTGCTTTCTGGAGCGTGACAAAAAGCAAAAGTAAACGGTCGCAGCGTCTGTGAGAGCAGCGAGTGCTCGCTCCCCGGACCGCCCCAGGCGCTCTGCCCAGGACGCTGTGGACCTGGATGCATGCGGAGGCTTCACGCACCCCTAACAGATGGGAGGCGGCCACGCGGGCTTGCAGTTGCCGTCCTTAGCCAGCATTCGCCCCACTCATTTCGTCAGGACGTCGCTGTGAGTGGGGGCTGCAAGGTGGGGAGGTGGTGGGTGCAGGCGAACATCTGCCAGCCACCTAATAGATGGGCAGGTGACCATCCATCTGCTGTGGACTATTGCAGGCTACTGTCTCATCTGTTAACATGCTGTATCAACTTTGTACACAGCTGGTGCTATACAAATGCTTATAATAATAATATAATGGATAAGGTGTTGGACTGTGGCCAAGGACATCAGGGTTCAAATCCTGTCTTTGCCATAAGCTTGCTAAATCACCTTGGGCAAGTCAATTTACCTCAATTCCCCATCTGTCAAATGGGAACAATGATGATCTACCTCACAGGGCTGTTGTGAAGCTGAGCTAGATAAGAATTGTGAAGCACTTTGAATGTTGAAAATGCTATATAAAGAATAATCTAGGTATCTCATGGTTTTGCGTGCATAGTTAAGAATGACTTGGTCCTTTAGTATTTGCAGTTCTGCCTGTGGTGTTTATATATGGCCAGTTGCTGTGAAATGCAGGGATTAGCACTGACTCCTTTTAACGTGAGAACCAGCAAATAAGGATGGAAATAAAAGCAGTCCATTTAGAATAAAAGGAAGGAAATACCATCTTAATCAGCATGTACCAGACCTATGAAACTCACTACCCGTAAGAAGCCATCAAACCAAATGCTGCTTGTGGGTCGCCTTTTTTAAAAAAAGGCTGGATAATTTCCTGACCACCAAAAATATATGTAATTATGTCAGCTAAGCAAACAGCGCTTGTATTCCCAATGTGCCATAGAGCTTGGGGCGGACATTGACCTTTTGAAGCAAATGTGAGTCACCGGGAATAACGTGACGGGGTGAGCTCTGGTTACATGACGTGTCAAGGAAGTAATTTTTACCTACCTACAGTAGACTTGGTAGTGGATTAATTTTCTCTTATGTGACAGAGACAGAATCCTCCACCCATGGAAGTCAGTGGGCATTTTTACACACACCTTAAAGTTCTGGATTTTTCAGTCTGGGTTTACAAGTCCACAAGTAAGTTCCGGATGCATTCTTCACTTGCGTGAGCATGCGCACACACACACACACACACACACAAGCTGCCCTGAGGCAGTTCCTGGCTGCATTCTTCACACAAACACTGCCCTGAAGCAGCCTAAAGTAGCCGCAGCTGTAGACATGAGGGGCTGCCATGGAAACCAAGTGACCACAGCTTCCTGGAGCAAAGCAGTTTACCAGGAGAACGTTTTACACACAAAAGTTCTGGGGGAAGTTCTATGCAGAAGTTCAAAGAGCCGGATGTTTAAGATCCGGGTGAGTGATTTAGACACACAGAAAGTTCAGGATGTAACAGCAAACATGCAAGAGAAATGTGTGTGTAAAAACACCCATTGGCAAGACTGCCATTGACCTAGGTCTTTGACAGAGGCCGCTTTCACATGTTACCTCGGATTGGGGTGTGGGGCACTTCAGATTAATGATGGGTCTCTTATGATGGGAATTAACACATGTGTGAATGCTTGCGCTTGGGAGGGTCCCCAAATATTACTTTTAAAATGACGGGTGTTCTCGCAGCATAAAAGTGGAATAGTGCATTCTCACGTGTGCTAATGCTCATCATAAGAAGCTGAATTACTCTAACAGAAGTCCCCCCACCAGGTACCTTGTGAAATTGGCCAGAGTATGGAACACTAAAGGAGACTGGAAAAGAGAAACCACTGGTCCCTATCAGTGTGAGGATTTTCCCTAAGACGACTTTTCATAGTATTAGCTTTTCTGTCTGCTAGCTTTCCCACTTGGCACTACCAAGTCATCAGAACATGTTGAACCAGTCACTCTACAAATCCTCTACAACCAAGCAACATCAGGCTCATTTTCTGATTATACAAAGAGTAAAACATGTCCACAGTCCAATCTAGTTTGACTGTTCTTACCTTATTTAATTGGTTTTAGTTTCCCTCTTTGTCTATGTTTCTTATTGTATTTATTGTTTTATGGTCTTAAAATGTAGTAGGTGTGAAGCCTCCCCGAGCCGTCTATTGACGGCAGGGGGCGGGATATACATTTTAATATAAATAAGATTTTTCTCCCTAAGCATCCTGTCTAGGGTTAAATTGTCCCATTGGCTTCACTCTGTGGCCTAGAAGGTCAAGTAGATACACCAAGGGTGAGAAGCCTCAGGCCAAGGGCCCAAATGTGGCCCATGGCTAGTTTTTATTTGACCCCTTTCTGGTTACTGGATCTGGCCCCTGGATCCAGTTTCTACCCCCAGGTATTGAAAGAGGTGAGCTACGGGGAAAGGAGTAGAGAGGAGACCATGTACTCAAGGGCAGAGGATGGATCTATGGCATAGATGCATGATCTGGAACCTCCTCTTCTTTCTCACTCTCTTGCCCCTAACATCTAGGCGTCCCTCAAAGCTTGTACTAATTTTCAAAGTGGCCCCCAGGAGTGGAAAGGGTCCTCACTCCTGCTATATACCCTAAGCTAATCCGTTCCATTCTCTGTCCATTCATAAGGATTGCAGAGCCATAAATGAATGGACAATTGAATGAAATGAATACTCAAGAAATCAGGCAAACCTATTGAATTTAGTAATTTACCCTTCTGAAACAGAAAATGACAAGGCCGATAGTGACCTCTATCTGATTCCATTTCACCAGGTATCTGGTTTTGGTTACTTTAAGTTGGGTTTTTTTTTAGTTTGGTTATTTCATCCCCTCTTACCTCCCCGTTATATTGGTTACCCTGTTTGGTCAATATTAACACTATTCTGCATATGCAATTGCCAAAAATGATATAACCAAAATACTGAAATGACCAAAAGCCCCAAATAACCAAACAAAAAACTTGTGGAGGATTAAATGGAACATCGCCCCCCCTCCCCCCTAAAAAAGTGTCTGTGCAGCTACCTGTATAGATTGCAGATATTATTCAGAGCAACTATTTGAGAATGTGAAAAAATGGCCTTGAATAATCCATCTACTGCCTGGTTAAAACTCAACTATAAATATACTCATGAGTTATCTACTCCTTGTAGGAACATCTCACTATTCTGAACATACTTCAAGGATATGCATGGTGGAAGACCTATCATTCACTTGAGTCCTCCTATTATTTCAGTTTTATTTTATTTATTTATTAATTCATTCAGTTTTTACCCTGCCTTTCTCACAACGGCTCAGAGTGGCTTAAATAAATATAGCCAAGTTTCTGCTCCAGTCCCCATTAAGAAGTCTGTTTTCTGCTAGCTCATTCGACAGCGCTCACAAAATAGCTTCTCTACTTGGACGTACGTGTCATATCGCAAATAATTTCCTCTCCTTGTTTAGACGTGAGCCCAAATGTTATTCATTTTATAATACAGAAGTTGGTTGGCTTTCCAGTTCTGAAACTGAGAACAAGGTGTTACTGAATGTATCCCTGTAGCTGGGCCTTTTGTTTTTACTTTATTCCACTGAATGTGTTCTGTGGGAATGATTAAAAATGGCAAAGAATTGTTCCGAACATTCGGTGAGTTAGCCTTTTATAAGACCAATTAACCTTGAGGAGAAAAAAACAACAACTCTCTAAAGCTTGGATCACCTGGCTAAGGTTTTGGTCAAATTAAAAAGCAATAAAGTTAAATATTGTTTAAAAACTGGGCCAACAATCCACTCATTAACGTCTCTTATTAACCCAATACATTTTAACGCTGTGTATTAGTGAAACATGTCATTTAATAAAAACATTCATCTGTGTTTGCAGTCAGCACAAAGGCCTTACAGTGTGATCCCAAAGGGACAGAGGGGGAATTTAGTGCACATTAAAACATTTATGCAGTAATTTATACAGTCAGTTCTAAAAGTGATATGATTGTTACTGCAGAACAGGTCTGGGTACCATTCTCTACTTGGCTGCCTAGCAATTTTATATGAAATAAAAAGTGCGGTTTCCGCAAAGCATAGTTTCTCTGCTTTGGGCTTCCTCACGGCCAGATTTTGATACACTTGCTCACAGAGTTGGACCTTGTTCCATAAGTGGAGCCTTCTGAATTTGGGCAAGTCACAGTTTCCTCCGAGCCAAAACTTCCTCACAGGTTGTTGAGTGGCTTTGTTTTTGGACGGCCAATGTTAGACCCTGAGGTCGCAAGTTTCAAAGCTGCTGAGCACGCAGAGATCCAAACTGAAGTTGGTGGGGCCCATTGAGTGCTCAGCAGCTCTGAAATTTAAACCCCAGGAGTTTCTGATTGGGGACCCCAGAAACTCGGGAACCCAGAGGAGTTTTCCCTGGGGGCCCTTTCACACATCACAATTAAAAATGGAGCGCACTGCATGGCAACTCACCTCGTTTCTGTTGATGGTAAATCTGTGGGAGAGAAACTGAGGGATGGGGTGCCACTCCCATGGATTTTTCACCCAGGAGAAGTGTTCACATGTAACAAATAAATCTGTGACGAATTACCATGTGGTGTTTCCGTAGCGTCTTGCAGGCTTTATTTTATTCAATCATTTATTTCAATTTCTATCCCTCCCTTCACTCCAAGACTCCAGGCGGCTCACAGAAATATAAAAAATACAGGTACAAATAAAAACGTATATCCACGTGAGAAAAGAACCAAACCCAGAGTCCATCCAACTCTAGCAGCCCACAAAATGAGGACAGTCATATTTTTACAGGGATAAACATTCTTGCCCACAGCTTGCATGCGGCCCTCAGAACTTGTACTAATTTTCAAAGGGGTCCCCGGGACAGAAATGGTTCCCCACCCCTGCATTGTGTGCACAAGGATGCTTTTTGAAGAGAACACTCTTGTGCAGACTAATCTTTTTGAGGTTTTTAGGACAATTGAAATTTCTGTGTATGCGGTTAACTTACAGGGCAGCGCTTACTGAGACGCCTGCCATCATTTCAGAAAGTTACTTATTTGCATCCTGGCCCATCTGTCATTGCCTGCCTTTCCTATTAAAACCACCAGCCTGGCTCCTGAAACGAGGAAGGATCCTAATTTTATTTCTAAGCTGGGACCCACCGTCTAGACCAACATGCTCTCCCTGAGTTTATTGTTGCAGACAGATAACGTGCAAAGAGATTCCGCACTCAGGTAAAGTGTAGCTGCGGTGCTAACTATTCAGTCTTGATCTTTCTTTGGAAACCGCATCCAAGGCATTTAAAAGTGGGAAATGGAAAAAGTGTGTTCTCGTAATCGTGGTCAGTAAAGTTTGCACAACTGCTCTTTGTTTCATCATCCCGACAATAAATCTTTCCGTTTTGCCAGTGGAGAGTGCCTACTAAATCTGCAAATGATTACTTCTCTGAATTGGGTTGGTATCCTTGCAATACATTTTTCTTACATGGGTAATGATAAAAGAGGAGGCCGTCAAATTTTTTTTATTACCTGGCATAGAGCCCTTTGTGAAACGGTTCTGATGCTGGGGGAGGGATTTCCAGGAGGTTCAAGAGCATTGCTTGCCAGCTTGCTTTAACCCTGGCGAGGGGGTCAGGCAAGTAAAATAATTGTTGCAGAATGTCAGAATTGAATATTAGCGCATCGGGGGCTGCGTGATGCTTGGAATGGTTTAGGCCACAGCGCGATGGGTGATAACCATCTCAGAGAGCCCAGTTAGCATTTAGATTCTGGACTGGTTCTTGGGGACTGGGCTGGCCAATAGGAAGCTGGCTCATGCCACAGTGTCAGCACCTGACATGGCATCTTGGAGGCATTTAAACAGCATAGACTGACTCAGACAGGCGTTGGGGAACAGCTCCTGAGATGGTCAGTGGGAAAGGTTACCATGCTCTGAGGGTATTTATTTATTTATATTTATTTAATTCCATTTATATGCCGCCCCCATGCCTATAGCATCTCGGGGCGGCTTCCAACATAAAATAAACAATTTATCACAATATATTAAAAATATAAAAGTCTACAGAAATATTTAAAACAATTTTAAAATACCCCCATATACAAATTTAGCCCACCGTCCCCTCCCCGCCTCCGGAGGCCTGGGAGAACAGCCATGTCTTGCAGAACCGATGGAAGGCCAGCAGACTCTGGGCCAGTTGTACTTCCTCGGGGAGGGAGTTCCACAGCCGGGGCCCAGCCACTGAGAACGCCCTCTCCACTTGCAGGGGACCTCCAAGAAGGCGCCCCCGGTGGAGCGGAGAGTTCGTCCTGAGTCACGGAGGGTGAGGCGGTCCCTGAGGTATCCAGGTCCAAGACTGTACAGGGCCTTATAGATCAATGTCAACACCTTGAACCTGGCTCGGCACGTTACAGGCAGCCAGTGCAGCGCACGGAGCACCGGTGTTATGTGCTTCTCATCGGCCCGTCCCTGTTAGGAGACGGGCCGCCGCATTCTGCACTAGCTGCAATCTCCAGGCCAGCGTCAAGGGAAGCCCCACGTAGAGCGTGTTACAGTAGTCCAGCCTCGAGGTGATGAAGTCATGGATCAAAGTGGCTAGGTCGGGTCTGGAGATATACAGGCGCAGCCTCTGCACCAGATACAGCTGGCAGAAAGCCGCCTTCGCCACCACATCCACCTGCTGATCTAGACGGAAATCTGCATCCAATAATACCCCCAGACTCCGAACCTTCTGAGCCACGTAGGGGCGCACCCCCTCCACAAGAGGGGGCACCACCTCCCCCGCCTGGCCCACCACCATCACCTCCGTCTTATCGGGATTGAGCTTCAGTCTGCTCTGCCATAACCAACTCGCCACGGCCTCCAAACACTGAGATAGCACGGAAATGGCAGGGCCTGAGTCAGCTGAAAAAGAGAGGTAAAGCTGGGTGTCATCAGCGTATTGGTGGCAACGCACACCAAACCCTCTCACGATCTCCCCCAAGGGCTGCATATATACATTAAATAATAACGGAAACAAGATTGAACCTTGCAGAACGCCACAGTCCAGAGCCTGGGGGCTAGATGTTTCTGCTCCCAGGATAACCCGCTGGGTCCTCCCCAGGAGGAATGACTGGAACCAACCAAGGGTGGTCCCATCCAGACCCCCCAGGTCACGCAACCGTTTCAAAAGCAGCCCATGGTCCACTGTATCAAACGCGGCCGAGAGATCTAGCAGGACCAGTAGGTGAGAGAAATAGACATCTGTTTTAGGGTCCAATTCAAGGGCTGTAGCACTGGGACAGCAGGAATAGGCTGAGAAGCACAGAACAGTGTGGGTCATGGCTTGAGGACAGATAGCCACAAGAGGCTATCAACAGAGGAAATTTGTGGAGCCAGCTTGGTTGATAGGCTTCAAAGGGAACACAACGGCTACTTTTGTGGATCTCTTGAACTGCTGACCTGTGCAGCTTGCCATCACACACAAACCGTAAGACTGGGTTTACCTTTTAACCTGTTACTGTCCAAAGAAGGGGAAACACTTAAAAGAATCTAACCCTAGCCTATGTAAATAGTTCAACATTCCTTCTTTGCTAATACAAAAGCAGTTACTGGTTTGATTGTAAAACATCTTTGGTGTCTAGCCTCCTTTGTGAAGGGCGCCTGGGTCAGTTGCAAGGCTGTCCCCCATCATAGACTGGCTGAACATATCACTGCTGTTTAACAGAACGTCCCCTGCACTCAGGGCGAGAGCTCAGAGCATGCTGCTTCGGTGTGGATTCGTGTAGTGTATTTTGTTACTGTTAAATTATAAGGCTGATGAATGTCAGACTGGTGGGAACCCTGCAAAACTATTCTTATATGTCCATGATGATATGCTTTCTCTCTCTGCTTTATTGTGTGTGAATACAGAGAGAGACGATGAAGACACAATTGTGAATATACTATTGTATCCATGTAACAGAGAAGCATTGTGGGGTATCATAAGCAAATAGCCCAGGGGAGCCAGGAATTCGTGATCTCTCTCTCTCGCTTTCTGGTTCCTACACTAAGTTGCTGTTCTGTCTTGGGCAGTTCATTTCACATTTTCCTCAGTTTTCATTTCTGCAAAATGGGGATAACCGCATGTACCTTCCTCGCAGGGTTGTGGTGTAAAGTGCTTAACTGGTGTTTGTAGAAGGATTTAAAGATAGGAATCCTTTCCTGAATGTTGAATAGTAGTAATTATTTATTGTATCTGTTTTTTGGGTTGTGTGTATATGTGAGTGGGTGTGGATGCTGGCATAATCCTTTTGTTGCTTGGAACAAGTGTGTGGGTTGAACAGGTCATTATCAAAGGCAGTCAAATTAAGGTCCAGATGCTTTCTATCAAATTATTTTATTTATTTATTCAATTTATATCCCGCCCCTCCTGCGAACAGCTCTGTATATGGATGTGACAGTGGGAATCCCCTTACCTGGATATTTATACCAGGGGTGGGGAACCTCAGCTCCAGGGGCTAAATTTTATTTTATTCTATTTTATTTATTTATTTATTTATTTATTTATTAATTTATTAACTTTCTGGCTGGCCCTGGAGGCAACAGGTTCCCCATCCACACTCTATGCTGTGGATCCTTCCTTATTCTGAACATGCCTTAAGTCCCCTGCAGCTTTCAGACACACTGCCTAACTAGTCCAGAAGAACCTCAGGCCACATTTTCACGTTGCCTTCTCTTCCATGGTGTATGGTATTCTGTGAATGTCTGTGACATCACCAATTGCAGGAGGCGACGGTCGGTACTCATTCTCACGGGAGGTATCTCTTGTGACTGCTGCGAACACACGTCGTCACCATTTTTTTGGGGGTGGGAAACACTACACACCTTTCTCATGTTTCAGATTTTGCCCGAGTGTTCTTGCGCAAGCTTTAGGCGATGTCCAAATCCGGAACTATCCCCGTGTTCCAGATTTTACATAATTGTAATACCCGTCACAAACGCCGCATTCCCACGTTCCCGATTTGGTGGTAGATTAACTCCAGTCACTTTAAAAGTAGGATGAAGCTCAAAGGGGCGCGTGCCTGTGTCATGTGATTCTTGACCACATGAAGCTTTTGGCACATGATGGCTCTTAGGAACGGGAACTTTGCCCGCCACTGGCGTAACCAGTGAAAGGAGGCAGGAACTGAACCCAGGCACCTGGTCTTTGAGTTATCTGCCGTACTCGCTAATCTTGCTGTATCCGTCAAAGATAAAGGCCCTTTTTAAACGGATGTGGGGGGGGGGATGGGTGTGCGTGCTTGTGCGGGGGCAGTGGGGGGGGGGGGCGTTGCGACTTTTGCGTACACCTATCTCCACTTACGGAGCAATCGCCGTTCTGGCCAATTGCTCCAAGGGTGGGCTGTGAGTGGAGATGGGAGTATTGCGGGAGCGCACACGCACCCCTACCCACCCGCCACGGCGCCCACTCATGCCCATGCAGTGGAACTTTGTTAATTCTCTTCGCATGAAGTGGCTACAATGTGCCCGTTTCTCTATATTTTCTGTGCATTAAATGCTTGAAAACCTTTAGCGTTAGGCCTCAATCCAAGTTATACAGACTGGGTGCGCGCACCTGTGCAACAGGCGTGTAATACGCGCACAGATGGGGTATACGGCATGTGAGCGTATTGCACGCTCAGTGTGTGCAGTGCACCCATGGCGTATGCTCACAATGGGTTAATGCAAAGTACGCGGCGTGCGGACCTTGGATCGCAAATTAGGCCGCAATCCACAAATCCAGTGGGCTTCAATGGGGCTATTCTGGAGGAAGTGATTTGTGAATTGCAGCCCCAGTCTTGTCTCCAAACTTAACGCCACATCTGGAGTCTCATTCATTCATATTAATATTTATTATTTGTATTGTTTATATAGCACCGGCAGTAACACTGTACAACCAATCGTTATAGACCGGTCCCTCCCTACCCCAGGGGCTTACAATCTAAGGGAAGGGGGAGACAAGGGAGAGGTGAGCATCAGGAGAAACAAGGATATATTCATGAGTTTGAGAAGATGCAGGTGCACGTGCTTCACTTAGTTACAGGGAACTTACTTAGCAACTTAATTATAGGAAAGAGATTTTGAGTGAGGGGGGAAGAGGATGCAAGTTTTACTCATGAGGAGCCAGAGAAAGCCTGATGGAAGAGAGAGGTTTTCAGGAGGGATTTGAAAGTTGGGAGGGAGTGGAGCGAATGTATCCAGAAAGGGAGTTCCAGACATGGGGAGCAGCAAGAGAGAAGGGGCAAAGATGTTCAGAGGAGCAAGGCAGTCACAAGCAGGTGAGGGTGGGGGCGGAGGAGGAGTGAAGCTCCCGGGCAGGAGTGTAGCGGGATACAAGAACGGAGAGAGATGGGGGAGCAAGGTCACGAAGAGAATTGAAGATGAAGAACGGGAGCTTGTAAGTAGGAAGTTATAGCAATCAAGGTAAAGGATGACTAGAGCATGGACTAGGGGTTTTATGGTGGAAACAGTAAGGCAGGGCTAGATTTTAGCAATATTATACAGAGCGAAGCAACAGGATTTAGCAACAGCCTGGATCTGAGGTGTAAAGGAGAGGGAGGAGTCAAAGATGATTCCCAAGCTATGTGCCTGCGGGACAGGCTGGATGGTGGCACCCTCAATGGAAACTGAGAGGGAAGTAGGAGGGGAATGTTTTGGGGGGGAAGATGAGGAGTTCAGTCTTGGCCATATTAAGCTTGAGTTGGTGGCAAGACATCCAAGCAGAGATGTCAGAGAGACAGTCAGTGATACGAGACTGGATGGAGGGGGAGAGCGCGGGAGCGGAGAGACAGAGTTACGTGTCATCGGCATACAGGTGATACTGGAAGCCGTGAGATTCAATGAGTTGACCTAGAGAAAGAGTGTAAAGGGAGAAGAGGAGAGGGCTCAGGACAGCCTTGGGGAACTCCCGCAGAGAGTGGAGTGACGGAAAGGAGGTACTAGCAAGAAAAACATTGAAGGAGTTGTTTGAGACATACGAAGAGAACCAGTCGAGAACAGAGTCCCGGAAACCAAGGAAGCATAGCGAATCCAGAAGGAGGCCAGATCGACAGTGTCAAAGGTGGTGGAGTGATTGAGGAGGACAATAATGGAGTAGAGACCCTTAGACTTAGCTAAGAGAAGGTCATTGGTGATTTTGGCGAGGGCAGTCTCAGTCGAATAGAGAGGGCGGAAGCCCAGTTGAAGGGGTTCAGGGGAGGAATTAGGAGAGGGGAAATCAAGGCAGTGCGTGTAGACCGCTGGCTCCAGGAGTTTTTAAGCGAAGGGTAGGAGAGAAATGGGCTGGCAGCTGGAAGGGTCGGAGGGGTCAAGAGTGGCGTTCTTAAGGATAGGGGAGACAGTAGCATGTTTGAAAGTCAATGGAAATGACCCAGTAGAGAGAGAGAGGCTGATGATGTGCAGTTGAGAATCAATCAATCAATAGAATTTATTGCAAGTCTTTCGACTATCACAAGACTGCACATACATAAAACATCCAACAAATTGTACAATAAGCTAGAACTTTGTAACTTAGAACTTCGTAAGCTAGAACTGCTTACAAAGATCATCAAAGGACAAAATAATGAATAATGGGGAAGTGTCTCCACAACCCCAAATTGCATGGACAAAGGCGTTTGTTTAATGAAATGTGGTTATATCTGCCCTGTAAAACACTAGAAAAAAGATAATATTAATTTAACAAAAACTGTTCTCAAATATGACAGTATATCCAGATATATTTCGTACTGAAAGATTGTTTTATACATCATCAAATAAGGGGCAACTCTACAATGCCGACATGACATCAAATCCTCCTGTACCAAAAGGTCCCATAGTCTCTGTCGAACAATCTTTTAAAACTGGCAGGTAGTAAGGAATTTAAGATGTTCAGCATTTAAATACATTTGTAAATGTTCCTTGCAAATTTGGGAAAGCCATGGAGAACAAATCCTGTAATTGCAAAGGAATACTGCTCTTCAGCTGCAAGCTTAAGGAGAAAATCTTCTATCTGGGTATGAATAAATGTATTTATTTTTATTTTTTGAATTTTTATGCCGCCCTTCTCACAAGGCTCAGGGCAGCTTGCACAAAAAAGTTAAAAACATTGAAATACAGACAGTAACTACCCTCAAATCCTGATCCTACCCCCCACAAAAACCCAACCACACCCCGCCTATTCGTGCCTGCCAAATGCTTTTCCACGTAGTTTTCCACCGCCTCCGGACGAGAGCCAGGCTCAAGCTCAAGTGAACCTCCTGGGGAAGGTGGTTCCATAATGTGGGGGCAGTGACTTTGAGCGCCCCCCTGCACCCCCTGCACCATGAACAAGGGTAACAGATGGAACGTGCAGGAGGGTGCCCCCGGCCAACTGTAGGGGCCAGAAAGGGACATGGTAGGATAGGCGGTCTTTCAGACTGTTTAGGGCTTTAAACACAGACTGTTTAGGGCTTTAAAGGTCAAAACCAGCACCCTGAATTGTGCCTGGAAAGCTACAGGCAGCCAGTGCAGACCTTGGAACAGTCAACAAGGGCAGCCCCACGTAGAGCGCATTGCAGTAATCTAGCCTCGAGGTGATGAAAGCCTGGATGACAATGGCCGGATCAGAGTCAGAAAGAGAAGGCCGCAGCCTCCTCACCAGATGGAATTGGTAAAAAACGCTTCTGGCCACTGCCACCACCTGACAATCCAGGTGCAGCGAGGGATCCAAAAGTACTCCGAAGCTGCAAACGTGAGTGACCAGAGGGGGCCAGACCCCATCAATGACAGGTGTCCCAATCCCCTCCAAGTCACAAGACCAACCAACCATCATCACTTCAGTCTTGTCAGGATTCAGCTTCAATCGGCTGGAAGTGACCCCGGGATAGATACAGGTAAATTGCTCTTTTTAAATGGACTGCGTGGGTGGGGGGATGAGTGTGCGCTGGCGGAGGGTGCAGGTGGGTGTGCTGCTTTTCCCATGGGCACACACCCACCTCCACCCATGGAGCTTCCTCCAGTTTGCCGGGTGGCTCTGTGGGTGGGTGATGGGTGGAGGTGGGTGTTGCACGGGAGCGCACATGCATCTCCACCCACCGCCCTTGGTGTTCTCACGAGTGCACACCCATCCCCCCACCCGCTGCCATAGCGTTTACACGGACGCCCTGCCTGCACACCCAGCGAAGGGGGTGTGTGCGTTCATGTAAAAATGGCCTTAGTTTGAAGATAGGCCAAATGCTGGTTCCACTATCTAAATCAGAAAAATAAATCCCCAAATACGAGAAAACCTTCACGTGCTCTACATCATTTTCAACAAGAGTCCATAAGTCGATACTTATTTTTAATCTTTTCCACATACCATGATTTTGGGTTTTTGATAGTTGATTGTCAAAGATTCTGATTGAGTATAGGTTTCAAGCTTAATCAAAATTCTGTTCAATCCTATAGAGGTTTGAGACAAGGCAATCCTATCATCTGCATAAAGCAACAAAGAAGGCTGGGAGTTCCAATTCTAGGGAAATGGAAGTTATCATCAACCAAAAAATGTTTAATATAATTAATATAGATGTTAAATAAAAATGGAGCTAATATGTATCCCCGTGTAACTCCCTTGTTAATTGGAAACTCATAAGTTACTTGACTGTGGAAAGAAGAAACTTTTGCTCTCGTATTTGTAAACAGTGTTTTAATGAGCTAAATCAGATGAGGATAGACTTTATAATTATAAAGTTTCCCCCACAGTTTATCCCTGTCAGTAGAGCCAAATGCTGCCTTTAAGTCAAGAAAGGTGATGGAAAAACTTGCTAGATCTAACTATAGTCTAGTTAAATGATATGGGACAACAAGAAACAACTTCTTATCATGGGTGCGCAGAAAAGCCACAGCGGTGGGGGGCAATCGCCTTTAGGAGGTGAGAGGGTACGGGATGCAGGGGCAGGGGGAGGGGTTGGATGAAGAGAGGTGGGGGTGACATCAAGAGATGCTGGGAAGAAGAGAGGCAGGCCGGGGAACAGGGAAGGAAATGGAGGAGGTTGAGAAGCAATAGCAAGGTGGAGTTTATCAATCTTGTTGAAAAAGGAGAGAAGATGCTGTGCAGAGAGAGAGAGAGAGGAAGGTGGGGGAAGACAGGTCGCAGGGAGACTTTAGAAGGGAAGCAAATGTTGAGAAGAGATGGTGGGGGTTGCAGGAGTGAGATTCAATGAATGTGGAATAATGGCGGTCTTTGGCCAGGGAAAAGGCATCACTAAATGTAGCTAGAGGAAATGTAAAGTGGGTGAAGTTGGCAAACTCACGAGACTTCCACCCGAGGCGCTTGGGGGCTTGAGAGCAGGATCAGAGGGGGTGGATAGTAGAGGTGAGCCAAGGACAAGAGTTTATACGATGGATAGGATGGCATGAGAGGAGAGCAAGCGAGTCAAGGGTGGATGAAAGGGATGAGTTGAAGGTGGAGACAGCAGAGTCCGGGCAGGTGGTAGAGGAGAGAGATGAGAGAAGGGGGAGGAAGCAAAGTCAAGAGGGTTGATGGATTGAAGGTCACGGATAGAACGAGAGGTTGGGGTAGTGAGAGGGGGTGAGTGGGAGAGACAGAAAGAAGCAAGGTGTCAGAGACAGGAAGGGCATCAAGAGACAACAGGTTTTTTTTATAAGACTAGGTTGAGAGAGTGGCCGTCACAATACAATCCAGCTGCCGATTGCTTTAAAGCAAAGGGAACAACATCACATAACGATTCTGATTGGAGGAGCTGGAGTGGAGGGTAAAGGGCACTGGGTGGGACATTAAGGGGTGGGCTAGTTGCACAGTGATTGACTCAGAAGTGCAGAAGCAACAAACCCGGAAGTAAAACTGTCCCTTGGGCAATGCAGTAAGCACTGAGCATATGAATGGTGCACAGTAAAGAATTAGTGGAAACTCCGTGTCTCAGGACGGTATCTCACAGTATTGTGAGAATTGAGAAATCACATTATGTCAGGAAATCGATCCCAGTTGGTGAAATTTCTCACGAGCAGCAATTTAGCTACTCCTGTCAGCACTAGTCTTTTCGTATAGCAGAACCAGGACAGCTACAGAGCAGGGGGCAGAATTATAATAGGGGCAGCAGGTACATCCGCCCCGGGGCCCACATGTCTGTGGGGCCCACACCCATGTAGAATGCATATGCACAGTGGAGTGGAGTGCCCCACCTAGCTACGCCCCTGCTACGAGAGCCCGAAGGGATGTAAAGGGACAGTTCTTTGCACAGTGTGGAATTGAACAAATGGAAGTCATTGGAGTACGATATCGGCAAGGACAAGAGCTTGGTAGGATTATTTCATCAAAGGATCAGAAATGTATCTGGATATTGGGAACCTTCGCAGTGATACCAGGGAGGATTAGGAATGATTTCATTAAAGAAAAAGAAAAAAAGGAAGAAATAAACTTTCATGCATCAGGGCATAAACTGAGTGCTAACTAGTGCAGGGAAGCAGAGGAGAAACTTCTTTTATTGGGCCAGCTCAGGATTTTATTGGGGGGGGGGGCTTGTCAGGGTTCAGCTCTGGCAATTAAATTCGGGGGGGCTGAGCCCTGGGAAATGTCCCCAATAGGAGTGCACCCCAAAATGTGTGAGACCAGGAAAAGGCTGAAATTGGCCATTTCAGTGTTGGAAACCAAAGCCAGGGGAAAAAACCCAACTGGCTGGTTTATTTGACTTTCATTAATGACTTTCCTGCTCCACCTTCTGCACTGGTCATTGTATCGATTTAAATCACAAGAAATCCCATCCAGCCACGTGAGCTAGGGTTGGCCCAATCCCCCGCCAACCCCGGGGACAGGCAGTCACAGCTACCACGCTTTGGGCGGGCCAGAGGAGCAGGCCACATGACCCGCGGCCTCCCATGGGGAACCCAGTTGGGTGGGCGGGCCACTATCAGAGGTCCCGCCACGCCCTGGGGGCTGGCTGAGGAGCCAGTCACATGTGTGGCCGACCAACCCTGTCCCACCCACCACCCCGGCCCGCCTGCTATCCCGCCCCAGCCAGGATGTAGCCCTGTGGGGATGGCGAACAACACGTCCGCTACTCAAGACCCCACAGCAGATTCCACCACGGGGCAGGTAAGACGGGGACCAGCCACACAGGAGACGACCCCTTAACCCAGTCTGGGCAGCGTTGCCCCACATTGGGCAACGCTGCCACGTTCTGTGTCCCCGGCCTTCCCTGGTGGACACAGCACGTAGTCGCCGGCTGCCCGCCCCAGGGTGAACATCTGGCAGCCACCGGCCATACGATACGCTGCATCCTAGGCTAAGGCTGCCCGATGTGAGGTAATGCTGCCCAAATCAGGATAGCGTCTCGTGTGGCTTCACCCCTCTTTTTAGCTGCAGAGAGGCAGTTTAGTGCAGTGGTTGGGTTGCTCGCTGGATAATAGGGTTCATTTCCCTGCTCTGTCAGTTTCTGGGCAGGGAGACACGGCTTCTGCGGCAGGCTTGGGCTCTGGCCCTTATTTTATTTTTTTACAAATTAAGTACCGTGCAAGCTACTCTGTCCCTGTCTGCCATTGGGTTTTCTTGAATCCTTCATTAAAGCTTCATTGCTTCATCCAGCGCTCTGGATGTGTGAACGATTCAGGTGATTAAAAGTGATTTAAGCTTTAACTAAATCAAAGTATCTGTTCATCGCAATGGGCCCTACATGTGATGGCAGCAGAAAACCCAAAGGGGTTCTCCTGAGATAGTCGTGGTCATTTCTGTAATGAGTGAACAGGATCTAAAACGACACTTTATGGGGAGCGGTCGGTGGGGAGATTAATCTCTTGCTCTGTTTGCACCGTGAATGTCTGGGCTACTGATCATTTTAAAAACACCCTAAAAAGTTTCTCCATATGTTACAATCGCAGCCTGCCTACGCGTATGTATTAAGCTGCTTTGGAAGTACAAGAGTTTCTTCCTTCATGGCAAGCATCCATCTTTCATTTTAGTATCTTTGGCACTCGCTGGTAGGATGGGAAATTAAAAAATGATTGAAGGCACAGAGAGAGACGGACTTTTAAGGGAAGATTAACAGAAGAAATGAAGTCTAGTTTGCCCAAACAAGGGCTACGGGAGGCAAACAAGGGGGGGGGGGGGGTGTTTAGGAGGACACAGGGAGCAGCAAGAGGAAATGAAGCAAAGGAAAAATAAAGCTGAACTGAAGTAAAAATTTCCTAATACAGCTGACACTGTGGATTCATTTCCATGTGGAGCTAATAGAAGCCCCTTCCTTTCTCAACGTCATTTCAAACTGGTCTCAGCAAAGCATGAAAAGCCCATTACAGGGAAGAATCCCAAAGTAGCCATCCGATGTAAATAAGCGCCATCCATTTCAGAATTGGATCATTCTGCATTAGAATCTGAATCACTGAGTACTTGACAGCAATCAGAGGGGGTGGGGGGGAAATAGTTTGAAAGACAAGGACATAAGAACATAGTCAGTGCCATGCTGGGTCACACCAATGCATTGTTCATCCAGCCCAGCGTCCTGTCTCTGACAGTGGCCGTTCTTGGTTGCGTCAGAGAAGTCCCCTTCGCCGCTGAAATGGCGGCGACGGGGTATTTTTCAAGCCCCTCCCTCAGACGAATGAGGCACGGGAGGGAGACAAGCAGCTGCTGGGAGCGCACTAGAGCACTCACCAGCGGAGTGCCCTTGTTGCTGGGCAGATTCCAGGGAACGTGCTGCAGAGCACGCTGGAAACCTGAACCCGCCCCTTTTAGGAAGGGCGGCGTTAACGTGGTTCCCCCGAAGGGGTCATTCGGCGGCGGGACAGAGATCGAGTCAGCCCCTCCCTCCGGCTCACCTCTAGCACTGTGGTTTAAGGACCCGTCGCCGTTAGAGGGGCCAGGGAGGAATTTTGGCAATTAGCCCGTTTCGGGATCGCAGGTTTTGCCTCCTGAGCAGTGCAGAGTAGGCTTAAATAGGTTGTTTGAAATTGAATCTGAACATACATTTTGAATAATTTGGAATTAATGACAATTGCAAATGAATTGGAAGGAGTAGAAGGAAATAAACCAGTTAAGAAAGCCAATTTAATGTTAGGAACAATTTGGCTAAATGATTCCTGATATGAGTAATATGAATGAACCGTCGCATTCTGCAGGGGTCCAGTATGCGATTGTAGGTTAAATAGGAATTAGGTAAGATAGGATGAGACATCTCCTTGAAAGATGGGGATGTGATACCCAGCGTGATGCGGGGCGCAGCACACGCTGGGGTCATGACCCGGGGAGTGGTGGTGGTTGATGGCCGGAAAGGACATGCGCTGTCTGTCGGGCAGGAATCACTTACCTCCTCGCTCGTGCCCAGAGTTGGGCTTGTTCCCCCTTTCGGCCAGAGCCTTGGTGTTGTCGAAGGGGGAAGTGTATTGAGAACGGCACTGACGCTGGAAGGCACATCCACGTCAGTGACCAAGTTGATAAGTTTATTGTTTAGCTACAGCATACGGGACCCAGAATTGCCGGGCAATTTACCCACCGGCCTCTCAAGTTGATTTATGATAATAAAGAATGCGGCCAGTGTTAAACCAACGCAGGTCTCCGTGTCTCATTGGGTGCGCCGACAAGTGCACAAGGAAGAGCTCGCAAGCATCCGCACGTAGAGCTACCACCCCTCTGGGTTCAAGATGGCGTCTCTAAGTCAGGGGCGCCCAAGAAGTAGATTACAATCGACTGGCGGATCACAAGCTGGTTTGCAGTAGGTCATGGTGTGGGGAGGGGTTCATCTCTGAGAGGAGAGCAGGACTGGCACTCCAGAGATGTCTCCAGGGAGATAATGGGCTGCGAGAGCACCCCCAGTGCAGCTAGGGTGGCCAGACCTCCCCTTTAAAAGAGGACATGTATGAAAAATACATGGTGCAGGGCTGCAATGGAACCAGTGGAGCCCCGCACCATGTATTTTTCATAAGCGTCCGCTTTTAAAGGGGAGGAATGGCCACCATAAGCAGCAGAGAAGGCTCTCTTACAGATGAGTGCTTCTCTCCACTCCTGAGACCAGTTGCTTAAGTGTCCTAGAGTTGGGAGCCAGCAAAAGGGATCCCAGCCTGGAGCCAGTGAGAACTGGGAGATCACCGGAGGGCTGATGCTTGGGTCAAGTAAATCATGTGCGCTGTAAGCCTGACCACCCCAACTCTGGGTTTAGCTCTCTGGGTAAAGCCTCTATTTTCCTAAGTTATCCAGGCACCAGTAAAAAAATAAATCATTTCAGGCAGCTTAACTAGGTTAGGGAGGGGGCGGGGCAGTGAGGCTGCCATGGCCCTTTCTGTCAAGGCTCCACCCACTGCGAATTGTGACATCACAGTGCTCTGAAGGGGTGTGACCAAACTGCAAATGGGCAAGAGAATCCCATTGCTCCACCCCCTTTTTGGCATGGCCACGCCCCTTGCTGGGTCAAGCTGTCTGGGAAGGTGGAATCCTATCTAGGGTAGAAACGAGAATCAAAGTGGTTCTCATGAGATTCTCACAAGAATCAAGGACTCTAAGCGAGATCTTGAGAAGATCTCTCTAACAGTGTGAGATTCTTGTAAGAATCTTGAAAAAAATAAAATAGTTTAAAGCCACTGCACATGGGCAAAATGGCCGCCAGGCTGTTCTGCCCCATGCACAGCCCTTTTCTAAAACGGTGCCAGCAGCATTGCCGCCATTTTGGAAAAGAGCAGCTGGTCTGTGTATGCGCAGAACGGATGCCCTTTTCCAAAATGGCAGTGATGCTGGCGGTGCCATTTTGGAAAAGGACCGCGCATGCACAGAACAGCCTGGTGGCTATTTTCCTCATGCCTGTTCCCCGCCCCCCCCCCCCTCTATTTTGTCAACTGAGAAAAAAAAATCTTGACCGAGAAACGGTAGAGAGCCTTTCCGCCGCTCAGTTATTGTTTCTCATTAAAAACGAGTCAAGAACCTTGATTCTTGATGAGGATCGAGAAAAAAGAAAAATCGAGTTTCAGCCCCATCTGTATTCTCACAGAGCATTGTTTGTTAGTTTATTATAATCAGGGCCAGGTGTATACAGCAACTGTTTTTTTCAAATTTGCAACCAGAAAACCTACAATTTGTTGAAAATTTGCCTTCATTTTGTAAAAAATAATAATTCAAGCAATTAAAATTATGCATATTATGCAATTTTTAAAATGCAAATGAGTTTCCCAGCATGCCATTCCCTCAATTTGGGACATCTCATACCTCCAGAATTCCACACAGACCTCTCAGAGGGTCTTTGAGGTCTTTTGTGGTTTTATCTCCAGTGGGAGTTGTAGGCTGCTCCTCTTTGGCAGCTGTGGAAGGGGCCCTATGGCCCCAGAATATATGCCAACCACTCACAGTTCAGCGTTCCATTGGCTGCTCACAGTACTCCCCACTCAGGCTGTCTTTCTGTTCAGCCAGAGGCAATTTCTGCAAGTATTTAGCCAAGTACTTAAATCAGCAACAACTACTGTATCTGCTGCAGTGTGGAATTCCCAGGCCCCTGATGATAGTCTTTGGCATCAGTAAAAATTGAGAGTGATTAATGCTTCTCAGCACGCGCTCAGTAGAGCTACAACCAGGCACCTAAAGATTTGGGCACCCCAATGAATCTGGGGTGCCCAAATCGACCTGGCCCTGTTTGGGCACCATTGATGCCCAAACGGGACCCAACAAGCTGTTTGAATGTGCTGATTGGCCTTTGAAAGTGCCAGGCCCCAGCTCTGTAGCAGTCCCAGCCGGGGCTTGTAAGTTTCAAAGGCCGTTGCCCGCCACCCCACAGCGCCTCTCACCGGAGAGATGCTGTGAGTGGGGAAGCGCTGGCCAACCTTTGAAAGTGGCAGGCTCCAGTTGGCGTGTCAGTTTCAAAAGCGACTTCCTGTCCACAGCACCTATCCAAGTTCTGGGGGGGGAGGGGGGGAAGCCCCAGCCTGCCTTTGAAACTGACACGCCCCGGCTGGAGCACTATGGAGCCGGGCTCTGCAGCGCTTCTGGCTGGGGCGTGTCAATTTGTCTTGGTAATGCTTGCATTTTCGGGCATCAGGCACCTGATTGGTCCTGACTCCTCAGGTAGCCCGATGCGGTGCCTGAAAACGTAGACGTTACCCACGGGTACGAATGTTAGTACCCGACGCAGCTCTAGTGCTCAGCCCTCTGCAGGATCAGGCCCTTAGAGCCCTTTGCAAGCCAAGGTCTCATTTACGTTTTATAAATGTTTGATTTAGTTTCCCGGTGTTTTGAAGAGAGATTTTCAAAGGGGAGCAAACAAGACAAAGGCGACTGTAGGCTAGAAAATCCAGATTATTGCATAAGTTGTTTCCTGTGTTCCCTTTTTTCTATTAAAGGGTTAGTTTAGGCCAGGACAGGCACTTTCTCTTTCTTTGTGAGAACACAGAGGAGGTTAAAGTGAGTCGGGAGGTACTTACCTTCATAAAAAGCGCTTGTGAGAACAAGCTTAAAGTTGCACCATTCTAAATCCATCCAGCAGAGGACAGTGGTGCGCATATAAAAAACTCTAGCCAGTTTAAAGCAGTATTTTCCAGTGGCTTCCTCTTTCCCAGATAAGCTATGGCAAATTAGACCAACCAAGGCTTATGCAAGGAACACAGATCTTATCCATCACTGGTAACCTGGAAAGTTTTGCATGGTTATCAAGCAGAATGTGCATCTCTATTTACTCATTTCTGAGTTCACTAGAGTAAATTTATGTATTTATTTATTTAAAATTCTTATACCCCATCAAAAGAGGCCAAACCATATAAACAGGTAAAGCCATTCTAAATAGGGCCCTAAAACCCCCTGTACATAGGGCCCCTACCATAGCTGCCAACAAGGAGCCATTTATATTATTAACTCTGTTTCTAGGCGTATGAGTTTTTGTCTCAGGAATATATGGCCATGCTAGTTTATTACGCAGACAACTCCTTTGTGCCTTAGTATGTTCCTCTGGTTTAAAAGTTTATCTCTGTACGTAATTTAGTTTCTTTACTAAGATGGAAGTTACTTAAGTTGACACTAAACAAATTCACTCTGTAGGTTTAAAGCTCAGTTTTTCAGAGACAAATTGTGGAAACATGTAATTGTGACCCCAGCAAAACTATATTTTATTCATAAAATCATGTCACTCTGTCACACTAAATCTACGGTAAAGTGCCAGGAATTATTTTGAGTACAAAAATCCAGTGTGCAAGCTAAGCCACCTTAGACAAAACAGACGATTAAACCAGCATATTAAATTGTATTTTGATGCTTTTGATTGGGACTTGGCACTGAAAAATGCTGCAATTGTTTTAATTCTCCATCCCATTGTGGCGCTGTCGATTGCACTGACGTTTACTAAAGAAAATGATAAATCTAGGATGCTTGCTGAAGTACCGTCGCTAGTAAACAACGGTGGAGCGACTGTCTAATTTCCAAGACTGATTGCAGCCCATTTTAATTTTGACGGTGAAAGAGGCTTTCATCCTTCTTTCCTTCTCTTTCCCACATTTGGGAGCCCTGATGAACTTTGATAAATAGTCTGTACTGTAGATATGGACACAACGTTTGGCTTGCAATTGTTATTTTTCTATCATTAGGTTTTAACCTGAGAGAGACACAGAGAGAGAGATTTATCCAAATAAGGACACTTTTCTGCCCTACTTTTCATCCCTGGAGTGGATGCAGAGGGCAGGATGGTGGCTGCTGGAATCTCCCTGCTCCCATGCCTTCTGATAAGCCACATGCAATTCCTGCTGGGGATCTCGATAAGAACAAGATCATAGGACTGCGGGGCTGGAAGGGTCTACTGTAAGAGGCCATCTAGCCATTCTGCTGGACCAAGGAGGATTCAGTCAAACCTAAAGCATTGCTGACGGATGTTCCTCCACTCCGAGCGATGGGGATTCCCCAAAGTTACCCCACCATTCTTGCAACCAGGAAGATTTCCCCACACATTATTATTATTATTATTATTAATTGTTATTTATATAGCGCCAGCTTCACATTTTACCCTCAGTGCTCAAGGTGAACAGTGGATAAACACACATGTGATGGCGGCGCTGCAGCGACCTGACCTGGCTCGGGTCACCAAACACGGTCAGGTCACCAAAAAATCATGGCAGCCAGGCCACAGGGGAGGGCGGGGAGAACCAGGAATGTGTGGCCGGCTGGCCCCGCCCCTGCGCTGTGCCCAATCACAGGCAGCCACGGTGGCCAATGACATCCAGTCATTTCAGCCGGCCATGGCAGACCCGACCTGGGCCAGGTTGTCGGCCTGGAAACAGACGTGATGGCCCGCTGTGGTCCACCTTGGCCCAGTTGGGTGGGCATTAGCCTGGGCTGTGACCCTCAGAGGTTTTCTGAGGGCACAGCCCAGGCTAGCCGCTGACACAGCTTGGGGCAATCTCAGGCCAGCATCTGGCGGCACCTGCATGCAGACTTATTTATTTATATATTTTTTCAATTTGTATCCCGCCCCTCCTGCGAACAGCTCTGGGCGACTAACAAGTTCATCATAAAAACAGTTTATATATATATATACACACACACACACACACACACACACACACACACACACCCCAGTTCTGGGCCAAAGCGGGCCATTGTAACGTCTGTGTTTACCCAATGTTCCCCGCTCCCCTTAGGGCTCTTTTCTTTTCTTTCAAAGACGGGCACAACTGGAGGTGGGACACTGGCAGAGTGTTCTGGTGCTGAGATTCTTCAGAGAATTTGATCTTGGATGCCTGGCTGGTGGGTCCTGCCGTTCCTATTTTTCATTCATGCCACTAATTCTCTGCGCTGCGTAGCAAGATCATCGGTTCCAAGAGGAACAGATGCCGTGTGTGTGTATGTGTATGGGCGGGGGGGTTGGGGTGGGGTGGGGGGTTAGGGTACGTTCTTACATCTTATTGAATTTGGAGGATAGATAGCTTAAAAACACAAGCACCAAAGTATGGATTCAAACTAGGGAAGCGGGAGGGGGCAGGGAAAGAGGATATCAAATCCTGATGGTTGCATCTTCGGGTTTTATTTTGTCTGGGAAAGACCTTTTGAGTCATCAGGATCTGAGCATTCCAAACATCATCCCTGTGACTTTTCCATCATTTGTTTAGCAAAATCCCATGTGGCCCTAAAATTACTGATGGCGATTAATTTTTCTGCACCAAGAGCCTGATCCGACATGTAACAAAGGTATGGACAGAGTTGGGTTCCCGTTGAGTTCAATGGCCTTTGCAGGAGGACGGTAATTTTTCAAACTCGTATGTATTTAATTAAAGAAACCGGTGCATAAACCATGGGTTGCAACCATGCAAAGATTTGGAAAATCTTTCTAATCCTCTAGAATGGGTTTAGGAAATATTGTAAGAATATTTAAGAACCTGTATAATAGGTCAAACCTTCCAACCTATGGGAGTCTGCTGCCTGCTTGAATTGCAAGTCTCTGTGTGTGTATATAATCGGAAATATTCCTTCGATACACATATACATGTAGATGACTGCTATAGCTCTGCTCAGCTCTTCTGCACAGTTGAATTTTTACATGCTGTGTATTTACTCAGAAACTCCACCTACATATGCATAAAAGTCTCCTAATTATTTGTAGCCAACATAAAAAAGTATTTGTCATGGTAGTGCATTTTATCTTGATATTTGCCTTTTTTGCCTTTATAAACTAACAGGTAATAATTTAATTCAAAAGGTCCTTCCAAAAATGCAATTAATGTCTTTTGTTATAGTTTCCCTGGGTTTAATAATCCCCTCTTCCAGATTTATATTGGTTTCTGGAAAGTAATGCTTATTAGAGTGTTTTTTCCAAATTGGCCACAATAATCCACTGAAATCTGCCAACTGAATCATTGCTGCACATTTGAAATTGCCAGGACTGCCTGACAGTTATTATTTGGGGTAGGGGTGGGGGGAGAAGGGGGTCTGAAACTTCATAATATCTCACTGTTATTGATACTTGCTGTTGTTCCTACAGTTGAGTTGAAATGTTTACAGTATTGTGTGGGAAAGATTGTCTGCCTGTAACATATGGGCATAAGTTGAGTCTGCCTGTAACATATGGGCAGTTAGGTTTCCTTCTGGGCATATGTCAAATTGTTATTTATGTATTTATTTTGCAGAATGATGGAATTCTTGATAATGGCTCATATGGGTGCAAGCGCAAGCTTAAAGAAGTGGGAGGGGAAGGCGGCAAATGTTCAAATCTAAAAGAGTGTCACCACAAGAAGATGGAGAACCGTTTGCCACAGAACATGGGACAAGAGACTTAAATTGCAACAAAGTAGTGTTTGATTAATTAAATATCAGGAGAAACAAACTGGCCATTTTTAATCCATTTCCGTTTGAATGTAGAGGTGCGCACCCCCCCATCTCCACCAACTTCTACCCATTCCGCATGCATGGAGCAACTGGCAAAAAGGCAGGTTGCGCTGTGCGTGGAGGTGGGTGTGCATCCATCTGCCCCCCCCCATGCATGGCGCCTGCAGCGGCGCTCCATCCACCACACATGGACTCCCCCCCCGGCCCCCCTCCGCCACTACCCGGCAGTCCATTTAAAAAGCAGGGCAATGGAATAGGAGGCCTAAGGAGGTTGCAGAGTCTCCGTACCATGCTTTCAAAAACAGGCCAGATAATAATCTTTTTATTTTTATTTTATTTTATTTTATTTAAAACTTATATCCCACCCCTCCTGCCTAAAGGCAGCTCGGGGCGGCGAACAACACAAAAGATTTAACAATAAAACATTTAAAAACAAATAAAAAAATTAAAAAACAAATAATAAAACTCACCCTCCCTCCCAAACCCTACCCCCCTACCCTTCCTCACCAAAAGCCTGACAGAACAGCCAGGTCTTACACAAACATCAAAACGACAGGAGGGTGGGGCCAATGGAGCCTCCTCCGGGAGCGAATTCCACAGCACAGGGGCAGCCACCGAAAAAGATCTCACACCAAAGGCCACCCGACTCGCCCGGGGAACCTCCAAAAAAAGGCCCCCACGGACGGTCTCAGGGGTCGCATGGACACATGGGGAGTGAGGCGATCCCGCAGATAGGCAGGGCCTAGGCCGTTAAGGGCTTTATAGGTCAAAACCAGCACCTTGAACCTAGCCCGGTGCTTTATAGGCAGCCAGTGCAGAGCCTGGAGCACTGGTGTCATGTGCTCCCTGCGGCCCACCCCAATAAGCACCAGCTGTAGCCTCCAGACCAGCTTCTCGGGCAGCCCCACGTAGAGCGCGTTGCAGTAATCCAGCCTTGAGGTGATGAAGGCATGGATGACAGTGACGAGGTCAGAGTCTGAGAGATATGGCCAAAGCCGCCGGACAAGCTGTAACTGCCAAAACGCACTCCCTGCCACGGTCACAACCTGAGATTCCAGGCTGAGCCATGAATTGAGGAGCACACCCAGACTTCGTATCTGCGAGATCATGGGAGGGCAAACCCCCCCCCACACAAGAGGAGATTCAACCACTCCCAGGCCCTCACCCACCATCACCACCTCCCTCTTGTCAGGATTCAGCTGCAGATGGCTCAGCCTCATCCAAGCCCCCACAGCCGACAGGCACTGGGAAAATAAAGAGACTGCATGGCCTGGGTCGATGGAAAAGGAGAGGTAGAGCTGAGTGTGATCAGCATACTGATGACACTGCATGCCCTGAAACCCTCTCATGATCTCCCCTAACGGCTGCATATAGATGTTAAACAAGAGGGGGGACAGAATGGCACCCTGCGGGACTCCACACATGAGGTC
>QEPC01013865.1:12884756-12915451 GCA_003113815.1 Sphenodon punctatus | reverse complement strand
ACCCCCCGCCTCAAGGCCGGTGCAGAAAACCAAATCCAGTGTATGTCCCTCCTCATGTGTGGGGCCACAGATGATTTGGGACAGACCCATGGTTGTCATGGAGGCCATGAACTCATGCCTCACTCCTCCAAGATTGGTGTCTGTGTGAATGTTAAAATCCCCCAAGACCACTAGTTTCGGGGTCTGGAGGATCACATTAGACACCAAATCAGCAAGAGCATGCAGGGATGCCGCCGGGCAATTGGGTGCATGGTACACCAGCAGCACTTTATGATTCTGTAGGTCAGGGATGGGGAAGCTTTTCCCTCCCAGGGTCCACTTTAAAAATTAGAACAAGTACCAAGGACTAGTAAGAAGCTAGGGGTAGGGGTGCTTATGTGGTGTGTTCAAAATGGCAGAAGGAAATGGAGAGTCAGATCATGGGTCTATGCTTTGGATCTATCCTGTGTCCCATAGGGGTGTGACTGTGCACCAGGGCCCCGTGTCGTTTTTCTTGATCGTTTTTGTTATTAAAATGTGTCCTTTTCGTTAATAACGAAATGTCGTTTTTTGTTGTCATCTGTATCCGTACCGATTTCAAACAAATATTTTATTTTTGGTATCAGTATCGGTATGGATTTCGTGTGCCAATGAAGAATTATTGTCAGAAGTTGAACTCCTTCCCCTTCTCATTGTGAGACAAAGAACTGCACACAATAATATATGCTGCACACAATATGTAGTTTTATTTATATAATATATACAGAATCTAAGCTAAACCTAACCTATCTATAATACAAAAGTTCCTATCCTATAATCCTAATAAAATAGTATCTAAATATCTATCTATATCTATATCTATATAATACATGGTGGACAGGGGGAGACAGACAGGGCAAGAGAAAAAGAAAACTCAGAGGTATATCTATTATCTCGAATCTATCTCTATTCTCTGTCTCCCTCTCTCTCTATATGTGTACCTAAAGAATAAGGATTGGGTGGTAGGGAAGAGAATATGGGATATATATATATGTGGGAGGATTTCTAGTGCAAGCACCAGCAGCTTCTACAAACACACCCTGACAAGCAAAAGAGCTAACACAGAGTGAAGCTGCCCAGCCCTACAATATTAAGGGTTGCAGTTCCCTCCCCCAGAGCCCTCCTGATTGGTTTTGGAAGGCAGAGGCATTGAGGAATCACAGGGTGCCATTCAACTGCTGAGATCTGCTTGCGCTGCTCATTGGCCAGAGATACATCCATCAGGTCCTTCCCCTTCCAGTTCAAGAGTTCAACACTGTTTCTGGCTCCGAGATGTCTGCTCCCTTCTCCCCTCTCCACATTTCCCTCCAAAAAACACCTGCCAGACTGCCAGGCAATAACAAAATCAATAATGACTTTTGTTATTGTTATTGATTTTGTTATTTTTGTCATTTTTGTTATTTCGTTTGATAGTTTTCGTTTTTGTTATTGATATAACGAAAACAACATGCATACCCTCCAACATTTGACGGCGGGAAATAGGTGTACAATTATCACTGTGTAAGTGTAGGAAAGTACAAACTCACAACTCCATAAACAGGAAGACTGATTTTATGTGGTTTGTTTTGAGGGTTTTTTTAACGTATACTTCATGCCACCCCCAATTTGCATAAATTTGCATGCAATTATTAATTATTATTATTATTATTTTATTATTATTGTAACGCCCACCCAGCTAACCCAGGTGTCTGCCCCTGCGTCCACTCGCAGGAGTGCTGGGTGTGGTGCCTAATGTTGTGAGGTGCCTTGGGTTTGACTTGGCATAAGGTGGTTGTAGTTAACCCAGGCAGCCTCTTGCTCCTTCTGTGGCAGATGACTTAGCATGGTGCCTCCGGCTGAGGGATGTGTCCTTATTTTAAGTACCCCAACACCAGGAAATAGAATAGACCAACCTCACAGTGCCCAAAACTACATGCAACTAAAATAAACCTCTAAAAGAGCCACAAAAGTAACATCCAAGTAAACACAAACATTGGTCTTAATGAGAAAAAGAAACACCAAGCAGTGGGTTGTGCAACTCAAAGCCCATTGTCTGGTGGTGTTGGGGTAGAACTTTCTTGTGGTGGCCATCTTGGAAAAATCTTTTAGCGTAGTACGCAACCCGTGGCTCAGGCCCACTACTCACAGAACCACAGCTGGGTCAGATCTTCTTCCCATGTGCCGCACTGGGAAGCAGGCAGTTGGGAGACATGAAAAGCCAGGCTTCAGGAAACTTTCTTGCGAACTGGGAGATGTATTCCACAATTACTGCTTGTGCAGGCTTTATGGCCTGGTCCGCATCACTTCAAGGAAGAAATTTGAAGCCCCATATCTTTCAGAGGGGGGCTACATTATTATTAAATATCGCTCCCCCCTACCTCTCTGCACTTATCGGCCTCCATACTCCAGCCCGTGCACTTCGCTCCTCCTCTGTCCCTTCTCTCACCCTTCCACGCCTTCCCTGCTCCCCTAATCCCTTCTCACTTGCTGACCCCCATGCCTGGAACTCCCTCCCTGTCCACATCCGCCTTGCCCCCTCCCTTCATACCTTCAAATCTCTCCTTAAAACTCACCTCTTTCGCTCTGCTCTGTCTGACTCTTTATCCTGCTGAGCCACTATTCCTATACCTACGATCTGTTTACCCTTATCCTTGCCACATGGACCTGCCTGCTGTCATTCTCATCGTAACCAAGCCAAGTACGTGCACTTGAGACCTCGCATCTTCATTAATGTTAGACCCCTTGTATCTCCCTCTGTTCCCCTTCCTAAGTCTCTCCCCCAGCTCCTGTCTCTCAGATTGTAAGCCCTAGGGGCAGGGACCGTGTCTATTTTATTACTTTGTAAAGTGCCAGGTACACTGCTGGCGCTATATAAATGTTTGTTAATAATAATAATAAAATGAAAATTTGTAATAGTCCGCTGACTAACTTCTTTGAAACAGCTGGAAAGAAAGGGTGTCTGCGTGAGAGGCTCCGCGTATGTGTATGTTTGTACGTCCAGGACTGATGGTTCACATTAAAACTCAAGCCAGTCAAAATTCTCCAATGAGTGCATTGACTTTGGCTCTAAAGTTTTAGTTTTAAAGTCCCTTGGAGGATCTCCGGTAGATTAGAACCAAATCACAACTGGTGTGGTGCTGCACTATTTCGGTTCAGTACAGATTGATCCGTCATGGCCCGTTACTAGCAGGTACAGAATCCGAATCCAAATGACCAGTCCTGCATGGATCTGTCCCTTGTCCTTTCCTTGCGTACATGCCCTCATCTCTTCAACTCTTACCCTGAGCTCATTCTTCCAGTGCTTTGAGGTAGGAACTGGATCCAGGAGCCGGATCCAGACACTGAAAGGGGCCACATAAAAACTAGCTGTGGGCCACATTCAGCCCCCGGGCCCGAGGTTCCCCACCCTGCTCTAAGGGCAAGACAGCATTCACAGCAACTGCATGAGTGTGTGAAGCAGAGCAGGACACAATGGCAGCCTACCGTGTAATGAGCACTTGGGATGTATGGGGCTCTCCTCAAGTTCTGAGAGGCAGCATGTCTCCTGGAGGGATGATATCTCCAGAAGCTCCCTTGAGGCAGAAGGGCTGGGAACCTTTTCTCTCCTGTGGGCTGTTTGGAAAATTAGTACCAATTCCATTGGCCGGACAGGTGTTGGTAGCAGGGCTGCGCTCAGGATGGGGGAAAGAAGGGTTCAGATCATAGGTCTCTGCCATGGATCCCATCCTTGGTCCTTGAGGGCAGGCCCGCATAGCCTCACTCATCCTCTGAGTTCACTCTGTAAGCGCTTGAGGATAAGATCCAGAAGCCAGAAGTTGGAAAGAGGTCAAGTAAAAAAAACCCAAACAGCTGTAGGCCAGATTTTGCCAAAGGTTCCCCAATGTTCTCTGCCCTGAACCCACTGCTTTTTCCTACATGAGGCTTATATTCCACATCCATGAATAAATAGATTTTGTTTAAATGTTCCAGCTGACTAGTGGAAAATAATCTCAGTATAAAGTCTAGAGAGAGAGAGAGGGTGATGGCCGTGTTGGTCCCAAATATAAGAGATGGAGACAAAGCAGTTCAGATCATCTCTTTTATTGGACCAACGGTACTTGGTGAGATTATACAAGCTTTTGGGCCACACGGGGCCCTTCCTGAGGCATGTTAAAAGTCAGAATTATAGACTGAACAAATGTAGGACAGGTATATATGAGAGGAGGTAGTGACTTGGGTGGGAGTGGATAGGAAAAATAACTTTGGAGGGGGCTGCAGGTGGAATAAGCCCCCATAGATGTCAGACTTAAAAGAAATTGGTGTAAGAGACCAAGAGACAATAGATATTAGTAAATGCAGATAAAGAACTAAGCTAAAGCAAACATTTGGGCTGAAGGGGGAGTAGGAACCAGCATTTAGGTCCCAGGCCTGTCTTTTAAAGGTGCTGTACAGGTGTCCTTTGAGGACGAGGACTAAGAGATCAGACATGGAGCAGCCACTCTTGGGGGAATGAGTGCCCATCGTCAAATCAGCACTTTCTTTCTAATTGGACACCTAAAAACAGAAACACCCAAATTTTGGAATGATGGGTGATAAACCTGGCTGAATGTGGATTCTAGGTTTGATATGGTTTCCGTTCCTGAAGGACAGTCTGCCCTTGAAGCCTCTTGTGTGTCTTGGCACCATTCAATTGGGCGCTCGCTGGAATGATGGAAATGTCCTTTCTAGTTTCAAAGGCATGAGGTACAAAAAGCAAGACCATTTTTGACACTTTATTGGGACACATGCCTTTTTGGTAATTCTACTTTTTAATGACAGAAAACCTTTTCTTTTATTTGTACTTCATAGGCTGAGAAGTACAAATAGACGGCATCCATTCCAGAATAAAAGTTCAGAAGCAAAACTTGTGACATCACACTAGGCCTGGTTACACATGTGGTTTTCATTTCTACAAGCATGTGTTCGTTGGAGACCTGGGGTGGCCCAATGGCTAGTGAGTTGGCCAGAGACCTGGGCTGCGATTATTGAGCTTGAACCCTGGTCTAACTGGCTGGCCTTTGATAAGTTAGGTCTCGTTTCCAGCTGTACTCTGGAATGCTGGCAACAGGCATGGTTGATTAGTAGGGGTGGGCTTGAGTCCCACGGCTGTAGTTGGCCAGCCAAATGACAATTACAATGGTTCCATGTGGGAATGCCCATTGATGGATGATCTTTGGCAAGTAAGTTGTCCTCATTGAGTAGGCTTCCCAAAGAATTCCTACAGTGAATTGGAGGTACAGGGGATCATACAACGCCATATGATTCCCCCTGCAACTCCAATTCGTTATGGGAATTTTGGGGGAAGCCTACTCAATGAGGACAACTTACCTGCCAAAGATCATCCATCAACAAACATTCCCACATGGAACCTTTATTCATTATACTCACCGCAAATGACTGGCCGACTACTGGAGTCCCCTGATGTCCCCCTTCCCTTCTGTTGGCAGAGATATTTAATTATACAGTTTTAATTTTAATGTTGTGGGGGAGTGGAGGAAATATGAGAGCGTTGGGAATTGGGTGGGTAGTTTTGAGAGATGGAGAGATATAACGTATGCCTCAACCCCTCCCCTCGCTGACGGGGGTTATGCCATGACCTTCTTGTGAGGGAGAGGGGTACAGGCTTTTGAGTGTGTGTTTGCAATTATAGATTTTTAATGTATTAACCTTTGTATTTTGAGGCTTAAATTGTAAGTTTTCTTTTGTTGTGTATTTTTATATTGTGTTTCTATTTTTCTGTAGGCTGCCCTGAGCTCCTTGTGGGAAAGGGTTGGATAAAAATCGAATAATAGCAACAATTTATTTATTTACATTTGCTTCCCACCATTGTGAAGACTCAGGGCGAGTTACAATATATAAAACATAAAAATAAGCATAAAACCAAGCATATAATATACTGATTTACATTTTAAACTTCTTTTTTTTTTAAACATATCCCAGTGTCACCTGCCCACCCCATTCCAAACCCTATCCCTGACCACCAAACATCTGACCAAATAGAAGGTTTTTACATTGTCTCCCCAAAACGCTCAGTCTTTGGTAACCCTCAGGAAAGGGGCTGGCCCTAGAAGTCACGGGGCCCAGGGCAAAGATAAAATGCAGGGTCAGGTCCCATCCCTTTGGGGACATTCTCTGAGGGGCCTTATAGGTGGCCATGTTTAGGAGCCTGCTGGGAGGGAGTGGGGCCCTGGTGAAAATGGGGGCCACTCTCAGGCCCCCCGAAATAAAGAAAAGCGTGAGGCCAAGGGTAATCATTGCCCCAGATTGTCCTGTGGTAAAGTCAGCCCTGCTTCTAGGGGAAGGGAATTCTCAATGGGGTAGCCATTGGGAGCGTCTTTCTACATACCGTTGTTATAGAGACTTGGCACATCAATGGAACATGCAAGAAGTCTTTTCAGATGCCCTTAAGGATAGTGCTAGAGCATAGGGGAGGCGACCCCAGTCCGTGTGAGCCTTGTATCCTGCCAACTGGATTCCCATGGCTTTCTCAAGACTATGAAGTGTTAGTCAGCAAAGCATTAAATCTCCCCTATTTGTAGCAGGACACTCTCCAAACTCCTATGGAACGTTCCCTTGGTTGCAGCACCTTTCTTATCCTCCTTTGTCCTCTGGGGGAGCTCTCCAGACTCCTCCCTGTTCTCTTAACAGCAGAAGCAACGAACACATGCATGTGGTTGGCCTCTTAGCCGCCAAGTCTTCTGGGGAAGGATGAACTACAGACATGAGGGAATCAACAATGTTTACAACTGAACAGAAAATACTTAAATTAGCACAAGTTAGTGGGTCTGCAAGAATTTAATTTTCATGGCCTTATAATTTGTAGGACACTTTTTATTGCTCTGATTGGAACCGAAACTGAATGTTTATGCCATTCCAAACTTAAGCATGAATCCAATTTAGCCATTAAAGGGAATTTTGTGGCTTCACATTATGGATTTAAAAAAATAAATAAATAAATCTGTGTAAGGAGGGATTCAATCAAACCCAAGTAACCCAGAGTTAAGGGAGGAAGATTGATCCTTTACAAAATGTGTTTATTATTGCATCCCGACATTGGGCTGGAGTTTGTTTTAGTAGAAGAGTATAGAGGATTGCAGACAGACTCATCCTATTGATTTACATGGTTGTCATTATAAAAGCCATAATGATGTACAATAACTAGCAACAGTAACTGTGAGGGAAGTCTTTGTAATAAAGTGGCACTACGCACTGTGTTGGTGGTCCAGGCTTAGTTTCTAGATGTGTTAAATCAGGGCTTCTCAAACTTCTGGGATCAATGGGCCACGGTCAACCCCTAAAAAACTTTCATGGACCACCATGCCTACTGGCCACAGTGGCACAAGACAGGCACCTTTGTACTCTGCTGGTGCTATAGACCATCTTTGAGGGATCTGCTGTCTACAGGAAAACATTATGGCCAACCACTAATTCCCCTCTTCTCTGCCCCCAGAGATGGCCATGGTGCCACTGGGGAGTGATGCCACTTTGCTGTAGCCACCGACCACTTTCTGTGACATCAAAGATCTCTAGTGTTCTGAAGACCATCACTTGGGAGCTGTTATGATAGGTGATTCATGATTCAGCAATATAGGGAGTTATAATTCTGCCAATCTGCTCTCTTTGTCACTGTGAACACTCACCTGGAGTACTGTCTCCAGTTTTGGGCACCTCATTTTTAGGAGAGCATTGACAAATTGGAGCAAGTTCAGAGGAGGGCAGCAAAAATAATAAAAGTTCTGCAAAGCAAGTCCTCCGAGGAAAGGTTGAAGGAGCGGGATACAGTTAGCTTAGAGAAGAGAAGGTTAAAGGGAGATGTGATAACAGTCTTCAGCCATCTCACCTCAAAGAGGATGGCCAGAAACTGTTTTCCATTGCCACAGAGGTCAAGGCTCAAATTACAAGAAGGTAGATAATTAAAAAGAAGAAGACGAAGACGAAGAATGCCTAACAGTAAGAGCTATTTGGCAGTTAGCTCTAACAAGTTGCTTAGGGAAGTTGTAGGCTCTCCAGTTGTCAGAGGTTTTCAAAAGGAGGGGGGACAGTCATCTGTCGGAGATGTGGTAGCTGTCGTCATCCAAGCAGGGGGTTGGAGCAGATGACACCCTTCCAACTCTGTCATTCTTCTATGCTTCTCACATAGCAGCTACTAACTCTTTGAAAAGCTTAGGAACTGGATGATATCTGGTGGTCGTCTGCCTCAGTATTGACATGTTATTCTTTTTATCAAAGGGAGAAAGAAACTGATCACAAAGAGTAGCCTTTATTTATTTTCTTTTTTAAAAAAACAAAGCGGACCTCAGACTACGGTGGGGTAGTTTGCGGTGCAGATTGGTTGTCATAAGTCCTGACAGAGCATTGTCATCTGTAAGGTTGTCATTCAAGGTAGGAGACTGCAGAATCTGGGGCTGCCCGTGCTTAAGTAATAAAGCAAACCAGCGTAAAGACAAGAGCCGCCCAGTGACAGTAGCTGCTGGAGTCAGCAGCATTAGTTTTTACTTGACAATTTTTTAAAAAAAGAGAGCTAATTCCATCCAAAGCTGGCTAATGTAAGCGATCTATCAGAGGTTCCCAAACTGTAGATTGGGACCTTCTTTAAGGCCGCAGCATCTGAAGAGAAGGTTATGATCCCAACTAGGGGTGGGAGTTCAGGGGGAATTTCGGATTTGGATTTTTCAGTTTCAGTTCTTTAGTAATTTCGGATCTTGATTCAGATTCGGATTCAATTTTTTTGCATTGCATTTGCCCCCATTGAAGTCCAACTGCAATGTTAAAGGTCTGAATAAAAAAATCAGTGAAAAAGATCTGAATTGCCTGAAACCGAAAAAGATCTGAATTTTCAGATAGAACCAAATCGGCCATTTTCAGGTTGATTCGGTTCTATCCAAATCCGAAGTTCCCATGCCTAATCCCAACTGATAGTTAATACTCTTTGCATGTCTCAGTTGCCATCAGGGTCACAGGATTATATTTAAGTTTTGTACAGGTATAAAGTTTGGGAACTGTTGTTATGGACGATTGCTTAACCGTTAGACAATGTTTCCCCAAACTCTAATCCCATGTCCCTAGACAACAGTAAGAACACAAAAAGTCTTATCAAATATCAATTGGGATCGGGACCCCATCCACCTCTGCTTTAAGATCTAAATGACAGTTTCTCTTCTGTTCACCTCAAAGCAGTAACTCGGATCATCAGAGGAAGAGATTTGGAGTGTGGTGAAGTGCACACACAATCCATTAGCAAGGAAGCTTACCAGGTCTTCCCTAGCTTGTCGGCGCACCCCCCCCCCCTTTTCCCAAAGATGACACGACAACCAAGGTTGGATTTTAAAAGGCCGCACTCTTTATTTAATCAATTCTCTGTCCGAAATTGTAATGGTGGGGGGAATTCGCTCAAGTGAATTGGGTCCAGCACCCTTAACGAAGTTATCACTACAACTCTGGGATTGGCCCAATATACCATCAGGTACCAATCCCTCTTAACTTTATGAACGTCTCCCCTTCTCACTACGGAATTCATGAGAAGGGGACCAGGGCCCTTGGGCCTGGGAAGGAGAAGAGTACCCTCAAGCCGGGGTCAGTACATGTCCCTACGGCCTTCGCGGTCCCCTCTCCCAAGGGGTTGACTCCTCCGCTTGCCATAACATGCCATTGCGGCTGAGCTCCCCTCATCTCTTATGGAGATGCCCAATCAAGATTCCTAACCTACCTAACCCAGGTGCTGGACCCCTGCCACCTAGGGGCTGCCAGGTATTTCTGGACAGGCCCGACCCCCCACCCCTTAGACCATATTTACTAGTACATCTCTTAACTTTTCTTGTACCGCTGCCAAGTACCATTCATTCCCCATGGGCGATAGATGGACGCCATCTGGTCTGTAGAGATCCGGCCTTCTATGGGTGATGGCTTGATGAGGAATCACTACTCCGCCTATGCCACTCAACCATTTCCCTATTTCCCTATTCACCGTTTTCCTGGTCTTATTGATCTTATATGGAGGTACCCCGACTCCCCAGGATATCCTTTCCACCCAGTCATTCCACAGGATGATTACTCCGGGGAACATGCCCTTAATTGACCAAATGTCGCTTTTAATCATCTTCAACATTTGGACCCCTTTTGTCTCAACTAAGTCATTCTCTCCCACGTGTAACACTAGTATGTCAGGCCCAGGTCCTCTTTCTTTACTTAACGTGGAAATCAACTGATGCCAGCGCATGCCTCCTCGGCCCATCCACCTGATTTGGGCGTAGGCGGATAAGCCTAGCTGCGTTCCCCAATGGGTGATGTTCGCCGTCTTGCCGGCCCATCGCACCAGGCTATGCCCCACGATCCAAACTGTACACTTCGCCTGACATCTAGGACCTGAGAAGATAGAAATAATTATTCACGCTACTTGGCCAGGGGGGGCCTGACATATGCCTTATATGCCCTACTACGCCATCTGCCTATGCCCTGTACCTCCTGCTCCCTAAGGCCTGCTGCTGTAGCGAAACTGGCGGCCCCGATACGGAAGGAATGCGTTCCGAATAAACCGGCTGGGAGATTAAGGGCAGTAAGGGAAGCCCGCATGACTGTCATAAACTGGAATCTGGTAAGGGGGCTCCCATCATGGTGACAGAATAGTGCTCCAGGGACCAGAGGCCGTGTGGCCAGGTATCCCAGAAGGGCTCCCACTGGGCAGATTTGTGGACTCCCCGCCCTAGACAGGGTGACAGTGACTCCTCTCCCCCGTTGGTCTGTTTTTGACCTGCGCAATCGCAGAGACACCTCTTGATCCCCAATCTGCACATCCCCGATGGCCAGTGCCCGGTTAGCCCTATCACTGGCTGAATCGACCACTAGCTCTCCAACCCTAAATGCCCCGAAAAAAGCCACCGTGAATGCAGCTGTGAACAGCTTCGCTTCCCCGTTGGAGGAGCATACTCGTGGCAACACGCTGCACATTGTTGCGAGCAGCTGTGGGGTAATGGGAGGTCTACAGTCTTGAGGTGCACTATTTTCCCTGGCCCATGATTCTAACATGCGTTTGGCAAAGAATCCCCGATCAGGCGGGGAGTGACCTGCTAAGCGGCTCATGAATGCGACTGCAGCAATTTTAACCCTGATGGTACCTACGGCTAAGCCTTGCTGTCTAATTGCCAGCATAAATTTGAGAATCTGCGGTTCAGGGATAGGGAAACCCGTGTGCCAACCCTGGGAAGAACGAAAACCCTGGAACTCGTTGAACGCCCTTTGATATGCGACTCTGGTACGCGGGGCCAAGGATCCCTGGACGGTGTTATAGAGTTCTACGATCCAAGGTTCCACGCCCATCGGGGTAAGGGCTCCGGGTCCCGCCTGGCTCCAGGTGCGAGCGAGCGAAACCGCTCCATCTGGAAGCGAGATATGGCGTCAGCCACCCCGTTGTCCACTCCCGGTACATGACGGGCCCTAAATACAATGTTGTTCCGTAGGCACACCAGCACAAATGTCCTAATGAGCCCCATCACCCTGGGCGACCGTGACGATTGAGCATTGATTATATGGACCACAGCCTGGTTGTCGCACCAAAATATTACTGTATGATTGGCAAAACAATCAGTCCAAAGGTGTACAGCCAATACTATTGGAAAGAGTTCCAAGAACGTGAGGTCCTTAATCACACTCTGTTCGATCCATTCGGTTGGCCAAGGGGCCCCGCACCACCGGTCCCTGAATATTACTCCGAAACCCATCCCCCCTGCAGCGTCTGAGTGGACCTGCAGTTCTGCTTCTACTAGGAGTTGATCCCGCCACACAGCCACACCGTTGAAGTCCGCCAGGAATGCGGACCAAATATCCAGGTCGTCTTTCATATCCCGGGTGACCCTCACGTGGTAATGCTGTTGTGGGGAACCAGCCAGCTTGGCATACAGCCGTGACAAAAAGGCTCTCCCTGGGGCCACCACCCTGCAAGCAAAATTCAAGCTGCCAATCAAGGATTGGAGCTGCCGTACTGTCACCTTGCGGGCTGACCTACAATCGGAGATTTTTGCTCTCAAGTCAGCCAGTTTGTCGGCCGGGAGCCTGGACACCCCTTTCTCTGTGTCTAGTTCGATCCCCAAGTACTGTAAAGTGGTATCTGGGCCTACTGATTTTTCTGGTGCCAATGGGATGCCCAATTCGTCCGCCAGCTCTTGAAAGGAGTCCATTAGCCTCCGGCACTCGTCCGTGCCTGCGCGACCGATGAAGAGGAAATCATCCAAATATTTGGTGATGTCTCCCCCGTCGGCCCGCTGCCGAATCAGCCACTCTACGAGTGTGCTAAAACGCTCGAATGCCGAGCAGGAGATTGCGCATCCCATGGGCATCGCCTTGTCGAAGTAAAACTGCCCCTGAAATGCCAAACCAAGGAGATGGAAATTCTCTGGATGCACTGGCAACAGGCGAAAAGCAGACTTCACGTCACACTTTGCCAAGAGGGCACCAGGTCCCTGACGCCTTACCAGGTCTACGGCTGTATCAAAGGAAGCATACTTGACAGTGGCCAGTTCCTTGGGGATGGCATCGTTAACTGACCTCCCTCTCGGGTATGATAGGTGGTGAATCATACGGTATTCCCCCGGGGTTTTCTTAGGGACCACTCCCAATGGGGAGACAACCAGGTCAGGAAATGGTGGATAAGAATAAGGGCCGGCAAATCGGCCTTCAGCACACTCCTTCTCAATCTTCTTGCCTACGATTGCTTCTAGGCCTCTTATTGATTTTAAGTTGGGTGCCCCTTGGTGCGGGTATACCTCCCCCGCCGGAATCCGAAATCCCTCTCTAAAACCCTTCACGACGTAGTCGACCTCGTCTCTATTGGGGTGAGGTGCGAGAGCAGCGGCCAAGCGCCCCACCCTAATTGGTGTTGGGGCCCTTTGGTGGAGCTGCCTGTCCCCCTGCTCCCCCTCTGGCTGATAACCCCGGCTGCGCCCTACCTTTGTTACCCGACTTGGCCCTGGGGCATGCCGCGGCATTGTGCAGTCCGGCACAATTGGGACACGAATGCTTGAATCTGCATGTCGCCCGGGAGCATTTCCCCGAGCGCTCAAATTCAAAGCATTGGTTTGACTGGTTCGCTGGGGGCCTTCTGCCTTCGCCACGAAAAAGGTCACTGGCAGGTGCCACCCCCCCCTTTGCTAACAGGTGCCCGCTGTGCGACCTTGGTGCTCTTGCTGCATCTACCATGCAGTCCAACCACAGGTCGGGTGCGTGGGTGTCCCAGCGCAAACCCGGTGTAAAAGCTGCCCGATGACGGAACTCCTCGTCATACCGGAGCCAAGCACCTGGTGGCCCTGACTCGTATGCTCGGCGGACGATGTCCGCGTACTTGAGTAGCTCAGGAGCCCGGGCCGGGTACGCCTGTATCACCACCCCTTGATAAATCGCAAAGGCCGCTGTCCAATTGGTCCAGTTTCTGTCGGCCTTTGGGCGCTTGAAGCGCTCCTTATCCTTGTTGTCCTCGGTACCCGCTGGATCTACCAGTGGGTCCCTGAAGAGGAGGGCGAAGAGATCTATGAACTCCCCTTTCCATATCCTCTCCCTCGTGGCTGGCAGGAGGTGAGCTCCCATGGGGGTTGACACTGCCGCGTAGCCCACCCCTGGCGGCATATACTGTGGCATTTCATTGCTTAGAGGGCAACCCTGGGCCGGGTGGGCCCCGCTGCCTCCCCAAACCTGAAGCGCCTGGCTGGCCTGCACAGGGGGCAGTGCCATGTTAGGGGGCTGCCAATTCCCTGCTGGGAGAGGAGGACGGTATGCTGGTACCCAGGCCCCGTTCCACCAGACTAACTGTATGTTTGCTTCGCCCCCCACTCCTGCTTGGGGTGTCCCTTGTTGTCCTAGGACTGTCCCTGCCTGCGGGGAGGCTCCCACAGCTTGTGTCCCTGCACTGGGATTGAACTCCCATACCCTTGCGGGGTTAAGTCCCCATCCTACCCCGGGGTACCCCCCGCCCCCTGGAACTGCTGCCGGTGCAGGCTGCACCGCTCCTACCGTACCCGGGGGAGGTGGCCCAACCCCTGGTGCGATGGCTCCGGTTGCTCCGCCTCCTCTTTGCTGCGTCATGCCTCGGATAGCCTGCTCCAAAAACATCACTCTCTGCCGCAGGTCGTCGTCTTCCTCCTCGGGCGGATGCGGTCTGGCTATGGGGTTCTGGTGTCCAGTGGCCCTGTATTCAAAAGATTGCGGAGGGGGAGGGGGGAGGCCCCAGCCTACTCCCATTCCCCCCCCCCTTGCACTAGTGCACTGGGTGGACCCGAAGGGAAAGCCGGCCCCCACGTCGGCCCCGCCTCGTTCCCCGAAGGTATTTGGGGGGTCCCCGGTACCTGTAATCCAGGCCATGTGGCCCCCTGCGCTGCCGGAATCATTTGTCATGCACCTGCGCTTCCCGGGTTGAGTGGTCTCATGATCCCTTGCATGGGTGCCCCGAGCGCCTCAGATCCAAGAACCGCTGGGATCGGGGGCCCTACCCCTGGACTCCCAGCCATCCCAGCCCCCTCCTGATTCCCTCCTCCCCCGGGCATCACCGGGGTGTAACTGGGGGCATGCTCCTGCCCCTCCACCCGTGCACGCCTCGGTGCTGGAGTGTCCTCTATGTACCTGGCTGGGGGCTTCGTTCTGCGCCTGCCCCGCCTCGGTAGTGGTGGAGGCTCTAGGGCTGCTGCCGCTGCTCCCTGCCCTGCTCCCAGGGCTTGCGAGATACTATCACTGCCTCCCCCCATGCTTCGCAGGAGGGCCTCACACCCCTCCAGCCTCTGTCTCAGGGAGGGCTCCTCCTGAGGTGAGGGGCCCGGACGTTCCTCCTCCTGGTGAGCACTGCCTTGGCCCATAGGATTTTGTGTGTGACACCCTGCCACTTCCTCAAAATCCGGAGGCTCTCGCTCTGACCCTCCGGCCTCATTTGCTGGCCCAAGACCCCCGGGGGCTTCTCCCACCTCTTCTGGTGCTGGGGAGGGACAGGCCTCTCCACGGCCCCCACCCCACTTCCCCTTCTTTTTTCTGGCCCCCATCCTGCTTTATTGATTCCCCTGCGGGCGATCGCGGGGTGGAGTGAGGTGGGGAGCTGGTGGTATCCCTAACGGCCTCTCTCCTTGCTACCCCTACCCTACCGCGTGCTGCCGCCGACTCAGGAACTCTGCCTGACTCTGCGCGTCGGCGTGCTGCTGCTCTGATCGCCGCCCGTTCCCAACTGAGGAGACGAGCGGCAAAATTCTTTCATTGCACCGCCCCTTCTGGGCGGTGCACCAATCAATTCGCGCTCCAGCACTTCTCCCGGCCAGGGCTGCCTAGCAACCCTCGCCGGGTCCGGAAAGGATTCCTGCCATGCGGGCAGTTGTGCCGCTCTTCGGCCCCTCCCCCCCCTTCCACTCGTCCACCGCAGAGCCTCTTGCTGAATGCGGCGGCGAGGGGGGGTGGGGAGTACATCCTCCAGCTGTGGGCTTCAGGGGATGACCCCCCAGCTCACCGTCCCTCGTGGTGGAGGGGGGGGCGAGACAACCGCCCTTCACCGCTAGAGACGGCGGCGAAGGGTTACTTGTCATGAGTGAAACTGCATCCCCTTCCCCATTACTCAGAATCTAGTTCCATGTAACTTAAGTGAGGGACGTGCATCTGCAACTTCTTAACCTCATGTGCCGACTCTTGCCTCTCTCGACGTTCGCCTCTCCCTTGTCTCCCATATCCCTTTCTTGTCTCTTAGGGCATTTTCACACAAAACACTTTCCACCCACTACCCACCCATTATACATGTTGCAGGGCTGCAGGGTTGCCCTGTGGGTGCCCTGTAACATGTCTAGTGGGTGGGTGGTTAGTGGGTGGAGAGTGTCTTGTGTGAAAATGTCTTTAGGGTGGCGAGATATGCAAACTTTAGAGGACACGTATGAGAAATACCGGTTGTAGGGTTGCACTGGCTCCCACTGGTGGGCGATGGCAGACCCCGGCTTAAAAACTATAATCCTTGAAGTTGGAAAGAAGCTGGCGAAGAAGAAGAGGAGAAAAAGAGAAGTGAAGACCCAGTTGCTAAACCCACCAGCAACCACCATGTAATCCAGTTGGCATGAGAGACTGGACTCAGCAAGGGTTCATTCATATCCCACGTCTCTTAGATTGTCACGTCAAGGTCTTATTTTCTAACTTTCCAGTCACAGTAAATCTGTAGAGAGGCCATCCAGTCTCAAACACGACCCCTCCACCCCCGCTGCATGGAATCCCGCACCTTAAGTCAGTGGGTGATGGTTCCTTTGCAGTGAGGGCCCTCGCTCCTGCTAGATAGTCATCTCCCCTTTAAAAAAATCACCTGAAGATTTTTAAAAAAAAATAAATAATCCAGATGCTTTTTGAAGATCAACTACTGGATTTCATTCCTTCCCCTTTTAACCAATTGTTTTTAAATGGAGTGTGTTTTGTCAAATTGTTTTTGTGAAGGCCTTCAAGCAAATTTTGGCGAGAGAGGAGTGTTATAGAAATAAAATCATCATCCGTCATCATCGTCATCATCTAGGCCAGGGGTGGGGAAACAAGGGGTTACTATGAAAATTTGTACAAGCTCCGAGGGCCGCATAGAAGTTGAGAGAGGGGTGCGCTCAGGAAAAAGAGGGTCCAGATCATGGATCTGTCCCCTCTCCTTGTGGACAGGCCCTCCTCCTTGCTCAGTTTTCAGTGATTGGAGGGGGGTAGGAACTGAATCCAGGGGTCGGAGTCGAGAACTGGAAAGAGGCCCCATAAACTGCAAGCTTCTTTGGCCCTTTGGCCAGGGATGAGGCCCATCCCTGTTTTAGAGGATCCACTGCTGGATTTTATTATCCTTCCTTTTTTAAATTCTTTTTTTATTATTCTTTTTTTATTTTTTTCTTCCTTTTTTTATCCTTTTAAAATTGTTTTTAAATGGATTGTATTTGGTTGCATTTTGTCGGATTTTATTTTTTTTAGACGTGCCTCAAGCACCATTTGGTGAACGGGGGGGGCGCTATGTAAATAAAATTATTATTATTATTTATTTATTTGATTTGATTTGAACCTCACGCTCTAGGCCTCTAACTTCCCTTTCCCACACCTTTAGACGATTGCGTGATCTTTGTCTGTGGGCATAGGGTTGCCATAGATGCAAATGTTTCCAGGACACTTATGAAACATCCATGTTGCAGGGCCTGCATTGGCACCAACCCTGCTTCATGTATGTTTCATAAGTGTCCCGGAAAAATTTGCATCTATGGCAACCCTAAGTGGGCAGCCTCTAATTCTAGCCACACCGCAACTTGTTTCCTTTCTGTACCACGTGTCACAGCTTCGCCAAACCACTGCGGAATGTACGCACAGGAAGCCAAAGACTTTATACGTCACTTCTATTATTATTATTATTAGCAAGCATTTATATAGTGCTAGCAATGTACCTGGTGCTTTACAAAGTAATTGAATAGACACGGTCCCTGCCCTAGGGCTTACAATCAGAGAGACAGGGTGATTTCAGATGTTACGTTTGTCTGAAATCACCACAGTCAACCGTGGGGTGGGGTGGGTGGGTGTGAACGGAGGTGAACGTCTGTGTGCGCGCATCCAGATGTTCACCTCAGTCAGCCACTCCCAGCGGTGAATCGAACCACGCTTTGTTCTCCCACACCACGGTGGCGAACCAAGCATGGTTAGGGGGAATCCGGAACGCGGTGAAGGAAAAGTAACGTCTGTTACCATACCTTCACCGCGTTCTGGTGGCAGGCGGCGGCAGCAGCGAAATAGGCCGCTGCGGCTGCCTGTCTCGGGGAGGGCGGGCGGCCAGGGAGCGCAGGGGGTGGGGCGGGGCGGCCACATGCTGCGTCGCGTGGCCCCGCCCCCTCCGGGAGGGAGGTTCGCCTACAGATGTGGCGAGCGACTGTATTGACCCCGGGCCGTGGTTTGGCGGTCCCCACGGCCGGGGGTGAAGGGGGGAACGTCTGTTGGCTCACTCCTTCACCCCCGCCCGTGGTCCGAAGCACCCCACGGCCCGTGGTCAATGCACCCGGCCGCAACGTCTGAAATCACCCACAATCTACTATTTTAAAAATAAATACATTGCTGAGTATGATGCTAATTGGCAGCACGGTCCACAACCAGTTTAGTGTTGGCTCTAGTGCCTCGTGCCCAATGAGAGTTGCGCCAGTGCTAATGGCAAGCACTTTTATTTATTTAAATCTATAGTCTGGCCTATCCTTATGTCTTGGGGCTGGTAATAGAGATTCAAGTAACCAAAAATGAGTAGAAAAATTAAACATTAAAAATAAATCTATGATATAAAACCCATACAAACTTTTAAAAAATGCTTATCCCCACCCATTAATAAAAAAAGAGTTTTGCATTTCTTCCGGAAGATGCTCAGGTCGAGGCTCTAACGAGCCCCTAGGGCAGGGATAGGTAACCTTGGGCCTGGGGGACAAATGTGGCTTGGCTGATCCAGTGCTGGCTCACCCCAAGCATTTCAAGAGTGAGCTCAAGGTAAAAGCCCTCGAAACTTGTACTAATTTTTAAAGTGGCCCCTCAGTGGGAAAGGTTTCCCCACTCCTGGTCTAGGTGAAGGGGATTCAAAAGCTGTGGAGCAGCCCCCGAGGACTCCTCTTCACATGCCTTTGCTGTATGGCCTATTGCACAGATGAAATTACTCCGAGGTCGTTCTCAGTTGAAGGATGGAGGTGGTTTTTCAGATAGGTAGGGCCCAAGTCCTTGAGGGCGTTATAGTTCAATACACTTGCACTAAATGATTTGAGGACTGTGCTAATACTTCTGGAAATGGTTGAAATTTTTGCCTTTCCTCAGTCCTCAGAACAGGAAATAACTCTTTGATACCTTGTGGCAAAAGCAGCCTGTTAATGGGGCCTAGAGGAAGTGGTACAATGTTATCAGCCATTACATGGAACTCATTAATTTTAGGGGGTGGAGGAACCCTCCGGGACAAAATCCTACCCCAAACTAACTGCAACCTTTTCATTTTCATCCTCACACCATATTTATTATATCACTTTACAAGCTGAATTGCATCCCATATGGATTTCCCCAATGCAAGGCCTGTTTATATAACTTCTAAATTCGGATAGGTGTTAGCGTATAGCAAGGGGGAAATGTAGTTCATTAGGAGGCTTTCAGGTATAAACAAATTTGAATAATGGAGAAATTAATCTTAAAATGATATATTATTATTATTATTATTATTATTATTATTAAAAACATCACTTCTAGGACAACCATCGATTCGGAAAAGTTCCCGCTGTGCTTCCAGATGGGGAATTTCCTGGGCTATTTTAAGATCTAAAAACTTGTTCATGAAAAAGAGGAAGGGGGTGGGGGCGAGGATTGACATGAGACTAGAGGATGGGATTTTTCCTTTCCGGATGCACACATGCAAGAGCAAATCTGAGTTCTCCATGTGCAGAAATGTAGACATAAGCTGCTGCCTAATCCCAAGGCCAGAGGAACCCAACTGATTCCATCCTCCGGCCTGAGTCGGATAAAGCATTCTGCCTAAGCCTCTTGGACTCAGCCCAAGCTGGGCTGCCTTACTCCAGGAGACCTAGTACCACAGAACGCCATGATGTCGCAGTGCTCTGGGGGGCATGGACACATTTAAAAGGGTTTGGGGGACACCCCTTGTTGACAGCGTCCAACCCCTTTAGAGTATCATGTCATGGCGCTTCTTGGGAGGAGTAGAGCTACCTGGATGTACTAGTCCTGGGCTCAGAAGAGTCCAGCTGCTTCAAGCCCAGGCTCAGGATGGGTCCAATGCAGTTGGGCTTGGGCCCAAATTGCTGTCCCAAACAGAGCTGTAGGTTTAAGGTAGTGGTTCCAAAGCTTTTGTGGCTGATGGACTGCTCTCATTCCTCAAAACTTCTCATAGGCCACCATGCACCTGCCGGAGGTGACTGCGACCTGGCACCTGCTGCTGGCTGGTTGACCACTCAAGGTGGATGGCTTTGGTCCTCACCAGCTCCACAGCCTTTTCTAGAGTGTAGCCAGCCCATGCCATTCTGGTCCTCTCCTGGTCCTCCCTTGAAATGGTCAGGGCACCCTCAGGGACCACCAAAGGTGACTTTGCTCAAGCTGTGACTGATTCCACAGACCAGCTGTGAAGCCTTCCCCACAGCCTCGAGAACCACCAGTGTTTCTCAGACTTTGTTTTAGAAACTGCTGGCCTAAGGAATGTGCCTGCAAAGAGAAAAGCAGAGGCCAAGTTGTAGTTCCTTTTGAAACAGCATTCCCCTTGGGCCGAACGCTGCTCTCAATTCCCTTAATACTACCCCGTTGGGGTGATGGAGTTGCACGGCAGCAGCTGGTAATGGAATGTGGCCCTTTGTGTCCAACCTCTAAATGCTGCAGTTGATTACCCCTATCCCCCAAAAGCTCCATATGGCACCGGGGTTGTTTCCCCAACTAATATTGGACAATTTAAGAGGATCCCGTTTAGGGTAGATTTTATGTAAAGCTGTTTACATTAAAGTGACATCCAATTAAAATGTATCATGTAACCCACATCAGAGTTCAGGACAGATTTTCTGTTTTAACTGACATATGGCCTTATTTACCAAAATAAAAATCATCATGTTTTGATGATACGTTCATATAATTTATACGGAAAACCATGGGGGAGTGCTTTTACGTAGCAAGCTATTATTATCTGTGTTTCATTAAATCTCTTTTAACCCATCTGCACAGGCAACTCCCCCTCTTTCCCCCTCCTCCTCATTCTCTGCCCTGGACAAAAGGAGCCAATATCAAATATGGGATGGGATTGAAGACAGGAAGGAACACGCTGTACTATACCATCTTGTGCCATCAGCACCATCAGCATTTAGAAGCGCAGATTCATTCCATTCATTAAATCAGTGGTTCTTCTCAAACTTAGGGAGATGTCACGAGTGACTACCAGCCCTCTTGGCTGTGAGTTGGAACACGGCGGTGCAGTCAGGACGGGATCCTAAGGAGGAGACCTTTTGAAGAAAGCAACCTCAAAATAAAGGCTGAAGACCCTGTAGATTATCTTGACCCTTGAATCCCCGCTGCAGAAGCTAGAGCTCCATGGGTGGAATTTAGACAATGGTAGGTGAACTGTCACTTGGGGGGAGGGGGCACATGTGTCTTGGGCGGCCCCGCCCTGCTTTGTTGGTCCTGTGTCCTAGGGTGTTAATGGACGGCACTCACAATTGAATATCCACCCACAAATGGGTGTCTTTCAGGCCATTTATTGTGTGGACACAGGCCCAAAACATGTACCTGGTCCCTTCTCTGGCTGCAACCCTTCCTTTAGAACTCCTCTTCTCTCCTTCCTGTTGGGGAACGAGATGAGCGGAGACCGCAGCCAGTCCGGAGCCTTTGCATTCTGGCTTCAGTCCCTGCTCTTCTTCCCAAGCAGGAAGAAGAAGAAGGAGGAGGAGGAGGAGCAGGGACCAAAGCCAGCATGTTTGGTGCTTCCTGCTTGCTTGCTTCCCAAGCAGGAAGAGGAGTGGGGACGGCAGCTGGCATGTGGAGGCTTGGCATGCCGGCTGCCAGCCCCCAATGGGCTCCTTCCCACCTAGGGTGGCCATACCTGTTACAGGACTACATTGGTTCCAGTGCAGCCCTGCACCATGTATTTTTCATAAGCGTCCTCTTTTAAAGGGGAGGTATGGCCACCCTGGAAGGAGCCCAGCCCAGCCACATTAGTGGCTGGCACACTAAGCCTCTTCCCGCCTCCCAGCTGCTTGGGGAAGCAGCCAGGCGGTGGCAAAGCAGTCCGTGCCCTAGCCCCATTCTCACTTGACTCCTTCTCCATGACCTGAGCAGGGAAGGGAACCAGATGGGGATAGTCCCATGTGCAGGCTGTCATTGTCATAGGACACTCCTCTGCATCCATCTCTTGGGTGCTGACACCCACAGGATGCAGGCGAGCGTCCCATGTCACTCGCAGCTCACGCACAGGGCTGCTGTGTAGTTAACCCCCTTAGTTCACTGCATCTCGATCTCAGCAGCTGAATCTTAGCTGCTCCTCAGAGTCTCAGCAGCCAGGCCCCCAGAACACTGTCTCTGCCAACCAATCACAAAGCAGGAGAGGCTCAGCCTGGGAGATGTTTCAGAGGGGCATGTACATGCATCTCATAGGTCTTGGCCATAGGTAGCTCTTGGGGCTGAGAATTTTGTCCACTCCCTTGCACTATTGCATTGGACTCCTGACATGAGACTTGGATAGCATGTACCTGCTCTTGCCTTGGAACGGGGGGTTGGACTACATGAGCTGTGAGACCCCTTCCAGCCCCACGATTCTACGCTGGACATTGAGCAAGTCTCTTGCGTTAGAGTGGATTCTGCTCAATGAGGATATTCCTTCTTGTGGACTTGCCAGTTAGAGGAGGCCACATTTGCGAATGCAGCCTTTTCAACCTCCCCTGGTTCTATAGCCAAGTTGGACATTTATTTTTGTAATTCTTTCACAGTCTTGCTTCACTCCGGTTTGCTTTAGAGCGCCACAACGCTCATTGGAGCTCTTCGTTGATATGAGGTCAACGTTGAGACTGTTTTAGTGAATGTGCTCAAAACTCTTCAAAATAGTCACATAAGTGAAAGTCAAGCGTGGACCTTTTCAGTCTCTCCTAGTTCATGACTGGGGACTGTTTGCCCCTCACCCCCAGCTCAGAAGGCTGTGCATGCACCCAGGGAGGCTGGTCTGGGACCCAAGAGGCCTAGGCTGGCCCAGGAAAGCTGCCACCACTGCTACCCCCAGGCTTTTTAAGGCCAGCTAAGGTTCCCTGCATGCAGCCACTTGTGCCTATCCATAACACACACGCACACACACACACACACACACACACTTCCAGCCCCCGTATCCTAACAGAGTTCTATCCAGCGCTAATCCAACAAGTATCGGGCCGCTGCACAATTAGCTGCAGGGGTGTATCTGGTACCTGTCAGATTAGCCGCTGGTAGGAAGGAAACCTGATATTCATTTTAACCCTACTTTAAGAGGAATACCGACAAGCTAGAGAGAGTTGAGAGGAGAGCAACAAGAATGATAAAAGGGATGGAGGACAAGACTTACGAGGAGAGACTGAAAGAACTGGGAATATTTAACTTACAAAAAAGATGAAGTGGGATGCGATTACTAGGGATGGGAGTTATGGATTCAGATTAATGGGCCGTTACGGGTTAATCCGTAAGGTTCTGTAGTTATGCCTTGCCAGACCAGATCGAGATTTCCCTCCATCCCCATCCCCCGGGGCCCTGGCGTGGTACTTATGGATCTCGAAGGGCTTGCTTGAGGCACCAGCACTGCTGTGGGGGCTCCGGCAGACTCCCTCACTCTGGTATCTTCCCTGCTCCTTATTGAGTATGTGCAAAATGGCTGTTGCCCTTCACTAAAAGGGCAGCAACATCATTTTGCCTATTGCCCTTGTGGTGAAGGGTGGCAGCCATTTTGTGTATGCACAAAACATCCCCGGTTGCCATTTGCACATGCATAATACAGAGCCGGGAGGACGCCGCAGCGAAGGAGCCTGATGGAGCTCCTACAGCAGCAGCGGTGCTTCAAACAAGCCCTCCGAGGCCAGTAAATACCACTCCAGGGCCCTGTGAATGGGGGAAACGCCAGACTGGCTGCCCTTTTCCAAAATGGTGGCAATGCTGCTGGTGCCATTTTGGAAAATGGCTTATATGTCCAGAATGGTCTAATTTTTTGCATGCGCAGTGTTTTGTTTTGTTTTAAATTAAAAATTATTTTAAAGTTTTTAATTGATTTAAATACAGATCCGTAATATGAATCCATATTTAAATCGAGAAATTCAATAGAAACTAAATGAAATGAAAAAGAAACTCAACAAAATTCCCTCCAGTGGACCACCCCTCGTGATTGCAACCTTTCAGATATGGAAAAGGCTGCAATAAGCAAAATGGTTCCCAGTTACTCACTCTGGTCACTGAGGCTAGAAATAGAACAATAGGCTTAAAATAAATGAGAAGAAATTTAGGCTCAACATTAGGGAGAATTTTATAACTACTAGGCTAGGTAGGCAGTGGAATAATTTGCCAGCGAAGGTGTGGCGGCCCCATCCCTGAAGACCTTTAAAAATAGCTTAGATGAGTGTTGACTAGAAACTAGACAATAGATGTAGGTGCAACAACAGATCCTACATAATGGCAGGAGGTAGAGATGAAATGGATAGTGGAAACGTTATTGAGGTTATTATCCTCTTTGTTTGGATTGGGAGGAAAATGTTCACATTGGAGCAGAGCTCCGATGCAGTTCAGTGCGGTCATTGGGGCACAGTTTGGTTTGGTCCAGGGTTACTGCTCGGTTCAGCATGGCTGTTCAGGAATTCAGTTTGGTCCGTAATGTCACTATGGGAGTTCTTCAGTTTGGTAGTGGTTTTTAGATGGTTGGTAGGATCGGTCTGTGGTGTGGCTGGCTGGGAGTTTGGTTGGGTAGGGGCTTAGTATGTTTGTCAGATCTGTTCCCACAACCAGTCCATACCGAACCAGACCAATTTCCCCCTAAACTGAACCAGACTGATCCAGACCAAACCATACATTCTTCGCAAACAAAACCAGGCTGATCATAGTGAACCAGACTGATTATCCACAAACTGAACCAGACCTATTCCCCCCCCCCAAACCCATCTATACTGAACCAGACCAAACCATACAATTTTCCCAAACCGGACTGGACATTCATAGCAAACCAGACTGGTTCTGCCCCCAAGCTGAACCAGACCACTCCGTACTGTACCAAACCAAACCTATCTGCTGTCAGAGCAGATGAGGATCAGTGCAGCAAAATCCGGTGGCTATAACATTATGTTTGAATATTCCTTTAACATCTGGGGTTGGAGTAGATAGCCCTTGAAGTTCCATCTAGCCCGTGATTTTGTAGTCTCTTTATTTTTTTCAAAAATTGTTTCTACAAGAGACACTCTTGATACAAGCGTTGTTGTTGTTTTTTTGTGTTGTTTTTTAAAACAACCCTCAAAACTTGTCAGAATTCCCTTTTGCAAATTGTGAAAGCTAATAACGACACTAGTTACTATTTTAAAACCTAATGGAACCTAAATACATGAAGATAGTATTCATTTCCGAGAAATGTAAAAGTTCCAATCAAGTGTGGCAGCTGTTGGCAGAACCTTCCTTTCCCTAATGCAATTTGTTGTATGACATACTGTTGGATGCTTAAACCTAGCCATGTTTCTGAGATCTATGCACTCTGGTCTTGATTATTATTACTGAGATTAAACAGGCATGAAGCCAGAAGGTTGCAGCAAAATAACCCCAAAACAGAAGGGAAGGGAGTGGAATGGGGACTGAGCATTTATTGTTCTGAACAGTATAGTTGTTGGAATCAACAGATGTCTCTCTCTCTCTCTCTCTCTCTGATAGGGGTGGGGAAGCTCAGGTCCAGGGGCCAAATGCGGCCCACATTGAGTTTTTATGTGGCCCCTTTCCACTCCCTGGATCTGACCCCTGGATTCAGTTCCTAACCCCCAAGCATTGAAAAGCTGAGCTCAGGGTAAGGGAGCTGAAATGAGGGCCTGCACAGAAGGATAGAAGACAGATCCATGGCAGAGATCCATGCTCTGGACCCTGCTCTTCCTGAGTGCCTCCCTTTAACACCAACTTCTATGTGGCCTTCAGTGCTTGAACTCCTTTTCAAAGTGGCCCTTGGGAGAGAGAGAAAAAATCCCCCCTGCCCACCGTTCCAGGACGTGGACGACGCTTTAAAGAATGAGGCTTATGAATGAAGGCCATGCGTCTTGATCAACAATGTGACCACTTAGAAGGGGGCTGAGATATGGATCGGGGTGTTGAGCCTTCAGCACCCAAGAATGAAAACATCACCTTGGATTTGGCTGCCGTTAAAACATGCACAGCACCCTGTGCAGGACTAGAGTGAACCAGGAGTGCCAGGGCCTGCTTAATTTATTGCACAGAAATAAACCAGAGAATGCGCTTACCTGACAGCTAAAAAATGTGACTTTAATTTCAGCTGAAGTTCAGATGTGCGGTTTGTGGGCACATTTCTGCCTTTGCCGGTTCTTTCCAAATCCTATTCTCTGTGGAAAGCATACTTGCCAGGTATGGTCATTTTTTCCTCTGCAGCTGAGATGAGTGTTTCTTGGACAGAGCCCTGCTTGCCTTTACCCTGCTGTAGTAAAGCGGCTACGGACTTGCTTCTAAAGGGAATGTGAAGGAGACACTTCGTCCTCCTCTAGTTTGATGTGCCAGCTATAGCATGAAGCTGGGGATGGATTCTTTCTAGAGACTCTTAAGATTTTCAGGTGGAGCAGGTTTATACATAGGAGAGGCATAGGATCCCTCTCAAACTAAGGTCGGATCCAAAGTCCCTTGGTGTCAAAGGAATTTTCCATTTAATTTTATTTATTTATAATAAAACTTGTATGCCACCCCCTCCTGTCAAAAGTATCTCGGGGCGGCTAACAACATATTAAAACAATTCAAAACAACAATAATACGATTTTAAAACACTATTAAAACACAATATAAAAAAAATATCCCCCCCCCACCCTAATGCAACCCACCCACCCCCTCTCCCTCAGGAAAAGCACGGCGGAACAGCCAGGTCTTCCATTGTATACGGAAAGAGGGGAGGTCAGTAATCAGGCGGACCTCCAGCAGGAGGGATTTCCACAACCACGGAACGCCTTCCACAAGGTCAACACCCGAGAAACCTGGGGGACCTCGAGGAGGGCACCCCTGGCCGACTGCAGGAGCCGATCCAGGACCCAGAGAGTGAGGCGGTCCTGCAGGTAGGCAGGACCCAGGCCGTTCAGGGCTTTAAAAGTCAACACCAATGCCTTGAATTGAGCCCGGAAGACTATAGGCAGCCAGTGCAGAGAGCGAAGCACTGGTGTAATATGCTCGCATTGGCCCGTCCCTGTTAGGAGATGGGCCACCGCATTCTGCACCAGCTGCAGCCTCCAAACCAGCACCAAGGGTAGCCCCACATAGAGTGTGTTGCAGTAGTCTAATCTTGAGGTAATAAAAGCATGGACGATCATGGCTAGGTCAGAGTCCAAGACATACGGCCGAAGCCGATGCAGCAGATGTAATTGGCGAAATGCCCCTTTGGACACAGCCGCCACCTGGACATCCAGGCAGAGCTGCGGGTCCAGGAGCACCCCCAGATTCCGAACCTGAGATACCGGGGCAGGATGGACCCCATCAATGATGGGGGCCACCACTCCCCCGGCCTTCCCAACGACCATCACCTCTGTCTTGTCAGGATTTAACTTCAGATGGCTCGCCCTCATCCAATCCCCCCCAGCTGCCAAGCACCGGGGTAAGCACCGAGACTGCCGGGTCTGAGTCGGATAAAAAGGAGAGATAAAGCTGGGTGTCATCAGCATACTGATGGCACCATACGTCAAACTCCCTAACAACCTCCCCCAAAGGCTGCATGTACACATTGAACAAGAGAGGGGACAGAATGGAACCCTGTGGGACTCCACACGTGAGGCCTTGGGGAGAAGATGAAAAATCACTCAGGACCACATGCTGGACACTCCCAGCCAGGAAGGAGCAGAACCATCCAAGAACGGTCCTGCGAATCCCTGCCCAGTCCTGCAGCCGAGTGACCAACAACTCATGGTCAACGGTATCAAATGCAGCCGAGCGATCTAATAGGATCAACAGGGTCGAATGACCCCGGTCCAACTCATGGGAGAGGTTGTCGACCCAGGCCACAAGTGCAGTCTCCGTGCCATATCCAGGGTGAAAACCTGACTGCAAGGGATCGAGAGAGTTAATCTGGTCCAGATGCTTCTGCAACTGCCGAACCACCACCCGCTCAATAACCTTCCCTAAAATGGGAAGGTTAGAGACCGGCTGATAGCTGGCCAGGATGACACCAACATCGAATGATGGCTTCTTGAGAAGGGGCTGCACCAGTACCTCCTTAAGGCAGTCCGGCACCCTGCCCTCCCTCAGGGAGGCGTTGACAATCCCTGCCAGCAATGGCCCTAATGTCTCCCGGCTGGCCTTAACTAGCCAGGACAGGCATGGATCTAATTCACAACAAGTGGCTCAGACAGTTCCCAGGGCATCCCCCACATCTGAGGGCGACACGTTCTGAAATTCATCCCACAAAACAGGACAAGGCGGGGCTTCTACTGCCTCTGGCTCACCCAATGGTAAAAGTGTTGTGTCAAAACTGTGGTGGATCTGAGTGATTTTATCTGAAAAAAAGTCCACAAACAAATCACAGCAGGCATTTGAGGACTCTAAATCCAGGCAGAGGGAGACCGGACTGACAGCCCCCTCACCACCCGAAAAAGCTCCTCTGGGCGTGACTTAGCAGATGCTACAGCATAGGTATGTAACCAGACTCTATGCCACAATCGGTCAGCTTCAGTCCGTGAGTGACGCCACCATCGCTCTAACCACCGCCATTCCCACTTCATCTGCCACAGCTCCTCTATATACCACAGGGACCTGCGTTGTTGGCGGTTCAGGAGCGGACGCCTGGGAGTCACCCGGTCAATGGCCTCCACCAACAAGGAATTCCACCTGGTCACGAGGTCATCGAGTGAGCAGCCATCAAGATCAGCGGATACATCCCCTAAAGCAGTTTGGAACCTTCTGGGTTCCATAAGCCGTCGGGGGTGAACCATCCTAACTGGTTCTGCATCCTCCCGGGGGCTGACATGCACCAGGATACCGGCCCGGAGGAGATGATGATCCATCCATGACAAGGGCTCTGCTGACACCTCCCCCACTAGCGGATCCCCCACCTCAAGGCCTTTGCAAAACATCATGTCTAGGGTAAGTCCTCCAATGTGTGTGGGGCCCACCAACCTCTGAGACAGGCCCATGGTTGCCATGTCAGCCATGAACTCACGCTCTGCCTCTCCAAGACTGGCATCGGCATGGATATTGATGTCCCCCAGGACTATCGCCTTGGAGGACCGCAAGACCACCCCCAACACCAGCTCAGTCAGTGCGAATAGGGAAACTGCTGTACAGGTGGGTGCCCAGTATATCAGCAGTATTCCTAATCTGTCTCCGGCCAAATCCAACACCAAATGCAGGCCCTCTATCCCCATGATAGTTTGCAGAGGAAATCTCCTCACAGACAGTGTATCCTTAAAAACAATGGCTACACCACCACCCCTAGCCTCCTAGCCCCCCAAGCCGCGGTTGATGCTGCACGGAGTACCCAGCCGGAACAAGGTCAGCCAATATAGGCCCCAACTCATTGTCCAGCCAGGTCTCTGTGATACATGCGAGGTCATCCGCCTGGTCCAGGACAGTCTCCCAGACCGCAGTTTACTTGTTGGCTACTGACCTTGCATTCATCAGCAGCAGCCTAAGGCCAGGGGCCCTCTGATCCCTAATCTCCTCGCTGCCTGCCTGGGGGCTAGTGAGCGGGACAGGAATATAACATTTGTCCCGCCTCACCGCTCTAATTTGCCTCCCAGAGGGACCATAATTCCCCTGGCCCAAGATGACCCCTATAGCTGTGGACCCCCTCGGTACACTCCCCCAACCCCCCCTGGAGGCTGTCCCGCCAGCCTCCCAAGGAAGAGTCCCACCCACTACTACATCCCCAACCCTCCTCTTGCATTGGAGGGCAGTTCTCCACCCCTCCTTCACACCGAGGGGAGCCACCCTTCCCCCCCAACCCAGTCCCCACTCCCCCATACCCCTTGCCATCCTCTGCCACAGGATGGTAACCCCCCATCCCCAAGGGACTGCCCCCTACCTCACACCAAGGGGGACCATCCCTCCCCCAACCCAGTCCCTTCATCCCTCTTCCCCATAAAACAGACAAGTCATCCCCCACCGCCGCCCCCTTGCCCTAATTTCCTATAGTCCCTGCCAATTATCGGTCCCGCTAAGGGCCATGCCTAAGGGCCCTTTGGCCTCGCTGGGCTGGAAACCGGATGTGCACCTTGGCCCCGCCCCCCTCCTCCAACAGGGGGAGGGGGCAGATGGTACCTGGGGCTGGGCAGTGACAATGGCACGAGTCCTGGGGGGGACAGGACCCCCAACACAGCTCCGGACCCTGAATCCGGCTTCAGCAGCAGCGGCAGGTAGGTTGGTGGTGTCGGCGGCAGCAGCTGTTGTGCTGCGGCCGGCCGGCTGTTTTGGCCCCGCTGGGCTGGAAATCGAATGTGAACCCCATCCACGCCCCCCTCCTCCAACAGGGGGAGGGGGTACATGGTACCTGGGGCCGAGCGGTGACAGCGGCATGAGTCCTGGGGGGGCGGGACCCCCAACACAGCTCCGGACCCTGAAACCAGCTCCAGCGGCAACGGCAGCAGCTAGGTTGGCGTCAGCTGTTGTGTTGTGGCCACCTGGCCGCTTTTGGCCTCATCGGGCCAGAAACTGGATGTGCACCCTGGCCCCACCCCCCTTATTTATTATTATTATTATTAGTTGTTTGTTTATTTATTTATTTATTTATTTATTAACTAACAACATTTATATAGCGCCAGCAGTGTACCTGGCACTTTACAAAGTAACAAAATAGACATGGTCCCTGCCCTAGGGCTTACAATCTGAGAGACGGGAGCTGGGGAGAGACATAGGAAGGGGAACAGAGGGAGAGACAAGGGGTCTAACATTCATGAAGATGCGAGGTCTCAAGTTCACGTACTTGGCTTGGTTACGATGAGAATGACAGCAGGCAGGTCCATGTGGCAAGGATAAGGGTAAACAGATCGTAGGTATAGGAATAGTGG
>QEPC01013865.1:12842117-12863648 GCA_003113815.1 Sphenodon punctatus | reverse complement strand
GCCGTTGTAAGTTAACGGCTAAGGTGTTGGCTGTGGATCTAAGAGAATAAGGTTCAAATCCTCTTAGTCTTGTATTCACTGGGTGGCCTTGGGCAAGTCACTGGCCCTTTTTGTATAGACGTGGTGAGTGGGGGGATGGGGATGTACCAGCGGCGGGTGGAAATGGGCGTCCGTGGGCCCTTTTCCATGGGCATGCACCCACCTCCACCTATGGAGCCTCCTCCGTTTTTCCACACCTACCTCCACCCACCGCCTATGGTGTTTCCACGGGCGGACACACATCCCCTCACTCACTGCTGCGCATGGACGCCCTCCCCCACTGCACATCTGCCCGCACTCCCAGTGGGAGCGGGGGTGGGTGGATGGGGGGTTGTCCGTGCAAAAATGGCCACTGTCTCTCAGCCTCAGTTCTCCCATCTGCAAAATGGGACTAATGATAACCTACCTCCCACGGTTGTTGGGAGGATAAATTAGGTACGGATTGTACAGCACGTTGAACGTTGAAATTGCTATATAAATAAAATAAATCTGGTATTTCTGATACTGTTGATTTGCCATGTGACCTTGGGCAAAATATTTAACCACTCCATGCCTCTCTTTATTTATCTGTAAAATGGCTGTAATACCTACAGTACCTATCAGTGCCTAACTACTACTGGTGCTGGCCATGCAAGGTAATGTCATGCAAGGTGCATAGCAGATATTCATCTTTAGCTGGGGTGTCACGAAGGAACATAGGGTCATACACGTGTGATACTGGCCGACACGTAGGCTACAAACCTAGTAAATATGTAAAGCTGGAGGTCAAACATGGATGTAATGTTAAGAACTGACAGCTCAGTTCATGTAATTATGTGCTGTTAACTGACAGTCGGGAAACTCCAGGAAGTGTAGAATGTGTATTTGAGAAGTCTAGCCAGACAGAAACCCATTTGCTTGCAAATGAAGCTTCCTGTTTACCTGTTTACCTGGGTTGCCTATGTGAGGAAACACACAAGCCCATGAGCGGGAAAGCTCAAACAAAGAGACCATGAAAGGTATTTAAAGGAGAGACAGAGCCATCTTGAGCAATCTCATTTGCATCCTGGATCCTGCCAACAAGAAAACTGCTGGAACTATGGACTGAGAGGAAAGACTTTGCTTTCTAGCAACTCTAAGACTGAAGACCCAGTCGCTTACATCAAGGACTGAGAAGAACCCAAATGGACTTTCATAGGGTAAGATTCTTATCTTGGAACTCAACCAGTATAGATTAGGAATGTGTTATATTATTTACCTTTAATTTCTAGTTACCACTCTGTATCAGCTATCTTGCTTATGTAATCAATAAACTGACTTCTCATCTTTATGAAGAAGTGTCTGCGTCTAACATTGGAACACACGTGAGCAACAAGTTTTCAAGCTCTTGGGACCCCAGAGAGAAAGAGTCTGTAAACGGGAAGGATCGGGCCCTTGAGTGACAAAGGGGGTTGTCCCTGCTGCAGAATTGAATCAGCTAGAGAGAAAAACTGATTCAAGTGGGCTGTAAGCGAGGGAAACTGAGTCACTCAAACCCAGTAAAGTGGGGGGGAGGGTGCGGACCTCCAACCCGTGACATGGTGTTCATGTTTGTGCATTCTCAGTCTTCTTGACATAATGTAGCATGACTTTAGCTGTCCAGTTGTGCTCCAATTTGTGGGACTCAAAGGCGTTAAGGTTTGACCCGATCACAGAGGTCATCTAGTCTGACCTTTAGTAACCATGTCATAGGATTTTCTCCCATTATTACTCTGTCAAAACCCCTCATTCATGCACTCAAAAATCATCTAGTCTTAATCTCAAGACCTTTCCTTTGCCTGTTCAGCTCATTCTTGTGCGTGCCCAAATGAAGGAGAGAGTGCGGTTGCCATGTTGGTCCCAAATGTTCTTGTGTCAAGAGCTTGCTGCATTCTTTCTCATCAGCGGATACAAAACCTTATGCATTAGTAGGTGGCTCTTGGATGGGCTTGGGGGTGGCTACAAGGAGCATATCGTTAAACTGCATGCAAGGAGTAGCCCGTATAGCAGCATGTACTCTTGGCAGACGTTTGTAGGGGCTTGCCCACAAATATGATCCAGTGCTGATGGTGTTAGCTTGGAACTCAGGAGGCCTGGGTTTGGTTCCTGGCTCTATCCCCTGATTTCCTGGGTGACCTTGGGCAAGTCCTCTAGTCTCTATAATCCAGGGGCAGGGGGCCTTTTCTTTCCCAGGGCCCATTGTGAACATTAGTACAAGCTCCGACCACCACATGGAAGTTGGAGGCGGAGGTGTTTAAGTGGGGGACTCAAGAAAAAGAAGGTCCAGATCATGGCTCTGGCTCCTATCCTTGTGTACATGCCCTCATCTCTGCCGCCTTCCCAGATGCTCAGTATTGCTCAGAACTGGAAAGGGGCCACATAAAATCTTTCCTCAGGGCGCATTTGGCCCCATAGTTTAAGGTTTTTCTCTCTTGCTTTAATAGCCTGAGTCTGCTCATCTTCTGGAGGTAATTTAAGACCTTTCTGTGTGGCCAGACATTTGGCAGGCTAGGGGTAGGGCTTGGGGAGTTGTGGGTTAAGGGTTTTTACTCGCTATTACTTGACTTTATTTGTGTATTTTAATACGTTAGGGTTTAGGGAATTTTATTGGATTTTATTCCATCTCTTTTTTAATATTTTTGTGTATTGTAACTAGGGATGGGACTCTGGGCAAAATTTCAGTTTCTGTCAATTTCAATTTTGGTTCTCACGTATTTCGGTTCTTTTTCGGTTTTGGTACTATTGGATCTTTTGCATTGATTTTTGTACCGGATTTTTAACATTGCGTTTTTTCAGTGGGGGACAAACCACAATGTTAAAAACCCGGTACAAAAATCAATGCAAAAGATCTGATAGTACCGAAACTGAAAAAGAACCGAAATTTTGAATCAATCCAAAATGGCCATTTTGGGGTACTTTCGGTTTTATCCGAAACCGAAATTCCCATCCCTAATTGTAACCTACTGAGCCTAAACAGGAAGGGTGGGATGAAATGTGAAGAAATAAAATAAATAATCTCTTCTATGATTCTATAAGAAATAGGTTGCCTAGGGTGGTTATAGAATCTTCTTCCTTGGATGTTTTCTTGGATGGACCCTTTCCAGTTCCTGGATCCGGCCCCTGGATCCAGTTCCTACCCCAAGCACCGAAAATCTGAGCTCAGGCGAAGAGAGAAGAGATGAAGGCGTGCACGCAATGGTGGGGAACAATTCTGTGGTACAGCTCCATGATCTGGGCTTTCCTCTTTTTGAGTACAAGCAGGGATGAAACGAGAATCCATTTGATTCTCATGAGGGAATCTCACAAGAATTGAGAAATCCTAGTGAGATCTCGGTATGATCTCACTAAGGCTTTTGAGAATCCCATGCGAATCTTGCTTTAAAAATATAGTAACTGTGCGTGCGCAAAATGGCTGCCGGGGCCGTTCCATGCATTGCAGCCCTCTTCCAAGATGGCACAGGCAGCATCGGCGCCATTTTGGAAAAGGGCAGCTGTTCTGCACATGTGCAGAGTAGCTGCCCTGTTCGAAAATGGTGCCTGCCGACGCTGCCCGCGCCAGCTTGGAAAAGGTCTTTGCATGCGCAGAACAGTCCCTGCGGCCATTTGCACATGCGCAGTGGGTGGGGGTTTTTTATTTTTAAATCAAGAAAAAAATCTTGACAAGACATCAAGATTTTTTTATTTTCTCGATTCTCATTTTTATCTCGATTCTCGGCGAGAAGCCTGACTCTTGGTGAGAGTCGAGAAAATCGCAAGAACAAGTTTCAGCCCTGCACATGCCTGAGGCCCCACCCACCCCCAAACACACACGCACACACACACACACACACACACACATTCCATGCAGCCCTGGAGCTTGTACTAATTTTCAGAGTGGCTGTTATAGGGAAATGGTTCCCCACCCCAGCGGTAAGTACAGGGTATCCTGCCTTGGAGCAGGGGTTGGACTAGATGTCCTTTCCAATCCTCAGATTCTCTCTGTGCCTCAATTTGACCGTCTATAAAATGAGAATTATAGCATTTCCTTACGTCACTGGAGTGTTGTAAAGAAATACATGGCAGACCAAGAAATGTTTAGACATAATTAACAACGGAAGTGATGTAACTACCACAGAGAGAGAGAGAGATGTCCCAGCCCCTCTCACTATCAGTGAACTCAGCCTGATGACAAAGAGACAGAACTGTCTTCAAGAATGGTGACCCAGGTGAAATCCTGTCAAGAGATTCAGGCTTGGCCTGGGACTACAGGTACAATTTAACCAGTGCGATCGAAAATATGGCCGTTAATACACAGATGGGGGGTGGGTGTTTAAGTACAGTGGGTGTGTGTGTGTTCATGAACACACACACACCTCCACACACTGACACCTATCTCCACACACGGAGCCGCCTCCGTTTTGCCGGAGGGCTCCTTGGGCACAGGCGGGTGTGCAGTGGGTGGAGGTGGGTGTGTGCTGGGGGCACTCATGCACAAACACCCACCACCTGTGGTGTTTACACGGGTGCACACCCACTGCACACCNCCCCCCCCCCCCCGCCGCAAACCCACCCGAACACCGAGCAGCGGGGGAGGGAGCGTCTGTGTAAAAATGGTCTAAATCATTTCTCAATTAAAGTATCATTATGGTCCAAAGAACCTGTCCTTGGCCTTTATCAGTGTTAGGTGTGTTTGGAAATTGAGCAGCAGCGCGAGTAGATAATTCTGCCTTCAAGTCAATCCAGCCTTTGGAGACGGCTGAAATCTTGAGCTAGCATGAAATATATCATCACTGCAACTGCATCTGCAAATACCTCTCTCTCATCGGCTTCCTGCGAATCAGAGGGACTAGGTAAATATATATCTTTTTTAATGAGGCACAATATGGTTTTTAAATGGTTTATATCAAGTTGTTTCCAGTTTCTTATAAACTCCTGATTTTTAAATAACCCATTATTTGTTCCATATGCTCTACTGAAGTCATTGTTAATAGTATGGGGGAGAAAAGAAGAAGATGGAAAAAAAAATACATAAATAATCTGGTAATTTAACATCAGTTTGTGATTTTACTTAAGTTACTGTCAATCAAATATCATTAGTCTAAACTGAAATCAAAGCAGAGCCACAGCTTGTAATTAAATCATGGATGATATCCTGAGACCAAGAGAAAATGGGGAGTACTCGCGACTGCTGCTCTGCGTACAACTGTCATTGTGTTTTTTGGCAGAGGAGCAGGAGAAACAACCGTGAAGATGTTTTTCATGACAATGACCACATCTTTGTCTAGCAGGTCGGAGAGAGCAACACTGGCGCTTGGGATTAGCCCATCGGCAGTGTTTGCTTTTCATTTGTGCTAAGTATGCAATGCAACAATAATAGGGTTTGGTGTTTTTTTTGTTTTTTTAAATGAAAGCAGTTTACTATAGTGGAGGAAAGGAGAAAAGCCAAACCAGACTCGAGAAAACTCCCATGAAAATCTCTTGCTATTGATACCTCTGAGAGCTTATGCTTGCAGCAGTTTGGTTTTTTTTGGGGGGGGGAGGTAAGTCCCTCCTAATTCACTTTAACCTCCTCTGTGTTCCCACGAGCAGGGAGGTTAAAATGGAGGTAGTTACCCCGTAAAGAAATGGGATTAAAGTAGGGAAGACGGTTCCTACTCCAGGTAGCCTTCTTGTGAAGGCCGGAGGGAGTCCTCTCCCCCATCCTAGTCCTCTTCCATCCCAACTACACTCAGTACTTCTTCCTTTTGTATTTCCTTCAGAGCATCCCTGCCTCATTGACGGAATTCCAGGTGTCCCTGCTGGCAGTTCCGTATAAATTACCGAAGAGTGAGATCAGAGGAAGAGAAGAGCTATTTAACTCCAGATCCTCTCTGCTTGTGGAAACAAAGGCAGGAGAACTGTCCTTGTACATGAACAGAGTCCATAAGATGAAAAAGGGGGAAATAAGGACAGGGTCCTGCTAACATTTGTAAATAATCAGAGCCCCCTGCTGGTAGAAAAAAAAGAACAACACAATATGGTGGTGGAGAAGAAAGTCTGTGTGACCATTATAGTTCTTTTATATATGAAAACTTAGCTATTCTGTAAGGTTACTTAAGCTCTTACAACTTCTCCTCCAAATGATGTTCTATTTAGGCTGTTTTTGTGAAGGGATGGTTGTGCGGCGGGTGTGCACCCGTGTAAACACCACGGGTGGTAGGTGCTTGTGCGTGCGTGTGTGCTCCCGACGCACACACACCTCCACCTGGAAAACTGGAGGAGGCCCCATGGGTGGAGGGAGGTGAGCGTCCGTGTAAACGAACCCAGAACAAACGTGCAGGCATCACTCTGGTCCAGTCGGGCTAAAAGTGGACTGAACCGAGCCGGTGTGATATCTATTAACACCCAAACGAATGTCTTCTCACCCATGTTTTCCTGATGGAAAAATCAGAAAGATTTGGCGAAAATGACATTGTCCGCTGGGAAATTTTTTCAGTCAATAAATTTATATCATGACTTCCCCACCTCCCATTTTCTTCATTCAACAAAATGTGTGTGTTGGTGAAGCAGTCTTCCAACTGGTCTGAAGGCCAGCAGTCTGGTGAAGCAGTAGACGCTCTTCTTAAGCCCTTCAGGTCGCCTTTTCCTCTCAGCCCAGCTGTTGCCCTCTCAGGCAGCTTTCATGTAGAGAAGCATCAGGACCCGCGTCTTGAACCCTCATCCCCAGCATTCCTGGAGCAGTGGCTGGGCCTACAGTGCTATTGCTTCCCCTTGCGGCAGGCTGAGCTGCTCCCTCCGACGGCCTTTCTGCTCCCCTGGTTGCACCTCTCCTCCTGTCTGTCTTCAGCCCCTGCCACCCCTCCCTGATTTCTGGTTGGCTGCCAGCCAGGATATAAGCCTGGCTTGTGACAGCGGGGAGTAGGGTGGTGAGCTCTTTTTCTTTCCTGCTCTGTGCCCTTGTTCCCCAGTCCAACCTCTCCTCAAGCCCTTGCCTCTTGGTTCCCCCTCTTATCTTGTCTCCCAGCCCTGATCTTGACCCTGCACCTCTAACCCTATATCTGCCCTCTGTCAATCCTTGAAACTCTTGTGGACTACCACAGCTATCAGGAGCGGGGCTGATGAGAGACAGGTGTAATGCTGAGTTCGGCTCACAACAGACCTAGCTGCAGGCTAGAGCATGCGCGCTGCTAATAAGGCCACAGCTACAGCAAAATGGACTTGAGTTCCTGTCGATGCCACAATCATCTGGTGAGTGTGAGAGCCAGAGAATAACCATATAGCTCATGTATATTAACTACAGACCATATATCATGGGCTCCTGGACCGCAAGTGATCTGTGGACAAGGGTTTGGGAACCACTGATTTAGAGTTCTGTTCTCACTACCCTCTCGTAAGTGCAGGGCAAGTCTTTTGAGGTCAACAGAATCACCAAACAAAATTGACATGCTCCTGGATTTGAGGGGAACGCTGTGAAGACTCTCATTCCTTCCAAGTCTTTGGCGAAAAGGTTATCTAAGAAGCATTGTCTGTTCCAAGCATATCTTTCAGACTGGCAGGGCTTTTCACCGATGAGTTAATTTTAGCTACTTCTGTAATCCAGTTTTATTAACTGGCTTCTGCTAAGTGGTCTGCTTTAGTGTCTGTTGTGTCTCTTATTATTTTTTTTTCGTGTGGGTGAGATCACCTTTCTTTTCTCAAGCTCCGCCTTGGACCACAGTCTCTTGGCCTTGGAATGATTTATCAAACTGGAGCCACACGACAATGGAGTGGGGTTCTCAAAAGCCAGCTATCAAGTAGCTGATCTTCCGCCACATGAGTCGCCCTGCATCTGCCACTAGAGATGAAGAAGGAGAATAAGATCAGCGTTGGGAGAATCTAACTTCAGAATCCAGGGCCCAGATCTAAGAAAACAAGAATATTCCCAGACATTAAAGCTCAGAAAGAGTTTGTCGTGGCAGAGTGTGTGGCAAGGAGTGTTGCTCTTAAGCAGTACTCTTTTTGAATGCAACCTTCTTGGGGCTGATCCGAAGTGCGCTGATGCACTGTGCATGTGCAACACGTGTGTACACCGAACGCAGAACATGAATGCACCATGGGAACACCATGTACGCACTGGGGGGAACCTCAGGCCTGGGGGCCAAATGTGGCCAGTAGCTAGTTTTTATCTGGCCCCTTTCCAGTTCCTGGATCTGGTCACTGAATCCAGTTCCTACCCCCAAGCACTGAAAGACCAAGCTCAGGATATGGGAGCATTGATGAGGGCAGGCACACAAGGAGAGGAGACAGATCCATGGCACAGATCCATGATCTGGACCCTCATCTTCCTGAGTACACTCCTTAAGCATCCCTGCCCCCCACTTCTGCGCAGCCCTTGGAGCTTGCACTAGTTTTCAAAGTGGCCCCTGGGAGGGAAAAGGTTCCTCACCCGTAGTGTGCGTGGTATACACACGCTGCAGTGGGCACACATTTTGCATGTGGTGTCTATACACTTAGTGAAGCGCTGGCTAAGCAGCTGCAGGAGCAGGCCTAGCGAATTGTATGCCCTTCACCACTAGTGCATTTGGGCTGGCAATAACAGGGTTAAACCCGAGTGAAGAGTGGCGTGAGATCACGTGACCAGGTGGGTGGGTCATGTGTGAGCTGGGGCTTTATATGAGAGAAGGAAAGCCCAGCCTGGGGAGGTAGTGTTAGCTTGGAGGCAGCAGAGGAAGGAACTCCATAGTCGATTGGAGCCACCCTTAGCTGGGGAGGTCGGAGGGATTTCTGACCTCACCCTAGAGAAAGCGACAAGGGGTTCAGGAGGGCCCTGAGGGGCAGGGCCTTAGGTGGAAGCGGGGTGGCAGGTAGGGTGGCCATACCTCCCCTTTAAAAGTGGACACTTATGAAAAATACATGTTGCAGGGCTGCATTGGTTCCAGTGCATAATCCAGTGGTTCCAGAATCCTCTTTTAAAGGGGAGATATGGCCACCCTAGTGTCAGGGGGGGCAGTTGAGCCTGCCACTGAGAGCACAGGGATGCAGGGGGGCAGTTGAGCTGGCAATCCTGGTGCTATGTGGGATGCAGGAGGGCGGAGCTGGCATCCTTAGGTGGCTGCAGGGAGCCGGAGGAGCCGGCAGCCACACCCTGACCCTCGGGGATTTCTAGGAAGGAGAAAAAGCCTCTGGGTGCCCTTAGCCAAAGGTGTGGCAGCCCCTTGAGCCTGGTGAGAGCAGGCTAAGGGTTAGTCCAGCTGGGAGCCCCCCAGAAGCAGGGGCAGCCCAGTCCAGGGGGGGTTGAGACAGCAGGGACCAGCTGAGGCAGAATGAGAGAGGAGTGGGGCTAGAGAGGATGCCCAACCTCCAGGCCCAGAGTAGGGGGCCAGGGGCTAGTAGAGGAGCACCCAGTCATGCAACGCCAGGCTGGGGGGGTGGAACTGTGGACTCCACTTGCCCAAGGAAACCTGAGGGTGACATAATGCCAGGGCGGAGGGCTGTGGACCAAGGCTGAAGCTGAGACTGACTCTTATCCCCCACTAAACATGCCTCCAGAAGGGGGATTACGGATGGAGGGACAGTTAGCTCTGGCGGAGTCCCGTGGTTGGGACTATCCACACCAGGAATTAATTTCCTTATAAGAAGAAACGTCTTTGTGACCGGTGCTGGAGACATCCCAGAGAGCAGAGAACGTAAGCACGGTGAGTGCAACAACAGGGAGATGGAGACCTTCCCCCACCAACAGAGAGTGGGAAGGAGCCGAAAAGAGTGAAAATCGGTGAGTGGAACCAGACCCACAAGGACTTGCTATGGGAGCGGGGCAGACAGGGCACCGTAACACACAACCAACACATGAGTCGGGGGGGGAGAGAGTGTGTGTGTGTGTGCGCATGCACGTTGGATTGGGCCCATCGTGAGCAATCGTGTTGTTTGAAAACTCTTGATACTTTCCGTGACTGCCAGATAGGAAGAGAGAGAGCGGTCTATGGAGAACTACAAAATTGAAAGGCTAATCTAGAGAGCATCTCTTTGTAGGCTAGAGAAGAGGAAGAGGAGGGGCTAAGCTCCACCATACAGCAAACTAATTGTTTTTTACTGGCATCTGCTGGCACTGGTATAGTTATGAGCCGTCCAGTGTTTCTATTCTGAGACCCATGTTTCTGGGGTTTATTATAAGCCACCTATAAAAATTTATTGTTGGCCATAATTTAGCACACAAGGCTCTAGCCTGGAAGCAAATTCTTTTTCTTATTTAAAACAAATTTGTTTTATTTGTCTCTGTTTTCAAGTTATAGGAGGGTGACAAAGAAGACAGAAATCCAGTTGTTACAGATGCTTTTTAATTTTTTGTATCACTATAACTGCTCAACAGCTTTAGGCCCTGGTGCCTTTGAGTATTACAGAAAGTTACAACGTGTTAAGAAAACCATGCTTAAACAGTGACCACGCTGCGTACAAAGCAACGTATTTTTACAACCTATTATATCTCCCCCCTCCCCCCCCAATGATCCCAAAGCCACCTTTCAGTGTTATATATGTGGAAATCTCTTCATTCACAAATAAAATAGAAACACCACTGAGGTGGAACAGAATAGATGTGGAACAGCCTACAATGCCACTCATTGGGGTTGAAATAGAATTTTTGGCCAAGAAACTGGGGTTAACACCTCTGCACTTGCAAAAAGGTCTTGTGAGGTCTTTACACCGGATTCTCAGCTAATTTGCAGGCATAAGTAAATGCATGAGCCCTGTTAAGTTTACAGCTTCAGTCTCTTATTGGTGTGCATTGCCTGCTGGTCCTATTAGATCTATTGGCGGCTTTCGATACCGCTACCCATGAGTTGCTGGTGACACGCCTGCGGGACCTGGCAGGGGTGGATAGAACCATTTTGCAGTGGTTCCGTTCCTACCTCGCAGATAGAGCTCAGTGAGTGGTGCTAGGGGACTGTACTTCGTCCCCTGGTGGCCTCCTATGTGGGGTACTGTAGGGTTCCATTCTGTCCCCTCCATTCTGTTTCCTGCTCGGGGAGGTTGTGCGCAGCTGGGGGGTTCGTTTCCATCAATATGCTGATGACATCTAGCTGTATTTGTCACTTTCAACCGACCCTGGCCCTGCTGTCTCGGTGCTTGGCCACTGCGGGGGTTTGGATGAGGTCAAGCCGATTGAAGCTCAATCCCAATAAAACAGAGTTAATGTTAGTTGGCAGGACCAGTGATCTGGGTGAGGATGTTTCCCCCCGTTGTTGGGGGTATCCATCCTTCTTTGGTTCCATCTGTGCGGACCCTAGGGGTGCTCCTGAATTTGCCTGGATTCCCAGGTGTTGGCTGTGGCCAGGAGCGCCTTTTGCCAATTACATCTGGTGAACAGGCTCCGCCCATATGTCTTGGACTCCGGTCTCGCCACTATCATCCATGCGTCCGTCACCTCGAGCCTGGACTATTGCAATGCGCTCTGCATGGAGCTGCCCTTGGTGACAGTTCAGAAGCTGCAGCTAGTGCAGAATGCAGCGGCCTGCCTTCTAACTGGGACGGGCCGTAGGGAGCATGTAACACTAGTGCGCCAAGCACTGTCCTGACTGCCTATTGTCTTCTAGGCCCAATTCAAGGTGCTGGTGTTGACCTTTAAAGGCCTTCACAGCCTAGGCCCTGCCTATCTGAGTAATCGCCTCACCCCCCGGGCGGCCCCTGCAGTCGTCTGGGGGGCACCCTCCTGGACGTCCTGTGTNGGGTTTAAAGACAGTATTCCTGTTAGCAATAACTTCTTTAAGAAGAGTTAGTGAAATAGCAGCCATAATAATCTCAGAACCATATTTGCAGATTTTCCAAGATAGAATAGATATTGCTTTACATCCTAAATTCCTACCTAAGATAGTATAAGTAAGACAGTTGTGAGAATGTGGCCCTTTTTACACAGGCCTCTCCCACCCATGAACATGCAGATTTCTGCATGTTCATGGGTGGAGGAACCCCGTGTGAATGATGCGGCATGCGCACCTGCAGTGACTGGGCGTGCGTGCACACGTCCACCTAACACACATCCCCACTCTCTCTCTCTCTCTCACACACACACACACACACACACACACACACACACACACACACACACACCCATGCACAGAGCAACTGGGGAAAACGGAGGTTGCTCTGTGCGTGTTGATGAGTGGGGATGTATGTGCGGCCGTGTGCACTCCTCGCCCATCCACCGGCACGCCCATGGTTCCCCCACCCGGCGGAGCCATGTAAAAATGGCCTGTGAGGAGCCACACACACACACACACACACACACACACACACACACACACCCATGCACAGAGCAACTGGGGAAAACGGAGGTTGCTCTGTGCGTGTTGATGAGTGGAGATGTATGTGCGGCCGTGTGCACTCCTCGCCCATCCACCGTGCATGCGCCGTGCGCCCATACCCGGCGGCGCCATTTAAAAACGGCCCAAGTCTAGCCTTTCAGATTTGTCCTTTGATGATTGCAAGTGATCATAACCTTAGTTTTTAATCCCAACCAAATGTTTGCCCCTCTAGCAACACTATGACTCTCAATTCCGTACTGAGACAATGTTCCCGTGCGGTTTTGTTACCGAGAGCGGCGCCCCACCTACTGAAAGCCTGGCATCATTTCCTGCAGCACTTGGGTTCCTGTAGTGGGAAGGCATTTCTTAGTGCATCTATCACCACCGTATTCAAACACCTGCCTTGAAAAGTCTCCAGTTAATAGTAGCCACACCAGACAGAACGCTCCTTAGCTCGTGAAATCTGATGAGATGCTCCAAGGTGATATTTCATCCACCCAGTTTCCGTGACAGTGGAGCAGTTCGTATTGGACATATCCTCAAAGACACATTTTCATGTTTATATTTTTAAGGGCAAAAATGGAAATCCAAGTATTGTAACCTGAGGGTGATGTACACAAACAAAAGGAAAGTCTATGGCATGACTTTGTGTTCTGTCATTAACTGTCATATGCTGGTTATTAATTATTATTATTATTATTATTATTATCATCATCAACAGTGTGCCTGGGCTAAACAGCTGTGATAACAGACAAACCCCTGCCCAAGAAGTTTACAATTTAGAATGGACAAGGGAAGAGATGACCAAGGGGAAGGGCAAATAAGGAGAGGCAGGGATACAGTTACGATGTTGAGAAGCTGCAGGTGCACATGGTTTGCTTGGTTACAGGGGAAGAGTGGGATGCTGGGAGGATAGAGAATCCTAAAGAAGAATTCTGTGGGGGAGAGGAGAAAAGGAAAGCCTGATGGGAAAGAGGTAGGTTTTTAGGAAGGATGTGAAGATCAAGAGGGAGGGGGCAGAGATGGGGTAGAGTGAGTGTATGTGTTTAAAGGAGAAGGGGCGAAGACAGTTTAGGATTAGGGATTTCAGAACAAAGCATAATCTTGTCGTTTATCGCCACACTCTGTTTGCCAAATCATCAATCTAAGTTCCTATATTCAAACCTCCTAATTCAAATCTCTCCTAAAATCTCACTAAGTATTTTTTTTTCTAAAGAACCTTGCAATGCACACCCACCGACACACATTCCACACACACTTTCCTCAAGGATTCATACACACACTTAAATGGAGTAACTGGAACTGCTCACATTTTTCACCACATGGAATGAAAAATGTAAAACAACTAGCATTTTGAATGAATTAGGGAGATGTGAATATTTGGGGGCTGGGGGGAGAGGAGAGAGGATACAGGCTGGCAAAAAAATCAACAGTCAAAATCCCATCAATTATTTTGCAAAAACTATCCGCATTTTTGTTGAAAATTAGCTTATGAAAAAGGAGACACTGGGATTTTGGTATATTCTAATGATGGAAAAAGAAAAAATTCTGGGTTTTGACATCTTGAAATGTTCACAAATCTGGAGATTTTGGTTTTCCAGTTTTCAAAAACCTCCCTAAAATGAGGGTGGGGGAGGGAATCCATTTTGTTCAATATGAAAATAAAATATTAGATTTGTGTTTTCAAAAAAATGTCCTAAAAATAAAACTTTCCACTTGCTGCCAGGGAAATTGTGTAACTGTTATATTCTTCTGCTTGCCTCATTTTGCTGTTTGCAACTTTTCCTCTTTTGGAGCAAAGATCTGGTCTTGTTTATATTCCATAGAGCACCCAGCTGTTTTTCAGCACTATAAAAAAGCCCATAGAAATACTAATGCCAATTAATATGTGCTACTAATATGAGTCAGTGTTTGTGGGCAATGGTCTTTGGTATTACGTTTGAGAAAGCACATTGGTTTCTTGATCTACTTTGTACATTTATTTTGGATCTCAAATACAGAGAGTGGTTTTCCAATACTCTTTCTAAGCCAACATAAAGGTAATAGCATCCCTGAAAGAAGGGCCTTTTGAAAGGTACTTGGAAATGCTGTTTAATTAATATCAGGCATCTGTAGTAGTGTAATCGTGAATGGCAAGGAGGAGAGACATTTCTTTAGTGGCTGCTAGCAGGCACTTTAATAGACATTTAGACATTAAAACTAGCATGCGTTGTTGAATGCTTGGGGTTTTACATTTGGTGAATGCAAATATAGTCACAGAATAACCCGATTACAAGATACTGTAGTCTTTTGCCTTGGGTCCTGCTTGTGTATTATTATTATTTTTTTACAAAAGTCTATGGCTGTTTTTACACTGACAAACAGTCTATGGCTGTTTTTACACCGGGATGGGTGGGGGTGCGTGCGGTTTTCCGGAGGGCTCCATGGGCGGAGGTGGGTGTGTGATGGGTAGAGGTGGGGGTTGTGTGGAAGTGCGCATGCACCCCCATCCATCCCGCTCAGGGTTCACACGGGTGGACACCCATCCCACCGCCAGCCGTTTACATGGACGCCCCTCACAAACACCGAGAAGGGGGGAGGGCGTCCGTGTAAGAACGGCCATAGAGAGTGAAGGCAAAGTGTCCAGCAGGCACTTGTGATTCCCCTGTAAAGTACCACCTCAGCGGTGAACCCAGCAACAAGCCATATTTCTGCATCTGTCATTAAAAAACCCCACCAAGCCCAAGGAAATCCGATGATTACATTTGTGTGCGCATATGCGGTTTAAAGCATATTAACTTACCTGTATGTTAGATGCAGTCTTGGAGACGCTGCTAAATTGCCGCTGTGGATGTGTCCCATATCACAAATGTTGCAAATCCCCTGAATAAACCATGCTTTCCTTCAGGATTCCTGCATCCCCAGGTCTGTCGGCTCCACCGAGGCAAGTGTTTGTGTAGGGTCATAATGGGTCCTGTTTTATACAGGACAGGCCTGTTTTTTGAAGGGTTTGTCCATTGTTCTTCATTTACACGTTTTTGTCCTGTATTTTCCATATGTTGCTGACGCTGCCACTTCCACCACCTCCCCCCACAAAAGTCATCCTCTTATTAATTATTATTATTATTATTATTATTATTATTAACAAACATTTATATAGCGCCAGCAGTGTACCTGGCACTTTACAAAGTAATAAAATAGACATGGTCCCTGCCCCTAGGGCTTACAATCTGAGAGACAGGAGCTGGGGGAGAGACTTAGGAAGGGGAACAGAGGGAGAGACAAGGGGTCTAACATTCATGAAGATGCGAGGTCTCAAGTGCACGTACTTGGCTTGGTTACGATGAGAATGACAGCAGGCAGGTCCATGTTGCAAGGATAAGGGTAAACCGATCGTAGGTATAGGAATAGTGGCTCAGCAGGATAAAGAGTCAGACAGAGCAGAGCGAAAGAGGTGAGTTTTAAGGAGTGATTTGAAGGTATGAAGGGAGGGGGCAAGGCGGATGTGGACAGGGAGGGAGTTCCAGGCATGGGGGGCAGCAAGTGAGACGGGACGATGACTTGTGGGTGGGAACAGTGGTGTTGCGAACATGTGGATTTGAAGGTGAGCCAGTGGTCCCAGTGCTGGAGGGAGGGAGGGAGTGCTAGTGTTACTCTGGATTTCCCAGGACATGACTACTTTTTCGATCTGCCCAACCCCATCCGGGAGGATTTTTTAAATAAGCACCCTTGGCTAGGATTTTGCCGGCACTGTTGCATCCCCTTCCCCACCCCACATCTAATGCTTGTTGCTCAGCCCTGGCTGGGGGTGGGGGGAGGATCCCTGAGCCAGCTGTGTTCTTCCCCCCCTCCCCCCATGTCCTGTATTCTGGGGATGCATCAGCGGCTACTCTAGCGTTGAGCCTCTCCGCCTTACCTTCTTCCGCCCAAATGTTTGCTTTGTCATGACACTGATGTGAATTCACCGCTTAAACCCAAACGGCATATGAATTAGGCTTCGAATCACAACGTACCTACCAAGAGATTGGTTCATCTCAGTGGATTTCCTACCTGCTGTACAAACATGGCACCCCCGCTCCATTGGCCCCTCGCTGGAATATAGACGAGATTTTCAATCACGTAGCAGCTCTTCATCAGTGTGCAACAGGAAATTAAGAATACTGCTTCGACCCCTAAGTTCAGGAAGGAATTGAAAGTGGGGTCAGTTTAACTGTACAAGCTAGAAAGTGCCCAGGATGAACCACCCTTGCTTTCAGGAAACGGGTGTATGTGATCTGCAGCAGGCTAAATCCTGCAATCCTTAGTCAGATGAATTCCTATTTACAGGTCTGACCCTAGAATTCACTGGGGCCAGTGGGAAGGGTATCCGGGGGAGCAGGGAAGGAAGACTTACCAGGATGGGGCAGTTAGCGCTTCATTGGACATGCCTGTCCCAGAAGCACTAGAGCGGCCCAGGGGCACAACCAAGGAGAGGCCTTGGGAGGCTCAGAGGTGCCTTCGGGAATCGGGACTGCTGCCTCTGCCATTCTGCAGGGGCCCAGGGAACATCACTGCCATAAGTTTCGGGTACAGCGGACTCCGCAGGAAGCTCCCTCCCAAGCGCTGACTGTGGGACTCAGGGACATGACCCTACTGGCTCTACTTCAAGGCTGGCTTTGCACATTTGAAATAGACCTGTGGGGCTCAGGGCCAGACTTATAAAATGCAGGCTTAGTAGGTAGGGCTAGAGCAGGAGGGGCAGGGGCCAAACAAAAGCACCTGCCCCAGCAGATGCCCTTAGGATCAGGCGTGGCAGTGGTGGTCGCCTCGCCCCCCACCCCCAAGCAGCTGTAGCATGGGGTCCTGCCCCTGTGCTTGAAGCTTTCACTGGAACCTGAGACTCCTCAGACCAGCCATGAGAATGGAGCCCCAAAAGACGCTGGGGAAGAGGGGTCTGTTCCTGATCCTAAAGGTAGTTGCCGGTTCAGGTGACTCTGTGGGGCCCTGCTCCCCAACTCCCTTAGGAACAGCAGCAGTGGTGCCCAGAGCGACGGCTATGCCAAGTCCCGTTCTGCTTATGGCCAAAGCCCATACCTCAGCATTTTCTGGAGACATTGTAACACCTTCCTGTTTGGCCAGTCATTTGATTGGTGGGGATAGGTATGACACAATGGGAGACCCCTGATACGGCAGCCTAGTCCTTCGGAAAACTTGCCCTGATTTTGGGTATGAAGCACTTGAAAATCTAGCCCTTTACAACCAGCGATCAGTATTCTGGACATAAACCCACATTTAGATTAGCCATGCTTTTGATCGCATTCTGCCACACTTGGGAAAACTAAATATATTCTGCCTGTCTTGCTATTATCCTTCCATAGCCTGGATTTGTGGAGCTCCCTTAGCCTAAGCATCTTCTAGAGGCGGTGTAAAACATTTTGATTTGAAAAGGCATTTGGAGCGTGGGGTGGGGTGGGGGAATAGGGATTGGTTGGCTTTTTGGGTAGGGTTGGGGGGAGTTTTTATTGCATTCATTTTACTATTGTTGCCATTTTTATGGATTGTAACCTGCCCTGAGTCGCTGTGTGAAGGGCGGCATATAGATTTGAACAAATAAATAAATAGGATTAAAATAGAAGCAGCGTCGTCTTTTAACTTGATTCCTTGATCTGTATATCCTTGCTGCTCAAACAAATAAGTATATGGACCCAGGCCTTGAACCAGGCAGTGCTACTGAGACGCTCAGGTGCTGGCCTGGTTGTTCCCCTCCTGGGCCTTTGTTGTCTGTTGAGGCCACGCCTCCGCTAGCCCCGGATTGGCCCCTCCCTGTGTATAAAGGTGCCCGGCTGCCTTAGGGAAGCTGGTTGGAGCACTGTCACACTTCCTGTTTCCTGTGTTGCTCTCTGCCTGGATCTCACTTTTCCTTTGCTCGGAGTCTGCCCTGGGTTCCAAACCTGCTTGCCCTACCTTGGACTTGGACCCGTGCATTCCTACCTTGGACTACGTCTGTGTGTCTCAGGGGCTCTTGGACTGCTGTGAACCCTGGGCTTGATCGGACCTGGTCCTGCAAGGACCTGCGGACTGCAGAGTCCTGACAATAAGCCCACGCCACTGGATCTCGCCACCGTACAGCCGTGCTAGAGAGTTGTGTTCCCATCCCAATATCTATGTCAGATGTTCGGTATTTAATTGAAAGCACACAATTTGATACAATTGGAGGAGAGGAATGTAAAGCGTTAAGAGAGCTGGCCAGCCCTGCGCTTTTAACATACCAGCTGACAGATCTCACTTTACAGCTGCATCTGGGACCACTCTTTGTGTTTCCTTTATCTTTTTAATTCCTTTTGTGTGGAACAAAACAAATCGGAAATGAAAAACAATGGCTCATTGTAGTCATCTGAAGAGATTGTAATGGAAAATGATCGCTTCAAACGGGACCAGCTTCACAAATATGCGCATCTCTGGCACTCATCTTTTTACGCAGAAGCCCAAAGGATTTTTTGCGTCGCCGTAGAGGTTAGAATCGCAGGGTCAGAAGGAAGTGGGAGCTGTCCCATGGGGAAGAAGTGCACAAAGAGGCAAACTGTCCTGCAAACTGCTGTGCTCCCTTCACACAGAATGAAACCCTTGGTACGCTGCACTCGTAAGGAGGGTGGCTTTTGAGTTCAGTGCAGCCAGATTTCCATCCTGTTTCCACCTCTCACCGATGTATAGGTAAATTTTGAGAAAGTGAACTGTGTGTAAACTGTGTGTTGTCTTCCTGAGTCTGCTGACAGCGCTGTTAGAAGGGGATTTAAAATTAGACTCCCCCACACATGTCTCCCCCCTCTATCCTCCACACTTCCAACCACTTGTTTGAAGTTGGTGCGTGGGGAGGCGTGCTCTCATGAACCACGCATCAGCCACCCATGGCCACGCACGGAGCCCTCCGGAAAAATCCAGAGTGCTCCGTGCTGTGGATGGGACACCCCTGCTGGGAGCTGCTTATGTGTGACGCCCTCCCCACACACCAGCATGGACCCCACCCTCCAAGCCTTGCTCGTTTAAACACACCCAGAGTGTTGACTGAAATCGAATGATGATGTTGGGCACTCAATCAAAAGTGTGCGCCCTTTAAAAAACTGAAGATCCATCAACAGCATAAATTAGAATGAGTTTAACAGCCAGATAACTGAAGTGCTAATGCATTAATCAATTTCATATTTTATTCATGAAAACCTTCCGTTTTTTAAATTTTAGCAAAAGCTACCCCAGAATTTCTATCCCAATGCCACAGAATCAATAGCTAGAAGCACAGAATTTAGATCCTGCTCATCGCAGGGTACGTGTGACTTTGTTGTGACCAATAGCAAAGAGGGATCTCAGCCATTCTCTAAGAGATTATATTTTTAGCTTCTAGAAGGGTAACAGAGCTCTTCCCCTGGAAGGTTGCCAAAGCCCACACCTGAGCATTTTCTGCAGGCAGTGTAACACCTTCCTGTTTGGCCAGTCATTTGGTTGGTGGGGATAGGCATGAGGGCAGTGCTGTTTTGGGAGGGGGGACATTGACATTCATACTGGATTTTGTTTACATTTTTTTTTATTTTGTTTTTATCCATCTTGAGCCCTCAAGACAGGGCAGACTATAAGCCTAAAGAATGAAAGAAAAATTAGCTTCAAAGCAGATCTGGAAGATTATTTGGTTACAATGTCCGTCCGTCTCTGAGCCCTGTGGCATAGTTGTTTAGGCTCATTGAGCCAGCGTGGTCAAGGGATGCCAGGTTACGTGATCTGTGGTACACTATTATTAGCAAGCATTTATATAGCGCCAGCAATGTACCTGGTGCTTTACAAAGTAATGGAATAGACACGGTCCCTGCCCTAGGCCTTACAATCTGAGAGACGGGTGGGGGTGGGGAGAGACGAAGGAAGGGGAACAAAGGGAGAGACGAGGAGTGTAACATTCACGAAGATGCGAGGTTCCAGGTGTACGTGCTTGGCTTGGTTACATCAAGAATGATGGCTGGCTGGTCCATGTGGTGAGGATATAAGTACACAGACCTAAGGTGACAGATTGTACTAGATGGAAGGTATCAGCAGGAGTTAGGTGAGGGGAGCGAGAAGTCAGGGAGGGCAGAGAGGAAGAGGTGGATCTTGAGGAGGGATTTGAAGGTACGAAGGGAAGGGGTGAGGCGGATGTGGGCAGGGAGGGAGTTCCAGGCATGGGGGGCAGCTAGGGAGAAGGGACGAAGGCGGTTAGGGGAGCAGGGGAGGCGTGGGAGGGCGAGGAGACAGAGGAGGAGCAGAGTTCATGGACTGGAGTACGGAGGGAAATTTGCGCAGAGAGGTAGGGGGGAGCAAGGTTGTGAAGAGCTTTATAGGTGAAGACTAGGAGCTTGTGCAGAATTCATTCAGGAAGTGGGAGCCAATGAAGAGAGGAGAGGAGGGGCTGGACGTGGTTGAAACGACGGGAGAGGTGGATGACCCTGGCAGCAGAGTTTTGGACGGAGATAAGGGGAGAAAGGGGAGAGCGGGGAAGGCCGGTGAGAAGGAGGTTACAGTAATGGAGGTGAGAGATGACCAGGGCATGAACAAGGGTTTTGGCAGAGAAGACAGAGGGCGTCTTTAGAGATAACAAAGATCTGGTGTCAAAACCTCTAATCGTGTTTGGTCATTGTGTTTAAGCACCATAACAATCCCAACACCAATTTGGCCGCCCATTGAACATGCGATGTGAACATCATTGCATCACAAGGACAATTTGTGTGTTCCAGCTGAACATGTGGCCAACGATGTGTCTAATGATATCACGTGATGTGCTAGCAGGTACAACACGGGGAACGAGGCGGCAGCGCTTGCGTGCTGAGATTGGGTGGCGAGCAAAACACCAATTTACCCCAAGATGGGCTGCATGTCTAAGCAGCGCCGCATGGTGAACACGGGGCCAAACCAGTGTTCATATCAAGGTCAAAACACACATTCAGACACCCATTGACGTTATGTCTAAAGACGCTCAGAGAGAAAAGGGTGAATCTTAGCAATGTTATGGAGGGAGAAGTGACAGGATTTGGCAGCAGAGTTGATGTAGGGTTTAAAAGAAAGGGCTGAGTCAAAGATGAAGCCTAAGCTATGGGCTTGGGGGACGGGAAGGATAATGACCCCTTTGATAAGGATAAACAGGGAGGAAGGGGGGGAGGGGGATAAGGAGTTAAGTTTTAGCCATGTTGAGTTTGAGTTGACATTGAGACATCCAGGTAGAGATGTCAGACCGACAGCTGGTGAGGCGAGCTTGAACAGATGGAGAGAGGGAGGGAGGGAGGGAGGGAGT
>QEPC01013865.1:12826666-12841082 GCA_003113815.1 Sphenodon punctatus | reverse complement strand
CTGGGGGTGAGCCAAGGACCGGGGTTGTGGGAGTGGGTAGGGCGAGAGGAGAAGGGGGAAAGGGAGTCAAGGGTGGAGGAGAGATAGGCATTGAAAGCCAAGATGACAGAATCGGGGGGGGAGGGGGAGGAGGAGGAGACTATGGGGAGAAGGGGGAAGAGAGAGGAGGCAAAGTAGTGGGAGACGTTGAAAGAGGCAAGGAAGTGGTTAGAGATGGAATGAGGATCGAAGGAGTGATCAGAGACAGAGCAGTTTCTAGAGAAGATGAGGTCAAGAGAATGGCAAGGGAGTGGTCTGTGTGCCATCATGCCCAACCATATTTAACATTCCCCAACCTAGTAGATCAAATATCCATTCACTATTGAACTGGCAGAGCTGATCCTTGGTGAAAACAATAAAGATTTGATCCAAGGACCTTTAGGAGTGCCGTTAATTGTTTTAGTCTTCGACCCACCCAGTTTGACTACAACAGTTAAGAATGTCATGTAGGGTTAGAAGTTGAGATGTTCAGTTTTTTTATTGTTGAGGACATCTGATTGACGGAAAGGAGAAATACCTCAACAAAGTTCAAGAGAGAAGCATTTTTCATTAAAAAAAAAACAACAACCCAGAAATACATTCAATAATTTTCATAGGAATAAATATACAAGAAAGTCTGGACCAAAATTAAAGGCCATTTTTCAAGGTTGATTTGATTCTGTCACCTGAGTGTTTCTGCAGAAGAACATGCTTTCCGCTGCCTGATTTCTAGATGCCCCATGAAATTCAGATAATGCCTGTGTTGCGTAGCTGTGTCCATTTGAAGGATTAAAGTATAAAAAGGGGCTGGTTAATATTATAAACGATCCAGTGTGTGCTCCAATTCAGAGACTGTACGGTCCTTGTACGAAAGAGGACAAACTTTTCCAGTTAGCGGCACTCTGTGCACAAACAGAATATAAAGTCCCATACCCAGCAGTAGATCAAAGCACTGCAGTAACTGTGCGTTTCAACTGAGAACTGTTCCTGACAGATCACAGATGCATAGCAATAATTTCCTTCATGGCTAAATTACCAGTTATTGAATAGCGGCCAACAGCAAAAAGCAGGTCATAATGACATTGCTTTATTGTGCTGAATTACATGTTTTCATTATCTTGTTTATGATCTCCATTATTATATTGCTATTTACTTCATAGGGTCACTTCCCTGGTTTTCTAAGGGCACAACAGTTGGCTAGCATCAAATGTACAAGATTCATTATTTAACCATTTTTCGTAAGTCCCCAGCTGGTGCTTTAAAAAACCCGTTGGCCATCTGACTTATTGTGCTGGACAGTTTTCTGCTTGATCTGTCCCATTCCTCTCCCCAAAATATTGGCCTGTATTAGGAACTGGGTCTGCTATGCTTGGCCCATTTGTTCGTCATCACTTGAAGATCCAAAAGTGAATTCCAAAGGGTTTACATCTGGGACAGCTGTGCTAACTGTATGTTTACAAAAGCAACCTCGCTACTTAAGGGGCTCTTGAGCTCTGTCTTGGTACTAAAAAAAAAATCTGGGACTTCAAAAAGTTTTGTGAACAATGCACAAACTGAAATACACTCAGCGTCATCTCTCTGAATTATGCAAATCCTACACGCCAAAGAAGAGTACAAAGCAGTACAACCATAGTGTACGAAGTCAAGAGGTTATGCCTAGATGTTTGCAGAGAACAGAGCTGTCGACAAAGAAGGTACCATTTTTGCCTAGTCACTTTTCAGTAGGGGTGTACATGTCGTTTTCGTTATTACAATAACAATAATGAAAATTGTTTTCGTTATTGCAATAACGAAAATGACAACCAAGAATAACAATAATGAAAACAACCCAGAATACATACCAAAAACGATACCAATAACAAAAATGAAAACGATACCGATACTGAAAACCATAATGACAACAACAATGTTGTTGTTGTTGTTAGTGCTGTGGCAGTTGGGTTTTGGAGGGAAAATTTGGAGAGGGGAGGAGGGAGCAGACATCTCGGAGCCCTAAACAGGGTTGAACTCTTGAACTGTGCCTGTGTTGGGAGGGGCGAGCACCTCAGCAGTATTTGATGGATGCATCACTGGCCAATGAGCAGCGCAAGCAGGCCCAGGAGTCTCATGGCACTCTGTGATTGCTCAATGCCTGCTGCCTCCCACAACCAATCAGGGGGGCTCTGGGGGTGGGCACTGCAACCCTTTATAATGGGAGGGCCAGACCTTTTCTCTTCGTTCTGTGCCGGCTCTGCTTGTCAGGTTGTGTTTACAGGACTGTGATGCTTGCACACACAAAAAATCCTCCCTAGCCCTCCTTGTATTACCAATACCTTTCCTTCCTCATACCCTACATTTTACCTTCTCCCTTTCCCTGCCCTTCTCCCCCCTGTACATTATATATAGATAGGTAGTGTAGATTAGATATAGATATAGATTATAGACATATAGATTAGATTAGAATAGTTGTATAGATAACTGATTAGATAATAGTTAGTTTTCCTTTTCCCTTCCCCTGTCTCCCTTAAATTTAGATAGATATTAATTGGGCACGGGAATCGATAATGATACCAATACCAAAAATAAAATCTTTCTTTGAAATGGTACCGATAACGATAACAAAAACGATAAAGACCGTCATTAATAACGATAACGAAAATGACATTTTTGAATGACGAAAACGAAAACAACATGGGGCCTGCTGCACACCCCTACTTTTCAGAAGAGGATGCCACTTCAAGGCTGTGATCAGAAGGAGGTATGTTCTCCATAGCTCTGGCTATACCTGTAGCATGACTGGCATAAAGTCCTCAATGGAATCTGGCCAGAGTTTCTGCACTAATCCCACACAAAATGATTTACAGGCTGACGACACTCTCCCAATTAATGTTTTACATCGATCCAGTTCTCCTTTTCCCTTTATTTCTCAGACCCATGCTGAGAATTTTATTATGGGCTCAGCATGTACTAAGAGGAGAGTGATTTCAGCACAGGGGAGAAGAGCTCTCAGCAACAAGCTAAGAAGATTCCTTGCACTCAGTGAGTAAAAACAGAAGTGACGGTGGCCTGCTTTGTCCTGGGACCCACCGGCATATCTGTTTAGGCACCGCCAGATGTTAGCCCGGTACTACCAAAGGGCAGGTAGGTGGATAGCTCAGGCTCTGTCTTCGGAAAATCGCAGAGGTCACAGCCGGGGCTAAGGGCTGCCCTGCCCACACAGCCCACTGGGCCAGCATGAGTGTTCTGCCCTGCCGTACATGCCACGGTCAGGGGCTACTGTGGCCAGCCCCCATGGCTGACTATCATTGGCTGTCCATCATGGTGCAGTGCTGAGATTAGGACACGGCAGGGCTGTCTGTCCACACATTTGTTGAGCTCCCCACCCTACCCGGGCCATGCGGGACAACTCTCCGGCTGTGGGCACGTTTGTTCAGTGCCCTGACCTGGCCCAGGGAGGAATGGCTGCTGTTTTACGGGCCGGGCTGGGGAACCGTCACGTCGCCTGCACGTCTGTTTTTACCCAGTGATGTCAGTCAGTCAGTCTACAGCTGGTTTGGCAAAGTGGCAAAACAGGGCCGGCAGACAGAGATGCCCCTTCCTTTAGGGGTGCCCCCTTTCAACAGATGCCCTTTCAGTGGAGACGCACATGAGACACAACACAACTAACCCTGTTCTCTGCCCATATATGAAGATCCATCTCACATGGTCCATTGTTCATGATAGTTCGGTGCCTGTGGCCTTTTTTTTTTGGTGGGGCGGGGGGGGGAGGTTAATCACACAAACATATGTGTCATAATCTGCTAGCATAATCCTTTGTGGTTGCATTTGTCCTCCATGCTATTGTTTGCCAGAACTTGCTGTAACCCAGAGCGCCTGCAGGCTGTACTCTTACGTTTAAGGGCTGTGATTTTTGTCATGGTGCATTTTGAGGGAAAATCATGGATTAGTCATGGTAAAAATGTCAAGAGCTGTGGAAAACCTAATGAAATCACAAAAAGTCGTGGGTGTTTTCTGTGCTGGGTCCTTGGGGATACGCACGTGTTTTGAGCTTGCCAAGCTTGGATCTACATGGTAAAGGTTACTTATCTAGAACATGATTTTGGGGGGGCGCTGTCTAATCTACATGTTCATCTCTCCCACCCCCTTTTTCTCCTTTTAAGGTTTAGGGATGTTGATAAACCAAAGCTTTTTGTGGGTACAATACAGTGTGTATCCCATTGGATGTTTTGCACTGCTGGTTATTATCATAGTATCCTGAGCACCTTCCACGTAAAAATAATAGAGACAATACAATGTTGTTTGCTCTTCTCCTGCCTCTGTACGTCTTGTGCTGCCCTGATTGTCCCATAGAGGTAAACTAAATTACAGCTAGGGACGGACGGTCTATAAGCAAGTTCCATTAAGCATCCACATTTCAGATGCTTACCTGGAATTTTGGAGGGTGTTTGCTTCCATCTTCTCTCCCTCCTCTAACCTGATTAAGTTCTTTCTCTCTTCATCCTACCTTCCTCTCTAACCCATCTCATCCCTATCTGATCTACGGCCGTACTCCTCTCCACCGTTCAGTACAATGGACTCTTCAGATTTCCCACCTCAGAGGAATGAGTTGAACTAGATGATCCTTGAATTCTCTTTCCACTGTGATTCTATGGCTAACCTGTGGCATAGCCCCACTGGCTTCTCTCCTCTATTCCTGCCTTCCAGAGTTTTCCTTGCTGTGCTGTGACTGAACCCAAACCAACGTAGAGAGATCATTGGTGGTGAAGGAAGAAGGGTAACTTATCTAAATAGAAAGATCCTTCCAACAAGTTCAGCTTCAGTTCACAATCATTCCCTCCCCCCTTGTTCCCCCATATAGTTTGTTCCTTGGTAGTAATCCTTCTCCCCACAGCTTCTCCACTACTTCCCAGTAAGACAGTTCCAGCTGTTCACCAACCCCTACTCTACTCCCAACTCCTCGTTTGTACCATTCAGAGACGAACTTGCCCACATCCAAACACAGAGTGCCATACTGGAGTGGTACAGATGTTGGAGATTAGAAAATTTTTTCCTATTGCATAGTTCACATCCTTGCAAGCAGATAGTATTGCATTTCACCTGAGACTGAAGGATGCATGGAACTGGGTCTTAAAACCTAACTGGTGGAAGGTGGGTGTGCTGGGACGGAAACACAGCCATTGCCTGTTGCAAGGAGCACTCAGCAGCAGTAGCATGGTGAGTTCTGGAGAGGACCATCTCCAGCCAAGCTTGGCTGGCAGAATCTCCAACATGGTGCTGGATCAGTGAGGTGGAATAAAAAGGGGAAATGTTGGATAAAGTAGAAAAGTAGAAAAAAACAATCCGTTGGCTTGCGGCATTTAGCTTTGTAGAACTCAGCAAATGCATGGAAAAGGTCCGTATCACTTTATCTGCTGTGCAGCAGTATTGGCCAAAACTAGTCCCCATATGCTGGCCAATGTTTGACTTACTACCTATTGCCAGGAGTACGTGCTTAGCTTAGTTACAAAGGAAAAAGGGAGCCTAAATGAAAGGTCGTAGAGGGAGTATCACACACTCGGATCACTTGATATGGCAATGTCATGTCTAAACACTGCAAGTGATGGGTAGTAAGAAGTAGGTAAGCTACCAGAGCCTGGAAACTGGAGCCGAGACAGGTATCTGATCTGGTACCGGAGGGTAGTACTTGCATTTTCAGGGACCATTTTGGGTATCTGAATTGGTAACCAAATACCGAAAACTGAAATTTCCAAATGGGCTGTGGTGAGTGGGGGTATGGGTGTGTACCCGCGAAGGGTGGAGGTGGGTGTGTGCACACCCATCTCCACCCACCTCCATGCTCGGAGCAACCACAATTGGAACCCGTTGCTCTGTGCGTGGGTGGTGGGTGGAGCGCGAAAGCATGCATGCATCCCCACCCACCGCGGGCGCTGTTCCCACGGGCGCCCACCCATCCCCCACACACCAGGACTTTCGCATGGGTGTCCTGTCGCAGCCCCTTCTTCCAGAAGTGCCCCGTTGCGTGTATCATATGCTCAGGGACCCGAGTTGACTGCACCAAAAAATCTTAAATTCTGCAATCAGTGAAGCCAAATTCTGCAAATTCACCGCAAGCATTAATATTTGCATAATTGACTTGATTTGCATAACTATGCAGGCTGGGAAGCAAATTTGCAATAGGTTTGACATAGAGTCACAACTTTGCTAATCAAACACAACTCAAATCCTCTGGAATTTCAGCACCTCCCTCACGCAAACATAAGGCCTTCAGACCCCACCCACAATTCATCTCCCAGGGGCCTATTTACCCGTGGATCATGGTCAGGATTGACTGATTCTGCGAGGATTGGCTGATTCTGCGAAAATCACTGCAAATTGCAGCAAAGCAGTCAATTCGGGTCCCTGCTATATGCTCATCAGGTTCATGCAACAGTGGGACGCAGAGAGATGTTCTCAATAGCTCCCCCACAGTTATGGAACTGCTTTCCCTGGAAGTTCATCTAAATCCAATCCTGTTCTTCCTCTGGAGGCAGTGTGAGACTTTTCTATTTGATTTTAACTGGTTTGATTTTACATGTTTTTATGTTTTGTAACCCATTCATGAGCCCTTAAGGCTAGGGCAGGATAAAAAATTATAAAAAATAAATCTGTTTTAGAGATTTACACAGGGCCCATTACTCTGGTATTGACAGAGCTGGCAATTCTAAATCTTCAAAAATCTTGAGTCTGAATCATCTCCCACCCCCAGTGCTTAATGAATTGCTGGGGCCCAAGCCTGCCCCAGAACCCACACCTCACAGCCCCGAGAGTTTTAGAGCCAGGAACAGAACCCTAGTCTCCAGCTAGCAACCCAACCACTTGACTGACCTGCCTCTCTATAGCAGTGTATAAAACAGAGACGTTTTTGTGATTTAATCTATATGATGGTCAGTATGGGGTACGAAAGTCATCAGTGAAAGCAACCCTCATCCATGCGTTCATCACCTCAAAGCTGGATTACTGCAATGCGCTCTACGTGGGGTTGCCCCTGGTGACGGTTCGGAAGCTGCAACTGGTGCAGAATGCAGCGGCCTGTCTTTTGACAGGGACAGGCCATAGGGAGCACATAACACCGGTGCTCCAAGCTCTGCACTGGTTGCCTATAGCATTCCGAGCCCGATTCAAGGTGCTGGTTTTAACCTTTAAAGCCCTATACAGCTTGGGCCCCATCTGTCTGAGAGACCACCCCACTCCTCGGGTCTTGGGGTGATCCTTGCGGTCCTCTGGGGGTGCCTTCTTGGAAGTCCCCCAGGTTAGCCGGGGGGCCACAATGGAGAGGGCATTCTCAGTGGCCGCACCACGGCTGTGGAACTCCCTCCCGTAGGAAGCTAAGCTGGCCCCGAGTCTGCTGGCCTTCCTCTAGGCCTGTAAGACCTGGCTGTTTGTCCAGGCCTTCGGGGAAGGGAGTGGGTAGGGATGGAGGAGACGGGTAGTGGGTGGGGGGTCGGGTTGGGTTAGGGAGGGTTTGGGTTATCTTAATCTGGGGATTTTAGGTTGTTTTAATTTATTTTAGTTGTTATGTGTTTTAAAATGTTGTTAGCCGCCCTGAGATGCAGGAGGGGGCAGCATATACATTTTAATAAATAAATAAATCATCAAGGTAGAGTTTAAATTGATAGAAAATGTTATTTTATGTTATTATTCTCTTGATTGAATCAGAAGGTGAATGTCTGCATCGGAGCTTTGCTCTGATGTGTTTTGGTTTGGAATTGGGCTGGTTTGGTTTGGTGTGCAGATTGGTTCAGTCTCGATGTCCATATGGGAGTTCGGTTTGGGAGGGCTTTGGTCGGTTCGGTTGGATTGGTCCATGTTCGGTCCAGTCTGTGGTGTGTCTGTTTGGGAGTTCGGTTTGGGATTTATTCTGTTTGTTGGTTTGGTCTAGTCATCTGGGTTCAGTCCAGTCCATTGTGTGTCTGGTTGAGAGTTTGGTCTTGGGTGTTAGTCTGTTGTCCGTCAGATCAATCTGGGTTCAGTTCGTTCCATGGTGTGTCCAGTTTGGACTGGTCTGGTTGATCTGTCGAGGATATGGGATGTAATAAACCAAAATGACAAGAAACACCAATTGTAAACAATAGCGGCAACAGGAATGCCAGTTAGAAATAATGGGGATTTGAGAATGCCAGTAGCTCTTAATGGTTAGTAAACCAATAAAATGACAGATGATTATCTGAAAGAAAGGTTGGAATGATGGGTGAGAGTCAGCGGAGCAGCTGACATGATGGGGAGCTGGGTGGAATGGCAGGTGAGAGAACACGCAGGGTTGGTGGAATGACAGGGTGGAATGATATGCAAGTGGCCACTGGGAGCAGCTGGAATAATGGGAGATTCGGTCGAATAACAGGTGCCAGAAGCCAGGAGCTACAGAAATGATGGGGAGCTGGCTGGAATGATGGGTACAAGAACGCCAGGAGTGGCTGGAATGACGGGGAGCTGGGTAGGATGACGGGTGGGAGGACACTGGGAGTGGCCTGAATTACAGGAAGCTGGGTGGAATGATGGGGATGAGGCCGTTCCATCTGCTCCCGGTGTGCTCACAGCTGTCATTACACTCTGTCCCCATCGCCTCACTCCCCATGCTCTGGATCGGCCCCTGCCAGGAGTGCCCGTCTTGAAGTCCCCCTGGCATCTCGAGGGGCATCAATGGAGGGGGCATTCTCGGTGGCCACACCTAGGTCCGGTTGGTCCCGGACCTCTCCTCCTTTCGTAGACAATGCAAAACCCGGCTATTCCACCGGGCATTTGGTGAGGGAGAGGGCTGAAGGGTGGGGGGTTGTGGGTTAGGGTAGTAGGGTATTTATGATGTTGCTTTTATGACCTCCCCATGTTCTTTTATATTAATATGTGGTTTTAATGTGTGTTTCATTATGTATCATATTTAGGTTATTGGTTTTATATTTTCTTTAATTTTCAGTATTGCTAGCCGCCCCGAGCTGCTTTTGCAGGAGGGATGGGATACAAATTGATATATAAATAAAATAAATTCCAGCCACTACCAGAAGCCTAACACCCATCATTCCACCCAAATCCTCGTCCTTTCAGCCACTCCTCATGGCCGCTTACGTGTCATTCCACCTAGTCTTTGCACCTGTCATTCCACCCAACCCCTCATCATTTCAGGTGATGCTGGTGTCCTCACACCTGCCATTCCAACCTTTGTTTCATAGAGTCTGCCATTTTATTGGCTTATGGCCCATTAAGGGCTCCTGGCATCCCCAAAGTCCCATTACTTTCAATTGGCATTGCTGTTGTTTCTATTGTTTACAATCGGCGTGCCTTGTCATTTGTCTTAGTACGCCCCGAACCAAACCGATCATAGCAACCAGACCTATTCTTCCCAAACTGAACCAGACCGACCCTGGGGAACCAAACCATTCCCTTAACTGATCTGTACAACCAGACCGATTCTTCCCCACCAAACCAGACTGATTCTTTCCCCACAAACCGAACCAGAACAATCCATACCGAACCAGACTGGACTGAACCGAACATATCGAATATCAGAGTGGGCTTCCTATCTGACCCAATGGATGCAGATCAGAGCAGCAAAATCCGACTAATATAACATTATATATGAATATTCCTTTCACCTCTACATCTTGGTTTTTTCTGTTTTTTGTTTCCAACCCTGAAATATCCAATATTGGCCTTTTCCTAGTTATTAATATTTCGGGGTACACACTCCTAATGGCAACATTTCCCACGGCTCAGCCCCCCTTGCCCTGGAAACCCCTCCCCCAAATTAAACCCTGCTCACCCCTCTAAAATCATGAGGATTAGCTTAAGTGTATGAAGGATTTTATATTTAATAAAATTTGGGTTATTTTCTTTGTCTTTTGGTTTCTGGGTCTGACGCTGCAGTCACAGTTTCACTCTCCCCCTCCAGCTCCCGCCACCAAACGTGAGGATTGAGAAAGTTACTTAAAATAATAGTGGATATTCCCACAATTTTGTCACAAATCTCACGGTTGTAGGTTTGAGACAATGGAATTAACGGGAGTCAGCAACCTTGGTTCTAAGACTTTGATCCTGCAGGAGCTTGGGCAGACTTTTTCCCTTATCCGAAGCCTTGTTGCAGCCAAGGGGCTGATTTTCAGTGAGGCTGCCCCCTTGCCACAACAAGAGGCGTTGAGCATCCTGCAGTTCTGAAAATCACACTCAAAAGGCCTGATTTAAAGGTCATTGGTGCTAAGGGAAGGATTTCCAGTGGGCTTTAAATCAGACTGCGATCACTTCCCACTTGACAAAGTATTTTTTAATTCTTATTGTTATTATTATTATTTTATTTTATTATATTTGACCCCGCCCTTCCCGCCAGCAACAGCTCAGGGCTGCTCACAATTTATAAAATACAAATAGAAAAGAACCAAAAAATATAAAAACATAAAATACCCCACAACCCTACACCATCACCCCCGCCCGACCTCTCTCCACCCCAACACCGGTTCCTCAGCTGATGTGTCAAGTCTACTTTTTGTCATGCTCGGCTCCCGCTGTCTCTTCCATAGCTAGTGCTCCCCCTTTCTGTCTTTTGCATCAACCTGTTGTCTTTTCCTGGATGTTTTAGACTGTACTTTGCTTAGAGCAGGGGCTGTATTTTTTTTTTTGGGGGGGGGGGTTGGTGTAACAACTGTGGTGTTGAAAGTCACATGACTGGGCCCCCTACCAGCTGGGATGCGGGGGTCGGGGGCGAGGCCAGGGCAGAGGAAGGCTGGGGAGGATGGGGCACGAGTGGAGCACAGGAGGCACTGGAGTTAGGGTGACCGTACCTCCCCTTTAAAAGAGGACGCTTATGAAAAATGCATGGGGCAGGGCTGCACTGGAACCAGTGTAGCCCTGCAACATGTATTTTTCATAAGCGTCCTCTTTTAAAGGGGAGGTACGGTAACCCTAACAAGTAGGGGCGGAAGTGAGGAGGTAGAAGAGCAAACTGGGGCTTGGGAGGGGAAGGGGAAGCAAGACGAGGGGGTAGGGGAGGAAGGGGAGGGGATGGTTCTGGAAAGGAGAAAGAACAGGCAACTCCATAGAGATAAAGCAGGATATTTTGATATTCTGATGGGCCCTACTGGGGCCCCTTAAAAGCCAGGGCCGCCCCCCCGCGTGTAGTTACATCCCTGTGTAACAGCATCTGGTACAAATAAGGAGGCACCCCTATAATAAACAATGTTGATGATGATGATTGTTGCAGCATACCCTGCTCTCTGCTAGCCTAGAGGCTGATTCTGCAATGATTGCTTGCTGCTGACTTTAAAGGTTGCAGGATCAGTCTCATGCTTAGTGAAGAGATCCCCCCCCCTCCCCAGTGACACAACACAGTCAGCTTGCCCTGACATATTCACCTGACCTTAGAGTGTTCTTGCAAAGAAAGAGTGAGCAGAGTGATTTCTGTCTATAATGTATCAGTCTATGGTGGGGAACCTTTTCCCTCCCAGGGGCAACTTTGAAAGTTAGTGCAAGCAGAGAAGTTGCGGGCAGAAGTGCATTCAGGAAGAAGAGGCTCTAGATTGGGGTGGGCTATGGCTCAGGTGGTAAGAGTTTATACTTCGCATTTTTAAGGGCCCAAGTTCAATCCCCAGCATCTTCGATTCAAGATCTCTAGTAGCATATCTGGGTGAGGCCTCTACCGAGGGTCTTGGGTAACACGCCTGGGTGAGGCCTCTGCCACTAGAGAGCTGGATCTGAAACCCTTCTGCCGTGTCAGTCTGTGACAATACTGGACTAAGATGGACCATTGGTCTGATCAGTTATGCAGCTCCTTAGAGATTGCATCTGGGTCATGAATCGGTTTTCTACCCTTGTGTGCATGCCTTCATCTCTGCTCCTTTCCCCTGAGCTCAGTCTTTCAATGCTCGGGGGCAGGAGCTGGAGCAAATCGCCAGGTAAAAAGTAAAAACTATTATTTGGCCCCTGGTCTCTAGGATGCTGACTGTATCTTGCTGGACAGGCATGCGTTTGCAGTTGGAAGGGTTTATTGTCTGCCCCCCCGCCTCCACTTTTTTTTTCTGGGAAAGGATGAAGGGATATAAAAGTTTTGAAGCAGGTTGATAGTAGTGGATGGTATCATGAGAAATGTCCTAATTATTTACTGGACATTAAGGGTTTTTTTCTTTTCTTTTCAAAGCCCTGGTTGTGGTCATGTACATTACAATGAAGGCAATGTGCAAACTAAGACCCCATAGTTCATCTGCTGGAAACCAAACCAAATGGCTTTTCCTGCTTTTCTCAAAAGCGTTTTAGCCAACAATGTAGTCTTCAAAAAATAATTAAAGAGCAAAACAGACCACTGTGATTCGTGTGGTTTAATTTGGATCAGGGGCCCACAGGCCTAGTTGCATAATCCTTACTCACATGGAGTAGAAGTTGCATAAGAAACATCAGCAAAGTACCGCAACATGGGAATTCACCTGTGTGAGTAAAAACTACCCCATATGATAGAGGTTGCAAAACTGGGCCTATTTGTGCAAAAGTGATCTTTAACGTATGGGTAAATCCAGGACGCCTTAGAAAGCTCGAAAGGTATATGGACCCAAGTTGACTGCACCAAAAAATCTTAAATTCTGCAACCAGTGAAGCCAAATTCTGCAAATTCACCACAAGCATTAATATTTGTATAATTAACTTGATTTGCGTAACTATGCATGCTGGGAAGCAAATCTGCAATAGGTTTGACATAGAATCACAATTTTGCTAGTCAAACACAACTCAAATCCTCTGGAATTTCAGCACCTCCCTCACACAAACATAGGGCCTTCAGACCCCACCCACCCACAATTCATCTCCCAGGGGCCTATATTTACCCTCGGGTCATGGTCAGGATTGGCTGATTCTGCAAAAATCACTGCAAATTGCAGCGACACAGTCAACTCGGGTCCCTGTCTATAGCTTAATCCAAAAGCACTGAAAGCAGAAGCTATAAAGGGCACCAAGTTTCATTCTCCTCTCGCTGAATGGCACAGGGCACCAATTGTAACTGAAGATGTCTTTCTTTATGGCGCCTCCACCAATATATACAACGCCGACTGGCAATAAGGTTTCCCCACGACACCTGAAATAGAAGGCCACTGAACTTTCCCCCCCAGTTCCCTGAAACTACACCTCTCCCCTCCCTGGAGTACCTCTAGCTCCTGCAGCAAGGACCTATACAGCCGGCTTTCTTCCCAACCTGAAGCTTCAACACATCTGCCCTTCTTCCTGTCTACGCCTTCCTGCTTATATAGCCCTGATTGGGTCCAGCTGCTGTGCCCAGGCTTGAGGCTGGCTGCATCTGCTAGTGGCTGTGAGCTGACCAGTCAGGGAACCGATCTTGTCGTGACTCACCTTAGCCAGCAGGCACGCTGCCACACCACCGTACGTGCCACCCAATGTTTGGGGTGGTGGTGAGGTAAGAGGAGGTAGGATGGCCTCTTAGCAGTCCTCTAGAGAGAGGCTGCGGAGAGGGGAGAAGGTAGCCAGGGAACAGGGGGAAGGCAGGGAGCAGGGCAAGGGGGGTTGGTCTGTGATGCTGTGAAAAGATACCAGATACCATAGTTAAGAACTAGACAGAAGGGAGGAGTGGAGAAGGGGGAAGGGCAAAGAGATAGGAGCCTACAACAAGTCGGGTACATTCTGGACAGTAAATCAGGAGGGAACGCAGAGGAGGGTCTAGAAGCAGAGTGCACCACAAGGGGGGAAGGCAAGAGGGGAGGATTACATAAGTAAATTATGAAAATGACCTTATGTAAATTATGTATTTGCCAGTGCGTTTCCAGGTGAAGACTTCATCAAGACTTCATACCACTATAAGAGACTCACTTGTACCTGATAGGCCTTATGTAGAGCTGTGACCTGATGGGTTTGTACAAGTTTTTAGCGTGATGACGTCTATTAGATACGGTACGGATCAAGTTTGCATGGGAATAAGTGCCTGTGAGGTAACAAGGGGAGGGGACTTTTTGGGTTGTGTGAAGGTTAATACCTAACATTCAGACTCCTGTTGTTTATTATAGCATGAAGTCTTGTTGAAGTGATTCAGAATCCTTCAAGATGCCTCTGAAAGAGAATACATAACGTTGATTCTAAGAGCACACACAACTTTGTTGTTGTGTTGCGGTAAGATCATGATTGTGCAGTTGCTATGTGTGTATCACATATTTATAATTTTAAATCTCTATAAAATTGTTTTAGTATAATTAATATACTCATTACAGTTGATACAACTGCTTATTTTTGAAGACTTTCCCCCCTTGGATGCTCTACACTGTAATATAAGGATTTATTGGTTGGTTTTTGAAGTGAGTAAACCATTTAAATATGGTCTTTGGTGTCAGCCACTAATTCATTTATAATTTGTATTCAATTTCATAACAATGCCCATTTCCTTTTTCTTTCTCTCCTGTTCTCCTCCCTC
>QEPC01013865.1:12794625-12826563 GCA_003113815.1 Sphenodon punctatus | reverse complement strand
GACCGGCCGGTAACTAGAGGGATCGAAAGGGTCCAGGGTAGGCTTTTTGAGGATGGGGGAGACAGTGGCATGTTTGAAGGCAGAGGGGAAGGAGCCTGTGGAAAGGGAGAGATTGACAACATGCAGAAGGGGGGGAGCGACAGTACTTGTTTATATGATTAAACATTAATTTTCGACTCTCCTACCTTCTTTGGTTGTGTACTCAACTTTGGAGGATTACATAAGACAGTAAGAACATAAATAGTTCTGTACTGGGTCAGACCAACGGTCTATCGATCCCAGCGTCCGACAGTGGCCAATAGGTCTCTTGGGAGAAGTACCCAACAGGTCACGATGGGCAATCCATTCTCTCTTGCTCCAGCCCCCAACAGGAAGAGGTTACGTCCCCGAAACCTACTTAGATAGGAGCCATTTATGGACGTATCATCCAAGAACTATCCAATCCCTTTTTAAAACTAGCTACACTACTGGCCTTAACCACTTCTCTGGCACTAAATTCCACAAGTTAATTGTGCGCTGAGTGAAAAAAAATACTTTCTCTTCTTTGTTATAAATCTGCTGTCAGTTAATTTCATGAAGTTTCCCTTTGTTCTAGTACTGTTAGAGAGAGTAAATAACTGCTCCCTATTTACGTGTTCCACACCACTCATGACCTATCCAGCCTCTCTTCATATAGAAGCCATTCCGTACCCCTTATCATTTTTATTTGCCCTTCTCTGTACCTTTTCTAGTTCTAATATGTCTTTTTTGAGATGAGGTGACCAGAACTGCACACGATACTCCAGGTGCAGTCGTACCAAAGAGGCAGATTTATATATAGATTACGGAGGCTGAATGGGGAAGGGAACTGCAGAAGGTAGACACAGTGGGCAAGGAAGGGGGTGAGCAGAGCTAGGAGCAGAGCAATGGAAATTCCCGGAGGGAGAATTACAAGACTTAGCTCAGAAGGCTGGATCCAACCTGCAACAGCAGATAATGAGCCAAGACTTTTGGGCTGGTAGTTCATATGATCTATGGGGAGTGGCCAAGTGCTTTAACTACGTGTAGCTGTAGGGAGGTGACATAACCAGGAGGGAAAGGATGTGGCCCAGTATGCTCCAACAGGGCCCCGCCACTAGCAGGAAAGGGGCCAGCACCTTCCCCTCCCCTAGGGCTCCTGTCAACTTGCCCAGGATAACAACCCGGTCTGTTAATTCCTCGGTCACTCTGCCATGTACTGGAGTCAGGAAGAGCAGTAAGGATCTTGCTTCCCTACCTGAGTGGGAAGCCCTGGGTGTGCAGAGCTGTGCCCTGTTTCCCAGCAGGGGAAGGAACCCTGACACCCATTCTCAGGACCTCATCAAGTTAGAGCCCTGCTTAGGCTAGAAATTTGGGCCTCAGCCTGACTGAATTGGCCCTGATGTAGCTGGGTGGCTCTGCCTCCTCACGGAGCTCCGTGACATCATGGCACACTATAAGGGGCAGGGCTATGTCAGAAAAGGGGCAGAGCTAAAGTGTAACCCTCCCCCTTTCCAGTGGCCATACCTCCCACAGAGTGCCAAGAGGTGCTCAGGCAGACGATGCCCAACCCAGGCCTGATGGAACCAGTCGGGTCCTGTCAGGGCTAGGTCGGGTCACTGCCCCCCCTTCCCATCCAGTAGCAACTCGGACTGAGACGAGAGCAAGTGTTTCTGTTCAGAAGGAAAATATCATAGTTTTGGAAGTGTTTGCGAGTATCTGTAGGTTCTTCATCAGTTTCCAGTGATTCCATGTTTCCACCATTTTGCGTGTGTGTCACTTTCCAGGACTTTTTTGTCACTTTTTTGTCACTTTCTGAGACTTTCTCGTCACTTTTAAGCAATTTTACGACAGGCGGAGGATCTGTTGGTGGGGGAGGTATCAACAGTGCCCTTGTTGTGGACGGATCATCATCTCCTCTGGGTGGATATCAATGCCTCCCTTGGGGAGGGCAGGGTGCTGGACTGTCTCAAGGAGGCGGTGGTGCAGCCCCTGCTCAAGAAACCATCTTTGGACATTGACGCCCCTGCCAGTTATCAGCCAGTCTCTAACCTTCTCTTTTTAGGGAAGGTTATTGAACGGATGGTGGCTCAGCAGCTTCAGGGGCATTTGGACCGGGTTAATTTTTTTTATCCCTCACAGTCGGGCTTTCATCCACGTTATGGCACGGAGACTGCGCTTGTGGCCTTGGCCGACGACCTCTCCTGTGAGTTGGACCGGGGTCGTTCAACCCTGTTGATCCTGTTAGATCTCTTGGCTGCATTTGATACTATTGATCATGAGTTGTTGGTGACTCGGCTGCGGGACCGGGCAGGGATTGGCGGAACTGTTCTTGAATGGTTCCGTTCTTCCCTGGCCAGGAGAACCCAATGTGTCGTGCTGGGGGAATTTTCATCTTCCCCCTGGGGCCTCGTGTGGAGTACCGCAGGGTTCCATCTTATCCCCTCGCTTGTTCAATGTGTACATGCAGCCTTGGGGGAGGTTGTTAGGGAGTATGGAGTGAGATGTCATCAATATGCTGATGACACCCAGCTATATCTCTCATTTTCCTCCGTCTCAGGCCCGGCAGTCTCTTTGCTTACCCGGCGTTTGTCCGCCGTGGGGGACTGGATGAGGGCGAGCTGCCTGAAGCTAAATTCTGACAAGACTGAGGTGATGGTTGTGGGGAGGGCCAAGAGAGTGGTGGCCCCCATTATTGATGGGGTTCGCCCTCCCCTGGTTTCTCTTGTCCAGAGTCTGAGGGTTCTCCTGGACCCGCAGCTCTGCCTGGATGCCCAGGTGGCAGCTGTGGTGAAGGGAGTATTTCGCCAGTTACACCTAGTGCGTCAGCTTAGGCCGTATGTCTCGGACTCAGATCTGGCCACAGTCATCCATGCTTTTATTACCTCAAGACTGGATTACTGCAACGCGCTCTACGTGGGGCTACCCTTGGTGCTGGTTCGGAAGCTGCAGCTGGTTCAGAATGCGGTGACCCGTCTCTTGTCTGGGACGGGCCGACGCAAGCATAGCACATTGGGGCTTTGCTCTCTGCACTGGCTGCCGGTAGCCTTCTGGGCCCAATTCAGGGTGTTGGTGTTGACCTATAAAGCCCTAAACGGCTTGGGCCCCGCCTATCTTCAGGACTGCCTCATGCTTTGGGTCCTGGACTGGCTCCTGTGGTTGGCTGGGGGTGCCCTCCTCGAGGTCCCCCGGGTTTCTCAGGTGTCCACTATGAGGAGGGCGTTCTCTGTGGCTGCGCCACAGCTGTGGAACTCCCTCCCATCGGAGATCCACTTGGCTGGCGGCCTCCCCTCTTTCTGCAGACAATGTAAGACCTGGCTGTTCTGCCGGGCCTTTCCCGAGGGACATGGGGTGGGTGGGTTGGGTTAAGGTAGGGTGGGGGGTGGGGTTTTATATTGGTTTTTAAAATTATAATTATTATTGTTTATTTTAATGTTTTTTAAATGTTGTGAGCCACCCTCAGATGCCTGAGGCAGGAGGGGGCGGCATATAAATTTTAAGATAAATAAAATAAATAAGCTTTACAGCAGCTTGACAGCGCTTTTGGCAATTTCCAGCACTTCCCTGGTGCTTAGCCGGCCTGTTTTCACCTCCACCGCCTCTGGGGGTGCACGCGGAGCACACACACCGGTCTTGGGACCGGCCTGTGGCAGCCCTGTTCAACGTGCAAAAAGATTGGTAAATGGTGAAAACAGCGGGAAAGCCAGTAAATTTCTGTGTTGCACAAATTTCAGTGAATGCCTTGCTTCCAAGAGAAGCAGCACTCACTGAGATTTTTTTGTTTCAGGTTTAGTAGCAAGTGTAGCCTCACAACCACCCTGTGAGGCAAGGGAGGGTTCTTCCCCATTTTCCTAATGGGGAACTGAAGCATCAGGGCATTAAGGCCTAATTCCCTGCTTTTAAAGGCTGCTCTCCCATTGGCACAGACAGAATCGCACACACACGCACAAACCCTGCTGCTTGTGCCTCGCAGGTGCAAACACCTGCCTGTGCACAAAATAGTCTAATTCCTGTACATGTCAGACACGTGTTTCCACCCTCATTGGGACCATTTAAAACAAGCCCGCGGGGGTTGGAATTCTTACACATGTAGGTGTGAGAATTTAAAGCATATGTACAGATGTTAGCACCAGCAACCTGCAGGGGAAAATCTCTGCACATCCAGCTTGAGTTTTGTAATAAGTTGAAAGGAAGGCTGAGGTACCTTAAAGGAAATGTAGGAGGAGGTGAGAAAACCGGCACATTGCCAAACACAGCTCAAAGGAGACAGGCCAACCTTCTCACCTGCTCCTGTAGTTCCGTTAAGGTACTTCAGCCTTCCACGCCTAGCTACGTTAAAGTGATTCCAAAATGTAAACTAAACGTGCTGAGTTTTGTGGCAATGGCACGCCGATGAAATGCTGACTTGGTTTGCTGGGGTTCTTCTGAACATTTGACACCGCTATGGAATTGCAAAATATTAACCAGCGCTGGGGCACGTATTTGTGTGAGAGTTGCAATCTGACAGATTTTGCAAAATCAAATTTGTACATTTGAGTTTCTGCACACACTAGCAACGTTTGCTTGGAATTTCATTGTGTAGAACGTATTGATTAAGCATTCTGTTTATGAGTTCAGTATTCGAAGTTAGGCACAACAACAAAAAGGCGCCTTTTTGTTCGGTTTTGATCTAAGCCAGGCAAAAAACAAATAAATCTAAGAATGTTTGGGTAGGTAGGATGGGAATGATCTTGGGGAACAAACCTACAATTGTTAGGGGTCTTAACACTCTCGTGGGAGGAAAAACAACCCCTCCAGATCTTATAAGGCCCTAGTAATCCCGAACGGGATGAAGCCAGATCATCACAAGGGGGGGAGATACAGCACTACTGAGAGCGGTGACCCTCCACTCTCGCGCCACACACCAAGCACCCCACACCTGCCACCCGGCTTGCACACCCTCCACTCTAAACACCACAAGGAACTGAATATGTGCACAGGGGCGGGAAACAAAGGGAACAGATCCAGGGAAACAGGGGGCGGTACCCGTAGCTCCACAATTACACAGGGCTGGGGGGAAGGAGGGGACCTGACTGGAGAGGGAATTAGGGAGGAAGGGAATCTCACGAACGACCCCACGACCCCAAAACCCAGCTGAAGGCCCCACCCCATCTTCCCCCACCGGCTCCAGCTGAGGCTGCTTCCTGTCTTCTCCAGCTGAGAGGGGAGCTGTCATCTCTGGCCCCACCCCCGCTAGTGGCGTTGTGGCTGCCAGCGTCTTCCCGCCTCCGCAAGCCACCCGCGGCCGGCAGCCCCGCCCCCTTTGGGCCGCATGCAAGCAGCGACTGTAGCAGGCTCTGACACTGAAGTCAAAGGCGCTTTTTACACAGATGCCCCCCCCCAGGTGTGCGATGGGGGGGGCGTTCGTTCGTGCAAACAGCACGGGCAGTGGGTGTAGGTACATGTGCACTCCCAACACACACCCATCCACACCCATCACCCGCCCACAGAGCCATCAGGCAAACCAGAAGAGGCTCTGTGGGTGGAGGTGGGTGTGCGTCCAATCCCATCTCCACCCAGCGCGGCAGGACACCCGTCCCCCCACGGCCGGCGTGAAAAGGGCCAAAGTTAATCAAACAAAGCAAAGTGAAAATTACTGAAGTCAAAGTCATCAAAAACGATCAGAAGTCAAGTTCAAAGGGAAGCCAAAGTTCTCAACAGCTGCAAATCCAAATTCAAATATTTGCTAAAGGAAACAAATGCTCAGATTGTATTTGTTAATTTAAAAAAACATGACAGGAATTGTTTCAGCTCTACAAGGATACAATTAGCAAATGATTTGGGAGATGTTTAGGGTTCTGCTGTCGATGTGTGGGGAATAAAGGCACCATATTTCTATCTTTGCTGCTTTAAAAAAAAAACAGCAGTCAATAAAAGTGTTGAATTTTCTCCGGCATTTGCTGCTCAAGGGATTTAGAAAGACTGAGGGTGAGTTAGAAATAAAATCCAGTTTCACTGAAATAACCAGGATGGGGTGGAAATTCCTTGACCTCGACAAAGTGCAACCACATAAAGATTTCAGACAAGTGACAAGAGGCATCGTCCTTAACCAAAGGCAGCCCAAGTTAACAGCACTACCTCACTGCAGCCTAGCGAGGGCTGGGGGAGCCACAGCATTGTTACTAAGCCATAACCTCTCAGCCTCAGTTCTCCATCTGTAAAATGGGAATAGGTGTGTCTGTCTCTCCCTGTGTTCCCCCGCTTTTAGACGAGTGGGATGTGCGCACATAACTTTTAAAAGTACTGCGGTTGGTGATTAGACAAGACTTGTTGCACGTTATCACCGTTCGCACATTCTTTTAATACCGCGCATTCTTTTAAGCACGTGCACCTGAGACTTCGCATCTGCTTGAATGTTATTTATCCCTTGTCTCTCCCTACATCCCCTCTCCTTGTCTCCCCTCCGTGTCTATTAGATTGTAAGCCGTAGGCAGGGACCACGTCTATCTTATTGTTCTGTAAAGTGCCAGGTACACAGCTGGCGCTATACAAATGCTTATTAATAATAATAATAATAATAATAATGCCATTTAATTATGTTTTTGGTTAATGCTGACATAGTGTTCAGCACTGTGCAAGGCACAAATGAGACAGTCCTGACTCTAAAGACACACCTCCCAGCTATACCTGCTTAGGAGGAACAGTCCCTCTTTTGGTGAGTCCAAATGTTCCTCTTTCAGGGATCAAAATGCTTCTTTCATTCAGGAAAAAGAGACGAAAAGACCCGTATTCAAGACTCGGGCACTTCTTTCCTGGTGGCCTCCCAGGAAAAGCCCTTAAGAGGACCATGGGGAGATGATGGCATGGCAAGAAACTAAGCAGAATGAGAAGCAGGAGCGTGTCTGTCCCTCCCGCACCTGGAATGTTGGGAGGTGGGTGTAAGCGTGGAGAGGAGCAGAACCTATTTGCCGAGGGGTGGAGTTTATTGGCTGAAGGGGTGGGACTTGTCCCTTGTTGGCTGCTTGAAATGTTGACAGATATGTAAACAACTTGCATTAAAAGAAAGTTGTCCAGGCTGAAGGAAGTTCTCTACATTTTAGTGCAACGGTTCCCAAATGTTTTTACTGGCTTATTTTCAGACTTAATCCCGTGACCTCAGGGGAGGAATAATACAAAAAAAAAAAAGCATGCAAAGTATGTCGGATCTCAATTGGGATTGCGTACATGGTGTCCATTTGGGGCCCTGACCCATAATTTGGAAACTGTGCTAATCCCTCCAGCGAGGTGCATGCTATTGTGTTCCCTCAATTCTTGCCTCAAATCCTGCCCTGACATGCGCGAGGAAAGCCGCGGCACATCCCCATTCGCACCGGCTCTTCTTCTGCTCTCCCCGCTGCTCCTCCCCGCTGCTGCGTCTTCCCTCACGGGTCCCGCCACCACAGTTGTGAATGCAGCCTTAGTCCGAACTAACTGAATGTTGTCCAGTCTAGGTTGTCCATTTGAACACTGTCAACAGTGCTTATTAGTCCTAAGCACGGTTGTTATAAAACCTCAATCGCTACGGTTTATAACAACCATTCTTAAACTAGTCCGGACTAATGTCCGTCTGAATTACTAGTGCTTATAGTCCAGACTAGTTGACTATCCAGTACTTATTTGCCACAGAGTCCAACGGCAAGACCTGAGAGGCACTCTATGCATTTTATGTCTCTAAGGTTTGTAGGATGACATGAAGTGACATTTCAGCCACAGAAACATGTATTTTTCATAAGTCTTCCTTAAAAAATTGCAGAGGTGGCAGCCCTAGCCAGGGCATGGCAGTTTGCATTGTAGGAGGATTGTGATTATAACAAGGTGTGGGGAGCAGAAATGCAAAGTCCGGTGTGGGCTGGGGTTGTCTGGGTACCTTGAATTAAAGGGAATGGGAAAGACTGAGCAGAGTCTTTCTCCTAGGAAGACTCTAGGCATTTTATGCCTCTGTGGTTTGTAGGATCACATGAAGTGACGTTTCAGTCACAGAAAACATTGTGATGGGATGGCCAAAAGGCAGCGCGGGATTGAAATACAGCCACAGAGGGTAATTTCAGAATAGATGTTACATGATCACAGTCAACCACCCTGAATCAAAGTGGATTCAGGGTGGAGGCTGTGATCGCCGTAACGTCTATTTGAGCCCTGACAGATGTTCACCACAGTGAATCTCTTGCGAGGTTCAAAGCTAACCACGGTTCTGGAGGTGAGGCTCCCGTGACCTCAGGGAGGTCACTGGCCTCACCTCCAGAACCGTGGTTAGGTTGGCCACGATCCGGGACGGGGCTAGCAGTGGCAGCAATGCACATCTGCTTGCCAGCCCTGTCCCGGAATCAGGCCCCAACCACGGGACGGGGTCGGGCGCAGCGGCCTGATTGGCCGTTCCACCCGCCCGTCTCCCCATAAGTGGGCGGCCGAGGGAGCGCGGAGGGGGGCGGGGCTGAGCGGCCACACATCATGCCGCGCAGCCCCGCCCCCTCCCTGAACCCCAGTAGGGATCAGGCCGGCACGTCTAAAGGACGGCCGGTCTGATCATGGACCGGGATCCGAGACGGATCCTGGTCCAGGGTTTAGCGTGGCGGGCCAAAAGGCCCGTCACGTCTGAAATTACCCAGAGACCCTAAGCACCGCGCTAACTGCAATGTTGGACTAGATTGTCCATCTAAAAGGGACCACTCTGTTAGCGCAGACTAATACACACTGGCGTTTGTTCAAACTAATCTGGACTAGTTTCTCTGTGTGAAAATGCCTTAAATAAGAGCTCCCTATTTACTTGCTGCTCCACCTTACTCATGATTTTGTAATATCCTCTTCAGCCCTCTCCTTTATAAGCCGAAGAGCCCTAACCTATGGAGCTGCTCCTTGTACAGAAGCCGGTGTTCCATACCATTGACCATCTTTGTTGCCCTTCTCTGCACCTTTTCCACTTCTACTATAGGCCACGACTGGGGAACCTTTTCTCTCCCAGAGCCACTTTGAAAATTAGTACAAGCTCTGAGGGCTGCATAGGATTTGGGGGAGGGGTGTGCTCAAGAAAAAGGAGACACCAGATCATGGATCTGTCCCCTGTCCTTGTGTGGATGCTCTCATCTGTGCTCCCTTAGCCTGAGATCAGCCCTTCAGTGCTTTGAGTAAGGAACTGGATCCAGGAATTGGAAGGGGATCATGTAAAAACTTATCATGGTCCACATTTGGCCCCTGGTCCTGAGGTGCCCCACCCCTGGTGCAGGCGGACCATATAGTAGCATTGGAATATTCTCTATTTTATTTTCTATTCCTTTCCCAATATGCATAGGTGTTCCATGAAAAACAACAACATAGGTGTAGCCTACGCCAGGAAAAGGTTGAACTGCTCTAACAAATGACTCATCATATTTCAAAACAAGACGTCCTGCCTGGTACAGTTATCCTAAATACTAGGATCTGTCAACTTCAGTACCCCGACAAATACCACATTAGAAGCCATAAACAACTTTTTTTCTCCAAAAAAACCCCATGCTGCTGCCACCCCCATAACTGGCGTTAAGCATAACGTCAGCCTCTGATTTTTATATTTAATTTTAGAGGCTGAAACTAAATGTTTTAATTTTATATTATTCTCAACATAATGCTAATGCGCTCCAGATGTCCACTCCACGCCGAACACTGCAATTTTGCATAGAAAGCATGTGCGTCAGTGATTCACTCCAAAGAGCTTCCATTTTACTGCATTTCATTTTAATCTCAATGAAGTACTTAGCAACATGTTTCCCTTTAAGGTTCTTGCTTAATCATATGGATATAATTTTTTCAATTTACGTTTTCAGTTCTTTAGTGTGGTGGCCATGGGGTGTTTCTTAACCTAGGGAGATTAAACGCACATGTTGAAAACTGCTCATTCTCGGGCTCGAAGCCCTTTCGTTTCAAAGTCCTGCCTGTAAGTTACAGAAGTGCTTGTGGTTTCCTGCTAGGTTGGGGGATGGAAGGTGGAAGGATCAGGAAAAGATCGCAGATTCCTTCTGAATGTTGCATAACCATGCATGACAATAACATAATTTTATTTATGTTAGAAATGCGGTCTGTGGTGAACATTTAAGACATTTTTTATTGGGGTTCAGGATTTAAAATAAAAATAGATTGAATTTTCTTGTCATTTCTGGGCTGCAATTCAGCGTTTCAATTTTAAACCTATTTCTGTCGTTGGGTTCCATTTCCAGTTTTTCTCAACTGTTATCTTTGCCTTTCTTTATTCTTTTCTTCCCTGGGTTTTATTGTTAGGGCTTGTCTACAAAACATGAGACTCTTCTGACGTGAAACCTGTCACAGTTGAGGCCAGGGTGTACAGTCATTCCTGTATGTAGGCTGTTGTTGTTGAGGAATCTCAAGAATGTCATCTGGCAGTGTTCTTTGAAACAGCATCCTGCGCAATGCAGCTCAGAACAGGGAGCTGGCATAGACATGGGGTTCATCGGGACCTGAGGAATGAAGTCTAAGAAAGCAACACTTAGTTTTTCTGCTATTGTAAAATCCTGTTTTACTCTCTCTCCATCTCTTTTCCCGCTCTTTCGTCTAGATATTTTGATCCTCCTCCCCCTCTTTCTCTTGCTAGACTGCCGTCAAAAGCGGACATTGGCAATGATGTGCTGATATCAGAGCATGCCAATAGCCAGCCAAACAAACCCCACCACTCCATAGGTACCATTTATACTCACCATAAAATTAATTATCTAGAAGTGTCTTCCTTTGTCTTCCACATAGTCTACATGAGAACATAAGAAATACCATACTGAGTCAGACCAATGGTCCATCTAGCCCATCATTAGGGATGTGCAAATGCGGTTTGGAAGTTTGGAGTTCAGACCGAACTCGAATAGTTCAGTCGACCGTACCGAACTTTCGAACCGAACTCGAATTCGACCGAACTGTTCAGTTGAATCCGAACCAGTTCGGAAGGCCAAAAAACCCAATTTTGAATGTACGAACTTGGTTTGGAAGTTCGGAATTCAACCGAACTCGAATAGTTCGGTCAACCGAAGTCGATTTTCGAACCAAACTCGATTTTCGAACCGAACTGAATTTCCGAACTCGGTTCTGTTCGCACATCTCTACCCATCATTGTATCTCTGACAGTGGCCAAATCTCAGTCACTTCGGAGAAGTACCCAGCAGGTCACAATGGAGTGAACCATTCCCTGCTGTTCACTCCCAGTTCCTGACAGTCAGAGGTTACTCTCCCCAAGCCTACTATCTTCCAAGAACTTATCCAATCCTTTTAAAAACTCTATTCCCCTCAGTAGGTGCTTCTAGACGGATGGTACCCACGGCTCTGCTCCACCTCACACCCTGGTGGTGGCCCGTCCATGTAAAGGCAGGCCACCAGATTTGCAGGCAGGCAGAGTAGAGGCAGAGAAGGCAACCCCACAGCCAGCAGAGCGGGCCACCCAACCGTGGTGCACCGGCCGGCAGTGGACAATGCAGCTCCACTCTCTGCCGAGGGTTACCCTGGGCAATGCCATAGAGCTACGGGCGGCAGCCTAGAGCGTCGGGCGATCCGCCCACAGCTCTGTAGTGTTGGAGGAGGGATTGCTGTGTGGGCAGGTTGCAGCAGCTTCCAGGTCCATGTAAACCTGGCGCAGGCGGGGCTGCATGCGGGGGACACAGGGCTGAACACCCCTAGAGCAGGTCTTGGGATGGCCAGCCCCAGGCCTGTCTAAAGACACCCAATCTTACCCATCACAACAACTTTTTTTGCAAACCATCCCCTCTCAGTACATGCCTCCCAGTCTCAAGTTGCCTGTTTCTTATCATGCTCCTAACACCCCTGTCTCTCTCTGTGCCTGGTCTAAAACTTCATCTTCAGTTTCTTTGCCATCCGAGGCACCCTGAGTATCTTTCCAAGAAACCACATCTCCACTGTCTCATGCCCTTCACTCATCTCCACTATCTCCATACCTTGCCTGTTGTTCCAACCCTCATCTTCAGGAGGATCCTGGTACTTAAAACTCTCAAGGCCATTTGATTTTCAGGTAGAATAGTCATCCCTGTCGCCCATTCCTCTCCACCCTTGCATCTATCAGTTCCTTTAAAAAATATTACTTCTAGCTTTTCCCTCCAGAAAGCCTTTCTCTTCTTTTAAGTTTGTATTTATTTATCATGCACAATTGTTGACACAGCTGGCAGGGGAGCTAAGAGTGCTGTGGTTTCACACAATAACTTTTCAGACAATATATGCAGCCCTCCCCCACTCCCCTCCCAATGTCATGTTTGAAAAGTAATATGATTCATCAATATGTTTCATTATTACTCACTCATATGGGATATATTCTAGTTTGGATGAGTTGAAGCAAGAGACTGGATGAACAATGGGTCTGTGGGAAAAGAAAAATTGAAAATGCTGTTGAAGAAGAAGAAGAAGATTTCTACAGCTGGATGCGTTTCATCTAAAGAAGATCCCACGGTGTGATAAAGGTTTCGTTCACTCACCGCTGACATCCAGACACCTGGATGTGGAACGTGACAGCTGTTCTGCAAAACCGCTTTCAAGAGAGAGACGGCTTCTTCTGCTTCAGTGTAACTTTCATTTAGTTGCTCAGTCTAGAACACGGGTAGGGTACCGGGCGTCTTTAAGGAGAGCGAAATGGCAGGATGTGAATTTGAGGACGATCTCATGTTTAAAATGGCGTGTGCCGTAGAGTTGTGACTCTTGAAGCAAGCTGAGGCGTTGGTTCGGTATGGGCCTAGACAACACACTGAGTTGACGGCGGGCCTTCTTTTAGTTTTCCTGGGGTTTTCTCGGCAGGTCTCCCATCCGATGATTGACCAGAGTGGGTGTTATTTAGTTTGTGAGAAATAATAAGAATACGGGCCAAACTTGTGAGGCTAAAATTAATCTCTAAGGGTAGAAGGTGGGGGGCGGGGAGGGGGCAGTTTGTGCCCATGGAAATTGCACAATAGTGAAGGGGAGATTCCTGCTCTGTGGCATCTCCTTGTCCGTTCCCCTGACCCTGCAGGATCTCAGCTATGGATGCATTGTAGGATATTCACTCTGTGGAGCCAGACTGGGAAATAGGTTTCTCCGGATTTCCTTCCCAGGGCTATAATCGCTCCTAGGCTGCGATCACTCATCCGTACAGCGTCAGCACAACTGGTGCCGATAACTGGCGGTGTTTGTCCTGCTTGGGCAGAGTTGGTCAACATGGGCAATAGTATGTTGCTACGGTCTGTGCCACAGCAGACCCCATATTAAACAGGAGCAGACCTGTAGTTAACAACCGCAGGGATAGGTAGCAGGCCAAGAGTGCTTTCCATGCCATGCCATTTGGTCCTGCTCCTTCGGCAGTACCTGAGGTTAGCACCAGAGCCACGGGTCCGCTTCTGACTGTCTTATGTGAGGATCGTAGCCATACTGCATTCTGCCTTGCACTATGGAAGGTCCCTCAAGGGGGGTGTTCCAGGCTAGCGGATCATAAGGATGTTCTGTTGTCTAGTACCCGGCAGAGCGAGGAATCAGAGCAAAGTCAAAGGTCATCTGCACAGATCTGTGGGTAAAAGGAATGGCTTCCTTTTACCCCTGGCTTCCTTTGCTTGGCTGTGAACTCATTGAGTGGCCTTGGGCAAGTCACTATCTCTCAGGCTGGTTTTAAACAACCACACTCGACCGTTCTGAACTCGCTCTTACCTGACTTGTTGGAATGATGTCATCGTCCTAATCAGTCCAGTTTTTGTGGCTAGACGACCACCGTTGTGACTTTCTCTTAGGCTATTCCATTCCCGGTTGTCTAACGTATTAAAATGTTCTATCGTGACCAGAGGACTGCATCTATGCAGTGTGACGTGTGGAAATTTGATTTTGCCTGTGGTTTGAAAAGTGGGCAAAGAAATACAGGAAAAAATGCAGGTGCTACTCCCGCTTTACATCATGATGCACACAGACAGTGGATAGAGAGGAGGGACAGTCAAGCCGCCACTGTACGGCAATGATAGACTGTTCCACCTGGACAGCTGGTAAAAAGGACAGTTGTATAATGTTCTTTATTTAGAACGTTCTGATAAAAAACCTTGAAAAAGGTGTTTCCGGAAGCAAACCAGAAACGTCAAAGTTTTTAACATTCCAACTATTTAGACCATCACCTTTGTAATGATGTAAAAACCCCTTGAATGTTCTAAACGTAGCATTTAAAAACAGCCTCAGCCTCGGTTCCCCCATCTGTAAAATGGGAATAATAATGACCTACCTCACAGGATTGTTGTGAAGGTGAACTAGATTAGGGGTGAAAGTCCATTTCTGACTGGATTCTGTTTTCAATGGATCCAGTTAGTTTAATTGGACCAAATGAAAATGAGCATTGATTTTCATCGTGATTTTACTGTGATCATTTTCATTTGCCAGAATGATCAAAAAAATCTGTCCATTTTATGCATGCGCAAATGGCATCCAGCCGGTCTGTGCATTTTCAAAATGGCAGGAGCTGTACGCAAAAGGATGGCTCTGTTACGTCTGCTGCCGTTTCGCGCATACAAAAAAACGGCCAATCGGAATTCAAATTGAAAATTTCAACCAATCGGAATTCCAATAGAAATCTTAACAGCTGTTCCATTTTCACGGAACTCTTCCACAAAAACAGAAGAGCTGTTTAGTTTCAGCCCTGAACTAGATAGGGGGTACGCACGTTGAACACTGAAAATGGTATAGAAATGATTATTAATACTAATAGTCCCAACTACAGGTAAAAGAATGGGTATGAGGCTCTGTGTGATGAAGCTGAGGCTGCTTACCTATGTTACGGTGCCGCTGAATCTTCCAGGTGGAAATCTCCCGGCGGCGGGGAAATCTCCTTGCGCACTCTGCCCATGGGCGCTCAGTTAAAATAGTAATCAGCCACGTCGTGCAGCTTTTTTTTCTTACGATTGTCAGGGCTTGAAATCCAGCCCTGAGAAGCGTAAGAAAAAAAGCCACATGACGCGACTGATTATTTCTTTTAACCAAGCGCCCGCGGGCAGAGCGCGCCAGGAGATTTCCCCGCCACCGGGAGATTCGCCAACACGATAACATAGGTAAGCAGCCTGTCCCTTAGCTGGACTGTTCCAGTGGAGGAGAGAGATGTGTTCTATGATTCCAGCCTGAGAGCTTCAGGCAGTCCCAAGTTGAAAAGGCAGCCATATCGTTCCCAGCCACTGCTCCAAACATGGATCCTTGCAGTCTTGGAAGTTTCATGTAGAAATAAAAATTTCCAGGAAGCAGTGAATTTCATTCGTGCCCTCTGACTTTAGAAATCACAAGGCCCCTTTATTTGCAAGGAGAAATGAATCAGAACCATGTACGGGAAGGACGGTGCCTTTTTTGAAAAAAAAGCGACCGGTGCAGGAATGTAAACCCAGCCACTTGTGTAAAGCAGGTTCTGTTTTGAAGAGAACCATTAAACCTTGTCCTACCATCTGTAAAAATGCAGACTCACAGGTAGAGCATTCTTTCGCCGCTGACCTACAGATGTTCCAGGAAGGAATATTCAGTGATGATGAATGAAGTGAGAAGCAGAAGTTGTGGTCTGTAGGGCTACTACAGCAAGCATGGCATCAGTGTAATCCTGTGGGGTTGTGTTAGTTGTGTCCCTTTCTGTGTCTAGCCGGCTACACAGGGTATTTTCAGACGTGACGAGATCACAGTGAACCACAGTGAATACCCACCTGTGGTCACTGTGCCCTGCACGTCAGTTCGGCAGCCGCCAGATGTTCGCCACACTGAATACCCACATGGGGTCAATTTCAACCACGCTTCCCTGGCTCCCGGCGGGAAAATCCGCAGAAGCGTGGTGAAAGTGATTCCAGGCGGGCATCAATAAAAAGTAATGTCTGGTCGGCTATAACAGCCCGGAATCCCCAGCGGGATTCCGGGCCGTGGTGAACTCGGCCAGACACTGCGGCAGCATTGGCCTCGCCGCCCACCCGTCTCCCCAGAGGGCGGGCGGAAAGGGAGTGTGGAGGGGGTGGGGCCATGCGGCCGCACGTTGCGCCACACGGCCCTGCCCCCTTCCTGATTCCCCGCCGGGATCCCCGGCACGTCTGTTTGCCGTGCCTGGGTGATCCCGGCGGGGAATCTCTGGGTTGGTTTCGGGACGGGGCGAAGCCACCCCGTCACGTCTGAAAATACCCCAAGGCTCTTGTTACATTCTAGCGACACACCATGCTCGTTCACTAAATGGCTGAGGGCGTGATCCTCAGATGGCACGTGCAGAGTCACAGATATTGTGCATGGCTGCCATGATGTCCTCAATGGCCTTGGTGTGTCCTCCCCCCTCATCCCCAGACCAGTGGGCCTGTTGTGTACTTAGGGCTGATGGCTGTGTGCAGAGAGGGCAGAGCAAAGCTTTGTGAGGTACCAGGCACTTTAGTACAAACAGCCAACGTGTTGGTTGGCACATAGGTCATGCTCTACGCCATTTCCCTATGCGTACATGCGTGTTGCCCTCTTGTGGGCTCAGCACATGACATGCATGTTCTGAGGCCTGTGTCCTCAGGGGGTTTAGCTCTGGAGATCCTGTCTCAGTGTCTGTTGTGTTGTCCAGTGTGACAGCCATTTCATCAGTTTACTCCACATGTTTTTGCCTATGCACTACCATCCTGAGATGCATTGAACCCTGCTGTTCTCGTACCGGACCCTACTCATATGGAGTTTATTAATTGCACTGTTGTTGGCAAACACTGTCAATGGAGAGAGATGTTCTATTCTTTCCCCTCCAATTCATTGTTAAAGACACATTTCTAGTCTGTTAAGCTTCATTGTACAATAATGCAGCGCAGTGGACTTTTTTCAATTATATATCTTTTTTTAAAAAAGAATAAAATTCTGCTTGTTACTATAAAAGTCCAGATGTTTTGAGACTTCATGGTTCTCTGGATATCCCCCCCATTTTAATCTTCTTTTGTAACATGCCACACATGTGGCATTTAGGCCTTTTAAGATGCTGTGCTATGCTAATCGGCCATAGTTTTTTTTGTTTCTTGCTATTTTGTTGCCATTTCTTTTGTGGATTGTCTTCTCTTGAAACGTGTCTTCATCCTTTAGCTGGAGGCTGCTTCACTTTCCTCCAGAGCATTTGATTTGCATGCACATTACCCATCTTTCATTCAGATTAGAGCTGAAACGAGTAACCACTACTATCTCTACGAGTAACCACTACTATGGTCAGATACGATTTAACATCTGGCAGTTTTCTGGTTAACCAGATTACCATATGCCTCATTCTCATTTGCTGAAATACAGTTTACCATCTACTGTTTACCACATTACCATTTAATTTCTTTTTGATTTTTTTTTACTCCCTTCCTCTGTCTGGGCTGGACTGGTAATGTGGTAAGCAATAATAACCATAGGTCATTGACAATATATATGTTACAAAACAAACTAAGGAATTTATACACAGTTTTAAAACAGCAAAACAAAATCAACAATAAACTATAATATTTCCACATTAAGATGGCTGTTACAGCACATCAACATAAATTCCCAAAGTTCATCAACCCAATGAGACAACTCTTTGATATTTCACCAGTACTCGAATGAATCAAGATTTCTTGTACAACTTGGGTTGACCGTTACACCTTTCCACCATCAGAGCATGTGCTAAATTGGCCATTCTCCATATAATATAATTCTGTGCACTTGCCAGAAAATATGATCGCTTTAATGTGGAAGATCCTCAGTTTGTTGAGTAGAACGCAAACAATAATGTAGCTCATAAGGAACGCTGTTGAATCTACCTTCTATTATTCTTGATGGCATCATCTGGAATCGCAGCAAAGTTAAAGCTCTCTGAATAGTGAAGTTACTTAATATCTTCAAATATTGTTCCAGTTGATGCTGCATCTTATATTTACTAAACCAAGGAGAGGCTTTAACTGCTGAAATTGCAGCTAGATCTTTTTGAATATAGATGTCCTCCAATCGACGCCCCATTACGTTTTTAATCCTGGATTGCAGTGGTATACAGAAAGTCCAAAGAAAAGCCACTTTTATTGACTATAGTTTCCAAATTCTCTCTCCATGCATATCTAGAATCTGAATTTGTTATTTCTAGCCAACATAATTTTGGAAGGAAATCATCTGCCATAGGCAATATACGTAGCCAATAACAGAAAGGCCTTATTTGGGTTTTCAATTCCACAGGTAAGATACCAGTTTCTGTTCTTATCAAGCAAGCTGCTGCTGCTACTACTACTACTACTAATGATAATTAGTGCTCCCCTGCCATGGCACTCAGAGCACTTTGCATATAACAAATAAACACAACATTTTAATCCTCACAACAACCCTGTGAGGTAGGTTAGACTGAGAGAACATTGTGACTGACCCAAGGTCACCCAGTGAGTTTCTGACTAAGACAAGACTTGAACTTGGTCACCCAGCAGGCTGCTCCCTACCTCCTGGTCCAAGTACTCTGCGCTTAGCCACACTGGCTCACAGTACTATCTAATATTTTGGTTTGGTGGTTAACCTCTGCAGTTACCGGATCGTTACCAAATAACTGCCCAGCCATCCAAAATGCTGGATATTATCTGTAGATAGATAGGGGTTTGTGGTTTTTTTTAGTTTTTTTTTTACTATTTCAGCTTTCATTCTGATAGAACAGTCATTACACTAGAAATAATATTTCAAGCAAATGCTTCCCCTTGTAAAGCGGCTGCCTGCAGCACAGATGGGGCTCACTTGCTTAAGGCGTCTGGATTTTATTTTTTAAAAATAAGATTGTTTCCTGTTATTTCCAGTATCCATGTGCTCTGGTCACTCTTGATCTCTACTTGTGGCAGTTTGTTTTTTTTAATAAGTTCTGTTTCTTGTTGGATGGAATAGAGGGGTCTTATCTAGATGACCGTAGATGAACCAATGACTTCTAAACAAGCAAAGTAAGTAGTAATATTTAATCCAGTGTCACTAATCACACAAGTAAAGCGATTCATACATTAGCACTTGCAGGGTTGGAGCCGTTGAGAGAGATATTTACTTAACCATAAGATTGCAGTGGTGTCCCATAGATGTTGTTTTTTTGACAATCAAAACAGCACCAAGACAATTATGGATTCAACTAACTTCAGTGTTAAATTGGAGCTTGAATGGAAATGTTTGTTTCTCTTGCATTGATATATGAATTTCTCATACTGAACAATGCGTTTTTGAAGCATAGTTAATGACTGTATCAATTCTTTATTTCTTAAAGAATAAAAGAGAGAGAACTACATATTTGTTGTGGTTTTTGGGTGGGTGATCCATAAAACTTAACAATCGCTGACCCAGTTTGTTGGTTTTCAGTGAATCCCATTGAATCATGTTTTCTCCTCCAAACTGAACCTAATCTCCATCCAGCATCAGCCCAGACCGGAGGGGTGGGGGTGGGTGTAGCTATTATTTTTAGGGATGGTTTGGTCGCACGGAGGTTTTCAGTGCAGACCGAATTTGGGATGGAGTCTCTCCATCTTGTGGTTGATTTGGCTAAAGATGGACCAGAGGGTCCAGCCAGGGACAGGTTGGGATTCTTCTGGTGTACCGTGCACCCCGCTGCACAGCGGCATCCCTGTCTGCTCTAGCAGCTCTCATCTCGGACCTGGTCTTGAGGCCCCCTAAGCTTATTGTCTTTGGGGGACTTCAATATCCATGCTGAGCTGGGATTGCATGGGGCTGAGCAGGAATTCATGGCCGCCATGGCAACCATGGGCCTGTCCCAAGTGGTGAGGTGTCCGACACATGAGTGGGGACACGCTCTGGATTTGGTTTTCTACACTGACATTGGGGGGGGGGGGGCGATGGTTGGGAGTGTGGTGTGTTCACCCTTGCTGTGGTCGGACCATTACCTCCTGCAAACCTCCATCCTAGTGCGCCGGCCCTACTGTAGGGGTGCTGGACCAGTTCGGTTGGTCCGCCCCAGGAGAATTATGGAACAGGAAAGCTTCCGGAATGCTCTTGGGGAATTTCATGTTGACCTCGATAGCTGCTCCATCGATGAGCTCGTGGCCTTGTGGAACAGCTGACTGGCTGAGGCCATTGATCGGGTGGCTCCCAGGCATCTGCATCTGCCATGTCAGCTCCCCATGGTCCACAGAGGACCTGGGATATCTGAAGCGTGAAGGGAGGTGGTTGGAGCGTTGGTGGCGTACTCGCGCCTAAGACGATTGACTCTGGCATAGAGCATTTTTTAAGTCCTATGCCATTGTGGTGAGCGCAGCAAAGAAGCGGTTCTTTGCTGCACTCATAGCGTCCGCTCAGTTTCGTCCAGTGGAGCTGTTCTGGGTGGTGAGAGGTCTGGTCGGTCCACCCTGTCTCCGCCTGGAATTGGATTCGTATACAGCCCATTGTGACATGTTTTTGAAGTACTTTGCAGACAAAATTGCTCGCATTGAGCACAACTTCAACTCTACCTTTTCGGAGGCAGTGGCTGAGCCAGATGTTAGGAATGTCCTGTCTGGTCGTGTTTTGTGGGAGGAATTTCAATTGGTGATGCCTGCCAATGCGGTCGATGTGCTGGGGTCTGCTTGAGCCACAACTTGCTAGTTAGATCCATGCCCATCTTGGTTAGTACGAGCTACCAGGGAGACAATGGGGCCAGTTCTGGCGGCATGGGTTATCAACGCCTTCCTTTGGGAGGGGAGGGTGCCAGGTTGCTTCAAGGAAGCCGCTCCTCAAAAACCCATCGCTTGACGTTGATGTCCTGGCCAGTTTCCAACCTGTCTCTAACCTTCCCTTTTTGGGGAAGGTTATCGTCAGCTCCAGGTGCATTTGAATGGCATCAGTTTCCTTGATCCCACTCAGTCTGGTTTTCTCCCGGGTTACGGTATGGAGACAGCACTTGTGGCCTTGGTTGACATTCAATCTCCTTGTAGAACTGGACAAGGGTTGTATGACCCTTTTGGTCCTATTAGCCCTTTCTATGGCTTTTGATACTGTTACGCGTGAGCTGTTGGTGACACGCCTGCAGGACCTGGCGGGGGTGGACGGAACTGTTTCATAATGGTTCCGTTCCTACCTCGCCAATAGATCATGGTGGTTGGTGCCTGCTGATTGTACGTTGTCCCCTGGTGGCCTCCCATATGGGGTCCCTCAGGGTTCTATTTTGTCCCCTCTCTTGTTTAACGTGTAGATGAAACCGCTCGGGGAAATCGTGCGCAGCTGCGGGTGTGTGTGTGTGTGTGTGTGTGTTCTCTGCCATCAGTGTACAGATGACACTCAGCTGTATTTATCATTTTCATCTGACCCAGGCCCTGCTGTCTCTTTGCTGTCCCGGTGCCTGGCCGCTGTGGGGGATTGAATGAGGTCGAGCCGATTGAAGCTCAGTCCTGATAAGACGGAGGTGATGTTAGTGGGTGGGACCAGGGTTCTGGGTGAGGAAGTCTCCCCTGTTATTGGGGTATCCGTCCTTTTTTGACTCCCATCAGTGCGGAGCCTGGGGGTGCTTCTGGATCCGCAGCTATGCCTGGATTTCCAGGTGTTGGCTGTGGCCAGGGGTGTCTTTCATCAATTACATCTGGTGAAGAGGCTCTGCCCATATGTCTAGGACTCCGATCTTGCCACTACCATCCATGCGTTTGTCATCTCAAGGCTAGACTATTGTAATACACTCTACATGGGGCTGCCCTTGGCGACAGCTCAGAAGCTGCAGTTAGCGCAGAATGCGGTGGCCCATCTCCTAACTGGGACGGGCCACAGGGAGCACATAACACCTGTGCTCCGAACACTGCACCGACTGCCTATTGACTTCTGAGCCCAATCCTGGGGGCTGGTTTTGACCTATAAAGCCCATCACAGCCTGGGTCCTGCTTATTTGAGTGATCACCTCACCCCCTGGTCCCCTGAGTGGTCCTTGAGGTTGTCTCTGGGTGCCCTCCTGGATGTCCTGTGTTATCGGCAGGTTCGGTCAGACAGAAGAGCATTCTCGGCGGCTGGACTGTTGCAATGGAATTCCCTCCCGGTGGAGGTTCGCCTCAGCCCTAACCTTCTCGTCTTCCAGCGGAATTGTAATACCTGGCTCTTCCACCAGGTGTTTGGCGGGAGAGGGTGGGATGGGTTAGATGGGTTGGGGGTGGGAATGTTCTTTGTTTTTTTTCTTTTATGCATTAGCTGGGGTTTTATACATTTTATAAAATTGTAATATGATTTATTTATGTTGTTGTTGTAATTGTTTTTATGTTGTTGTTTGTTTTTTTTAATTGTAAGCCGCTCTGAGTCACTTGGTGAGAGAGGTAGAGTAAAAATAAATAATAATAAATGATCTGTCTTTAAAAAGTAGAGCTTGATGAGACTCAATAATTTGGATTCTCTGTTATCTTTCAGCTGCATAGTTCAAGCTTTTCACTACACTCCAGCTGATACAGAGATCTTCCCCCTGTGCATCCACAGCAGAGGAAGCCTGTCACTTAGCTTTAAGGACTGCTTGTCTTCCTTTGATCAGGACATGACTGTCTGGATTTTGAACCTGCTGCATCCTTAATTTAAAGTGTTTATCCCACAGGGCAACTATCAAATCACCCCATGATAATGAAGGTGTCGCATGAACATTCCTGGGTTTACTTTGTAAATGTCTCCAGGAATCCTCTTTGGCTTTTGATAGCTTATTCTTTTAAAACAAAACTCAAAAGTGCATTATGGACACCCTTGGAAAAACCCTCAGTGCCCACAGGGCCGCGCTTTAGTGAACTAGAAATGTTACTCTTTATTATGGACCAGGGTTGGGAAGACACTGTCCCAGGGAGTGAAAAGTTATGGGGTGGGCTGTGACTCAGGTGGTAGAGTGTGTGTGTATAAGGTCCCAAGTTCAATTCCTGGCATCTCTGATTCAGGATCTCTGGTGGCACGCCTGGGTGAAGCCTCTGCCGGGGATCCTGGAGGGTCTCAGATAGCATGTCTGGCGGAAGCCTCTGCCAGAGATCCAGAATTGAAACCCTGCTGCTGTGTCAGGTTGTGTGACAATACTAAGATAGACCATTGGTTTGACTCAGTTAGGCAGCTCCTTATAGCAAGTATTAGCCCAAACTTTGTTTAAAAGAATAGCAGCTGTGGGATAGTTTGTTACAGCCTTGGACACAGAGCTTCAGTGGAACTACGCTGGAGTAAGTAGCTTGTGGATCCGTAGGCTTCAATAAGACTACTCTGGAGTAAGCTGTTTCTGGTTTGGAGCCCAGTCCTATAAATACCAATGCACGTCATTAACCTGTTGAGGCTGCTCCCATTTTATAAAATTTAGTCATCATAATAATATTTATAAACGTTTGCAGGATTGAGGACTTAAACACGTTCTTGAAATAGCTCCAACACCAAATACAATATTGTTTTTACCCGTTCTGCTTTTCAAACGTTCAAACGTCTTCAGAGAATACAGATGCTCAAAGGATTTATTTTTTCCCCCATAAAAACTTTTCACTACATTTTCATCATGTTTTGATACTTCATAATTGTCGGGGAAGAAAGACCATTTCATGATGTTCAGAAACACCTTAGATATTCTGACCAGACATAAGATTTCCTATTGATAGCAATAAATGCCTCGGAATGAAATGTTTGGTGTTTTCCTCCTGTAGGCTGTCTGAGATGTCAGCAGCCAGTATGACCTGCTCTTTCCCTTTCAGATCTATAAATAAAAGGCAGCTTGTTTCACTGATCCTGCAGCAGAGAGCAGAGGTGTATATTAATGAGCTTTTTCTAATGTCACACTGGCCCTATTTAGCACGGCAACTGTGAAAGCTGCTTTTTTTCAGTCATAACTCATTTCCGATGAAAATGTCAGTTATTGCCCCATCGCATGGCCTGAGTTATTTAGTTTTCGAGTTTGTTTCTTCTGATCTGTACCACTGACAGATATTCTAGATGTGACCATCATTAAATATGCCAAAGGAAAGGATTAAGAATTGATAATCTATTGGAGCATGATGTCGTTTTGCATTGCATTCCTTTTGGGTGCCTATAAGATTTATTTATTTTATTTATTTAAAATTTGTATCCCGCCCCTCTTGCCCACAGGGCAGCCCGGGACAGCGAACAACACTCAGTAAAACAATATAAAAATATTAAAACAATTTAAAAATATAATATGTGGGGAAGATGCAATATGGATTTAAAGGGGAGCATTTTAAGCAATTGCACGTAGCTTATGCGATTGTTTGTGTAAGGAAAATTGTGATATAGGCTTAGAATAGCACAACGTTTTATTTACCCCCAAATAAGCAGCAATTGAATTTCATTTATTCAAGGATTATTTAATATCGGACATGGGGAAGAAGTGGGAAGTTAATGGGAAAATGCTGGTGATAAAAGATTAAAAGTACAGAATTTTCATCTAATGAAAACTTTAATTAAACATTTGTTTACAGTTCCAAAGTACTTATCCTGGTGGAGCTCTGTTGAAATCCCATCATGGCCTTAATTTGAAAACGGTTAATTGCAACATATCATTCACTGTAGTTGAATGTAACTTGATAGCATCGTTCAGTGTATGTGCTCCTAGGTATGTGGCATGGTGGTTTCTAAAGTGCCCTCTGATATTACTAAAACGTGGCTATTAAGTAGTTAGTTACCCAAGGTATGATGGGTTTTTTAAAAAAATGATAAACCTTTTTAAGCGGTTTAGTCCTGTTTCACAGAAGCAAAATATTGTAGTGCATTTGTTACAGTTATCCCAGGCATCAGAACTTGAGAGAAATGTATAAGGTAGTGGGATTAAGCAATGACAGATTGGTACCAGATGTCTGGGAGATACAGTTAGTAGCTTTCTCTGTTGATCAAGTAGTTCTTGTGATCCCAGTGCTCTTTGGAAACCATATATTAATTCCCTGTAGTCGGATCTTAGAGTCTATCAAACATGATTGATAGCTTCTAGGGAAAGTTATTTGGAAGGAGACAAAGGTGCCTAGTATTCTCCATTGGGAGGGTTGTATATGTTGAAGTTAGGGATGGAGACAGTGGCGGGTGAAGGAAATGAATAACCTTGCTAACGTGAACAGGATAGGTAGATAAAACAGATTGGCTCTTAGAACACCGATGTGGGTAACACGATGGAAGCCTCTCTGTTGAAGATCAATGCGGACCAACTAGAGGGGTGTTGGCAGGACTTTGTGTGTGTGTGTGTGTGTGTGAGGGGGTGGGGAGGTTGCCAGAGCTCAGCCCTGGCAATTAAATTCAAGGACGGTGGGCTGAGCCCCAGGAAATATTCCCAGTAGGCGCGTGTACCCCAGAATGTGAAAGACCAGGAAAAGGCTGCTCTTGGCCATCTTGGGAGTGGAAATGGAAGCTACAAAACCTGGATCGTTTATTTGGCTTTCCTTGATGATTTTCCCGCCCAACCCCTGCCCTAGCCATCGTACAGATTAAATCACAAAATCTGTTTTAGGACCCAGGCCCGGCAGTCTCAGTGCTTACCTGGTGTCTGGCAGCTGTGGGGGACTGGATGAGGTTAAATCCCAACAAGACGGAGGTGATGCTGGTGGGTGGGGCTGGGGAGTTGGTGACTCCCATCATTGATGGGGTTCATCCCTCCCTGGCCCCTCAGGTTTGGAGTCTGGGGGTGCTCCTCAACTCCTGGCTTCACCTGGATGCCCAGGTGTCAGTGGTGGCGAGGAGCGCCTTTCGTCAACTCCATCTGGTACGTCGGCTTCAGCCATATATCTCAAGACACTGACCTGGCGACTGTCATCCATGCCTTCATCACCTCAAGATTAGACTGCTGCCATGCGCTCTACATGGCGCTCTCGGAGACTGCAGCTGGTGCAGAACACAGCGGCATGTCTCCTTACAGGGACGGGTTGCGGGGAGCAGATAACCCCAGTGTTCCATTCATCGCACTGGCTGCCTATAGTCTTCTTGGCCCGATTCAAGGTGTTGGTGCTGACCTATAAACCCCTACGTGGTCTGGGCCCCACTTACCTGCAGGTTTGCCTCACTCCCCAGGGTCCTGGAGCGGCCCCTGCATTCTGCTGGGGGCACCCTCCTAGATGTCCCATGGGTCTCACGGGTGGCGACCATGGAGAGGGTGTTCTCAGTAGCTGCTCCGAGACTGTGGAACTCCCTCCCAGTCGAGGCGCGTCTGTCCCCGATCTGCCCTCCTTCTGTTGACAGTGGAAGACCTGGCTGTTCTGGTAGGCTTTTGGTGGTAGCGGGGGGTGGGGGGGGTGTTGGGAGTTGCGGGGTGGGTTTTTCTTTTTTCTAGCTCCAGCAAGTTTTACAGTTCTATTGTTTTAGGGATTTTATATTTATATGCTCATGTTTATTTATATATCTTTTTATTTGTATGTTTTTAACTTATCGTTAGCCACCACGAGCTGCTTGAGGCAGGATGGTGTTGCCAGATACCAAATTTTATAAATAATAATTAGGGGTGGGCCTCTGGATCCCCACCCCTGCCCACACACTCCGAGGCCAGGAGTGGGGGGGTGGGGGTGCCCAGGTTTTTTTTCGGTGGCGACGCCCTGTGTCTTGGAACTCGTGCTTAAGTTTTGGTTTCCCTGTGTCTCAGATCTCCTTTCGGTTTTGGATCTCTTGGTGTCAGTTCTTTTTCCCATTGAAGTAAATGGGAAATTTCCCCAGTGACTTCAATGGGAAAGAGAACCGTCCAAGAGTCCCAAGACACAGGGAACCCGCACCGAAAAAAACCCTGTGCACCCCCACAACCCCACTCCCGGCCTTGGAGGGTGGGGATCCACTACCCCTAACAACCGCACCCCACCCAGCTTTACCCCCCATGCCACCCCACCCCTGGGGCCCCTGTACATTACTCTTACCTTTGCAGGTCCAGGTCCAGAAGGTGAGGCTCCCAGTCGCCAACTGGGAGGTAAGCTGGGCCCTGCTGGGTGGGGATGGAGGAGTTAGGGGTAATGGATCCCCATCCCTGACCACACACTCCTAGGCCAGGAGTGCGGTGGGGGGTGCCCAGGGGTTTTTCGGTGGCGACTCCCTGTGTCTTGGGACTCTTGGATGGGCCGCTGCTCTGCTTCAGGGCAGTCCTGCAGGTTTGACTGGCCTGCTCGACCGCTCCCGCTCCAGGATGTTCCAGAGTGTTGACGGTGGGGCTGCCCCGGAATAGGCACAGCCTGCTCCACCAGCACATCTGACAGGGCACCTTTGGACATGACAGATGGGTCACCTGGGGTTGGCGCGCTCAGCACCAGGGGCAGCCGATTGTGCCGATTCTACATGATGGCTGATCACCAATTGTAACATGTCTTAGCCAAAATGTGTTCATGAACATGTTCAAGTGATTGTGTCTGGAATATTAAATACAGTAATTTGTTGTGCTTTTTAAAAAGTGTCCCACGTACAGTGTATCAGAAAGGAGCTGCCACTTTTAGACGTGTGCGGCGAACACGCTGCATAAAATCAGGCTGCGTGTAAATATCCCACGTGTGGGATTTAAGATGCGACATTTTGTGCGTTAAAGCCAGTCGCGCGTTCTTTTAAAGGCGCTTATTAAATACCTTGACATTGAGGTATTTAATTTGTGGCTTTAAAAGAATGCGCAACTGGCTTTCACGCATGAAATGTCATGTCTTAATCCCACACGTGGGATATTTACATGCAGCCTGAATTTATGCAGTGTGTTCGCCGCACACGTCTAAATGCGGCTTCTTTTACAGAGGAAATACTGGTTTACATGGACCCGGCAGCTGCCATGGCTTGTGGTCCATCTGCACGGCGCCCACTCTCCCCCACACCATAGAGTTGCGGGGGTAGATCGCCCAACACTCTAGGCTGCCACCTGGAACAACCGCTGACTGAGAGCGGAAGCGCAGCAGCTGGTGCCCCAGGGTTGGTCGGCCCACTCCGCTGGTGGCGCTCCTGGACGTCCCAGGGCACCGCAAGTGGGGCTGGAGTGGAGCAGGTGGCCTCTGCTCTGCCTGCACATCTGGCAGCCCACCTTCCGACAGACCCAGGGGTGAGGCAGAGCAGAGGTGGGGCTGCCAGCCGTCGGTTTACACCCAGGGAGAAAACTGATCAGAAGCTGCCCAGCCCTGTCGGTTCTTAGTCATGGGAATGATCTTTTTGGTTACACTGAGAAGGACCCTAAACCAGATCGGTACCTTTGATCATTAAGGTGTTTCCGCACCGGTAGCAAATGCAGTGAGGCCAACACTTGGGAGCTCCTCTTGTTCGCACGTGCTGGAAGATGGGGGTGTACTCCCACCCCATTGCTGACATCAGCCCCTGGTTCTTTCCTCCTGGGGCTGCTGTCAGTCTTCCAGCAGCACCCCTGGCCAGGAAGAGAGAGGGATGCTGCCAGCAGACTCCCGACAGCCCCTCCTGCCCACAACGTTTCAGCACAGCTGATGGGCAGAGAGCAGAGCAGCCCCTCACGCCTGGATCCCCCGAAGCAGCCCTGGAATCGGGGCCACACATTACGCTCTCTGTGGCCCTTTTTAAACAGACCGGGAGACGCCACGGTGCAGGGGGATGGGTGGAGGCGACGGTGCATGTCCAGCCCGTCACACGGAGGCACACCCATCTCCACGCACGGAGGCATCTTCGTTTTCCCCAATGCCTCGGTGCGTGGGCGATGGATGGAGCACAGGAGCGCGCACGCACCCCCACCCATCCCCACCAGCGGTCACATCGACGTGACCCCCCCCCCTCGCCACCCCAGTCGCTCATGTGGGCAAGGGGGGGTGTGTCTGTCTCATGTGAAAAGGGCCTATGTGTGGCACATAGCCACTCCTGTGTTTGTCTGTACAGGCATGCATGCAAGCATGGAGATATCAGTGACTAATGTTTGATGCCTTTGAGTCTGATTCTTTTTTTACTCTGTGAAAGTTCTTTCCTCTCCTCCGAAAGAGGAGAATGATTGCCCTGTAGTTGTGAGGGATAGTTACAAGGAGCTGGTGAGAAGGGCTGAGTGTTACGTTCTGGGGTGACTGGAAAGAGGCAGCAATTGGGAGCGGGACTCTATCCTGAGGGGAGAATCGAGAGCTAGGGCCGTGGGGGTCTGTGAGGCAGGGGCTTCTTGACAGGCGCTTTCATCCGCAGAAGCAGAATGATGCCTTTGCTGAAACTGTTTGGGGACTGGCAGATTTGCCAAGACTGCTTTATTTTTCATCATCAGCATATTCGTTGGCCAGTAACTTGAAAAATTTGCAAGTCTCGGGTTGCGTGTTTTTGAAGTTGTTTTCTAAAATATTGTGGTATTCCCAGGGCCTTGGCTTTCTATTTACTTATGCTTTACCTGGAATGAGAGAAACGTTCCAAGGCACCCTCACAAGGAGATCAAATGTTCCAAGGGGATTCCCTGACCAAATCACATTTCTGAAGTCATCGGCTGCTTGTCTCTTGCTGGGTTTTGAGGAGCCATCCTGACTGTCGGTGAGAAGAAAGTTGCCAATATGGATGGATAGAGGGACATGTATTAATACATTTGTCTAGTCAGCTATACCTCCAGAATAAACATCTGTCTATGGCCAGGGCTGGACTTAGATTTTGCAGGGTCCTGGGCAAAGATAAAATGTGGGTCCCCTGGTACCCCTCCCCTGTGGCTCCACCGTTTTGGGGGACACCCTCGGTGGGCCCCTAAAGGTGGTCATGTTTGGGGTTCCATTGTAGGGAGTGCAGGGCCCCACACCCTGCCCTGGTGAATACAGGGGCCACTGCGAGGGGCCCAGAAGTAGAGAAAATAGTGGGGCTCTAGCTAATCACCCAGTGGTAAGTCTGACCCTGCCTATGGCTGCAAAATAGTAAGGAGAGCAAAAGCTTCTGAGACCATTTAATGCAGTGGTTCAAGACTTAAATTTAATTCTGTGACTCCAGACAGCAACAAAGGCATTCAAAGCATACCCACTTATCAGTTGGATTTGCAACCACATACAGTCTTGATCCACAATTTGGGGATCTCTGATTGAATGTAGGAGCACTTGTAGTCTGGGAGAGGCAGGAATTTTAGTTTGCCCAGAGCAGGAAGAGGGAACCCCAGGCCCAGAGACCGAATACGACCCATGGCTAGTTTTTATTTATCCCCTTTCCAGTACGTGAATCTGGCCTCCCGGTCCAATTCCTACCCCCAAGCACTGAAAGAGTGAATTCAAAGGAAGGGAGTAGAGCTGGATTTGAATGAAAGGTGGATCCATTTGCGTAGCTCCATGATTGGACTCTTTCTTTCCTTCCCCTATCCTGAATGTGGAAACCCTCTTAAGTATCCCCACCCCAACCTCTATGCAACCCTCAGAGCTTGTACTAATTTTCAGAGTGGCCCCTGGGAGGGAAAAGGTTCCCCATCCCTAGGCTAGAGCAAGAAAACTGCTAAGACCGTGTGTGTGTGTGTACAAATATCACCTATGTGTGCATCTCTGGCATGCAAGTGTGTGTGCTCTCCAGAGCTGCACATCGCATGTGCTCTATGGCCTTCAAAACGAAGGAGGGGGGGGGGGAAGCCTGTGAATGCCAATGTCTTTGTTGCCCTTCATCAATCTATCTATCAGCAACCAGATTTGTCATCTGATGGAACTAGGAGACTGCTGTCACTCAAAAAAAATCTCCCTCTGCCCCCCTCCCACTCCCTTTTGTCTGCCCTGCCCTTATCTTCCTTAGATTGTAAGCCTGCTGGGGCAGGGACCTGTCTATAATTGTCAGCTGATGATTGTAAAGCACCAGGCACATTGCTGTACTATATAATTACTTAATAAAAATAATAATTCACATCTGGCATCTTCAGTGGACTTGACTCTATTGGTGACTCCTTTGGCATAGTTTCTGCCAGCCATGAATTTCCCCACTAATATTTTACCCATGCTTCATTAACTTGTCATGTACTTTTTTTTCTGTATTTGCTTTCCTGCCACTGCTGATTACTGAGGCATTTGTGTGTAAATAGAAGCGTGGTGTCTCCCTCCTGCACAGTTTCCTCTTGCCTTGTTCATTTAGTGATGTTCATATTCAAAGTTTGCCTCTCAGAAATACAACCCAGTGTCCCAAGCCCCGCGTCCCCACCACGAAACCTTTAAAATAGGTCAACTTCCCAACTGTAGTGAAAAGAAGCCACACCAATCCCTGCCCTCTGCGTTACAGATTCCAGCCTGCCGTATTATTATTATTATTATTATTATTATTTTATTTTTTAATTTTTAATTTTATTTTATTATAAGCATTTATATAGTGCCAGCTGTGTACCTGGCGCCTTACAGAACAATGAGATAGACGCGGTCCCTGCCTACGGCTTACAATCTAATAGACATGGAGGGGGAGACAAGGAGAGGGGACATAGGGAGAGACAATGGATAAATAACATTCGAGTGACTGCGAGGTCCCAGGTGCATGTGCTTGGCTTGGTTGCAGTTAGGCAGGAGTCTGCGGGGAGGGCAGACATTGAGTATTGAGCGGGAAGTTCTAACAGGTATCGGGGAAGGCGGCAAGGAAGAGGTGGGTTTTGAGGAGGGATTTGAAGGTGCGGAGGGAGGAGGCGAGGCAAATGTGGGCAGGAAGGGAGTTCCAGGCATGGGGGGCAGCAAGGGAGAAGGAACGAAGGCGGTTAGGTGATCAGGGGAGACGAGGGAGAGCAAGGAAGGGGACAGAGGAGGAGTGGAGAGTGCATGAGGAGTGTGTAAGGAGACTAGGGCTGAGAGGTAAGGGGGAGCCAGGTTGTGAAGGGTTTTGTAAGTAAATACCAGGAGTTTGTGAAGGATGCGTTGGGGAAGGGGGAGCCAGTGAAGGAAGGAGAGGAGAGGCTGCACGTGGTCGAAGCGACGGGCCGAGTGGATGATCCTAGCAGCGGAGTTTTGGATGGAAATAAGGGGGGACAGGTGAGAGCGGGGGAGGCCAGTAAGGAGGAGGTTACAGTAGTCAAGGCAAGAGATGACCATGGCATGAACAAGAGTTTTGGCTGAGGAGACAGAGAGAAAGGGGCAAATCCGTGCAATGTTACGGAGGGCACAGCGACAGGACTTGGCAACAGAGTCAATGTAAGGTTTAAAGGAAAGGTGAGTGTTGAAGACAAAGCCCAAGCTACGG
>QEPC01013865.1:12729839-12794525 GCA_003113815.1 Sphenodon punctatus | reverse complement strand
TGAGTTGGCAGAGAGGAGATCCAGGCAACGGGAGTAGACAACACGTTCTAGAAGCTTAGAGGCGAAGGGTAGGAGGGAGACTGGCTGGTAACTAGAGGGGTCAGAAGGGTCGAGGGTGGACGTTTTGAGTATGGGAGAGACAGTGGCATGTTTGAAGGCGGAGGGGAAGGAGCCAGTGGACAGGGAGAGATTAATGACATGTAGAAGGGGGGGGGCGACAGTGGGAGCAATGGAGGTCAGGAGGCGGGAGGGGATTGGGTCGAGAGGGCAGGTGGAGGGGTTGGCGGAAGAGAGCAGAGAGGAGATTTCCTCAAGGGAGGCAGGAGGAAAGGAGGAGAGGAGAGTGGGGGGAGGGGACAGGGACGGGGAGGGAGCGGGGAGAGGAGATGGGTGGGAAGCAATGTCCTGGTCGATCTTGTCAATCTTTGAGGTGAAGAATGACGCGAGGTCCTGAGCAGAGGGGGGCAGGGGGGCTTAAGAAGTGAGTCAAAAGTGGAGAAGAGGCTGCGAGGGTCACGAGAGTAGGATTCAACCCGGGAGGCATAGTAATGTTGTCTTGCCAGGGAGATAGAAGAAGAGAGGGAGGAGAGGGAGAATTTGTAGTGGAGGAAGTCAGGGTGGGAGTGGGATTTGCGCCAGAGGCGTTCAGCAGCCCGGGTGCAGGAGCAGAGGTAGCAGATAGTAGGGGTGAGCCAAGGACGGGGGTTGGGGGTCGAACAGGGTGGGAGGAGAGGGGGGCAAGAGAGTCGAGGGTCGAGGTGAGAGAGGCGTTAAGAGAAGATATGGCAGTGTCAGGGGAGGAGGGGGGAAAGGGAGGAGACGAAGTCTAAAGGGTTGACAGCCTGCAGATCATGGATGGGGTGTTGAGCTGGGGAAGAAGATGGGGGTTGGTGGGAGAGGTTAAAAGAAGCGAGGTGATGGTCGGATATGGGACAAAGGTCAAAGGAGAGGTCAGCAACAGGACAGTTTCTGGAGAAGATGAGGTCAAGAGAGTGGCCACCGGTGTGGGTGGAGGAATCAGTCCAGAGGCGGAGATCAAAGGAGGAAGTTAGGGAGAGAAAGCGGGAAATAGAGGGCTGGGAAGGTGCATCAACATGGATATTGAAGTCACCGAGAATGAGAGCAAGAATGCCGTACCAGTCTAGTCATGCCACCTTGCACTGAGCCAGGCCACTGAAGCTGGATTTTGCCCCTATGTTCTGGACCATCCGATTTCAATTACTTCAGGTCACTCCTGACTTCAGCTACTCTGGGCTGGGTTCAGAGAGATGACCCGGAGGTTAAAAGCTTTGTAGCCCTTGATTAGTCCCTGGAGCCAGTGGCTTCTCTGAGCTGAGCCACTGTTTTGCCTTTCTCGTGCCTCCGGTTTATGGTACTTTCTTGAAGACAAGTGAGCTGGCCCCGTGGGGAGGATGAAAGCAGCTGCTGGGTCAGTAGTTCAGAGCAACATTTGATTTAGTCCTTTTGCCTGCGACACGTTGGTATTTAAACTACAGAGGCAGGTGCTGAAATACTTGCGTATCTGGGTTGCTGCTGATGCCAAGGGTGATCATGGGGCGGTGGGGAATCTACTCTGGCAATGTTGAAAGGCTCTTGTCACCAGAGTTGTAATGATTCCCAACTCTTTTCTCCCTTAATCCATTGGGAGTTTTGCTATTGATTTCAACGGGGGTTAGAATCTGGCCTATGCAGCTTGTTGCATGTGTGTCCATTAATGTTTAACTGTGTGGCTCCAGTCTTCAAAGCACTCTGCAGGCACAAGCTCCGGCGTTCACTTCAGTGGAGACCTATGCCAATGGAGTGCTTTGAGGACTGGATTTGTATGACCTTCCTTTTATCTCTTCCATGTGAATGTTCAGTAAATTGGCATTATTGAGGAGGCCGAGGGTAAAAACGGATGTGCAGGTGGTACGGCAGCTCTCTCACCCAGGACGGAAAACCGCAGCTGACATGGGTCGGGGAGGGGCACTGAACAAACGTGCCCGCAGCCGGAGAGCCACCCCGCCACCCGCATGGCCCAGGTAGAGTCAGAAACTAAACAAACGTGGGCAGCTGGCCCAGTCCCCGCCCTGCTCACAACGCTCTAGACATGGCGCTTGGCTATGGCGACCCCTGCCCCAAGGCGGGTTTGGTGGGGCTGAACACATGTGCTGACCTGTGTGGGTGGCCCTTAGCCTGGGCTGCTTCCTTGGAAATGTTCTGAGAACACAGGCCAGGGTAGCCGCCTACCCACCCTGGGGCAGTCCTGGGCTAACATCTGGCAGCACATAAACAGATGTGCCGATTGGTCCCAGGCCAAAGCAGGCCACCGTCATGTCTGTTTTTACCCTTAGTCATTCTAAGTGACAACTAAAATATCTTTGATCCATGATCACACAGAACTAATTGACCACCCAACCACCATGTGCAGCCAACCGGAATCTGCATAAGCACTCATTCACACACAAACACAAACTCTGAAGTAATAGCCCCTCAGCTCCCTTTAATTCTTCTTCTGTTCACACAAGTACCACATTGGGACCCCAGTGGGGCAATGCCATCAGCTCGTGGCATTGTCATCCAAGCTGATACATGACAGACCTTGTGTGGCTTTGTTGTGGTCATGGGATTCTACTTTAACTCACAAAATAGGGTCCCATAGGGAAGAAGTTTGGAAACCACTAGGGATGGGTGAACGCTGTTCGGAGTTTGGACCGAACCCGGTCTGTTCGGACATCCGAACCGAATGTCTGAACCGAACTCTCGAACTACCGAACAGTTTGGTCGTGTTCGGATGAGTTCGGGGGCGGGAAAAACGTCTTTTCAGGGCCAAAAATTCGTTTTCGTTTCGGTTTCTGTATCGATAGCGCTATTTTTGAATGTTCGGCCAAACCGAACTCGGCTGAACTGAACCATCGAACCCGAGCGTGGGTTTCAAACTGAACGTCCGAACATCCGAACTGCGTTCTGTTCACCCATCCCTAGAAACCACAGGTTTAAAGCAAAGGAGAAGGTGGTTACCCAGAGGGGTATGTACTTCTGGTTACATACACTGAGGGGTAGCTTATCCCTGGGGGGGTGAGTGATCATGTGAACAGAGAATGGGTGTTAACTACAGGTGCTAAGTTATTTAACATCTCACACACAAGTTATTAATTCCTTGGGTTGCCTCCCCTCTGGGAAATTACTCTATTCATGTAGATGCTTGCAAGGTGTATTATGATCATTAAAGTAAGTACCCTAAGAGGTTGGGGGGTGGGGACTAGCCTGTCCATGTGAGTGTACCTTAACAGAGGTGGAGTAAAATACAGAGTGCCTGTGGCCTGGAATGGAAAATATGCATATTCATTAATGCATTTATTTTGAATTCATTTAAAGCACCTGTCCCTGGCTAGGCAAAGAAACAGCGATACCTATTTCTTTATTCATAGGTGGATTTTAAGCTTCTAACTAGAGCTGCAATGTGTACCCACAAAAACGTGTATATCCGTCGAAGTCACAACTTGAATATTTCATGTACTTTTCAGTGCCTGAAGCCGTATTCGATCAGGTACCCAAAATACGAACATGCTGAGATGCTGTTTTTATACTGATTTTTCTATTTCCAGTCCCACATTTTCCACTTTTGATTCTGGATTTCAGAACATTTTTCAGGTACTTGTTCACGTTTTGAGGTAATTTTGGGTTCACCTATCTGCAGGACCGCCTCACCCTCCGAATTCTGGATCAGCCTCTGCGGTTGGCTGGGGGCGCCCTCCTTGAGGTCCCCCGGGTTTCCCGGATGTCGACCCAGAGGAGGGAGTTCTCGGTGGCCCCCCCACGGCTGTGGAACTCCCTCCCGTTGGAAGTTCACCTGGCCATAGACCTCCTCTCTTTTCGTAGACAGTGTAAGACCTGGCTGTTCCACCGGGCCTTTGCCAAGGGAGATGGGATGGGTGGGTTAGGGTGGGGGTTTTATTGTTGGGTTACTTTAATGTGGGGTTAAATGTTGATTTTTAAAAAATCTTATGTGTTTTAAAATGCTGTTAGCTGCCCTGAGATACTTGTGCAGGAGGGGGCGACATATAAATGCAAATAAATAAATAAATAAACCCTCAAAAACGATAATATCGACATTTTGGTTTTCCGGGTACTCGGACAGTATTCGGGTACCGATTTGAATACTCAAAACGGCACCCAAAAATGTGGATATTAACCATGGGTACCCTACCCAGTCAGCTAGCTGTTTCAGCTCTACTTCTATTAGGTGTGATCGCTTGGCGGTACATAAAAGGGTTGTTGGATGCCCTTATGGCCCATTAGCATTTGGCAGATGTGGCTTCTAGGACTGACGCAATAGCTGTTAAATGTAAAGGGAGTGAATTAATGTGGTCTGTTTTAGGGGATGGGGGGAAAGAGCTCCAATTATAATAAGAGTAGCACAACACCCAATGGACAAATGCAAGGCGTATGTGGCGATCTGCTTGAGAGTCCTACTGTAGGACTATGAGCCAGATTCACGGTTGGTGTAAACCAACATAGCCATACTGCAGTCAACAGACTTACACCAGTTGACGCCAGCTGAGAATTAGGGCTGAGACGAGCAAGTGTTCCCATTCTTCAGGGATATACTGATCTTTCGGGACTCAGGAGTGCTTCTGTATGGTCGTCAGTACTTTGTTAGTCTCTGGTGATTCTGTGCTTCCGCCATTGTCATTATCAGCGCCTGTGATTTCCTGTCTGGGGTTAGGGGAAGGGAAAGGAAAGGAGGGGAATCACTCACTCCTGTACGACTCAGATGTGTTGTTGAAGGAAAATTCTCCTCAGGGTCTTATAGAAGCAATGGAGGGAACCTCCTAGCCAAAGATCATCACAGGGAGTTGGTGATACGTCGAGCCAGTCACCCACCTTACGCTACCAGGTTCAAGGAAGGGAAGTTGTGCAGGAGGGTGCGGAAAGAAGGGAAAGGTACTGGTTCCCATGGGGTCACGAGGAGAGGGAACGAGGGACAGAGTACACAAACAGGGAGATTTCCGGGATAGGGATAAGGCTGACTCGGACACTGCTACCAGACCCGCACCAACTACAATGACCCTTGCACTCTTGCCCCACCACACTCAGACCAACTCACAGGACAGTTAGGAATCACAATAGGGGCCAGTCTCACGGTGTTGCTCCGATCAACAGCAGTAACCTGTGCAGCCAGCAGTATTTTATGTGTTTCCCAGATGCTGGTGCTGGTGGGCGGGGCTGGACCCAAGGCGATGTCTCCCTGCACCTGGGAGCTCCGGCGCATGCGCTCAGCACATTTCACCAGGTCCGTGTCTGGAGCAGTTGCCTCTGTTGGGCCCTGCCCCTGACGTCCGCTCTCAGTGCGTGGGGGTGGGGCTGGCTCAGCCGCGGCCAGGCACCCTTCTTCCTCGGGCCTGGGGTAGGTTCCTACCACCTCTTCGCTGTGACAACACCGGGATTCCCTCTCTGCTGTGTGCGGTGCAGGGGCTGCCCCCTGCCCGCTCTCCCGAGGACGCTCCTCACTCGCCACCTTCCCCTTTTCCCCTGCAGGTACCTGACATTTCCCATCATTTCCCATCAATTTCATCACTTTCTGGCATTTTTCAGCATTTTTCATCACTTTCCAGGACCTTTATGTCAATTTTATGACACTTTTACAGCAATTTCTGACACGTAGCCATCATTTTTGCATCTCCGAAGCCCCTGTGGGTGCGTGTGGGGTGCACATGGGGTTTGGGATCGGCCCCATAGCAGCTCAGTTCAACTCGTGAAAAATAACGACAAATGGCGAAAAATAGCGGAAAAGCCGGTAAGTTTCCGCGGCACACTAATGAACGTGAATTACCTGTTTCTAATGGAAATAGCATTCGCCACAATGTGTCATTTCAGGCCGACTGAGAATCCATCCCATACAGCCTGCCACTCCAGATCAGCCCCTCAGCATCCTGAGTTTCATTTACTACTCAAAGGGGGATTTCCTTCAGGTTTTTGATAAGCAAAAGTAGGGGCTAGGCAGAACATCTGGAAATATGAAATTTAACAAGCTTTTAAAAAAAAAAATACAGCTTGAGTCTTGACTGAAATTAAGTAAAATGTAGGAACTTATTTAAAAAGGGTCTTTATGTACTTCGAAGAGAGTAACAGGTAACCTTGCTGAAAATACAGGATACTGGGGACTTTTTTTGGGGTCGAGCCAGATGTGCTGGGAGGCCATTGGATGCAACGGCTTTATGCATTTATTTATTTGGAAAATGAAAAAAGATGCATACTTGCCAAACATACTGATAATGTTTAATCTACAGATGGCATATATGAGAGGAAGCAGTGACCTGGGTCCTCATATATATATATATGGTCTAATTTGTTCCATGCCCAAAGAAGAGCCCTGTATGGCCTGAAAGTCTGCATAATGTCATCAAATCCAGTTGATCCAGAAAAGAAATCGCCGGAACTACTTCGTCTCCATCTATTACAGTTTGGGGGCAACATGACAACTGCCCTCTCTCTCTCTCTAGACTGCTTTTTTTTTTTCCTTTACAAGAAAGATATCCAGTGATCAGGTAGGAATTTGAATAAAGCCAATCGATTAGCTTACCCCTTTCCTGATGGGCTTTAGACAAAAATAGCACATACTTCAAATTATAGATGATCACCCATATAAAAAAACGGATCAAAGAAATTATTAATAGATTTTGTGGAGTCCATGGCCATTAGGGGCCACTGGATAATCTACTGATCTTCTACTCTGTTCCCTTGTGTATAACAGGCTGCCAAATTGCCCTCATATAAAACTCCAAGCCCTAACTTTGATTAACACAGCCCTCCAAAACCTAAATGACAGTATGCCATCGATGGAGGACAGGAGGAACCAGCATGAATCATTGAGTGACAAGGATTTAATTTGGTTAGATTTACCCAGTTTATTTGAGCCAGTTGAGGTGCAATCCTTTATCCACTGAAGTCAATGGGAATTTTTCTATTTAACTGTGGAGTATTGCCCCCTCAGTCTCATAGGCCGTTAATACACGGAAGGGGGTGTTTTGGCATGGTGGATGGAAGTGGGTGTGTATCTGTTTACATGGACACACACAGCTCCACCCATGGAGCCTCCTCCGTTTTATTGGAGGACGCGGTGGGTGGAGGTGGGTGTGCGGCGGGTAGGGCTGATGTGGCAGCAGCTGTTACCGTGCCGTGATTCCATTCCGCCATTTTGGAATTGCCCACGCCACACCGCGGCTTTTCTGTGGACATTCCGCTAATTCCACCGGCATTCTGCAAATTGCCGAATTGCGGAAAAATTGCGGAAACTGTTGGAAAACCGCTGTTCCGCTATTTTGTGGTGCTGGCGGAATGGCGGAAGTAGCGAAAATGTCATGTTTCCGCTATTTTGCAAAGCCTGTGGAAGTAGTGGAATGAAATTAGCGGAACTGCGGAAGTAGCAGAATGAAGCTAGCGGAATGAAAGCCTCTGCCACGCCGTACCACTAATCGCGGAAACGCTGCTTCCGGCGGAAATAGCTACCGCTGCGACATTCCGCTACAGCCCTAGCGGCGGGAGCGTGCGTGCACAAACACCCACTGCCCATGGTGTTTACATGGATGCACACCTGTCGCAAACTCATCCCCCCACACCCACGCCAGCCATGTACATGGACTGCCCCCCCCCCTGCCGCACACCCACCTGAACACCGAGCGACAGGGGGGCATCAGTGTAAAAACTGCCATAGCGTAGCTGAAATGATACGAGGACATAATATCTGTGGTTTATAAGAAGATAAGAAGTGCCGTACTGGGTCAGACCAATGGTGCATCTAGCCCAGCATCCTGTCTCTGACAGTGGCCAATCACGGTGGCTTGGGAGAAGCACCCAACAGGTCGCAATGGGGGATCCATTCCCTGTTGTTTTCCCATCATGTTCCCTGATCCTGTCTGGCTAATAGCTGCTAACGGACCTATTTTCAGGGAGTGTCCCCTAGCTCTAGTACTAGCTGAGGGGGTAAATAACTATTCCTTGCTTATTAGTTCCACACCACTCAGGATTTTATAGACCTCTATCTTATGTTTAATCAGTAGCTAGAATATGTATTTCTTTTACACTAGACCATCTATATTTCAGTTCATGTTTCAAAAGCAAAAGTTCCTGTGTAGAATCACAAATGTACCAATTCACATTCGTAACAGAACTGTTAAAACTGACCTTGGATTCCTGCAGTTGAATGGAAACGGTGCTGAGCAGGAAAAATGTCTCCAGGTTGGGTAATAAGATGAGTCAGTCGCAGTTAATTGGCCTGATCCTGCAAGAGGATTAAGGGCCTTTTTACTGATTTCAGTGGGTTAGGGTTGCTAAGTGCGCCCCATAGCAAATCAGTTGAGAGCTGAGGGTGCCCAGTGACTTCTCGGAGGCACGCAGCACCTTGTTCAGTCTGGCTTTTCATTGGTCTTTGGTGATAAGAACATAGAAGTGCCATTACTGGGTCAGACCAATCGTCCAACCAGCTCAGCATCCTGTCTCTGAGAGTGGCCAGCTTTGGTTGCCTCAGAGGAGTATGCAGTGGGGTAATCAATACGTGTTCAATCTGATGCTTGTACACTCAAATGATTTTGCCCTTTTAGTTCTTAGAGTATTAAGTTGAAGTCAATTCTTATTGTACGTATGTGTCTACGTTGGTATCTGCCTGCCTGTGTATATATTTATACCTATATTTCTATATATTCAGATACATCTCCAGACTCTGAGCTGAGTGTGTATGCATATAGATATCAGTATGTATGAATATGGATTCTGTCATACATGCAGATCTGTGCATGTGCACGTACACACACACACACGGGATGGGAAAATCGGAATTGGATTCATCCAATTCACCCAGTTTTTAATTGCCTCGGATTGCTTTGTATTAATCTTGATTCCAGCGCAAGAACCGATATGCCTTGCATTGCCCATTGGAATGAATAGGTTTGATTTCCTATTGACTTCAGTGAGGACAAAAATCCAAACTTGATTTAGATCTGATTCAAATCGGACTTGAATTTGATTCAGATCCAATTAAAATCTGAAGCAATTGAATCCAATTTTGATTTTAATCCATTTCCGATTTCCCATGCCTCACACACACACACACACACACACACTTGATCAGTCTCCTTTTGCACTTAAATGTTTCTAATTGTTGTTTAAAATCTGTTTAGTCTCTTTCACTCTCATGATAATGGAGAGGCAAAGAGCTTTTTTCAAAAGCAGCTAAGCACTTCAGTCCTATTTTCAAATGCAGTTTAGGCCACGAAGAGCCTAATTTTCCAATCTTCAGAGTTCTCCGTTCGATTCAGCGAGACTTGCATGGGCAGAGCAGTGATTTGAGGATTGGTTTGCAAGTTTCATTGATCAGGCTTGGGTCCTGATCCAAGGTTTGCGCGTGCAGCGTACATGCTGCTGTAGAAATGCAGCATGCAGTGTGTACACAGGGTGCACACGTTGTGTGTGTGCATCGCACACTCTTGGTACACACATGCTGCATTGCACACGGGTTGTGTCCATACACCCGGAGCTCGAACCTTATATCAGGGTCTTCGTCACATTGACCCTTTTGTCAGTTTTTCCAGCGAGACTTGGCAAGTTTCTCCCAAAGTTTGGCCAGGCTGACATATCAATATTCCTCACCATTATCACTTTGACACCTACCAAATGCTAAGTACAGCTCCTGCTCCCGCGTATGACCCACATGTTTAATACTGAAAGCTCTATAACACTCTGAATGTCTGCTTTCAGATTTCTTAATAAAAATGGAACCGTGAAAGCCAGAATGACTCAGGCAGCTATAAATGCCGGGAACTAAGCAGCACCGTTGGGATTGCCAGATGCAGTGGGTCCTTAGAAATATTGCTGAACAAGAGGAGAGTTCATTTAAATGACTCATGTGGTGGATCAGGGTTTTTTTCTGTCTCCCTTCTCCACCCTATGCCCTGTGCAAGCATTTCACTTCTCCGAAACGGAGTGCTTCATTGCGACACCTGGATTTTCTCTCTTCTCCCGTGCGGCAGCTGATTGTCAGGGCCTGCATTGGTTCTTATGCATTTCCCAATTCACATTATAAATAATGTTGGAGAGAATGCTTTAGAAGCTGGACACTTCTTGTTGCTTTTTGAAACCTCCCTGCCGAAACCATTTCTTTAAGGCTCAGTGCTGTGTGAGATATTTTATAATGAAATAATATAGTAGTATCTCGCCCCGTGCTGTGCCTTTAGTGATAGATTAAATTAGCAGTGCAAAATGCTGTGTTTCACCCCCATAAATTTCAGCAGATGTTTGAATTCTGCTTGATTTATTGCATGTCTAGCACGGGGTTTTTTACACAGTGTTCATTGTGGGAGCATATGGTTTATTTAATAATGCTTTACAGAGGGTTTTTATGGCTTTATTGCAGTTTGAAGGGTGCAACAAGGCATTTTCTAGGCTCGAAAATCTCAAGATCCACCTGAGGAGTCATACTGGGGAGAAACCCTACCTTTGTCAGCATCCTGGCTGCCAGAAAGCTTTCAGTAATTCCAGCGACCGGGCGAAACATCAACGGACGCACCTGGATACTGTAAGCATGAAGTTATTTCATATGGTGTTTGTGCAGGACCTTGCCTGAAACCAACACAGTACGTCTTCCATTGAACCGAGGGCTCTCGCTAATCTCCACTGATGGGAAGAGAAGTGAGACACACTTTCATTCTTAGTTGCTTGTATTTCTGGTAATACAAAAAGGAAAAGTTTGTTATTAATATCAATCACGGTTTTGTGTGAAGATAATGTCTTATGGGTTCCAGTTATGGCCCAGGGAGGGTTTATTTTAGGTAGCACAATGGGGTAGATTTTCAAATGTACAGGTATCACTGGAAGTCATAAGAACATAAGTACCACTATATTGGGTCAAACCAATGGTCCATCGAGCCAGCATCCTGTCTCCAACAGTGGCCGCGCTTGGTCACTTCGGAGGCGTGATCCATTGCCTGCTGTTCACTCCCAGCTCCAAACTGTCAGAGGTTGTGTCCTCTGAACATTTATGGAGTCACTGAGATTTAGGCCACTTTCAGACATGGTCCCTGCGCATATTTGGGCTGCGGGGGGTGGAATGCGCAGCCCAAATATGTGTGGGGATTGGCTGGTCTGAAAGGCCCCCCCTCCCCCCCCCGGCGCGGCTTTGCTGGCAGAGACGCACAGGGATGCAGAGCTCGATTTCTTGCTGCGCATTTCCCCCCCGCAGCCCAAATAATGCACAGGGGAGGGGGGGGGCATGTCTGAGGCCTCAGATGCCTTAACAAAAGCTTGACTGTTGCCAGTTTTACACATATGAAATGCAAACCCAACCCATCCCCTTGGCCCCATGTTCTTCAAGTGTAAAGAGAGCAGAATCTGAGGAGAAATTTGCTATGCACAGATGAAAGGAGAATTAGGCACTTACCATTTATCTGGTGTGCAAATATTTCTTAGCATCATTCATACACTGGTCCACAGAGACAATGCATTTGACTCTTTTCATTCACATTACAATAACCTTGATCCTATTATTTTATTTTTTATTGCTGTGTCAGCCATGTGATTGGGGCCATTGAGATTAGAATTTAACAAAGTATCATTTAAAAGAAACCAAGAAAGGAACTTAATTTAGTATAAGTGAAAGTTATCTGAACTTTAATTTGGGTTTATTTACTCTCATCCGATAGTGCCTTATTCTTCAACTAGCTCTTCAGACTGGATGGAACCTTATTTCATGAGTAGCCCCTGTGGGTGAAATCCTGACTCTACTGAAGTCAAGGAGAATTTAGTCGTTGATTTCAGTGAAGCCAGGTTTTCACTGAAACTCTCTGCAGTTTAAAATTACTATCAAGTGGATGCAATTCTGACTCCACTCAAGTCAATGGAAGTTTAGTCATTGTCTTCAATAGAGTTAGGATATGAATTATTATTATTATTATTATTATTTTATCCCACCTTATCTATATCTATATAAGGTGGGATAAAATAATAATAATAATAATTCATATCCTAACTCTATTGAAGACAATGACTAAACTTCCTTTGACTTGAGTGGAGTCAGAATTGCACCCACTTGATAGTAATTTAAACTGCAGAGAGTTTCAGTGAAAACCTGGCTTCACTGAAATCAATGACTAAATTCCCCTTGACTTCAGTAGAGTCAGGATTTCACCCACAGGGGCTACTCATGGTTCCATCCAGTCTGAAGAGCTAGTTGAAGAATAAGGCACTATCGGAAGAGAGTAAATAAACCCAAATTAAAGTTCGGATAACTTTCACTTATACTAAATTCAGTTCCTTTCTTGGTTTCTTTTAAATGATACTTTGTTAAATTCTAATCTCAATGGCCCCAATCACATGGCTGACACAGCAATAAAAATAAAATAATAAGATCAAGGTTGTTGTAATGTGAAGGAAAAGACCCAAATGCATTGTCTCTGTGACCAGTATATTAATGATGCTAAGAAATATTTGTACACCAGATAAATGGTAAGTGCCCAATTCTCCTTTCATCTGTGCATAGCAAATTTCTCCTCAGATTCTGCTCTCTTTACACTTGAAGAACATGGGGCCAGATCCAAAGCATATTGAAGCTAATGGGAGCCTTTCCATTGGCTTTAGTGCTGGTCTTTGGAACAGACCCTTGGAAACTGTGGCCTTGATCCAGAATCCATGCACATGCCTTGAGCCCATGGACCAAGCCTATGTGTGCACATAGAGCCCCAGGCGAATTCCTCCACCTCCCAACCGTGCCACTGCCTGCATCCTCCGCTGCACCCCTGCCTCTCCCTCTACTGGGTGGCAGCACAGCTTGGAGGACTATGCACATGCATGCTGTGTGTGCAGGGGGCAGGTCTGGTCCGTGTGCTCACTTTGGATCAGGGCCTTAGTCAAGTGACCAAAACTCAAAGATAAATTTGATTCCCAGATAATTTTTAACTAACTGGGTCTGAAGTGGGTTAACCCCATAGTACGAGGCACAATAGACACCTTTTGTATGGTAAACAATTGAAATGACCATAGTAACCGGACGTCTTATAGCAGACGTTTGACTTTGGGGGCATATTATCCTTCCCTTACGGGCTCTTTTTATTTAAATAGCCACCCTAAAAATATTCCATTTATACCCCGACTTGCCATAGCCTCTGATTCAGTCAAGTCACCCATTTTACAGCTGTGGAGAAGCAAGCAGACATCTTAGGCCAATTAGTTGCTGACCTGCTGGAGCTTGTAAAGAATAACAGCAAGAGTCGTACCTTTGTCTTTTTCAAAGAGGTGAATATATGGTTTAAAGCTTGTCCATGTATTTATGGGGCAGAACTTTTGGATTTTAATTGATATTTACTTTTAAAGCAGGCACACGATTTCAGACAGTGCAGCATTAAGGAATGTGTAATGTACATTATGCCTTGCGAAAACAAACAAGTCCTCGAAGCGAGTCAGTCACATTTTCCAAACCAAAGCCCACTTACAATAACAATGTTCTATTTATTTGAGGGCCGACCTTAGATATTTGAATTTGTAATTAGTTCTAAAATATGTCTCCTTTGAAACTAAATACACTGTATTGGAATGCACCATTTTTTGAAGTCTTAACTTCTTGAAGTTCAAACACAATTTTGGGGGTAGGTTTAGTTCAGAAACGGAACAGCATTTAATAGAAGGGCTACTATGCGATTATGCAGCGTGCAGAACAAAGTCACCTTGCGCTCTTGTACCTTTTGATCTGTGTACTATTGCAAAGAAATCTCTTTAACTTTCTATTCTCTTTTCTTCTCTTTTTCTTGCTCTGTTTAATATCTGAAATGCTCATAATCAGCAAAAAGGTACAGTAATCATTTTTGACTAACTTTCCAAAGTGCCTGCACATTGCCACCTTTCTTCCCTACTATAAGTTCTTTTTTAATTTTCTCATTTTATTCATGTTGTACAGTACAGTAGCCTTTCATTTGCCTGTTTCATTTAAACCCTTTAGTACTCTGTTTTTGTGAATGAAGGGTGAGAAACTAATAGCTGATTGTTTGTTGGGGCTACAGTAAAGGACATATGCAACATTAGGCCCGATGACCAAGAAGAAAATTCTGATCCCCTTTATATATGGGTTTTGGTTTTTTAAAAAAGTTTGTGTGAAGTGGCTTAGTCTATTCAAGATGGGGGATTCTTATGATCTAGTTTTCCCATCCTTAATAAGGTGTTTCTTTCCACGGCTGGAAAAATACTTTCTCCAGTAGTTCCACTAAGGAATGTGTTAAAGGTTTCCCTAGCCCTTCCTCAAGTGTCAGTGCTCTGTGTGTTCCAGATGCTCTCAATAAATTGATTTTCATATGTAAGTTTCTGGGTAGGGTATTGTGTTAGCCTTTGGGACTTTGAGTCGGTGAATGATTCTATTATTCCTTTGGAAATTTCCTGCTGGTATAAGGGAGCAGGACTTACTTATCCTCTGGAGGCACCTACAAAGAAAAAAAGGACTTATATAGACTGCTTTTTTCTTATTGAGTGCATTTGGTAGTGATTTAAGAATATAAATGGAGGTCAATCCATCATTTATCTTCTCAGAAAAGGGAATCTGTAAATAATTACGGTGACCTGATAGAGAATGCTGGTTTGATCAAATAACTGAGGTTACTAGGTTAGGACTAGGGCACTAACTCCCACAGAGGAAGCCAGTTTAAAATCCGCCTTTAACAGAAGTTAAGAGTTCAGAGATAATAGAGGGACATCAACCCTTCTCCACTGTGGGTAAAAGTCACTTGGCATTAACCAATCCAGAGTCATGAAACTTCATCCAGTAGGGCACAGCGTTATCGAGGTCACAGCTTGGAACAGAGTGTCTGGGTTTGTGGTGCTGCTGGATCCTGTTTCCATCACTGCCCCAAAGCCATAGCCTCTTTTAAAGAGTTGTACTCCCATTTTTTTAGCAGCCCTGCTCCCGTGCCTTACTCAAGTCTTAAGTGGGGCAAACACCCTTGTTCTCTTTTTTTTCACTGTGCATGAATTTTATTCTACACAAATTCTTGTTAGGAAAACGAACCCAGTCCAAATTTGTGACTTCTGCCCTGCAGGACAGTACCTAGGCTAGTGGTCCTCCTGAAACCTTTTGCTCATGAGATCCCATTTTGAGAAGTAAATATAATCTCATGACTCCAGACAGCTACAAAGCCAGACAAATGATAGCAAATGTCAGTAGGCAGAGTGACTCCATGTGCAAATTGCGTGACCTTGAAAGAGCCATTGTTGCAAACTACAAAATTCAGCTCCAAAATTTGATGCAAGGTGTCTGTTTTGTCAACATCAAGAATCCACTTATTTTATATGGGGAATGACAGTAGAGATTACAAGTTATCTCTTAGAATCGTAGAATCTTAGAGTTGGAGGTCACCTCAGAGGTCATCTAGTTCAACCCCCTGCTCAATACAGGAAATCCACAGCTACAGCATCACTGACACATGGCCTTCCAGCCTCTGTTTGAAAACTTCCAGTGAAGGAGAGCCCACCACTTCCCTAGGCAGTGTCTGTTCCACTGTTGAACAGCTCTTACCATTGGGAAGTTCTTCCTAATGTTTAGCCAAAATCTGCTTCCTTGTAATTTGAGCCCATTGAGCTCATCTGAGCTGACATAATTGCATCTCATAGAAAAGTAATTCAGTTCAGTTTTCAGCATCCCAAAGTATAAAGTGTTCAGATGTGTTAAAAGCTCTCAGTGCTCGGGCTTGAGTTCAGAATCTGGGCTGTCATGGCTGCTGTCCTGAACACCTCCCATCTGGTCCCTTGCCAGGCTTCTGATACACAGCAGTGTTTGCCGAGCTGAACGAACAGCTTGAGATTTTACAATATATTTTCATAGAAATTAAGTTTCCTGTGTTTCACACTCTTAACAATGGAGCATGGGCTTCATCTTCTAGAGTGAGTGCGTCCGAAGCTGAAATCTTTTCTGTTTTTACCCTCCCCTCTTCTCCACATGTTTACAGAAACCATATGCCTGTCAGATTCCTGGGTGCTCCAAACGCTACACCGATCCAAGTTCCCTCCGAAAGCATGTGAAAGCTCATTCTGCCAAAGAGCAACAGGTGCGTAAGAAGGTAAGCCCATCAATCATGAGGGTGACAGTTGCAAACGAACAATTACTGAGGTTTCGTCAATATGTTTATTTTTCACTGGGCTGTGATTTATCCTTTTCCACACAGGATTTTGCTGCAACGTTGCTAGTAGAGAAATGCACTGAGTTAATTATTCTAGTGGTTTTTAGTCATCGTTGGAAATCAGACTCCTCTTTTATTGTTGTACGGAGCTATGAGGCTTTTTCTTCATCCCATGGATTGGTTTGCTTTGCACTGTTAAAGTAAGAACTTCTCTGACAGTAGCCAAGTAGGTCTTTTCTACTTACTTGTCCTTCAAGCGTACAGGTCCAAACACCACTCTCAAGTAGAAAACTAGATTAATAAGGGCAGACGTTCCAATAATGGAAGCACAATTGAAAGTGTCAAGAAAGATATGTTTCACCAACAACTTTTGATGGGTGAGAAAACAGACCCTCTATAAATTACCAGACCTGCGTTTATCAATTTTTTCCCTCCAAATCTGGACGTGATAACTGTTCATTTTAAAGCCATCAAGAATTTTGAAAGAACATGGGTTCCTATGGACTTAGCGCTGCATTCATCATCATTGTGGAAGCTCCAAAGCTGAAGTGGGAAAAGATTTTTCATTCTGCATCCAAGCAGGGGGTTGAGCTTGGACGACCCTTGAGATCTGTTCTAACCCTATGATTTCAGTGACCAGGAATTTTTAGTCTCCTCTTCCTTTTGATGGTGGTGGTGCTGAAGAATGAGCCCTATGTTAGGATGGTCAGATATGCAATTTTTTACAGGACTGCACTGGAGCCAGTGCAGCCCTGCATCCTGTATTTCACATAAGTGCCCTGTAAAAATGTGCCTATCTGGCCACCCTACCCTATGTCCCTCATTCTGCAAACACACATGCAAATGCTTTAATCTAAGCAAGGGAGCAGTCCCACGAAGGTCAGTGGAACTACACATGTGCATACGTTCTTGCAGAGCCAAAGGCCACCTGTTTTCGGGCAGATCTCAGTGCTATTAAAAAGTAAATAAATGTAGAAACAAAGATAGAAACTGCTTTAAAATGCAGTTATTGAGCATTAAAAGGAACCAGGGCAGATATCACCAATAAAAAAGTAAGCAAAAAATACTTTAGGTGAAAATTGTGCAACCCAAATGATAGTTCATTGTTTCTGAAACCGTCTGTCTCTGATCCCTTGCAATCCCCAACCATATTAGAGAACGTAAGGCACTTTGTCCTCACGGCAATGACTCAGCGACTGCAGAACTGTCTACTGTTATCTGCCTTTTTAAAGCAGTTCAGTGGGAATGACTCAGCCAAAAAAGTTAAATTAGCAAGCTGCTCTCCGCCCCTTCCCCCCCACCCCATTTTAAGACATGTTACCCATATTGTCCACTGCCATATTGTCCATTGCTGGAATGTACGTGTAGATATTGCAATAAATGACCAAAATGTGCAGCTTGCAAAAAAAAAAAAAAAAGATGTTGCCCAACTTTGCACTGTCTCTTAAAATAAATAAATATTCCAAGCAGAGCTTTTCATCAGAGACAACCTGCATAATTAGCTCATACCTTAGAGGAGGATTGCTGTGGCGATGTTAGGTCCAACTACCCACAAATGTTTTTAAGAGAAAACTATATAGTGGTTAATTTAGTAGTAGTTAACGTTTTATTGGCTACAGCTGAAGATTGTGATCCAAAATGCTAGATATTTATCTTGAACAAACAAATGCGTGCAGAACAGAACCTTAAATAGGTTTGCCTGGTCCTTTTGTTTGGAATAACTAAATCCATGGGAGATTGGAATGCAAAGCTGTAAACTTCAAAACAATAACTATTTATTAATGGCCACAGAATATGATGGCTTGTTTCTGTGTAATTTGAGCACTGCATTATGACAAAAGCTTGGCAACCCCAGCATGTTTAAAAGCGAATTAGAAATGCTTTTCTTTCTTAATTCCCCTCTCCTGCTGTTTTTAATATGATCGACATTGCGGTTTTCAAGAGCATGCTTTGGACACTTTTGCCAGAGCATTAATTTACATGGAAAACAGCTGACATATCAGTGATACCGCTTACCCATTACTGACAGTGCATTATTTCGCTGGTTCTAATCTGATAAGCACAAACACTTTTCTTGCCCTGTCAAATGGCCCTCCAAGTGCCCCGGTTACAAAAGCGATGCCATGCTTTCTCCAAAGAACCCAAGGCACTCAAGCGGAATAGGCAGATATATGACTCCATAAAGTTTGAGGAAACGCAGGGTCCATTACATTTCTGAACCCAAATGCTGTTTGTTTAATATTAACACACTTAATTGGTGTGCTTAAGAAAACCAAAATGATCTCTAATTAGAAGTCCTAAGTACTGTGTCTATCCTCAATTACACTAGGTTGGAAAGAATGACATTTTGTTCTTGCCTTCTATACGTAGGCCATAAGTGGAAAAAAAGACATCTGAATTCAATTAGCTGCAGTGGGGTTACTTTGAAATGAAATCTCTTTGTTTTATCCTTCTCCTATAGCTACATTCATGTACCGATGTCGAACAAGATGTCCTCAACGAATGCTTAGCTCTCCAGCAGCTCCGCCCATCTTCGCAACACATCTTGGACGGGAAGTGCGGGAGGTCTCTGGGTCATCACGACCCAGTGGCAGGTAAGACTATTTCCAATAAACACGTTGGTATAGGGATCATCCAGATGCAAGCCTATTAAAGATTTATCTTTGGTCCGGAGAATCTAGCCACCAAGTCACCAACACTACATAAGTTCTATTTTGTTAATTTATTTATTTAATTTATTTAGATTTTTGTCCTGCCCTATCCCTGAAGGCTCAGGGCAGCTAACAACATCGTAAAATACAAAATAAAACCCATAAAACGGCATCAAATGCTTATAAACTTCCCCCACCCCACTTAGGATCTACCCCTACCTGTTGAACGCCTAGCCAAATAAATACATCTTGCATTTGCCTCAGGAAGATGCCCAGGCTGGGACTTAGACAAACCTCCAAGCCAGGGGTGGGGAACCTTTTTGAGGCCAGGGGCCACATTATCGGTCCCCAAACGTGCTAGGGGCCGCATGTTGAAATCAATTAAAATCAATTAAAATTAATTTAAATCAATTAAAATAATTTAAATCCATCAAACAATTTAAAGCAAGTAAAACTCTTACAATATTCACGCATGCACACACAGAATATGCACACACACAGAGAATATATATACACACGCAGACAGAGAATATATATACACACGCAGACAGAGAGTATATATACCCACACATAGAGAATACACACACACACAAACACACACACACATGCTGCCTTGCTCCCGAACTCACCTGCGTCTGGCTCAGTGCTGGCTCCGGCCCCGTACTCGGTGGCGGTGGCGGCGATGGCTTCCCGCCCACAGGCGCAGGAGCCCTAGCCCAGCACCTGGAGGGGCAGCTCGGCGCCGGGGTGCAGGTGGCAGCGTGGCATGTAAGCCCCGCAGGGCTCCGCCTCCATCCGGGTGCAGACAGCACAGCAGCCGGACTCCCCCACCAGCTCCGAGCAGGTCATTTAGATCATGTAGGCCTGATTATTATGTGTGGCCTGCAAAGCCCCGCTCGAGCCACAGCGAGCCGGGCGATGGGCCGCACACAATGAGGAAGGCCGTAGAGGTCGGCAACCGCATGAAAAATCCCCGCGGGCCGGAAGTGGGCCATGGGCCGGAGGTTCCGCACCCTTGCTCCAAGCAAAAAGAGTTTCAAAGCCATGAAGCAGCCACTGAGAGAGCCTCTCTGTGTGCCCGGTTCATATGGACCTGGGCCAAAGGTGAAACTTGCAAGAGGGCACTCTTGGATGACCTTAGGGGCCTCAGAGGGACATAAGAAGGAAGGCGGTCCTTCAGATATGTAAGACCCTGACTGTTTGGGGCTTTATAGGTCAAAAACAGCACCTTGAATTCTGCAAAGAATGCTATTGGCAGCCAGTACAGACTCTGAAACACCAGCGTAGTGTGCTCCCGGCGCCCTGTCCCTGTCAAGAGGTGGGCCGCTGTGTTCTCCATGAGCTGCAGCCCTCAAACATCCTTCAAGGGCAGCCCCACGTAGAACGCATTACAGTAGTCCAGCGTCGAGGTTATGAAGGTATGGATGATGCTCTCCAGATCCATATCTGAAAGAAAGGGACTCGGCCTTCTCATCAGATGACGCTCCTGGCCACAGCCACAACCTGATGTTCCAGATGCAGCTTCAAGTTGTGAACTTGAGTAACCAGGGGAGTCCGGACCCCATCCATGAGGGGCATCCCAATCCCCTCTAGGTCACAGGGTCACCAACCATCATCACTTCAGTTTTGTCTGAATTCAGCTTCAGTTGCTCAGTGATTGAAAAGAGTGATGAAAAAAGATTCAGAGAATGCCACCCTATTACCCTGACCTTCATTTAATAAATAAATAAATAAATGCCTGATTTATTAGAGGTTGCAGACAGTGGGATAGTAAGACCATGGCAGGCCCAGAAGACTAATGTCTCAATGATGGGCCTCCTCAGGGCAAAGTGGTAGGGTCTCTAGGGTAGAGTAGAGTTTACCTTGATGGGGCAGAAGCTGACACACACTGCTAGGAAATGTTCAGAGTGGGCAGGGGAGGGAGCAGGGCCAGCCCTCTGCCCTCACCCACTCTGAAAATTTCGTAGTGATGCTCAGACCACTTGCGAAGGGTTCCCCACAGAGTCCAGAGCCCAGACTCAACTGAGCCCCCTCACCCCATGGGGTGTTTTTAGACAAACGCCTCCCCACCCATCCCTCACCCATCATGCATGTTGCAGGGCTGCATTGGCACCCTGCAACAGGCACGATGGATGAAGAATGGGTGGGGAAGCGTTTGTCTAATAACACCCATGGTAGCTACAGCCCTGGTTGCAGAGCTGTGAATGACATGGGTTAATGGCTTGACTGGAGGGTTTAAAACTAGAGTAAGAGCCTAATCCTAAGTTTTGCTGCTATTGTAGGTTCCAAAAAACATTATTTTTTAAAAAAATTGTGGTGTTCAGTCCATACGAACTAAACGTAAATAATCCTTGAGCTTCTAAAAGTAGGGACTGAAATAGGTGCAGGAAATCTTGGCTTTAGTCAGATCTGAGCTTTCGGTTTAAGGCACAAGCCAAAGGGACACATCCAGGGACCTGTGTTCACTGCGTTCTCCCAGGGAAAGTGCGGTTGCTGTCCTGATGAGTTTACCGGATGGAGATGCTAACCGCTTAAAACCAAACTTATCTACGTTGCTGCACTTCTTTTACGTTCCCAATGATTTGCGGGCAACGATCCTCTTCATATTGCGAGTGCCTTCACAGAATCTCAATGGTACCATTAAAAGACATCTTTCTTTTCTTTTTTTCCATCAAGTTCAGCCATTTAGTTTAATGTACAATATACTACACCTCAGCTGAGCTCCGATGTCCAGTCCCCTTTGGACTCTCAGAGAATGTTATTTCAGAATATAAAAGAGAGCTGGACTTCAGAACAGGGGTGAGGAACCCCTTTCTCTCCCAGGGGCCAATTGGTACAAGCTCTGAGGGCTGCATCGAGGTTGGAGGCAGGCGTGCGTAAGGAGTGTGCTCAGGAAGTAGAGGGTCCTCCTGGATCTGTCTCATATGTATCTTTGAATGCATGCCCTCATCTACAGCACTTCCCCTGAGCTCAGTCTGTCAGGGTTTAAGGGTAGGGAATGGATCCAGGGGCCATATCCAAAAAACAGAAAGGGGCCAAGTAAAAACTCGCCACAGGCTGCATTTGGCCCCCAGACCTGTAGTTTTCCACCCCTGCTCTAGAAAAAGCTGGCTTTGAGCTACAGGATGTTTTCACATGAACGCATGGGTGCTCACCCCTGGAGCCAGTCCAGACTGCACTTCTACATCTGCCCGCGGTTCGGGTTTAAACAACCCAGCGGCTGCCGCAGCCCATAGTCCACCTGCACGGCGCCCCCTCCCTCACACCATAGAGTTGCGGAACTCTATGGTGTTGCCCAGGGCAGCCCCTGACCAAGAACAGGGCTGCTGCCCAAGGTTTGGGCTGCACGGCAGTGCTGGATGTTTCAGAGCACCGCCAGTGGGCTGCCCCCAAGCAGGAACAGCTTGCCCCACCTCTGCTCCACCTGCACATCTGGTGGGCTGCCTTTAAACGGACAGCCCGCACGGGGTTGAGGCGGAGCAGAGGTGTGGGTGCTGTCTGGCTGAAAACACCCATAGGGCGTTTATAGACGAGACAAAAAAGGCGACTGATCCTTTGATCAGCCACCTTTCTTTGCGCTCATCTAAACTGCAAGGCCGGATCTTACCCCGCGTCTAACCGGGTCGAAGATCCTGGCCCCTCAGACGCGGATCCCCGAAGTGCCGGCTTTACGCCACACTTCCGGGTTCCCTGGTCGAGTGTGCATGTGCGGAAGGGCGCGCATGCGCACAACGACTGTACGCCGTGTCTAAACATCAGACACGGCGTACAGAGGAAGGCGGGGGAGAGATGCCGTCGCTGAACGATCCCGCTTGTGAGCGGGATCGTCTAACAGCGCCCATAGTCTGAGAGGTAAACTAAGGCCATATTTCTCAGTAATAGTAATCTCTCTCAGATATGATTTCTTGACTGGAAGTATCTAAATTGAGTTCAAAAGCTAGTTTTAGTAAATGGCCTGTATCTCCGGTGAGTCAGCAATCCTGTTCTCCATTTGACAAAGACAGAGAGAAAATCAATCCTGGTCTGAGAGGCAGTTTTACAGTAGTTATCTCAGGCTCCCCATCTCACTGTTCAAACGGCCAGGATGTTCCTGCGTTACTTTGCGTTTACACGTTAATGACTGCCCTGATTCGTGTGTGACAATAAGCCATTCCCTGCTTGAGAAAGCCAAAGGTAAAATCTTAGGGCAAACCAGGCTTGCAGCATGTGTGGACAAATCCAGTCTGTAATGCCCTTTTTATTCTGCTTGAAAATCTCTCTTTTCTTTCTCTCTCTCTAAGAAACCACAATATTAATGTGCAGAGTGCTGTGCCACTGGGATTACTTGGATTACTCAGGACTTTTAGGTTTGCTTTTTTTTTTTTTCCAAGGCGAAGCTGCAGTGTATTTTAAATCTGTCAGGGATGAAAGCCAATAACACAGAAACAAAACATTTAAAAAGCTCCCATCCCTTGTGCCTGACTTCAAAGCAGGTTTGTGCTTGGGCCACTGGAAGAGATAGTCTAGGAAAAGAATGCTCTTTGGTGTGGACAGGACTCTACAAGCCACAGATGCTCTCTTTCTCTTGTTACCATGGTGCTTTCCTGTTGCTTCATTTAACCCTGGGGCCTGAGGCTAGAGTAGGGTACCAATAGGGCGAGCACCTTCTTGTGAAGGTTTTTTTTCCTGCTTTCTTTATCTTCATTCAACCTTTCTTTCTTTTTTTTTGCTTAACGTTTTTATGATTGTTTTTCACTCTGACTTGGCACAAGACTCCAAAAGGCGCTAATCGGCAATGCTCGGAGCAATGTTTTGGTAACAGATGTTAAGGCTAAAGGTTAAACCATTTAGAATTTTGATTGATGACATGTATTTATGAGCTGAAGTGGTTAATGTGTTAAGGAGCCAGAGATGCACAGTCCAAACTAGGCATTAGGAGTAGGCAGAAGTAATTTATAAGGATTTCATGTGACTCTTCTCACCTAGGAAGTAGGTCTACATTTTTTATTTTATTTTTTTAAAAATGCATATACCGCACAGCTCGATCGTCCAAAAGAATTACATTTCAGAATCACCGAGACAAGACGAAATCTCAAACCTTGTGGAGCTAGCCCTGGGTTTCTTGTAAATACAAATTTTCTAAGGGAGATTATGAATATTTTATGCAGGATGCAGAGCAGAGCGTGTTCTTTTCCAGGCAAAAGTTGCGCTGGCTTTAGGGGTGGGCTGTGTCCATGGGCACAGGAGGCAGGTACAAAGAGGCACGGTTGTACTCCTTTGGCGCCTGCCTGATGCCACCCCTTCTAAGCATCATGGCGGTCGGGAAAAGAGCATGGTCACGTGAGAGAGGGCTGTGGCAAAGTGGTTCTCTCACCTCCTGTCTCCCCCGAACATAATTCTGCTGGCGCCCTTGGCTGAGTCCCAAATGTTCCTCTAATCTCTTTATACAGCAGTCTTGATGTATTCGTTTCCTTATTGTTGTCTGTATTCTGGTAGGACTCAGGGGTGGGGGTTTTATTGTTGGGTTATTTTAATGTGGAGTTATGTTGAATTTTAAAATTGTATGTGTTTTAAAATGCTGTTAGACACCACAAAATGCTTCTGCAGGAGGGTGAGGTGGGGGGCATATAAATGAAATAAATAAATTAATTAAATAATCTGGGTGACTGCTAGCTACACGTGCTGGAAGATGCAGTCAGGAATCCCCAAGAGCAGACCTTGTCTCCTTCCCGCACGATAAATCGATAGAGCAGAGAACTCCACATTGGCAAGGGATGGCGTCCACAACTCAAATCCAGACCAGCCAACGTAGGCCAAGGGGAAGAGTTTTGTTTTGGGTGGCAGCAGCTGCTGCTGCCCCTCTGCAACATTTTTGCAGGAGTTAAATGACCCTGTCTCTGAGTAATTATGGAACCCTGAGCTCCTGTATGGAAATCTAATTCCCGGGAGGCATGTGAGCACAAACGCAAGAAACAGTGTTCTTTGACAGGGAACTGGTTAATGACCTCCCATTTAGATGTACCTTATTATTAATTATTATTAATATTATTATTAACAAACATTTATATAGCGTCAGCAGTGTACCTGGCACTTTACAAAGTAATAAAATAGACACGGTCCCTGCCCCTAGGGCTTACAATCTGAGACACAGGAGCTGGGGGAGAGACTTAGGAAGGGGAACAGAGGGAGAGACAAGGGGTCTAACATTCATGAAGATGCGAGGTCTCAAGTGCACGTACTTGGCTTGGTTACGATGAGAATGACAGCAGGCAGGTCCATGTTGCAAGGATAAGGGTAAACCGATCGTAGGTATAGGAATAGTGGCTCAGCAGGATAAAGAGTCAGACAGAGCAGAGCGAAAGAGGTGAGTTTTAAGGAGAGATTTGAAGGTATGAAGGGAGGGGGCAAGGCGGATGTGGACAGGGAGGGAGTTCCAGGCATGGGGGGCAGCAAGTGAGAAGGGACGAAGGCGCTTAGGGGAGCAGGGAAGGCGTGGAAGGGTGAGAGAAGGGACAGAGGAGGAGCGAAGTGCACGGGCTGGAGTATGGCGGGCGATAAGTGCAGAGAAGTAAGGGGGAGCGAGGTTGTGAAGAGCTTTATAGGTGAAGACTAGGAGCTTGTGCAGGATTCGTTCAGGAAGGGGAAGCCAGTGAAGCGAAGACATTAAGACATAACTTCCTCTTACAACTCGTCCCACAATACTGGTGTTAATGTAGAGCAGCCTACACAGTTGCCTAGGGTGCCGTATCTGCGAGGACATGGAATGAGTGAGTTAGGGCCACTAGTTGCCTCAGCACTGTGCTTCCTTGAGGGCCTTCCCCTCTAGAGCTGAAACGAAAACCCTCTGCGAGTGCTGTTTCACCTTCACGGGAGGGGGAAATCTACTGGCATTTTCAACATTTTCTGTGATTTTTCCATTTTCTGCCACCTCGGTAATTTCTGGTAATAGCAATATTTTTCAGTAATTTCCAATATTATCAGTAATACCAGAAATTACCAGAAAATGCTGGGAAATTGCAAGTGCCGATACCGATGGAACCGGAAGCGCGGAAGCAGAAAATACCAACAAATGGCCAAAAGCATTTCCAAAAGGTTGGTATTTCCCAAAGGAACGCAAGCACCTGCTCCCATTTCAACCTTCTCCTTCATTCCCCACGCATACCACACAACCCATGTTTGAAAGACCATCCTTGCCAGAGCACTTGTGCCAAAAGCCTCATCTCTCAAGTCCAAAGCCCTATTCCCACTATCATTGATAGCGGAAAGGCGCTGCAAGGGACCGACTGGCCCCGCCCCTTCTGAGCCATATGATGTCAGGCTGGTTGGAAAAGGGGTGTGGTCATATCAGAAAGGGGCAGAAACCCCCTCCCTTTGCCCTGCCTCTTTCTGATGTGACCACACCCCTTTTCCAAGCGTCATGAATGATGTCCTGGCAGTTGGAAAAGAGGCATGGCCACCTCAGAAAGAGGCGGGACCTAGCGGCCGTTCTGCTTCCTGCTCCCCCTCAATTCTGCCAGTGCCCTTTCCCACCAGGCCATAGATCAGGGGTGAAGAACCTTTTCTCTCTCAGGGACCACTTTGAAAATTAGTACAAGCTCCTAGGGCCACATAGAAGATGGGGCAAAGATGCTTAAGGGGCACGTTCAAGAAGAGGATTGTCTAGATCATGAATCTGTGCCATGGATTGATCTGCCCCCTTACTCTGAACTCAGTATTTTAGTAGTAGGGGACAGGGACTGGGTCCAGGGGCCAGATCCAAGAACTGGAAAGGGGCCAAATAAAAACTAGCCATTGACTGCATTTTGCCTGCAGGTCTGAGGTTCCCCATCCCTGTCATAGATGTATCTGCCCAACCCCTCACCCCATACCTACCAGCCAGGCCTTCTGATCCTTCTGCTGTGAGAAATACCAGCATTGCATTTGCTTGTCCAAACTGGTATCTGGAGAACCAAGAACTCTATGGAATTCAACTCAACCTTCTTCATGGCTTCTTTTCTGTACCAAGTATTCTAATTGTTTGACAGCCTAGGAAGTCCGGCATCACCCTATGTGCTGGGGGAAATTTCCCCTCAAGAGTCCAAGTAGATATCCACTGTTTTACTCTGTACCGTTCCCTTCAGTTTGCCGATATGATTAACCTAGAGACTATAGGGCAGGGTTGGGGAACCTTTTCCCTCCCAGGGGCCACTTTGAAAATTAATATAAGCTCTGAGGGCCACATAGAATTGGGGGGAGGGTGGCATGCTGAAGGGGTGCGCTCAGGAAGATCATAGATCTCTGCTAGGGATCTGTCCTCGCTCTTTGCATGCACGTCCTCATCTCTGCTTCCTTACCCTGAGCTCAATCTTTCAGTGCTTGGGGGTAGGAATTGGATCCATGGATCCGGAAAGTGGAAAGGGGCCAAATGAAAACTAGCCATGGTCTACACTTGGCTCCTGGACCGGAGGTTCCCCATCCCTGCTATCGGGCTCCCACCTTTTGTCTTTACTCAGGCAAATTTCCCACTAACGTCGGGGAGGAAGCAATAGGGGCATCGAAACCACAGCAAAATCTAAACTTTCAGCTTGGTTTGAAACCCAAATGAAAACATGCCGTTCAAAGCATTCGGCAGCAAAAACAAAGGCCGTTGAGCAGCACTGCCATTTTGTAAGAAAGCCTAGCTCAATAAAGGAAATCAAATTAATGTTCTTTCTAAGTGGCCCTGTTTTGTACTAATAAAATATATAAAAATTTATTAACTTTCAATAAATGGAAGTTCAGTTTTCCGTGACTCAACAAAAATGACTAATTTCTTGCAGAAGGATAAAATGGCATCGGCTTGTAAAAGCCTCTCTTCCATTCTGTACACCACATGGCCCTGAATGTACTGCTAATTAAAGGCAGAAACCCCAGGCTAGCAGAGTGAACAATAGTGTCAATTATTTTCCTGTATTGGCTTTTAGTTCAGCTTTCTCACTGCACACAAGTTTTACATATTTGGGACAATAAAGCAAACCACATTTATGAAAACTCAGAGAATGTGCACTGCCCTGTGGTCTTTAAGTACATTCAGTTCTTTATTTTTTCCCCATGCCCCTGAAGAAATTGCCTGGGGCTAATGTGTTACCTTGCAAGTAGCCGCAAGTAAAGAAACGGGCAGAACTGCACTGCCCCAAAGATCAGGACTCGGAGTCACCGGAAGATCCCGTAGATGTTCTCGTAGCCCCCTCGTAGGATGGCTTCTGTGAGGTTGCTTGGCGGGTGGAGGTGGGGGGGACTTTTTAATTGCTGCACTACAGGCGTTCAGATGTTGCAACATCCCCATGGAAATCACAAGACATGTGGTGCAGGGCCTGGAAATCTGAAAGGACCCAAAGTGTATTTTTCCTGGTTCATCCTTGCTCCAGTGGGAAAGGAAACTGATACCAGCCTATACCAGAAGCCTATCTGTTTCTGTTGTGCTGCCCCAGATGCACTGGTTGCCTCTAGCATTCCATCTACCCCTGGACACACCACATCTACCTTGTAACAGAGTCGACTCTCACTGTGAGGAGAAAAGAAGGAAAGATGAAAAAAGAAGGTCCATGTTCTTTAGGAAGTTGGGTTTACTCTTTCCATTTCCCCCAGTGTTCTCCCCTCACCGATAGAATATTGAGAGGAATGGTACAGCTCGTCTGTCCCGGGCAGCTGGAACATTCTAGCATTTCCAGGCGAGTGGTACACAGCCCAACTGGTTCAGGTGTCTGGAACATCCTATCACAGCCAGTCGAGTGGTACAGGCCAACTGCTTCAGGCAGCTGGAACAGTCTAGCGCATTCAGGCGAGTGGTACACAGCCCAACTGGTTCAGGTGTCTGGAACATCCTATCACAGCCAGTCGAGTGGTACAGGCCAACTGCTTCAGGCAGCTGGAACAGTCTAGCGCATTGAGGCGAGCGGTACACAGCCCAGCTGGTTCAGGTGTCTGGAACATTCTAGCACATCCAAGGCAAGTGGTACAGCCCAACTGTCTTAGGCAACTGGAACAGTCTAGCACATCCATTTGAGTAGTACAGCCCAACTGCCTCAGGCAGGGGAGCATTCTAGCACATCTATTTATGGACTCCTGTTTTGGTTTTATTGATCTTTTAATATTTTTATATTTTTTGTAAATTGTTATTTATTAGAATGTTTTTATTATTGTTGTTTTGTTGTGAGCCACCTCAAGCTGCCAGAGGCAGGAGGGTTTGGCATAGAAATTAAAGTATAAATAAATATAATTAAATAAAATAAATAAACAAATGCCTTAGCCAGCCAGAACATTCTAACATATCCAATTGAGTGGTACAGCCCAACCACCTCATGCAGCCAGAACATTCTAGCATAACCATTTGAGTGGTACAGCCCAACTGGCTTAGGCAGCCGGAACGTTCTAGCATATCTAGGAGTGGGAGATGAATGGGTGGGATTGTGGGCAGAGAGAGTGTTATAGACCTCCCGTGAGCGAGGGGGGAGGACTTGGGACCATGCCCCCCTATGAAAGGGGGATACAGACATGGGAGTGGGTGGGACGGAATGCCATGGCCCCCCGTGAAAGGGGGGTACGGGGATGGGGGAGTGTGCTGTGTGGCCCCTCTGTGAGAAGGTTTCTCTGACTGCCTTTGCTGTCAATTGTGTTTGGGGTTCGGGAATTCGTCATCTGTTGCTGGAGGGGGCTTTGTTGGGGAGGTAGAGTGTGGGGTAGCTTTTGAACCAATTGGGATCATAGGGCATGGGGAGGTATGGTAGAGAGGGAAAGAAATACTATCAGGGAAATCAGGAGAGGTGCCTTGTGTTTGTTTCTGTGCCCCGTTCCCCTCCTATCTCAGGATATTTTGGGGTTGAGGCCAGTGGGGGCCCTGATCTTACACTGATGCTGCTTAATGCGAGGTCAGTGGCAAATAAAACATCAACCATCTTTGATCTTATTCAGGATGAGGCCGCTGACCTCATATGCATTACGGAGACCTGGCTGGATGAAGCATCTGGGCCAATATTGTCTCAGACGGTGACAACCGGGTACTCTGTGCAGCATCAGCCTAGGATCGGGGGATGGAGTGGCGGTTATCTTTAAAGATACCTTGGCCTTTTGAAGGTACTGGTGCCTGACTCATCCAATATAGAGTGTGTCCACCTTGTGCTGGATTTGGTTGGGGATAGTTTGGGGATTCTTTTGGTGATGAACCGACCACCCCACTGCAAAGCTGATTCCCTGACTGCTCTAGCTGAGCTGGTCTCAGAGGTGGTGTTGGGGTCATCTAAACATTATTTTAGGTGGCATTGGGTGATTTCAACATAACACGGAGGCTGGCCTTTTAGGGGTAAAGCAGGAGTTCATGACCGACATGACAACCATAGGCCTATCCTAAATAATAACTGGCCCCACACTCAAGGCAGACAATGTGTATATGAGGCTGCTGGGAGAGATCATTCAGAGGTTTGGAGTGAGGTGTCATCAGTATGCTGATGACACTCTCTACCTCTCTTTTTTGACTGACCTAGGCCCTGCAGTCTCGGTGCTTACCCAATGTCTGACTATGGATGAGGACTGGATGAGGATGAGTCGATTGAGGCTGAATCCTGACAAGACTGAAGTGATGATGGGTGGTTGGCCCTGTGACTTGGAGGGAATTGGGACTCCTGTTGTTGATGGGGTCAGGCCCCCTTTGGTCACTCAGGTTCGCAGCCTTCAACTGCGTCTGAATCCCTTGCTGCGCCTGGATAATCAGGTTGCATTGGCAGCCAGGAGCATTTTTCACCAACTTCATCTGGTGAGGTGGCTGTGGCCTTTTCTTTCTGATTTTGACCTGGGCACTGTCATCCATGCTTTCATCACCTTGAGTCTAGATTCCTGCAGTGCGCTCTATGTGGGGCTGCCCTTGATGACTGTTCAGACACTGCAGCTGGTGCAGAATGCGGTGTCTTGGCTCCTTTCGAGGACGAGTTGCCGGGAGCACGTTACACTAGTGCTCTGGAGTCTACACTGGCTGCCTATAGCTTTCCGGGCACAATTCAAGGTGCTGGTTTTGACCTTTAAAGCCCTAAACGGCTTGGGCCCCATGTATCTAAAAGACTGCCTTTCCTACCATGTACGTTTTCAGGAGGGATTTAATCATAATTGAAATTATGGTCCATGAGAGACCCCATGTTCTGTTCAGGCACACAGAGTCCTCTTGTACTGTTAATGCTATTTTTCATTTATTTTTAAAGTCCTTGAGTGAATTATAAATAGCTCTGGTGAGATGAACTCTTTATTTATTGGCCAAATAAATTACAGCACTCATCTCTACGCTGTCCTGCTAGCTTACTTTAAACTTGAATTATTGGAACTACATTTACATCTAGATGTGAACTGCTAATTCTGACTTCAAACCTAATTGGCATGTGTCTTCTTTTCTGTGCAAACTGTGTGAAGCCATTACTCACTGATCTGAGATAGGGCTGTAGCGGAATGTCGCAGCGGTAGCTATTTCCGCCGGAAACAGCGTTTTCACGATTAGTGGTACGGCATGGCAGAGGCTTTCATTCCGCTAGTTTCATTCCGCTACTTCCATGGGCTTCGCAAAATAGCAGAAACATGACATTTTTGCTACTTCCGCCAGCGCCACAAAATAGCGGAACAGCGGTTTTCCGACAGTTTCTGCAATTTTTCCGCAATTCTGCAATTTGCAGAATGCCGGCGGAATTAGTGGAATGTCTGCAGAAAAGCTGCGGTGTGGCTCGGGCAATTCCGAAATGGCGGAATGGAATTGCGGCGCGGTAACAGCTGCTGCCACATCAGCCCTAGTCTGAGACCTCATTGGCTATCAACAGTCTCGCTCACTGTCATCCTGACTGGACCCTGCCCTTATTGGAAAAGATTGGAAGAGAAGACTTCAGGAGATCAATTCCTGCATCATCTGGAGGCATAGCTTCCTTTAGATACCAAGAGAAATACTGGACTCTGGCATGCTAATCTGACTGGTGCCACTGATTATTCTTTTCGAGCAATCAAAAGCCTTTGGCTGTTTTGCTCATGTCAGGTTATTAACTCACCCAATGACCACCTGGCCAAGAATGGACACAATTTAGGTTGAGTGGCGTCTGTTTTTCATCTAAAAAGAAAAAAACAGGGCAATTGGCCAAACTGAATAATAGGAGTGTGCATTTAGAAAGAGAAAGGGATCGGTCCTACAAAAAGAGACATGCACCAACCACAGAGGATGTGAAAGCATGGTGTAACGCAATTCAGGGGAAAGTTAAAAATCACATATGGATAACACTCGCAGCTCACAGCTCCGCATGGGTGTTCAGGTGGCAGCTGTGGCAAGGAGTGCATTTACCAAATTGCATCTGGTACAGTGGTTATGACTTTATGTCTCAGACTGCGACCTTGCCACCATCATCCATGCCTTCATCACCTCAAGGCTTGATTACTGTACCGCACTCTACGTGGGGCTACCCAAGGTGACGGTCTGGAGGCTGCAGTTGGTACGGGCCGCCAAGAGCACATAACACCAGTGCCGCCGTTCTCTGCACTGGCTGCCTGTTGTCTACTAGGCCCGATTCAAGGTGTTGGTGCTGATCTATAAAGCCCTGCACGGCCTGGGCCCCACTTGCCTGCGGGACCGCCTCACTCCCCGGGTTCTGGAACGGCCATTACGGCGTCCAGGGGTGCCCTTTTGGAGGTCCCCCGTGTTCAGCGGGGGGGGGGCGCACATTGAAGTGGGCGTTCTTGGTCGCCGCGCCTCGGTTGTGGAACTCCCTCCTGGTAGAGGCTTGTTTGGCCCAGGACCTTCCCTCCTTCAGGCATCAGTGTAAAACCTGGTTGTTCCGCCAGGCATTTGGTGAGAGAGATGGGTAGGGAGAGGGGTGGGATTGGGAGCAAATCAAATCCCTCCCTCAAATCCTTCCTTCCTTCAAATCATTAATCAAATCATTTTTCAAATTGTTAGAAGAAACATTACAGAGACCAAAACCCTATGCACAGACTAAGCATTTGTATGCGTGTGAGATCTTGCAGGAACAGAGAGCCCTGAGCTTGCTGATTTTATTTTTTTTAAAGAGTAACATCTGTGGGATATTTTGGAGAAAAATGGATACCGATATATTGCATTCCTGACAGAGATCATCTGGGTGTCAGTGGCATAGCTTTAGAACCCAGTTCCTAACCTGTGCAAAAAGCAAATGAAATCAAGTTGCAGTGTGGAATACATCATCGTTTGATACACAAACTGAAACACAGGCGGAGTCACTGATACATTTTGCAAAGAATAATTAAATGTAGATATATACAGATATTTTCCCTGCAGGTGGGAATATATATTGCTAAAGTACCTTTCACATAATTCTGGTCACAATATTAGTCAAATGGTTTTGAGAGCTTGGGCCCCCTTCTTGCAAACATTTATACGTGCTCAGGGGTCTGATCCAAATATCTCTGAAGTTAATGGGAAGGCTTCTGTTGACTTTGATGGACTTTGTACTTACGTATGCAAATCTTGGCAGAATCATGACCTACCTTTGTGGCAGCGCAGACAGCAGAAGACTTATGTACGTTCTATAGCAGGGCTGGGGTACCTCAGGCCCATTGGGCAAGTGCACCTGATGGCATGTTTTTATGTGGCCCTTTTCCAGTTCCTGGATCTGGTCCCTGTATTCAGTTCCTACTAGGGATGGGACTCTGGGCAAAATTTCGGTTTCTGTTCTCATGTATTTCGGTTCTTTTTTTTTTTCGGTACTATCGGATCTTTTGAATTGATTTTTGTACCGGATTTTTAACGTTGCGGTTTTTCAGTGGGGGGAAATCGCAATGTTAAAAATCCGGTATAAAAAAATCAATGCAAAAGATCCAATAGTACCGAAACCGAAAAAGAACCAAAATTTCAGATTAATCTGAAATGGCCATTTTTGGGTACTTTCGGTTTTATCCGAAACCGAAATTCCCATTCCTAGTTCCTACCCCCAAGTACTGAAAGACTGAACTCAGGGTAAGGGAATATCGATGAGGCCCTGCACACAAGGATAGGGGACAGGCCCATGCCACAGATCCATGAGCCGGAACCTCTTCTTCCTAAATTCACTCCTTAAACACTCCCATCCCCAACTTCCAGGTGGCCCTTTGAGCTTGTACTCATTTTACAAGTGGCCCCTGGGCAGGAAAAGGTTCTCCACCCCTGGTATATAGGACATGGAAGTCACTTGGGTTTTTCAACAGGTATTAGATTAAGGCCCATTTTTGACCCATCTGTCCATAGGCATTCAGTCATATATTCCATAAACTCATCACAATTTTGAGAAAACATCACTTTATCTCCCTTGTAACCTGTTAGTTTTTTTCTTTTTGATGCCCTTGTCCTGTAAACCTGGCTGGCAGCCCTTATTTGTGATTTCCCCGTTCTGAGGGTGCGGTTCTCCCCCCCAAAAGCTTTTCTCACTCTTTATTTTAATATAATTTATTGAGATTCTGTTTATGTCAAAATGGTATATGTTTTAATTGATTCAGCACAGCCTACACCACTTTACTAGAGTATTAGTTGATTAATTTCCTAGTTAGAAGTGATTATGAAATTAAATGCAAAAATTAAAAGATTTTATTGGCAAGAAAACAATACTGGGAGTTCAAGGATTTGCACATGTAAGGAGAAACCACTTAACTGGCACGTGCTTTATCATTGTGCAAATCTTTGCCCGTGCCAATGAAATACAATAAAAATATTATAATTATAATATTAATGTATAAAAAGTGTGCAGTACTTGGACCAGGAGGTAGCGGGGGAGCCCAGTTCAAGTCTTACCTTAGCCAGAAACTCATTGGGTGACCTTGGGCCAGTCATAATGTTCTCTCGGCCTAACCTACCTCACGGCGTTGTTGCAAGAATTAAAAGTTGTGTTAAATTGTTCTATTTAAAGTGCTCCAAGTGCCATGGCAGGGGGTCGCTATATAAAAATAAAGATGATGATGATTTTATTAACTTTACAAAATGCAGATGTCCAATTAGATTCTGATTTAGAAGAATGGTAATAGAGATGGAAGCGTTCTATAAAACTTCATCCGTTATTTTGTAGCCCTTAATTGAGGGGAAAGGTTTCAGCCACTTAACAGCAGATACAGGAAATGGTAATGGTAAAGAGATGGGGTTCCTTGTTCTAAGAATAAAGAGGTTTTGTTTTCCAGCGAAGTATTCTGATACGTTGCTAAGTGGACGTTCACTCTATTTGGGAATGTTCGTTTTAGTTTGCAAAAGTCCATTTCTTTGCTTCGTAGGTATCTACACTGGTTCCAGCACTAATCATAACGGACTGTCACCAGGTCTCCTGCCACCTCCTCACGACGTCCCCTCAAGACACCATTCTCTGGAGTCATCCTTAGCTGGTCCACATCATCATCTGTCGCCTTTGGAGAGTGCCAGGGAAGGGTATGTATTTGAGGCGAGCATGACCTCACTCTAAAAGGAGCTCCTTAATCAGCTGGCATTGGGCTCACGGTCTGTCAGGCTGAAAGCATTGATATGTTACTGATGATAATGTGGTAGGACTGAGTAAGCCTGATGAAATGTATATGTTTGCTTTAAAAAGAACCAGGTCTTGTTCTGCCATGCTCTGTCCCTAAATGCCATGCCCAGTGTCACACAGAAAGTCTGTGACAGAGCCTCGTCTCCCAGTCCTGATCATCCCGTCTGTCCTAAAAGAATACCCGCTCCAGTGGAATTTGTCTTGCTTTTGCTGCAAGCACTTATTTGCACCTTAACCAAAGATCACTACACTGGGTTTTATTGTAGACTCAAGATATACAGCAGGGATGGGGAATCTCAGGCCCGGGGGCGAGATCCAGTGTTTATGTGACGACCCCCTTCCCAGATTCTGGATCTGGCCCCCGAATTCAGCTCCGACCTCCAACAACTGAAAAACTGAACTCTGGGTAAGGGAGCAAAGATGAGGGCACGCACACAAGGATAAGGGGCCAAACAGTAAATCACTACAGTCGGTAGCTCGTCAAAAACTAAGCAGGTACCAATTAGTACTCAATGTTACTGTGTCTGGCCAATATCAGGAATTTGATGGGTATACTTGTTTTTGTGGGCACTCGCATTGCCTCTAGGTCTGATCCACTTCTTGTGTTGGATTCTTTTCCTTTCGAAACCCTTCTGTATACGCTCAGTGGACCATCCTGTTATTCAGGCTGTGAGTTAATAGTAGGATTGAGGGTGCTTTAAAATGTGATGGATCCTGCCATGGACTTCTCTGGGGTGGGGGTGGGAGCTGTCACTCCGGGCCAGGACTTGGCCTGGCTGCTGAACAAACATTACAGTGGCTGGGGAGACGCACAGACGTGCATCCGTATGCCCCCGCCCCCACGCTACGTGGAGCGGCCCACCACCACCAGCCGACAGGCAGCCACGGTAGCCAATGATGGTTGCCATGGTGCCTGGCTCCTGCCACCACCCCAACCGTGGTAGATAAAGCAGCCGTACAAACATTACGGCACACTTTACACCCAGTCAGGCAGTTGTTCCCTGGGCACTGTTGGCACATGCACTGTTGATTTCCCCAACTCGCAGCCTGGGCTAAGTGCCAACGCCACTCGGGGAATAGCCTGGCCTAACAGTGTAGTTCCTGCTGCTACGATAGCCCTCATTTCCACACGGGTCAAAGCGTGGAAATGTGGGCTATCGTAATGTCTGAAAACACCCTGACTTTACATGCATTTAGCACCCAAACAATGACATTTAACCTCTCAACTGCACAGGTGGGTTTTGAGTGTTTTCTGGGTGTTTGAACATGTGGAATTTATTTGCTGGTTTTCATTCTGATGATGATGATGATTGATTGATTGATGTTCATGATGATGATGATGATACTACTAATGACACGGCTCAGGATTAGAGAGCAGCCTGGCAGTTTTTCAGAGGACATAGCTCAGTTCTCTCCAGTGCTTAGCCCTGCTATTTATTCCGTTCTTTCTCATTGATGCTTGTGAGTTGTCTCCACTGGGGCTAAGCTGGTTCTTTTGGAGGAAAATGAAATATTCTGAGTGAGCTCAGGTTTTAAATTTGAACCTCCTATGTACATTCTGACTGTAAAATGAGCGCCGGGAGCAGATGACTCGTCATTTGCTTTGGGTCACAATTGGAGTTTGAGATTTGGAATAGTTTTTACAATGGCTTTCCATTTTTGCTGCCTAAGCATTCTTTCCTATGTGCGACGGCTGCGCTGATTTATTTTGCCCCGTGCTTATTTAGATAAGTAATGGAGTGGTTACAGAAACACTATAGTTAATTTCCTATGAGACTCGGACAATGCCCTGGCTGTAGCTCGGAACCAAACGTCAAGAAGCTGAGACTGGAATGGATTCTTTGAATGCTTGCATTAAACCAGGGAGTCTTGTTTCATTATTACATAGTGATGGGGAGTTTTTCCTGCATTTCAAGTATTATTTACTGCATTCAAAGCAACCTGTTAGATTTGGGCACTGTGTTAGCTAGTCCCAGATAAGGTACGTGGGTTCTATTTTTAATTGTCTGCAGTTTCACTGTAGGGTGCAGAAATTAAGACCCAACTCACAACATGTTTTAATAATATTAACTTAAACTCATGTGTTGTACCCTTTTCCATAGTGTATGAGGCCTTCCTAATCTTTGGTATATATTTATCTTAACAATGCCCTGTGCGGTACAGTATAATTCCCTTCTACATATGGGAAATTGAGGCACCGAGAGACTTAAGGCCACAGTCCTGAAACTACTTACAAGCTTGTAAGTCCCATAGATGTCAGATAATGTGGTTGCTCTGTTGGTCCCATATATGAGAGAAAAGAGCAGAAGTGTAACTTCCCCCCCTCCCCCAAATGTTTTTTGGAGGAAATGCTTGTCAAGTTGTCCCAACTGGAATCGGGGGATGTGGAAGAGCTGTCTCCCTTCCCTGGGCCATGTATGAGTGGCCCTGGCAGTGACTCTGTCCTCCACCATCTTCCTCTACTTCGTCTACATGGTGCCAGCATCGGTCAGGGGTTGAGGAAAGGTTCCTTTCCTTCTTTCCCCTGACCCCCCTTGCGGCTGTCGTGTGCTACACAAGTGAAGTAGAGGAAGATGCTGGAGCTGAGTGAGAAGAGGAAGCATGCAGTCAACAGTGAGCTGCCACTGCTGAAGAGCTCGCGCCATCTCCTTGCTCCCGTGGAGGGAACGGCACCAGCTGGGTTGGCTCACCAGCCAAAGTTCTATGAAAATATAGTGGGGGACAAGGCTCTTGCCCCCTTCCAATAATTACGCCCCCAAAAGAGACAAAGTGGTTAAGATACAGCGCTTGCACAAATGGTAGATTTTGTATTATTGTGAGGATTATTTTTCCCAATGTGCATCACCTTGCACTTACCAACATTAAATTTCATTTGCCATTTTAATGCCCATTCACCTAGTCGTGCAAAATCCATCTGCTAATTTAGCCACCTCCCTCTTTACCCCCTTTTCTAGTTCATTAATGAATATGTTAACCAATACTGGTCCAGGTACAGACCCCTGAAGCATCCCTCTGTCTACCTCTCTTTAGCTGGAAAAAATGACCATTTATTCCTGCCTTTGGTTTCCTCTCTCTTAACCAGCTTCCCATGGTCTCTCCTGATCTCAGAACAAAGAATTCCAAAGGCAGTTGTTCTCTTCAAGGACAAAGGACCTTTGAATGGAACAGCTCCAGCCTACACCTCCTTGTTTTGCCCGCCTGCTGTGTACAAGCCACCTGTTCTCACTCTTCTGTTGTTATTTCTGTAATGCCAGCAATGTGCCTGGTGCTGTACAGTCATGATTAGAGACAGGTTCCCGCCCAATGGGACCTATAGTCTAGAACGGACAAGGGAGGGGAAACCAGGGAGAGGCCTGAAGTTGAGAAGTTGCGGGTGGCAGTGGCAGGTGCTTAGTTTAGTTACCGGAGGAGGGGGGGATCCCGATGGAAAAGGCAGTAGGAAGACAAGCAGTCTCTTGGGTAGGACAGGACGAGCAAGAGGTAGTTTTTTAGGAGGGAGCAGTGTGTGTGTGTTCAGGAAGGGTGTTCCAGGCCTAGGGAGAAGGGGTGATACTCCTCCTTGAACCGTCTAAGGTATCCTTACCCAAGACATCTCACCTGAAATGAACACATTCCTAGCCGCAGACCAGAAGGAAGCATATGGAAGCTGGTTTTGGAAACAACCTACTGCTCAAACAGGCTCTGATTACTGAAACTTGTGCTACTTGAAAACAATTGCTTCCTAGCTATTATCTTGTGGTAGCTTGCCCTGGATTATCAATCAGTCAATAGTATTTTATTTGTCATTATGATAGGTCGAAATAGTAAAAGCAAAATAAATTCTAAAATCAAAACATACCAAATACACAACTCAAAAAACCAATATGACAAAACCACAAATCAGTAAAACAATATACATTGACTCCGTTGCCAAATCGTGCCGTTTCTCCCTCCACAACATTGCTAAGATTCGCCCTTTTATGCCAAAACTCGCATTCATGCCCTAGTCATCTCACGCCTCGACTATTGTAACCTACTCCTCGCTGGCCTTCCTCGCTTTCACCTTTATTCCCTTATCTCTGTTCAAAACTCTGCTGCAAGGATCATCCACCTAGCCCGTCGCTTTGACCACATGCAGCCTCTCCTCTCCTCTTTCCACTGGCTCCCCCTTCCTGAGCGTATTCTGTACAAACTCCTTGTCTTCACTTACAAAGCCCTTCACAACCTCGCTCCTCCCTATCTATCCGCCCTGATCTCCCTCCAAACTCCTGCTCGAGCACTCCGCTCCTCCTCCATCCCCTCCCTCACCCACCCACGCCTCCCCTGCTCCCCCAACCGCCTTCGTCCCTTCTCTCTTGCTGCCCAGAATTCCCTCCCTGCCCTCGTCCACCTTGCCCCCACCCTCCACACCTTCAGGTTCCTCCTCAAAACCCACCTCTTCTGCTCTGCCCTTCCTAACTCCTGCTTACCATCCCCACCCAGGATTATCCCCCACCTGTTATCTGCAAACTCCCAATTTCCTGTAACCAAGCCAAGAACGTGTACCTGAGACAGTTCTCGCATCCTCATGAATGTCGCATCCCTTGTCTCTCCCTCTGTTCCCCCTTCCCTGTCTCCCCTCCCCCTCTCTTTAGATTGTAAGCTCTTGGGCAGGGACCGTATCTATCTTGTTTTTTGTAAAGCGCCAGGTACATCGCTGGTGCTATATAAATGCTTATAATAATAATAATAATAATAATAATATTCATGGATATTATTCACATATTGGAATAGTTATCTAAATCATAACCTCAACTGAAATGATATGGGTGTTCACATTGCCATTTCTTTCCAGATGCTCTGCTGTTTGACTTTATTTTGGCTACTGTGCATGCCTAAATGCACAAATGGTGCAGAAATAACCCAATAGCCAAACCGAACCTACAACAAACACGAGCAGTTACTATTCGTGTCAGCGGATACAGTTCAAATCGGGCGAAATCGTCGGATACGATATTTGGTGCAGATATTTATTTCAGCGCGCCTAATACGTTCTGTTGGACCAACAGATGTTGTTGGTGCAAGCTTCACAGAGCCAGGCAGGATTCCCCAGACATCAGTGGAACTTGCCAGCTTTGAAGTAGTTTCTAGGTTCTTGTCTTAGTGGGTTGGTCCTGTGGCTCTGTTGAGTTACAAGCTAACTATTAGACAATCCTTCATAGACTGAGCTAATAATACTCTTCCTTCTAAACAAAATAATTTTAATGCTGTTCAGGCAAAGCATCCATTAACTTAATCAACAAAAAGGCTTTATATTCTAATGCGCTTTAATTCTTGGTTATTGAAATCCATAGCACCCTTGCTGGTTAATGGTACTGTGCCGTTATTCAGATAAAAATGTATACTGCACAAAGAGAAATAAACATCTCTAACTGTCCTCCTTTTTATGAGCTGCTTTACGCTTCTGGCAAATGTGCAATGTTTTGCCTCATTCATCACCTATCTCCGCCTCCATATTTAAGTACATGTAGAGAATTTCTACACTGTGAATCAATGTGATGACAAGATTGGATTGCAAAGCGCAAGCCTTTGGTACGGACCAAAATGATTACTATCAAAAACCTGTAATTATTGAGTCATCAAATACGGGGGATGCCAAAAGCTACACCAGGCAGAGTACAAAAACTCTACTCAGCTTTGACAGAAGATTCAGAATTTGATTTAAAGGCTTTAAAAAAACCACCATGTTATACTGTCCTCTGCCAAAGTCAATACTGAGCACAGCACTCAATTTTCCCAAATGGTTTGCTAAGACATTTAAATAGTTTGACAAAATTATCTAATTCACTTGAAAATGTTTTAACAAAATCTGACTTCATTACCAAATATATTTACACTGGTTTTATAGAAGATGGATAGTCTTGTGTTGTTGTTTTTTCTTGCATGCCAGTATGAAGCATACAACACAACTGGATCAAGTAATTTTACATTAACTCATATTAATATTAATTAAAGCAGAAGTGTATGATTTAGGAATGTTTTGGCACGTAGCAAGTGGGGCTTGTCATGATCCAGTTAATTTATTTTTAATTTCAGGTAGTGAAGTGTTGTTTTAACATTACTTACAGCATTCAACGTATATAATGTCCAGTTCTGTTTAGTTTCACCAATTGGGAAGATAGTAAAATTTGATTTGTAGCAGTCCAAGGATGGAAAAACAACTTGTAGCATTAACCTTTAGGTTTCATTCATAATGATGTTATATTTGGACCTGTTCTGGACTAGAACACTGCACGTCCTCAGCTTAACTAAATCAATTTAAAAATCGATCTTGTTAGGCCAGAGTGAATTATCAGTGTAGACCCACTGAAGTTGATTTGACCCTTTTCAATTTTTAGTGAGACCCTAAATTAAGCTAAATTAAAAAAACCAAGGGATGAGGCATTTTATGTGTGTGGGCATCCAATTTAACCGACCAGATTCTAACTTGGTTTCGTAGAACTATTTGCTTGTCTAGTATCAACAAAGCCTCTGTATTGTAATTTGTACCCCATTTATTTATTTATTTATTTATTTATTATTTATTATATGAACACCCCACCCTTCCCCAAAAGCTCAGGAGAACTGACAACAACAAAAACACAAGAAGAAAAATAATAAAAATACAAAGCAATACAATAAAATCTCCTAGAAACCCCTACCCTCGCCCTCCAAACCCACCCACCCAATCTCTGTCCTTGCCTGCCGAAAAGAAATGTTTTACGCCATCTCTGTTATATGCTGCAGCCTGGGCTCTAGCAGACCTCCGGGGAAAGGGAGTTCCATAGTACTGGGGCAGCAACTGAGAACGCCTCTCTACGGGCCCTTGTCATATGGACAAGAGTAGTCGGTGGTACCTGCAAGAGGGCGCTCCCAGCCGACCGCAGCGGTCTCAGTGGAAAATGGAAGGAAAGGCAGTCTTTCAGGTATATGGGCCCCAATCTGTTTAGGACTTTAAAGGTCAAAACCAGCACCTTCAATTGTGCCCGAAACGCTAGAGAAAGCCAGTGCAGACTATAGAGCACAGGTGGCATGTGCTGACGGTGACCCACCACTGAAAGGAGTCAGGCCGCCGCATTCTGCACCAGCTGCTGCTTTTGGACAGTCATTAAGGGCAGCCTCATGTAGAGCGCATTGCCGTAATCTAGCCTCAAGGTAATGAAAGCATAAATGATGGTGGCCAGATCCGAATCAGAATGAAAGGACCGCAGCCTTCTCACCAGATTGCGCTGCTGATGAAAGGCACTCCTGGGCAATGCCGCAACCTGACAATTCAGGTGCAGCAAAGGATCCAGATGCACCCGAAGGCTGCGAACCTGAGTAACTAGAGGGGGCCAGACCCCATCAATGACAGCGGTCCTAATCCCCTCCAAGTCATTAGATTGGCCAACCATCATCACTTCACTTTGGTCTAGATTCATCTTCAATGGGTTCACGCTCATCCAGTTCCCAACAGCAACCTTAGGGTGTGTCTGGATTACCTCAAGGCTAGACTACTGCAATGTGCTCTACGTGGGTCTGCCCCTGAAGACTGTTCAGAAGTTGCAGCTGGCGCATAATGTGACGGCCCGACTCATTTTGGGAGTGGGTCACCATGAGCACATGACTCAGGCAGCTCCTTATAAACTAACCGGCAGCAGATTTAAAACAAATTAAAGGGTTTTTTTCGGTAACGAAGGGTATTTTCACACACGATGAACTTTTTGCCCGCCACACTTAAACCCACCATGGCGTGAGCCCCCTTGCCCCGGGATGGGGTCTGTCTGGCCACCGAACAAACGTTCAGGTGGCTGGGGTTGGGGAAGGGGCGGGGAGAGGGTGGAAGACGTGCAGATGTGAGTTCGCACGGCCCCACCCCCCCGTGCTCCTCTCAGCACTGACCCATCTCCTCCCTGACAGGCAGGTGAGGTGGCCTATTAGACTGCTGTGCCCACTTTGGAACCGCTTTGGCTACAGGCCAGGGTTAGGTGGAGTGGGCCATCAGACGTGATGGCCCACTCTACCACGGTCCAGGGTCACCTACCCTGGACCATGACAGGGCTTAACACGGGATGTGCGCAGACCAGGAGCCCAGCGCACATCCCATGTTAGCCCTGCCATGGTCCAGGGTAACTTCTGCTTCCGCCCATAGTAAACATCTGGCGGGGTGGGAGCAGACGTGACACCCCGGCCCATGGCCATGCTGGGGTAAGCGTGACCACAGGCCAGGGTGTCACGTCTGAAAATACCCCAATTAACTTGTGAAATTTTTTGCCAGAGGAGGTAGTCATGGCCAGTAGCATAGCTGAATTTGGAAAAGGATTGGATAAGTTCTTGGAGGATAGGTCCATTAATGGCTATTAGCTAAGCAGGTTGGAGGATATAGCGTCTCGCTGCCAGGAGCTGGGAGTGAACTGCTGGGAATGGATTATTCCATTATGACTTGTTGGGTACTTCTTCAAATCAACTGAGAATGGCCACTGTCAGAGACAGGATACTGCACTCAATGAACCATAGGTCTGACCCAGTCTGGCACTTTTTCTGTTCTTATGTTGCAAAACTGACTTTGTCTTTATTCAATAAGTAAGACGTAGGTGATACAAGGGAAACAAAGTTAATGGGTGAAATTCTGGCTCCATTGAAGTCAGTGATCTGTGGAGGAGAGAGGCCTACAAAGTAAATAGATAGACCTCTGTAGTGCAGTACATTCTGTTACCCTAGCTTTATAACAAGTCTGGGTTGATAGGGAGGAGAAAGGGTTGTATCTGCAGATGAAGGAGCATGTAGAAAGATTTGATGGATTGCATCATATGAGTTGGACGCACAACAGCAGTAAAGGTTTTCCCATTGCTTGCAAGTGACTAGTGTTCTGGACAGTAAATATGGACTTCATGACATAATTTTTAAGTCCGCTCTAAACAAAAAAAAATGCAATTCTTTAATAGAAAACATATATGCAGATGATTTTTGTTTAACTAGACCTTTCTGTCTTGTATGTCTCAAAGTCAGTGAGCTCATGTGAGTAAACCAAGTAGAATTTGGCTGACCATTGACATGTCTGAGAGAAACAAATAAACTTCTAGCCTCTCCTGGACAAAGTTAAATGCCTATGGAGATTTTTACAACAGCTTCTCAGACAAGAAAAATCTATCGTTCATTGTTTGTGGATTCCACTGGAGAATTCTCCTCATTTATAATAGAATACACAAGTCAAGGGTTTTATTCTTTCTTTTTAAAAGCCCTAAAACCAATAACAAGAAACAGATATCTCTGACAACTGAAAACATTTGCAATGAAGAAAGCCAAGAACCCATCATAATTTATCTCAATGTTATGGATCCGAGCACGCAAAAGAGGCATCGGTACAGCTGTCTAAAGGAAGAACAATGCACAGGTGTGGGGGTGAGGTTTAGGTAACAAAGAATGACAGTAATTAAAAGCATCTGCTTTCAAATCCCAAGTCATTTATCTCATTGCAGAAAATGTTATCAGAATCCATTTATAATCATGTCCAGATAGCCGCCTTCTTTTAAAATAAAATTAGCATTGGAGTGGCCTAATCTGTACCGTGAGTGGCTAAGGAAATAGTTGCATGTGATTGCTGGGAGAACACTTGAGTTCTCCTACTGCAACAGCACAGAGGCAGATGTATATTTGATATCCTGATTTTCAAAGAGGATGGAGTGTCATTCATGATAATAATATTTATTAGTCTGTACTCGCTTCTTCCATTGAGGACTTCGAAGGGAAGACTAAAAAAACAAAGATACATGGATACCCTTTGATGCAGATAGTGGTTTTCCTATCTTTAATTGAGAATGGATAAAAGAAAGGGAGAATCAGAATCACTCAGGTCACATCAGGCAGCTGGAGTTAGAACTCTGGCTTCCTAGAGTCACAGGGATGGAAGGGACAGGGATGGAGTAATCTAGTCTAGCCCCTGAATCATTGCAGGATTCACCAGGTTGGTTGGTTTGTTCACATTTTTATTCTGTCCTTCCTATCAAGGCTCAGGGTGTTTCGTGCCAGCCTAGGTCCCAGTGAAGTGAATGGCACTAGCACTAAGGTCCAGTGGTGGTGCTTAGCAGCTGGAAAATGATGATGATGATGATGATGATTAACAAACATTTATATAGCGCCAGCAGTGTACCTGGCACTTTACAAAGTAATAAAATAGACACGGTCCCTGCCCCTAGGGCTTACAATCTGAGAGACAGGAGCTGGGGGAGAGACTTAGGAAGGGGAACAGAGGGAGAGACAAGGGGTCTAACATTCATGAAGATGCGAGGTCTCAAGTGCACGTACTTGGCTTGGTTACGATGAGAATGACAGCAGGCAGGTCCATGTTGCAAGGATAAGGGTAAACCGATCGTAGGTATAGGAATAGTGGCTCAGCAGGATAAAGAGTCAGACAGAGCAGAGCGAAAGAGGTGAGTTTTAAGGAGAGATTTGAAGGTATGAAGGGAGGGTACAAGGCGGATGTGGGACAGGGAGGGAGTTCCAGGCATGGGGGGCAGCAAGTGAGAAGGGACGAAGGCACTTAGGGATGATCCCATACCGCCTGGGCTTGTGGCTACCTCCTGAACAGATGTGCAGAAAGATGATAAACCTACCTATGCCATCTCTTCCTGGGAAACCAAAGCCAGTCAGTATCTGATTTGCAATATATAAAAACAGTCAAAATATGCAAAATAAAACCAAATATTTAAATAGAGCCACAAATAAAGATCAGGAGTGGCTGGAGCACACAGTGCCTGAAATGACAGGGAGCAATTTTGTAAGGAATCTATGCCCCAAACTGCATCAGAGTCAACTGCCAATCCAACCTGGGGAAGATTCCTTCTTGACCTCAAAGGTGGTGATCAGTTAGACCTTGAGCATGTGTGCAGGACCTTACCAGTCAAGCACCCTAACTATACTCCCCAGACACTGCCTCATCCGTCCCACCACTTCCAGTTGTTGGCATCTCTCGGCATGTCCCAACAAACAGTTAAATCAGCTTAATGCATCTTTATTTCGCTTGCACTTCAGAATCATTCACGTGTCCAGCGACTGAAACAGATGGTATTTTAAGAGTCAAAGTACGTACTCTGGAAAAATGAGGTATACACACTCCCCTTCACTTTTTCATTTGATGTTTCTATAGTGTGAACCCTTTCTGTGTTTAGATGGTGAACATGGAATGCCCAGGCTGCAACACATAATGCCTCTCCTGCTGTGAACTCTATGGTTCCTTTGTGTTCGGGAAAGCCTTTTGGTACTTTCAGTACTTTTGTACACAAAGTACTGTACCAAAATGCTTTGCACGCAAGGCATGAAGGAAATACACCTCATCATGTGCTCTTCATGACACGACCAGTAAGTGTGGAGGGGGGGATACTAAATTGGTTTTGGACTACAGTGTAAATGATACCAAATTGAGCTGGTAACACCAGTTAGTTAAATCGCCTTTGTTAAATCAGTTTTCTCTGTTCATCGGAACACGCCCAATTTATCGACCAATTTCCTGGCCACTCAATGCATTTTATAGCCTGTAGGATGCTGGCGGACGAGGATAGCAAGCTCACAGGGAATGTGGCGGCTTTCCTGCGAGCGGCCTTTGAGATTAGGTCTAAATTCTTGTGTTTCCAATCAGTTGGGGACTGTGCTATTTAAATCGAGGGGTGAAGTTACTGGATAACGTCCCCGGGGGGTCCGGCTGGTTTAGGCAATTTTTTGTCTCTGGGCTATGTAAGCCGAGGCAGCCCAAGGCATGGAGTTATGGTGGGATGGGTAATCTACGGTTCTACTTAGATTAGGAATGTTATTTGTTATTTTGTGTATGTGTTCGAACACGCCCCGGGGTACGAAAGAAAAAAACTCCCAGTCATACTTTTTAGCCACTGATACCTAGGGCACTTGATATCCGTGTACCATTTCCTAAAAAAAACACCCCAAACTCTGTGTTTTAAAAAGAGAACCATACAGAAAGAGCACATGGCTGCTTGTTCTGATGTGAAAATAGATTGTTTTGTTACATCCCTGCCCTCCCTACTTCGCACGCTGCCTTGACAGATGATAAATATAGGGCAAATGCCCGTCTTACACTCTTTCCAATTAGCACCAGACTCACTTTTTGGTGCTATACTCATAAGGGTGAATAATAATCTTCAGGAATGGATGGAAACTATCACTCATGCATGCAGTACCAGATACCGAATCATGCAAGAGAGACGATGTGCACATGAAAGTTTTGATATCACTGAGATAATCTAAGCCATTCACTGAGATAATCTAAGCCAATCTAAGCACTCAACGCCATTCAAATCTAACATGCTGTTCATATAAATACAATTCCATCTCCCCTTGAGAACTTCTTGTGGATATTTTCTCTGATATTTTTTGTCTGTAATAATCAAAAATAAGTAAACCAGTCGAACTTCCTCACGGTATATGTCCAGTTTCTGTTGTATGCAGCAGCTCTCTTCATTGTGCAGGTTCATCGCCTTGTTTTCATTTTGGGTGCAAAATGGTCAAACTCAGCAGCAGCCTCGATAGTTGGGCTGCCTGCCGTTACATTGTTATTGCTGTTTGCTAGGACCTATGATTCTCCCAGCACTGCATGGAACACAAAGGAAGGACGTGGTGCCTAATCCAGAGAAGGACATGTGTTCGCAGATGCTCGCATATGCTTCCGATTTAAATTTAGCACAGTAGCATGCAACATGAATGTAAGCTTGGTATCCGTGATTGCCATGGATACACACTCAGAGGCAGTCCTAAGGCAAGACGCTGCTGTAATGAGTCACTGATTTTCAACTGATGATTGAGCTTGAGAAATCAGCATGGTAGTTTGAATGAGCTCTCAAATTTTCTACTGGAGTCTCTAGGGGAATTTAGAACACAGTGGGAAAAATAGATGGGAAGCTGGCGTTGCTGTGACCTGATCCAGGTTGGGTTGGTAAGTCGCGGTGGACGCTGGTTGAGCAATGTCAGGGCAGTCGGGCACCGACCATACATGCCCGCAGCTGGGCCGCTGTCCCGCTGCCCACGTAACTCAGGGAGCGGGAGGGCTGCAACAGACATGTGGGCACTAGGCCCGCCCCCACGCTGCTCCCAGCGCCCTACCCCCATTATGACGGCTAGCGATGACGGTCCAGGTCATTGTGGGCCACAACGGATATGCTAGGCCATTGTGTCCTGCTTTGGGCTGTGACTTCGGGGGTTTCCCAAGGTCACAGCCCAGGCTAGCAAGTGACACGGTGCAGGGAAATCCCAGACCAACATCTGGTGGCACAAAGAAAAACGATCTGGTGGCCTTAAGAGTGTCACCATTATGTCTGTTTTTACCCTCCCTGTTAAACCTAAGTCCACTTAATACTGCTCAGTTTCAAGCTCCAGCACAACTGAAACTGTGCCAAACCTCAAAGGATTTTATTTTATTTATTTTTTATTTTATTTTTTATTATCAACCAAATTTGTACCTGGTTTTTGAGCCAACCTGAATCACTTCCAGCTTGGGATGCAAACTGTCTGCCTCTCTGCAGTACCTAACGAGGAACACTTTGAGCTTTTTCATCTGTTCAGCCCAGCAACGCAGACAAAAGCGGAAGGATTTTGAACCCCAGCTGATCTCAGAACAAAAGAAAATGTTTGCATGAACTCTTGCAAGTAAAGATGACTTGTCTTTCATCGGCTAAAGTCAACGGCAAAAGTTCCATTTGTCTTTAATGGTGGTGGATTGGGCCCTTAGTTCGTTACACCTCTAGGAGTGACATTGGGCTATAGTTCCCGAGGTGTGGAGAGGGTAAATTATAAACTTAGAATAAGGTGCAGATGTTACTATTATTATTATTATAATTATCATCCTCATCAACCCATACTGGGAGGGGCTTTTCAAGACAACTGGGGGCTATATACAACCAATTTCACTTCACTATTCCCATCAGGGGCTAGGTGGGAACGGGTTCTGGTCCAGAAGATGGAATGAGCCCCTTGCTGGGGCTCCACTCCAGTGTGCATATGAATTCGATATGCCGGTGGATCCGCCTGCTGCACCCGTTATACCGATGCTCCTGGTCCCCATGAGGCCAAAAGTCGTGTGGATGATTCTAGCAGTGCACAAAACAGCCTTTGGGGCATGACTGAGTCATCATCTTGGGGGCTGGAGATGATTTATTCATTTATTTTATTTATTTATTTATACTAAAATTTGTACCCCGCCCCCTCCTGCCTCTGGCAGCTCGAAATTCCAAAGCTTTCAGAATCAGATGGTTTGCTGAAACAATGAGGATGAGGATGATTCATATTATTATGCTTGCAACGTACCTGGTGCTAAACAGTCATAGATCCCTGCCCCACGGGGCTTACAATCTAAGATCATGTAGAAAGAGGATCTGACTGATTCACACACAGGGTGTTTTCAGACGAGATGCTACCCCTCGTGGCCACCCAGGAGCCACGGAGCCAACCTTCCATCTGAAGGTGGAGCAGCCAGATGCTTGCAGGGAGCAATGCCAGGAAATCCAGAGTGCTCCGTGCGGGGCCAGTCAAATGTCCAGTGGCAGCTTTCATAGCCAGAGTAGCCACGCCAGGAGCTGCCCATTTGAAGTGCTCCTCACTCACTCCACCTGTGTGGGTGCTCCACGGCAGTGCCACTTGGCAGCCACAGACACACACACACACCCCATCGCCCTGCTTGTTTAGAAACACGCAGAGTTTCTTGGGGGAGTGGGAATGACACTGCTGACCATAGCGTTTAGTGCCAGCCCAAGTCAAGTGAATGGCACTGGTACTAAGGTCCACTAAGCAGCTGGCAAATGATGATGCCATACCTCCTGGGATTGTGGCTACCTCACAGATGTGCAGAAAGATGCTAAGTCTACCTATGCCGTCTCTTCCTGGGAAACCAAAGGCAGCCAGTGTCTGATTCATTATCTACTTTTAATTTAAATGTAGGAAACCAGAACTATTGTCAACTGAATTATCTATTTTCCTCAAAGCCATCAAACCCTAGGCATAACCCAGAGAATCGTAGGCTGCTATTAGATGAGCACAGTGGACACACTGCATAAAATCACGCTGCATGTAACTATGCCACGCGTGGGACTTAGACGTGACATTTCACGTGTTAAAGCCGGTCGCGCGTTCTTTTAGAGCCGCAAATTAAATGCCTCGATGTCGGCTTTAATGCGTGTTCACTGCGCACGTTTAAAAGCAGCCTTAGAGTTGGAAGGGACCTCGAGAGTCATCTAGTCCAACGGCTGCTTGGACGCTGGAATATACTCATGAATAGATGCAGTGATCGCTGAACGCAGTTGAAACAGAAATCCACTTTATTATACACAGAGGGTCAGATCTTGCCTTTAGTGTGCATCCACCCATTAACCTCATAAGAGTGTGCAGAGAATGCAGATTTGGACTCGGAGAGAAAAGACATTGTTCTAAATGAAAACGCTACTTTGGATTTGTAAGGACCCTTTCAGCCAAAGATCTCAAAGAACTTCCTCATAGTTGACGTCGTTCATCTCGGATTTATTTATTCATTCATTCATTTATTTAAATTTAATACCCTGGCTTTCCCTAAGGCTCAGAGTGGCTTACAGTATAAAAAATAACATAAAAAGATGTTTAAATCTCTTTAAAAAGCCTGCCCTCAATCGTAAACAACCCTTACCCAACTCCTTGTCCCCGCCTGCCAAATACTTTGCCAAAAATAAATATCTTACATTGCCTCCGGAATATGTTCAGGCTGAGACTCTCGGCATTTTTTACACACACCTTAAAGTGCTGGTCTTTCAATCTTCTGGGTTTACAAGTCCACAAGTAAGTTCTGGATGCATGCTTCACACAAACACTGCCCTGAGGCAGCCTAAAGTAGCCGCAGCTGTAGATGTGAGGGACTGCCATGGAAACCAAGTGACCACAGCTGCCTGGAGCAAAGCAGTTTACCAGGAGAACTTTTTACACACAAAAGTTCTGGGAGAAGTTCTGTGCAGAAGTTCAAAGAGCCAGATTTTTAAGATCTGGGTGAGTGATTTAGACACACAGAAAGTTCAGGATGTAACAGCAAACATGCAGGAGAAATGTGTGTGTAAAAACACCCCATGTCGGACCTCTGTGGGGAGGGAGTTCCACAACACTGTGGCAGCAACAAAGAACCACCTCTCCATGTACTCTCGTCATATTAACACGATTGGTGGATGGTGCCTGCGAGAGGGCATTTCCGGCTGAGTGCAAGGATTGGGCTGGAGCATGGTAGGAGAGGCGTTCTTTCAGATATCTTGTAAACCGCCCTGGCCTTAGGGTAAGGATGGGGTATAAATTCAAATCAATAAATTAATCCCCATTGTACAGAGGAGGCAGGGAGATGATAAATTACCAGCCCAAGATGGTGCATCAGTCTAATAACTGAGGCCGGTCCAGAACCCCCAGCTCCTGCTTCCCCAGTTTAGCCACAAACACACTGCAACCCAGCCGTAGGAAAACAAAACACAACCCTCCTGGAATTGCCTACAGCCACAGGACGGAGTCTGAGCTCAGGTAAGATGTGTGGCATGTAACGTTACAACCCAGTGGCATGATTGCTCATCGCTTATATCCAAGGACAATAAGAGGTGCCAATTCCCAGCAAGGTGATCTACAAGAAGGATTGATTGTATAGTGGGGAGAGATTCCGTGCATTCCAGAGATCAAGCCAAAGGCACCTGGCAGTGATTAGTTCAAAATTCACCTAACTTCAGATAGAGTCTGGGTTTTTTTTTTTTAAAAAACAACGTGAATGGTTTAACTGTTTCCTGAGCATGTGCTGACAGAAATTCCCGTAGGGCAGGACCCAGACCAGAAACACGTGGCAAGAGACTGGACACTATCCAAAAACCAGATTAGTAAAGCTTTGCTCATCATTTTTAATCATATAGGAAGAGATGAAAATCAGAGTTAACTCCCCAACCCCACCCTCACTGCCCCCTCCCCACCCACCCCAAACCTAGTCTTTTGATCCTGGAACTGAGTTGGACTCTTACAATGATTACGTCGCTCCATCTGAGAGGTTTTATGAGTTAAAGAGGGCTGAATTTTTATGGCAGCTTCTGGGTTTCTCTGATATGCATTGGCTCTCGTAGCCAAATAGGAACGTTGCAATATTGAACTTAGGCTCCATGACTGAACCACTTGATCCTGTGCCTCTCTGACCACAACACTAGCTGGAACCTTTCCTTTGCGCTAGCAACTTGGCAGATGCCATTCTCCAAGTCGACCCTTTGCAATGTGGTGTTCGACAGCACTTGATAAGTGGTTTGAAGTCCAGGCTAGCATACCATTGCAAAATGGACAGGAATTCATTGGAGATAAAGTACAGATGTCCTGAACGCTGGATCTGATCTTGTCCCGCTGAGTTGAATGAGGAAAAGATTGGGAAGCATCATCTAAAAGAGAAATTTGCCAGTCAAGCAATTTTCATTTAGAAACCCTAACAAAGTGAGACAGCGTTCATATTGGAAACATTCATGTTTTAGATAGTTCTCTAATGTGGTTAGGTTTTATCCCCAAGAATTATTCAAAAAGAAGAGGATTTCATCATTTAAAGTTTTATTTCTCTACGAGTTGCCAGTTAAGCATGCCATGCTGTATATTCTGTGTCTGGGAACAGATTAAGAAAGATTAGCTGCGTAATGGACCGTGGAGAAGCTTGTCTTAAAACAACTAAAATTGTGGTTTTATAATTTGTTCTGTAGAGCTCATCCAGGAAGAGTTTTTGAACAGAGCGTAGCTAAAGCAAAGCGGAAAGGGCCGTTGCTCTTTCTAGCTCCAGCAGGACAAACTGATACGCTGTCTCATCATTCTTGGTTCTAATAAATGTTTAATACGTTTTAGAGAAGCTCTCATGTCGTAATAATAACCCCAAACCAAAGCGCTCTAGTGTGAATTATGAGAACAACCACCTCGTTTTATGTGGCGCCCTACCCAACCAAGCGGTGATAGGACAGATAACGTTAGCCAACTGAGGGTAAAATCAGACCCATGGGTGGTGTGGTGACTCCCCAGTCCAGGGCAGGAAACGGCAGCCTACCTGGCCCAGATAAGGCGGGGAGCACAATAAACATGTGGTTGGCCAGTTTCACCCACGCCCTGCTCTTAGCGCCCCGCCCCCCACCATGACGGACAGCCATGGCCGCCAATGACTGGGTAGCCATGATGGTCCTCAGCCCGGGGTGGGTATGGCGGAGCTACACGGGTGTGCTAGCCTGTATTGGCCTGTATGAGCGGCGCTTAGCCCAGCCTGTGACCTCGGAGTTTTTCCGAGGACACAGCCTGGGTCCGCCGCCTACCTGTCCGGGGGAAGAAGCAGACCAACATCTGGTGGTGCCAAACAGACGTGATGGTGGCTCCCAGGCCACCGCGGGCCACCATCACATGTTTTACCCTGAGGGGGGTCAATGTCACCGTGGTGGGCCCAGGCTCAAGTCCCAATTATGGGGCCCCCTACAGGCAAGGGGGCAGGGACTTCCTAAGCAGCAGCCCTCCCAAGGCTCCCAGCCAACCTTGTTCTTGCCCCACAAAGGTTGTGGAACCGCTCTAATTCCCAGTGACCACCCACCCCCATCCAGAGCGGCAGCACCCCCACCATGGAGGCAGTTTTAAGGGTCGGCCAGGCCCCGCCCACTCTGAAAAATTCCTTCTTGGCAGGGCCCTTTGCAAGCGGCCCGAGTGCCACTAGAATATGTACAGAGTGGGTCGGGGCGGAGGGTTGGCCCCACTCCCTCCCCTGTCCACTCTGAAAATGTCCTAGCAATGCTCAGGCCACTTGCAGAGAATCCCCCTAGAATCCAGAGCCCAGGCTCAACTGAACTCCCTTGCTCTGGTAGCTGCTACCACCCTGCACGTAAGTACCTAACTCCCATTGCCTAGCTGCCTGACACAATAATAAACCCTAGAAGGGAACTTCCAGGGCAGGGCTGGCCTTACCGCGGGGGGGCAGCTCCCAGCCACTGTCAGTCTCAGCCAGGGAGTGAGGTAGAGGCAGAGATCCTTCCTCTTCCTCACTCCCTGGCAACTTCTGGCAGTGGCTGGTGGTGTGACAGCAGATTTAATCTGCTGCTTCGGCGCCCGACTGACCCAGGGAGCCAGCGAGCGGGCCCTGCGTGGGGCTCAGGCCAGCAGCGGCAGCGGATGAGGTAAGTGCCCTAAAAAATGGCTGGGCTTTGGGGATGGGCGGAGTACCCCTCCACCCGCCCCCGAGCCCAGACCCGGGTAGCGCCCACAGACTGAACTGGGTAGCGCCTCCTGAGTCAGGGAGCGCCCCTAGGCGCCCCCCATTTCTCCCCCACCCTGGGCACCACAATGCCTAAGGCCGGCCCTGTTCCAGAGTAAAGCCTTGCTCCATAGCCAGCTAAATACACACACAAAGGCCAACCCACCCATGCAGCCTAACTGGCCTTATCGGTCCATAGAACATCCCTTCCACTCCTGTAGAAAGGGAAGACAGATTAATACTTTCCGCAAAATATACATACAAAGGAAAGTGCGTATGCAGTAGCTGCAGCAACTCTCTCCTCAGAATCCTCCGTAGTCAGCTGTGAACTAACTAGGAAACAGTTTCTCTTTGCATTTCATTTGCGTAGGAGATGTTAACAAGGTCCATGTTGGGTCATGGAAGGCTCCCTTTTGTTGCAGTTTTCCTTGTCTGGACCATCTTCGTATTCATTCATTTGGGTGATTTCAGTTTGGTTTTTAGTTTTATTTTGATATTTCATTTCAGTCATGTCTTTATTTTCGTTCCTCGTTTTGGCACTATTCGCATTATTGCTAAGGACATGACTGAAACAGAAGCCATTAGCGATCATTATTAATTTCATTGGAACCAAAACCAATAGGTAAAATTCAATTAAAGCATTTGTTTTTGTGAATCTTTGTTTCAGCCCTAGTCCCCTAATTGTAACCTTGGCATCTCCCCCAACCCAAGATCTCTTATCTTCCCTTTCCTCTTCTGGTCCCTTCTTATCCAGTTCTCTTGTTTCCAGGGAGCCAGGCAGTTCCCTTTTCTGGTTCTGGTTTACTTATTTTTTATTATTACAGACAAAAAATATCAGAGAAAATATCCACAAGAAGTTCTCAAGGGGAGATGGACTTGTATTTATATGAACAGTATGTTAGATTTGAATGGCGTTGAGTGCTTAGATTATTCTCAGTGATATCAAAACTTTCATGTGCACATCATCTCTCTTGCATGATTCAGTATCTGGTACTGCATGCATGAGTGATTGTTTCCATCCATTCCTGAAGATTATTATTCACCCTTATGAGTATTCTGGCAGAATCTCTAGTGATCTGCAGCTAAATTTATAGCTGGCTTTCTTCTCCTCATTGATCTGAACTGAGCAACATTGCAAATTGTTTACCAGTTGTACATTTTATTCTGAATTTTTACTATGATGGAAGCTGTTGTTAGATTTAGTTTTTGCTCTGTGGCATTGTGTAGTGGGAATAGAAGCTTTCCTGCAAAGGGACGGAGGGAGTGATTGGGGTTTAATGTCACAGCGACTATCAGGCCATATTGTGCCAAACAAAAGGTGAGGAACAAAGGTGTGCTTTCATGCAGATCCTTGATCACTGGTACTTGTCAGGCTCACTCTTCATGGTCCTTCTCAGCACTCCTTGAAAATGCTTGTAAACTCCTCCTTTCACAAACAGCCTCTCTGTCACCCATGCTGGAAACCAGTGTATTTCTGTTGCATTTGGGGACTTCTGTGGCTGCAGAGGAGGACCATACAGTTTCATCCATGGCTTACACCAGTGGTGGTTGCATCAACTGGATAACCGCGAGCGACTTTTGTTGGAGACCACAATCCTTGTGAAGGAGGGGCAGGGATGTGCCAGGAAAGGGCAGGGCTCTCAGACAGGAGTGAGGAGCTGGTAGAAGAAGACCCAGCCAGGATCTTGACTTAGAACAGTAGACCACCCTAGGTTGATATCTACGTAACGTAGATCTGCGCACGAGTAAGTCTCACCTCCCCTGACTTACACAATCAGTTGTTTCTACAGTGCTGTAACATCCTTTGGAATGACAGCTGTTGTATAAATGCAAGATTCTTATCTTTAGATGCCTGTCGTATTGACTGATTACCCCTGCACCTTCATAAATGGGGCTCCCACTTTTATTCCGAGCTCATCCTCTTGCAGTGGCTCAAAAGACTGAATGTGTGTTGGCTAGCAGCACTCACTCCATTATATATAAAGTTGCTTTGCTTGCTTGGGTAGCAGACAAAGAGTGATTTCAGACGTGACGGACGGACGGCCGCTTTCACCACGGGCCGTGGGGTGGTTTGGACCACGGCCGGGAGTGAAGGGGCGCGCCAACAGACGTGCGCCCTATTGCCCCCAGCTGTGGTCCAAACCACGTGAAAGCGGCCGGCTGTCACATCTAAAGCGGCGCACACATCCCGGAGGGGGATGGGGACGCATGGCGCAGCGTGCTGCCGCACGGCCCCGCTCCCTGTGTTCCCCAGCAGCCCTCCCCCCTCTCAACGGGCAGCGACCGCGGCCAATGCGGCCGCTGCCACAACCACGGGCGGGGGATGAATGCCATTGACCGCGGTGAACGGTAAGTAACCAGACGTTACTTTCCGTTCACCACGGCCGTGGTGGCCTTTCACCACAGTTCTCGACCTCCTCGCGTCCGGAGGTCCAGAAGTGTGGTGAATGCAAACACGGGCCGCGTTTGACTGTGGTGCACATCTGGTGGGGAGCCAACAGACGTTCATCACAGTCAAACGCTGCCCGTATTCGACTGTGGTTCAGCCGGGGTGAATGTCAGACGCGTATCGTCTGAAATCACCCAAAGATTATAGAAACCCAGGGTTCTTCGGTTGGTAGCAACAAAGGAGAAATTATTTCTTGGATAATGCTAATGTTCTTACATTCTGGACTGCTTGCTTATTTTGCATTTTGTACTTATTTGCAGTTATCTTTTTTTGCATTTTATGCATTACTGAATGTTTTGTGGTCGCTTTTTGCACTGCTGCAATGCCATTATGGCTCTAAAGGAACTTTGAAACTACTCTTTGGTAATGGAACTCCGAAAACACCAGGTCAGGGCATGAACCCATCAAGTCTCATTTTGTGTCTCCAGTTGTACCCTCTACAAGATGTTTTCAAGGGAGTGAAAAATTAACACCTGGTTGATTGGTTGTTTGGTGACTAGGGGAAGGAAGCTTCTCCCTCGCCTTTTGTGATGATCAGTTTACATCGTGCAACGTGAGATTTAATCACCCCCGTGCTTGTTATTTTTGGCTATAAAATTATTAAACTCCTTTTTATAAATGGAGTTCTAGTATTTGATTCTGCGACCTCCTGTCATTGTGAATTCCATTGGCTGACTACCCACTGCGCCGAGAAATAGTTCCTTTTAGTTTTCAAATTACCTGCCATTTACTCTGCTGAGTGACCCATTGTTCTCACATTTTATGGGACGGCCTGAAGGAAAGGACATGACTTCTTTTTTCTTTTCTTTTTTCCAAAAATCACACCTTTTGTAATTTTAAATCTTACCACTGAGCCCTTGCTCAACTCTTTTTGCCTTCAAAAGTCCACCATTCTGGCTCTTACAATCTCTCATTGGACTGAGCTGCTCTTTGTGGCTCTCCTGGATTTGTCCAGACTCAGCTCTATTGACAGGAGTGTAACTGAATAAAATGCTCCCAACATTATCCCTCTTTGGCATGTTGTCCCTGTAAGGTGTCCTCTCTGGTCACCCCCAAGGATTCGGTTTTCTTTTCTTTTTTTTAAATTTGCCTGTGGTCCGGCAGACATCTGGCCGGGCTGCGTCTTTGGAACTCCCTACCAGAGGAAGCTCACCTGGCCCCAAGCTTTTTGGTTTTTCGACGACAGTGTAAAACCTGGCTGTTCGCCCAGGCCTTTCGGGGGGGGGGAGGGTTTAGGGGATTTTTAGCCCCCTACCCTAATGATTGTTTGACTGATTTATTTTTTGTATCCCGGGCCCTGTTTTATATTTGAGATTGTATTTTTATATGTTTTAAACTGTTTTATTGATTTTATTGTTGGAAGCCGCCCCGAGCTGTGTTCAGGAGGGGCGGGGTATAAATCAAATAAATAAATAAATAAATAAATAAATCTTCAGAGACCTAGATCAGGGATGGCCAGATCTATGGTGAACGTGATCCATCAACCTCAGTTGTTCTCCCAGATTCCCTCCTGCTGGGTCCCAACAATAGGACCCCTCAGCAATTGGTCTCAGGAGTGAAGAAGAGCAGTCTGCTTTAGAGAGAGACACCCCCCACCCCCCTGCACTGGAGGAGCTCTCCTAGCCAGTCTCCTCTCCAGAGACATACCCTGCAGCGCTAGTCCTGCTCTCCTCTCCAGAGAAAACCCGGAGAGGCTAGTCTCCCTCCTTACACTGTGATCGACTGGTAGCTTGGGATCTACCAGTACATTGTGATCTGCCTCTTGGCCATCCATGATCTGGATCATAAGAAAATCCAGGGTTCAGGCTGGGAGAAAGTACTAAGACAAGAGTAGGAAAGTATTAAGATAAGAGCAGAAAGAAAGAAAGTAGGCAAGGCAGAAGCAAGCAGTAAGAAATGAGAGCAGAGGTGTGAAGAGACATTCATGGCGGACAATTTGATGATCTGTTATGAGTTATTGTTTCCACACCACCTGATTTCACTCATTCCCAACAATATGGCTAAAAAATAGAGCCGTTTCCCCGTGCAAGACCAGAATGAGCAGGCGACTTTTACACAATGGATCTCTTATAGTCAGTAGTTCCCAAACTTTTCACTCACATGACCCCATTTTGAAACTTGATCTAATCCTACAATCCCAGACAGCAGCAAAGACATATGAATGCTATCAATTACCAATCAGGATCGCAACATCGTCCATTGAAGATGCAAAATCCACTTGGGGTCATAGCCCACAGATTGAGAATATTTGCATTAAGAGTTGAGAGGAAGGAACCCTCTCCTTGCAAGCAGATGGAATAGCCTGCTGCTCTCATAGAGTAGTGGACCCTTTGTCCCATCTCCATGTGGGTTTGAGTCTTTGTAAGGCTGAGGTCAGGAAACCCACATTTCTACACTAACCCAATAGCCCAAACTCATGGCTCACAAAAAACCCACTTTCTAGTTGCGTGTGATAACTCAGTAAACAAATGCAGAATGTTGAAAGGGAAGGAAGAGGAGTGTGTGTGTGAGAGAGAGAGAAACCCTAGCCACAATGGTTAAAAACAATACTATTTTCCTGCAGCAGCAGCTCAGGGCTTCTCCCAGCCCCCATAAACACATGTTCCAATTCTTTATGAATTTCAGATCTCGTTTCAGTTTTGCATTTTTCAGTTTCAGATCTTTTTCTACCATTGAAGTCAATGTGAACAAGCCACAATGGGAGAGAGAAAAACGAAACTGGTGCAATGAAAAACAATGACACAAAATCAATGTAAAAAAACCAGAAACACATGAACAAAAAAAATCTAAAATTTTGGATTAAGCCAGAATGGCCATTTTCGGGCAGTTTTGGTTCTATCCAAAACCAAAATTCCCATCCCTACTTCCCAGTCCAGAGAAAATCTCTGGAGATGAAAGGAGCAAGCCATGATATATCCAGCATCCCGCATAATGAACAGCCATCTAAGATATCCAAAGCCAATGCTGGATTTAGTTCCTTATGCCAAGTTGAAACATCCATTAGAATTATTGTGAAAGAAATCTTGACGGAAACCAAGCCACTCTCGAAAACGAAGCTTCCCGATACTGAAATTGTGGTTAGTGGTTTTGCAGTATTGCTGCTATAGTTTACATTTATGTTGGCTCTCTAAGCATTGTCATTACTGCTTACATTTTTCCCAGTTGTAGGACAGGGCAAGAATATTACTTCATATGGTAGGACGTTAACTTGCAAGAGATCCAGAACACATACCAAAAAAAGAGAGAGGTTACCTGTTTAAAGAAAATAATTATATTCCGGTTCTTAAAGGGAACAAAGTGATGTGACCAAAAAGTATTCATGATGCTATTTATTAATTCTCGGATATAATCACTAAAGGGATGCCCTATATGCTTCAAGATTATGACAGAGAAAATTTTAAATTATGCCCATTGGGATACCTTTTTAATTGTAATGCACCAAAGTTTTCTTTTGATAATGGGATTCCCATGGGCATTAAACACATCTTCCTCTCTATTAGCTATGAAATATATCTTAAAATCAAATCTTAAATGAAAATGGACTTTAACAGCCTAATTCTGGGGTCAACTGTCTTGCTGAGAAACAGGGAAACTAGGGGGGGAAATTGTCAATTTGTTTTGCTTTTCTGCTGATCGTGGAAAGTTGTTCGAGACCTTGGGGGGTCATCCAGTCCAGCCCCCAGGTCAAGAGACAATAGGTTACATGCTGTGAAAAAAGGGGAAATTTAGATTGAACATTAGGCAAAAATTCCTGCCCGTCAGGGCAGTCAGGCATTGGGCTACCTGGGGACATTGTGGATTCTTTGTCATTGGAGGTTTTTAAGAACAGGCTGAATGAGCCTATGGCCGCTTTTAGACGAGACAAATTTGCACATGATTGGTGAAAAATGTGCGTGTTTTAATGCTTGTTTAAACACCTAAACCATTTAAAATGCGCATTTGCCATGATCTTGTAAAAGCCAAAACCGTTTTAAATAATGCGCATTTTTTAAAACCGGTTTTGGCATCCCCCGATCATTAAAGGGGCTCAAAACCGGTTTTAAAAAATGTGCATTACTTAAAAACCACATTCAAAATGGTTTTGGCTTTTATACGATCATGGCAAATGCGCATTTAAAACAGTTTAGGTGTTTAAACGAGCATTAAAACATGTGCATTTTTCACCAATTATGCGCAACTTTGTCTCGTCTAAAAGCGGCCTCTGCCTGGAATCATCTAAGTAGGGCAAATCCTGGTCTTGAGGGTCCTCATAGTTCCTTCCCACTCTATGATTTTGTGCACTTTGAAGCAGATTTGTTGTTCATCTTCCAAAAACAGCATCATTTGTGTAAGTACAAATTGAGAATAAATGTATGTGTGTTAAAAAGGCTGCACAAGCACGGCATTGGCACGTTCCAACATTTATCATCTCACTTGCGAGGCAATAAATGTTCTTTTTTTTTCTTTTCTCATTCCAGGATTGCTCCGAATATTCTTCCACCTCTTCTCAGTCCTTTGAAAACCCTCATTCCGCCTTCCTTACTGCAGAAGCATGGCTCACCTTCTTCACATAGCCAGTCTCCGAATGGGCAGCAGTTTACAGGAGTAGCCAACAAGCCATACACTCAGTTTCAAAACCGATCTGTACAGCAGGGACCTCAAGGTAACTGTTTCCTACTGTACTCTGGTTTATATTATGGCAGTATCATGTGGAACCTGTCTAGATATAAGGAGCTGCCTAACAGAGCCAGACCAATGGTCCATCTTAGTCCAGTATTGTCACAACCTGACATGGCAGCAAGGTTTCAAATCCGGGTCTCCAGCACAGGCCTCACCCGGGCGTGCTACCTGAGACCCTCCAGGGTCTCCGGCAGAGGCCTCACCCAGCCGTGCTACCTGAGACCCTCCAGGGTCTTTGACAGAGGCCTCCCCCAGGCATACTACCAGAGATCCTGAATCGGAAATGCCAGGAATTGAACTTGGGACCTTATACATACAAAAAATGCGCTCTACCACCTGAGCCATGGCCTAAAATATCTGACATCATCTTCATGAGAACAGCTACCTTAAAGATGATTTGACTCCCATGAGGCTATAGTTTGCAGCAGACCCTAACTACAATGAGGAAAGAGATAGCCATTAGTAACTTAGATAACAAAGTTTTGCATTTTTTTATTATCATTTCCATTTATGATTATTTATATGGCCCTATTAGAGTGTCTGTGCTGAACTGTTGTAATTAGAGACAGGTCCCTGTCTCCAAGGAGATTACAGTTTGGAGCCAGTGTAGGGAGAAGAAGAAGAGGTTGGCCGTTTTCACACAGACACTCTGACACTGATAAAATGGGGGTCACATTTTATTATACATGTTGCAGGGCACCCATAGCACACACCTGCAGCCCTGCAACGTGTATAATAAAATGCAACACCCATTTTATCAGTGTTAGCGTGTCTGTGTGAAAAGGGCAATTGAGTCAAAGCAGCCAACAGGTTTCAACAGAAGTGAGAGGGTCAAGGTGAGAGCAGGGAAGGCCAGTAAGAAGGCAGTTGCAGCTGTCACGGTGAGAGAGGCTAGAATCTTGGCAGTGGGAAGGGTAAGCAAGGGGCACATTTTAATGATGTTATGCCAGGAGAAACAACCGGCCCTTAGCAACAAACTGAATATGAGGTGTAAAGAAGGAGGAGGAATCAAAAATGAATCCCAGACTATGTGCCTGGAGGACAGGCTGGATGGTGACTCCGTCAATGGTGATCGAGTGGAGGAGAAGAAGAGGATGGATTATGGGGAGAAGATGAGGAGTTCAGCTTTGGAGATGTTAAACGTGCGTTGCCATTCAGAAATCCAAGGGGAGATGTCAGGAAGAGAATTAGTGATATGAGACTGAATGGAAGGGGCGATAGAAAGGGTGAGTAGGGAAAAGGCAGCGGGAGATGTAGAAAGAGGCAAAGCAATGCTCCTCTAACCATCAGGAGAAGGGCATTGACGAAGAGATCGGAAACGGAACACTTTAGGGGAACAATCGGATCAAAGGCATGACCATCACGATGGGTAAGGGAGCGAGTCCAGAGGTGGAGGCCGAAAGAAGAGACTGAAGTAAGGAAGCTTGAGGTAGCGCGGTCCGTGAGGTCAGAAGTCCCTGAGGATACGCAGCTTTCATCACAGACTCAAAGTATGCTTCGCAAGAACAAATCAATTAAGTCCCCAAATACCTCTGTAATATACTCAGGTAACCTTGAATCACTTCAGAAAGTATTACTGACAGTTTATTCTGTCCGTGTTTATGGTATTTAGGAAGGCCCACTATCATGCAGGCTATTTTATGCTATTGACTGTAATAGCACCATATAGGCTTAGCCAGTGCCAGTATAGGGCATGACTACAGAAACAAAAGTCTCGGTACTGGCTCTGACATAGGGCTGAACCAAAATTCTTGCTTGGAGCCTGTTTTTGATCGATCCAGTCATTCTGATCGATCCATAGAAACACAGGCCAATCGGGTTGATTCTGCCTCCTACTGCACATGTGCAAAAATCATCCTTACTTCAATCTGCGGTGGAATTGTGACCGACATTCCAAAACTGCAGGGAAATTCTGTGAAGCTGGAAGGGCTGTTTGCGATTCAGCCCTACTCTCTATCTCACTAATTCATCTTGGGCAAATTAGTTAACTACTTTGGGACATAATTTCCAAGTTTTTTAAATACTTACTTTCCTGCCCTAAAGTAATGCTGTGAGGTCAATTCATTAATGTTTCTAAAGCTCTTTGAAGGTCTACATTAATACTGAATGCTATTGTCACAGACTACTGTGTCAATGTGAGTTTGCCTCAGGGGCGTAGCTAGTTTGGAATGGGCCCAGGTGCAAGAAATGGACTTGCCCTCCTGCTGATTCACTTTGACTCTCCTGTCAGCTATAAAGGATAAAGTGGTAGATCTAAATTCAAGGGCAGTTTATCCATCTTACGTGTATTACAAGCTGCTAAATAGAAGGCCTAAACAATGTTCGAAGTCTCACAGGCATAGGAAAGACTCAGGGAAGATTCAACAAACTCAGCAGCAACAACAAGCCCCTGTAAACAGAATAGGCAGTACCTTCAGGAATAGGCCTATAGCAGCTGTTGCTGCTGATCTGATCAACCTTACCCCAGCTGAGGAGATGGAGGTTCAGGATGGCCTACGCTTTTAAGAAAACCCCTCTTTGCTCCACAGTTTGTAAATCAGATATACAACAGAATGCATTTCAATCAATCAATTCAACTTTATTAGGCGTAACAATTGTCATAGCCAAGAATGCATTTCTTAACAAAATGTCCAATCTATATGATCAGCTGTCTAGTTTTAAATACAAGGCCAGGGACCAGAGGAGGTTAGAGTGTGGTGGCTCATCCAACTTAAATCTTAATATTTTACAGGATTCTTTAAAGACATTAGAGCCTGGAGAAGGGGATAATATGTCCATTAAAGGCTCAAGAGCTAATTCTGAATTGGTGAATGGTAAATCAGGTACCAGGGTAGCTGAGGACAACAGGCATTCTCCCTTGCCTTTGCCCAGAAATAGCTCTATCTGTGAGGAAGATGTGCCAGCTGAGCTAACACTTCTGAAGGTGTGATGTCCCTTAAATTCAGAAGTTTTTTGTAACTGCTCTGAAGGATGTGCTATTCACACAGGGAGCTTAAAGAATAGGGCCCCAGTGACAGCCTGCAGACCCCCTTCCTGGTGCCTTTAGTTCTGCACAAAGGACAAGAGCTTCTAATGGTGTCCTGTCTGGCTTAGAATGATTGACAATGGGTACTTTCAGACGTTA
>QEPC01013865.1:12706252-12728243 GCA_003113815.1 Sphenodon punctatus | reverse complement strand
CCCCCCCCCCCCCATCTCTCAGATTGTAAACCCTTGGGCAGGGACCGTGTCTATTCCATTACGTTGTAAAGTGCCAGGTGCATTCCCTGTGCTATATAAATGCTTGCTAATAATAATAATAAATTAATTAATAATAAACAAAGACTTGCCCTCCTCCCCCACCCCCTTGTCACCATCCTGTCCCAGCTCCTTCCTCCCCTCCAGCATCTGTATTGCAGAAAACTGTCAACAGACACGGTAAAGACTCCTCACATGGTGGCACCTCTCCCTCCCGCCGCTTGCTGCGTCTGAGCCCTGGAGGCTGCGGCTGCGCTGCCTGCCTCGTGCCGCCGGCGGTGCTTGCTCTGTCCTGTGCCGCCCACCAGGCGGGTCCCATGCATCGCAAGCGCCTCTGCTCAGCTCAGCTCAGGCTGCATTCCCATCTGCGGCAGAGAGACCTGCAAGGGAAGACGCGGCAGCGGGAAGGAGCCCGGGAGCAGAAGAAGAGCTGGTGTGAACAGGGATGTGCCGCGGCTTCTCTCGCGCATGTCAGGGCAGGATTTTGCACCTTGACATGCGCGAGGGAAACGGTGGCAGATCCCCATTCGCACCGGAGGAAAGCCGCGGCAGATCCCCATTCGCACCGGCTCCCCGGCTCCTCCCCACTGCCGCGTCTTCCCTCGCAGGTTGCTCCGCCGCAGGTGGGAATGCAGCCTTAGTCTCTAGTCGCGCCACAACAGGACAAGAATTGTGGGGCCCCCATAAGCTGGGACCCTCAGACAAAGTCCCTCCTGTCCCTATGATAGTTATGCCCCTGGTTTGCCTACTTAAGTAATATATATAATCCAGATAAGATGGAATTTAGGTATGACAAATATTCTTAATATAATAGAACATATGTCTGGTGACAACTAGAACCAAAGGCACAATCCTGACTTAATCAAAATCAGTGGCTGAACTTTGTAAAGCCAGGATTTGGTCCAATAAAAGTTATCATCTGAATTGCTTTGTCTCCAACTCTTACATTCAGGATCAACATGGCAATTACACTACCTCTCAACTAGATATAGATAGACAGATACCCACATTTTCTAAACTTAGTTCACAACCGTAGTATTGTTTGCATAAGGCATAGTCATATTCAGGATGAAAGTGTATCCCAGCACTCTCTGGGAGGGCTATGATTATGGATTTATTTAGTTTTATGGTGGGAATCACAGACCGGGAAGAGACCATGTGGACCATCAAGTCTAGTCTACTGTTTAGTGCAAATTTAAGGTATCTATCACAATAAGCCCATATACCCAAAACCAAACAAAAAATGCACAAGATACCATAGATTACTAAAATTATCATATGTATCAATAATCACACCATAAAACTAAATAAATCCATGTTTTTCTGCATTTAAAGGCTATCCAAAAGCACCCAGAAATTCCAGTTGGGCAAAATAATCTGCTTGGTGTTTTTTTAATATCTAGTCCAATGCCATGTTTTATTACGTTTTAATAAGAGGGTTCTGCTATGGATCCAAGAGGCAGAGCACAGCAGTAATGACTGTATACTTGGCCGCATTCCCTCTGGTCTCCAACCTCAACTTTGGGTCAAGTACTATAAATACTTTCAAGTTACTTGCCTGGGTTTGGCTGGTTGGTTGAATGTGCTTTGTCAGAAAAGAAAAATCATGCTCTAAGAAATGATTTGTGCAGAGGGGAAAAACTAACTCAACCTGATGCTCAACAGATTATTTAATTTAAAAAGATTAACTCTGTGAGGGGAATATGGCAGATTTATGATTGCATATAATAATATACGATCACATTACTACAATGAGCTAAATAGCTACAAACCACAAGAGGAAAGTTTAGCAGCTCATTATTATGGCAGAAACAAATGCATAGACGGAACAAGTTTTGAATCACTTAAATACATTGACTTTATTCCTTAAGAAAACCACATTTCCCTTTTGAGTCAAGTGTTGCTTTCCAAATTGTCGTGTAGTTTGGTTTTGAAAGAGGCAGTCGTTTTCCACGTCAGCTGAATGCTAAGGTATTAGTTTATTAGGTATTAGTTTATTAGCCAAACAACAATATTGATGGATAGCCTTTTTAAAATAAATTAATCCAATAGCCCATACCAGGGTTGAAGCTATTTTAAATCAAGGCTGATTATCTGCATTTTTACATGCCACTTTTTGAATGGAATCTTTAGTTAAGTCTGTTTTATCGAGCTATTTGCTGCAAGAAACTGTAAACAATTCTAGCTGGAAAATGATTGTGTCTGAATGGGAAATGTCTATTAATATTGAGAATTGCCATGGGTGGATAATTTTGAAAATAGGTCTTTTTTAGACAAGATATGGATGTTCATGCTGATAATGAAAGAAGGAGAATAAGCCAACCATATTCCTGACTGTGGCTAGTTAAAGAAAGATCACATGGAAATTATTATGCACTGAAAGAATTTGGCAAGCAAATGGAATACTGCGGTTATTTATATCTGACATGATTTCTTCTCGTAGGGACTTTATGGAATGTGAAGAGTTTGAATTTATTTGCACATACGTTTATGTGACATGACATGTATGAGCTGTAGTTTAATAGACACATTCCAATAATTTGCTCATTACATCACTCATTTGAAAAATGCTTTAGATTTTGAAGAAGAAATGAGGGGCAAGCCATGTGCTTTATGATGTGGTTAGCCTGAGCTTTTTGTCACAAATGGCTTTAAAGCAAAACTGCAGCTCAGTGTTATGCTTGGAACATGCTTGATACCTTTATTAGCTGCTATACTCCTACATTTACTGCACGTTAAACCTGTAAGAGCGATCATTTAAACTGACAGGGTGTTTGGTAAATTCCTCGGTTGGAAATTAACCTCAGAAAATTTGATTTAAATCTGACAAACTGAAGGAAAATCTATTTAGAAATCATTGACACAGTGGCTGCCAGCATAGTACTATATCTTTGCACTTTTAGCAGGAATGTTTCTACGAACAGACTCTTATGGTTTCATGACATGGGTCATATTTTAGCCCCTTAAGATTTTAAGAACCTTTGAAAACACTCCATGTTTAGATTTCTGTATAGAGCTCTGGGTGGTTGTTAATTGAAGCATTAGTTACAGGATTTGGACCCCATTTTTAGCTCTAATATTACTCTGAGTTAGATCTTGATAGAAGCCGTTCTATGTACATCCAAAACATTTAGAAGGACTTAAAAGGAACCAAGCGAAAAAGGAAGGAACCATGACTGCATACACAACAGCAATATCCTGCTTTGGCATTGCGTATTTCATTAGGAGATTAGACTGCATGCAACCTTCAGCTCTTGAAGTCACCTGAAATGAAGGAAACATTACTAGATAAGACCACACGTTGTTAAAGAGACTCCGGGTCTCTCCCACCCTCACATCAAGCACCATATAGACACCAAATCCTGCCTCAGTCCTCCACAAACACCCAACTAACACCATTTCTCTGTCTTACCCACCCAGCTTTCTTTTCAAAGCCTCACTCCAGGCAACATTGAAAATCACTGCCTCAGCTTCACAAGCTGAATAGGTTCTTGGAATTCTCCACACTCTAGAAACTGCTTTCTCCCTTCTCTTCTCTAGTACTTCTCTGCTTTGAGGGTTTATTTGGCCATTCCTTCCAAGACCCTCTCTATGCCTTTTCTGTTATGCCTCCTCTGCAGAACGTGCCTCCCCTTCTACCTTTAAGACATGCACCCTCTCCTCATCCAACTCTCTGTATAGATGAATTAGCCTTCATCATCAATCATCATCATCAACAAAAAGAATTCAAGCTCCAGTGGGCACCTTCCTCAACTATGTAACTGCATGATCCAGTTGCTGGAACCTGTCCTTTTCCACACCATCTTCTCTCTGTATTTGGCTCTCCCCAGTTGTTCCATTCGGGACATGTCTTTCACTTTGCATTTTTCCCATGAAGCCGATTACAAACGTGTGTGAACATGACCCCCAGTCTCCCTGTGTTCTTCTCTATCTCTCTCTGAGCAATTATGAAGCTCACCCTCAGAAAAGAAACTTCCTCCATGGGTCTGGAAAGGCAGCTGAGTCCATCACTACTTACCCAAAGCTGAGCTTGAGTCTGTTTCATCATGCTGGGCCATTGCCCGATTTTTCTGAGCTACCTTTTCTTTTCAAATTCCTAGAGAATGGGACTATGTAGTTATTAGTCAAGATGGTCAGAGATGAGACCTCTGACTGTCAGGGAATGGACTGCTCTTTTATGATCCGGTTATGTGCATGTCTCTAAAGCAACTGAAGTTGGCCACCATCAGAGACAGGATACTGGGCTAGATGGACCAGAATGCCAGCTAGTCTGACCCAGCATGGCACTTCTTACGTTCTTACTTTCTTCACCCTGAGGATATCAAAGAAATTTTAATACATTTAATAAGGTGTCCTTGCTGAGCTTGATAGGAGACAGATGTTATAGAGGTAGAGAAAATGCACATCGTACCTTCCCAGATTTGTATACAAGACAGCCTGGAAAATGTTCCATTTTTCCCGTAGCAATGCTTACAAAGTGCTCATTGCAAGCTGTCATGCCTCATTTGAAGCCAAGTGTCCCATTTATTCTGAGCCCATCCCTAAAGTAGACAGTGTTCTTAGAAGGCAGACAGAGAGGATTTCATATTTGGTAAATATAAAAGACCAGATATTTATCAACATCAGCTCAATAAGCCACTGTCCCTGAAGTCCCATCACAAGATAGCTTCACAGCCTCTTCATAAGAGCTCTTTGAGTCTTCCAGCCAGACACTCTAGACATTAAATGGAGGTGCCTGTTTACTCATGCCAAGGAAGAACATACATCATTTAACATTTAACATTTCAAGCTACTAGGCGTGCTTGTCTGCTGTAGGAAATATTGGCAGCTTTGGTGAAACACGCTTGGTATCTTCACCTAATGTGCGCTTCCCTTATTGCCTTGCTGCATGATGAGTACCAAACACTTGCTTTCTGTGAGGGAAAAGATGTAGGTTTGTAAGAAATAAGAGGTTCCAGAATGCTTGCAAAAAGTCACGTAAGATTAAACCATTTCAAAACAAGCCTTTTTCATCACACATTCATGCACTGAGGGCAGCAAAGCTGCAGTAACTGCCAGCCCCTACATTTGGTGGCCCTCATGGCATTTTGTTTGGTCATATCTTTTGCATAGTCAAAAGGAATGGGTGGAAGAGGAGTTTTGTCAAGAGGAAGGGAGTTTCTGCTACAGATTCTGTTAATTTGTAACTGATTGGTTTTACTGATGAAAAGCACTCAGCGATAATTATCAATCTACATTTTGGAGCCAGAACATTAAACCAGCTCCACAGTCAGCCATAGTTAGAGGCCTAATCCTTGGCTGATCGATGGAGCTAATCTTAATTTGTACCATGAACATCTCAGTTGGACTAAACTAGATAGAGGTGATGTGACTTCCCCTTTGGAAAGGTGTTCTTTTGCCTTGCTGAGCATAACCAGGATGGAAAGAAAATGGTTCTGCCATTTTTGTGGAAAACACAGGGAAATTCCTATTACACGATTTCTGCTAAAGCAGACTTCATATGAGAGCCACGGAATCGGTCCGATTAGAACGATCGGTTTAGAACATGGAAAAGAGAATAATTGACCTTAACAGTGTGGTTTAGTATGAGGGGCACTCTGACACCCACACAAACTGTGAAATCAGGCTGTAGTAAACAACACTGGTGATTGCTCTGAGATCCTGTTGATGAGGTCAAGCCCCATCCTTCTCTTTCAGAAACCTGGAAGAAGTAAAATTGCATTCTCCATTCACCAGCACTTAGGGTGTTTTTAAATGAGACGGCCCCACGCAAGGATCGCCTGTTCCTGCATGGGGGGCCCGTCTCGTATGAATGTCATGGGGCTCCTGCGCCCACTCATCCTCTATGCATCTCCCCCCCCGTGGGGTTTTTTGGCAAAAAGCCAGTGTGCACAGATGGGGTAGGCAGTGTGTGGGTAGGGCGGCTGTGTGGGGGGGGTTTCTCATGTGAAGTGCTTCCCCGTGCACCGCACCCACCCACCCACCCCATGCACCTCCCCCCCCTCCCCTGTCCCAAAACACCCTTTGTTTAACATTCACTTGCAAATGCCTTTCTTCCTCAAGAAGGACAGACCTAGTTTATGCTGCCTTTTACAAGCTACTGAAGGGTGCCGGATCCACACTGGCAGAATGTTATGCTTGCTGGGCGATTGCAAGGAAGGGGACGGGCACGAGCAGTACATAGCTTGTGAAAATAGAGGTGGTGGAAGGCGGTTGTAAGGAAGGGAAGGTACGAGCAGCATCTACCTTAAGAAACTAGAGATGGTGGAGCTCAAATCTGACATGGAAAGCCCACCCCTTGACTCTGGAAGCATGGGAGTATTTGGGAAGAGGGCAGTGGAATTGTCCTGCCTGGCTCGACCACACCACAAGTTCTGTTCCCACTAAAACGGAAACCTAAATTTTGCCCGGTTCCTTTTTCGATTGGACGTTTTGTTTGGTCCAAACCAAATTGCAACGAACGATCAGTCTGATCGGTCATTCCAATTTCCGATCTAACCTAATGTTTTTTAAAAAAAGACCATTTGCAGACGTTCAATGATGCTGCCCTTGCTCAAAATGGCAGCAACGTTTGCGCATGCACAAAACAGCCGCGTGGCCAATTTGCACAGGTGGCAATTTTTCATTTCAACCAGGGGTCTGATTGGAATCTTTTCTGACTGGAATTCCAGTCAAATATCAAACTCTTCCGTTTTTAACAGTTGTCTTAATCCAGGCCTAGTTTCCACCTACTACTCCTAATCGTTTCTGTAGCGCTACTGGTCGGACGCAGTGCTTTACCGTCACTGATTGGCAGAGGCACATCCCCACCCAGTGAGCCTACAATCCTAAAATGGGGAACACGGACACACACAGTCCTGTTTTACAGAGGGGGAACTGAGGCTGGGAGCTTGAGACTTGCCCAAGGCCACCCAGCAAGTTCATTGGCTAGGGGGAGATTCACATTTCAAACCCTGGTTTCCCAGGTCCAAGCTCAGCACCTTATCCATTACACCACCCTGGCTCTCGCTCTAGACTGCCAGGCATTGCTTAGGACTGGATTCAGCTTGATGGAAGCTGGTGCTGCCTTCACTTTGAATCCGCTAGTTGGTGGTAAAGCTCCGTGCCAAAGAGCTGCTAGGAGGTGGCGGCAGGAGTACTTTTCCTTCCCGTTCATGGCAGTCCCAGCCCCAAGCAGCAGTAGCCGTGACAGGGAAAGTGGCGTGCGCCAAAGCTGCGTGAAAACTGCATGCAACGTGTGTGGCCGTGTTGAGGATCAGACCCTGCGTACGGAACGTGAGGATGAAATAAAAGCTAATTAACGCTTGATCCCATCCATCAAATGCTGAGGATCTGAAAAGAAATGCAATGCCAGTGCAACCTAATGTCAGAAGTGAAACTAACCCCATTACTCAAATGTGTCTGCCATGTCTGTTTGCAGGTTACCAAGGCAGCTTTCACTCCATACAAAACTGTTTCCACTACGGAGATTGCTACCGGACAATGGAACAATCTGTCAACAACGACGTGCTAGCAGGGGAAACCCAGTGCTTTAATCCTCTGAGACAAAATGGCTTCCACATACTCAACGCACCTTTAGCTTCAACAGGTAATTTGTTTCGGGCTGGGGATATTTTTTTCCTCTTTTTTCTAAAGGGGATGGAAAAAAATCTTTTAAAAAGCGACAAGCCTGCAAGATTTGCTTAAGAAACTCAACTCTCAAATTCCATTAGGAGAGACGATGTTTCCTCATGCCAAAGGAGAACATGCATCATTTAACATTCAACATTTCAAGCTTCTCTGCTGTAGCAAATATTAGCACTTTTGGTGAAACACACTTGGAGTAAAAACAGACATGACGGTGGCCCGCAGTGGCCTGGGACCCACCAGCACGTTCGTTTATGCACCGCCAGATGTTAGCCCGGGACTGCCCCGGGGTAGGCAAGCGTCTAGCCCGGGTTGTGTCCTTGGAAAATCTCCAAGGACGCAGCCCAGGCTAAGGGCCACCAACATGGGCGAGCACACATGTTCAGCCCCTCCATTCCCACCTTGTGGTAGAAGGTCACCACAGCCGAGTACCAGGGCTGGTCTCCATGGCTGTCCATCATGGCAGGGGACAGGGCACTGGAAGCAGGGTAGGGGCAGGGCTGAAACCCCCCCACACACACATTTGTTCAGCTCCCCACCCTACCTGAGCTGTGCGAGTGATGGCACAGCTCTCTGGCCGCAGGCACGTTTGTTCGGTGCTCTTCCTCAGCCTACGCTGTGTTGGCTTCAATTAGCCACTGCGTCGTCCATATGTCTGTTTTTACCCTTGGTCTCTTCACCTAATAAACACTTTCCTTAGTTCCAGGGAAGGTGTTCTTCTGGCTGACACCCCAACATTGCTGTCCTTACTCACATCAATAGACTCACGGGCTTCACTAGGATTATTGCTTATGGGCTTACATTACGGATTCCTCCTTCCAGTTGGGTAATAATCATCACATCTCAGCTGCCCGAGAAGCTGGCCCAGAGGCTGCAACTGGTGCAGAATGCTGCAGCCTGTATCCTTACCGGGGCGGGCCGCAGGGAGCACATGACACCTGTGCTCCGGGCTCTGCACTGGCTGCCTATAAAGCACCAGGCTAGGTTCAAGGTGCTGGTTTTGACCTTCAAAGCCCTTCATGGCCTGGGTCTTGCCTATCTGCGAGATCGCCTCACTCCCCATGTGCCCGTGCGACTCCTGAGACCGTCCGTGGGGGCCTTTTTGGAGGTTACCCGGGCGAGATGGGTGGCCACTGATGTGAGATCTTTTTCGGTGACTGCCCCCATGCTGTGGAATTCACTCCCAGAGGAGGCTCGGTTGGCCCCCTCAATGTTTGTGTAAGACCTGGCTGTTCCGCTAGGCTTTTGGAGGGGGGGGGGGGGGGTAGGGTTTGGGAGGGAGGGTGAGTTTTATGATTTGTAAAATTTCTTGATTTGTTTTTAAACGTTTTATTGTTACATTTTTTGTGTTGTGCGTCGCCCCGAGCTGCCTTTGGGCAGGAGGGGCAGGATACAAGTTTTAAATAAATAAATAAAAGGCAAGGTCCCTCTAATCCCAGACTGTTCCTTACTTCAAACTAGGGTTTCCACCTGCCACCGTTTTGACTCTTAGCTCTCCCATTTTGATCTATGAGTGTGTCAAGATCAAAAGACAGCAGCCCTACTCCAGACATGTCTTATGTCTCCTGTAGTAGGGTGAAATAGAAAGCTACAGTTACACCTGCTTAAGGAGCCTATTTGTCCCAAGGGGATTAATTACTTGAGGCCCCAGGTGGGGAGACTGATTAGGGTAATGAAGATTTGGGGAGGGCTGTGTATGTCAATTAAGCCCTGGGCTGGAAGCATTGCTTGACACACCCTAATAGTAGGGGTGAAGTGGAATTTCCACCCATGTTCCAGTTCCATCGCAGTCGAGTGGTTCAATCGTCCCAGTTGGAAACTGGAATGGACAAAATTCTGTTCAGATTTCCAATCTGAATGAATAGAATAAACTTAGCCATTTTGCACATGCATCATTTTACACAATTTGACCATTGGTATTCCAATCAAACACTTTCTTCAAACAGAATTCCGATAGCACTTTTGTCAGCCTTTCCAGTTCCATGGAAACAGAAAGACTATTTCAAACCAGTCCTAGGGAATCCAAGAGAGTGGGCAAATGAGCGGTCAACAGGCCAGGGAAGAACGTGAGCAGTGATCCCAGACAGCAGGGGGCTCCTCGTTACGCATGAGGCTTGCAAGATTGTTTTGGTGTATGTGAAATATGCAAGATGGCCAAGCAGGTAGCCCAGGCGGAGCTTTGCAATAGGGTTGCCACCTATGCACATTTTTAAGGAACACGCTACAGTACCTGCATTGGCGCCCTAGGCACCAATGCAGGGCCTGTAACATGTGTTTTTCATACGTGTTCCTTAAAACATTGCTTCGGTGGCAACACTACTCTGCATCTAACAAAGGACTGTGAGAAATAAAGTGACCGCAAAGACTTAGGAGAGATCTAGTGTCTTTATCAATGGGGGAAATGAGGCATAGCCCGGAGCAGCAGTGCAGAGTTGTAGCGCGCTACCAACATCCTTCAGGACTCCCACCCGCTGTATTACGATTACAGTAGAAACCCCTTCATCTGGACACCTCTCACATGTGCACAAAAGGATTCTGGGGAAGGGCAGCGGTCATGACTGTACTTCCGGGTCTGAGTCCAGGACCTGATCAACAAAAGTGGGTGGTTAAGGGTTTGCGTTTCACAGAAATATACAAATTAAAAATCGGTGATAGTGGCTTACGGAGCTTCTCCTGCCCTTTAAGAATGAGAAGATGGCTTTCCGTTCTCCACAGACGTTTACCGAAATGTAAATGAATGACTGCAGGGATTTTGGTTTGAAAAATGAACCAATTGATTTGGTTTGGGAAAAGCAGTCATTGTGCGTGCATGCCAACTTGGTGTTTGGTTGGTTGGTTGGTTGGGTTTTTTTTGTTTAAAACCACATATTGACATAATTTTCAGTGTTTGGAAATATGCTGGAGCCATTTTGGTCTAGCATTCATGCCTACAAGGGCTTCTTTCTAGTTTTAAAAATACAGCTAAAACAATGGAAGCAGCGAAGCAATGTTTTAAGCTATGGCACAGCAGGACCCCTCTCAGCAAAACGCTTCCTGGCCCCTCCCCCACAAGTTTTCCTTGAGTGCCTTGTTCAGAAAAGCCCTTCACTCCAGTCCTCTGTCCTTCCCTCAGTTGGGATGGATGCGTTAAGCCTGCTGACTTAGGGCCTGAGGTAGGAATGCAATAGAAGTCTCCACAGAATTGCAAACACAAAAGCAGAGCTCACTCCTGGCTATTCTGTTTGGTATTAAAAAGATCTCCACTCCCACACGGTCAGGGCAATCCTGGTGCTCTTGAAATCAGGCGCCTACTTAGTCAGTTCCCATTGACCTTTGGATCAGAACTTCACCCGTTGTGTAGAACAGGGATAGGAAACTCTTCTCTTTTTTTCTGCTACAGATCACTTCTGAAATTAGAAAAACCCCAAAGGCTGGAAAGTGACTGAGAGGGTTTGCTGGGGAAGGGCTACGGCAGGGGAGGTCTCACTGGTTTGTGAGCCACATGCGGCGCTCCAGCAGCTGAACTGCAGCCCCCCATCTGCCGCCCCAGTCACGTACGTGTGTGCGTGCACGTGTGCGAGAAAGGCTCTGCAAGCTGTGTGTGTAGGAGAGAGACTGTGACGCAGTGACATAGCAAGGCTGTGGTGGACCTGGGCTCGTGTTCCAATCCTGGGCCCCCCCAGAGTTGAGGGGAGGGAGGACCTCCCAGGCAGGGAGGCAGAGCTTCCCCATGAAAGATTCCAGCAGGCCCTCAGGAGCAGCAGCCATCTTTCCACAAAGGTGGGTGGGGGTGGGGGCATCACCCCTCCACCCACTCTTAACAACTCTGTCTTGGTGGGTTCCTTTGCACGTGTCCATAGTACCACTGGGAAATTTTCAGAGTGGGCAGGGGGGCTAAACAATATGTGTGTAAAATGTAATCTTGTGGCTCTCGGCCATACGAAGATTTAGGACTGTTGCTCTTAGAGTTGGGAGTATTGGCCACCCCGAGCTATGTCGACGTGAAGGAGACACTCGCAGCAAGGGAAGGAGTGCACTCAAGAGAAGCAGGCAGAGATGACGGGGCGCACACTGAAATGTGCCAGGCCCTTGAATTGGAAAGGGGCTGTCTGTTTCAAGGCTGTTGGCCACATTTGGCTCGTGGTCCAGAGGTTCGCCATTGCTGGTATAGAAAGTATTTTCAGCAGGAACTAGAAGGGAAGAGTTAAAGATGTTATTTCCAGCCTCAGCTTAGCATTTTTGTGTTGGCCTTCATCAGAACAATGTTCCTAACACATCTCTTTAAAAAAAAAAAAAAAAGTTAACATCCAATTTCAAGCTTAAATTGACAGGCTGCAATATTTAGAGAACAGACTAAATAAACTTTTCAAAAGAAATCGAAGGAGCAAAGAATAATGCTGTGGCAAGACACCAACCACAACAGCAGTTGATATTTTTCCATCTGGGACTAAGCTATTATGAAATGTTTCTAGGCAATGATTTCATGTTTAGAACACGGGTCCTCAGGTATGCGAATGCTTAGAGCCCGAAACATAAATGGATCTCTCTCTCTATCCGAATGCTGTCTACAAATCTTATCTCGTCTTTCTGGGGAGAACATAGAGCCATTCAGGTTTGCAAGATTCATCAAGGCGCTGCTTTCATTTTTTCTGCTGGGTTTTATAGCCCCAGTAATATTAAATGAGATCTCCTCTCGGAGGAATGCCGCGTGAGACTGGCAAACCGCTGTTCCATCAATCATATTAACAGTCAATGAATTTTTACTTTCACTTCAAGGCTTTGCATGGTTTGCACTAACTGGAACCTAATCAGGGTTTGTGGGATGGAGGCTTCTCTTGGTAGTTGTCCATTTGTACCTGCTTGGTATGTGGGCCCGGCCTAAGGATGCCACCTATGAAAATTTTTAAGGAACACTTTTGAAAAATACATGTTGCAGGGCCTGCATCGATGCCTTAGGCCTGCCAAATAGAAATTAATGTATTGACTTGTGAAGGATTTAACGGAACATTGCACACTGAAGAGGACAGACAATCTGGCCTAAGTGAACACTCTTACTACATATATACACCCATGTAATTTACTCTAAATGGTGTAAAGTCCCCCCCCCCCTTTGAAAAACTCACCTGCAACTGAAAGACTTCCATGTGTTTGGTTAAAGGTGTCATGGGCAGGTCTCAAACCCTCAGCCTTGGGTGGCACAGATTTTTATCCCCTGGGCCACCACTTGGCTTGCTTTGATAGAAGATTTCCCTCTATTGCCCTTCCTTCCTTGTAGCTGTGCCCCCACCTCCCTGCCTGTCCGGCTTCCTGATTGGCTCCCAGCTGTATATAAGGCATGCTGGGAGCCTCAGGAAGCTGATGGAGCCTCTGTTCCCGGCAGAGTTCCAGTCTGGGTGTGTTTGCCCAGTTCTTTCCTGGCAACTCCCAGGTTTTTGATTTGATTTGACTTTTTATTTATATCCCGCTCTCTCCTAATAAATTAGCTCAAGGCGGCTAATTGCTCTTCTTCTTGTGTCTTGTTTAAACCTGTTCCCTTAGTCTAGCCTCTTGTTATGGTCATAGCCCTCAATCCACAAGCTCAGTGGTATGGTTCCCTTGTAGCCTTTCAAGCCTGGGTATCCTCTAGGTACTGCTTTGGTCACAGGCCTCCCCTGGCTGTGACACAGTTCCCCTTACTGTTTCGTTGTGTCTATCCTTATTCCCCAGTGTTTGAGGATATCCTGTATTGCCCTTCTCATTATAGTGTTGGCCCTTTCACTCTTGTATATGCATTGCATATGTCCTACTCCGCATAGCTGTCTTAGTCCCTGTGTGTGCTGCCATCCTCTTCCCAGTACTGCCTCCTTCCCGGTCCTGTGTGTTTGTACCCCTCCTGCTTAGTGTTGTCTCCTTTAACCTCTGTATGGGTTGCGACCCTCTTCCCAGGATTGTTTCCTTCCCGGTTCTGTGTGTTTGTACCCCTCCTGCTTAGTGTTGTCTCCTTTAACCTCTGTATGGGTTGCGACCCTCTTCCCAGGATTGTTTCCTTCCCGGTCCGGATGTGTTGCACGTCTCCTAGGCTGTTTTTATACGGATGCCCCCTACACACACACACACACACACCCGTTGGGTGTGCAGGAGGGTGTTCGATGCAGGGGGCATCCATGTAAAAGTCGGGGTGGTGGGCGGGGAGATGGGTGTTTCTCCATGCAAACAGCGTGGGGGTGGGAGTGCTCCCGGCGCACCCCCACCCCCACCTTTCACCCACCCACAGAGCTATCCAGCAAACCGGAGGAGGCTCCATGGGTGGAGGTGGGTGTGCACCCATAGAAACCGGCGCACACACACTCCCACCCACCGTGGCAGCACCTCCATTCCCCCACCCACCGCTGCCCATTTAAAAAGGGCCCTAGTTGGAGTTTTTTCCTAACATGTGTCACTTGTCTCCCAAGTCCCACTCTCCCTGTGCCTATTTCCCCTTCTTCAGAGTTAGTTTCTCATGTTACCCATGTTCTCTGAGAAAATAATTCGCAGAAGCCTCGCCCTGGCCATTAGCCAGTACACCTTTCCTATCTGGGGGGTTACCTTGAGGTGCCCAAGAGGTTACCTTGTATCCCGGTGATGATCTTGGCATCGCTTTATTGAGAGCTGGCCACTTGTTATCCTGAGGGGTTGCTGCTAGGACCTCCCGTGGTTCCTGACACAAGGAAGCCTGGCTAAAAGACTCGACCGAAGGCGAGAGGCCTACTGTTTGTTTGCGTCAGCTGAGAAACCAGAATAAAGAGCATTTTCACACGGATACTTATCCTGGGACTATTAGTGTTAATCCTGAGATACTTTGTCCATCCAAACGCTGCATACAGAGATTACAGTCATGGGACAACAGAAAAATCTGGTGTTTACAAAACCCAATTGTTGAGGTTTTGTAACATCCAGATGTTAAACTATCCCATGATTATGTTCGTCTAAACAACTTATCTTGGGATAGTCAACTATCCCGAGATTAGCACCACAGAGTCTTATGACAAGGGCTGACATCCTATCTTGGAATAAAGTTATCACTGGATAGAAATGTCCATGTAAACAGGGTACCACTTTGTAATCACCGGATAACAATCCTGAGATAGTTTCCTCTTAATCCCGTGATAGTTTTGTCCGTCTGAAAACACCACAAGTTACTGAAAGGGGCTCTTCAGTGGCCTGGTAGGCGAAACTGCTTAGACCGCCAAGAGCACATTGGGACAGGGTAACATAAGTAGGACTGAGTGAAGAATCTGGTCCCAATCTTATATATCATATATATATATAATATAAAATATATAGTAACTAAAACACACTTGTGTCCTTTCCATATTTCTAGGCTATGATGTAATTTCGGAAGCACAATGCGTGTCTGAAGAAGTAGTCACCAATGGGACTGAAGACCATGGATTTTTCCAAAATGGTGCCTTTGATCATTGTTTGAATCACATTCCTTCCATCTATACCGATACCTAAAAGCAGCTTTTGCCTTTGTTTTCCTTATTATACCTACCTATAACTGTACGTATTAACAGCAAATGTTCGGCTACTTTTATTTAGTCTGTATCCCTGTATGTGCTCATTTAAATAAAACACCTCCCATTTAGCAGCCCATTTTATAAAGGACTATACTGTGTACGATAACTCTCGGAGCCCGTTCCTTTGCTGTGGCACTTTGAAATGGAGTCTCGAAAGGGAAAGAGGAGCATTTGAAATGGCTTGTTTTGTACGTTCTTGCAGGAAAATGTAAATCTAAGTTATATAATAAATTTGTAAAGAATTTTTTTCAGAAAAATATGTTTTCAATTTGCGAATGTCGGTCCCTCTAATCACAGTTAATTCATTGGACATTTTCTTGACTAAAAGGACTTCTTTTATTTTATTTTATTTTTTATTCACAGACCTCATGTATATAAAATCTTCATTTGCTCAACTGGTTTTATATTTTCAGTTTTACAAAAAAGTATTAAAAACTGGAAACAAATGCATTGTCTGTGCTTAACTTTATCAGGCTTTCTGATAAATCCCAATATCATCTTGTAGAGTGTCCGTCAATGACTTGTGTCTAAAGAAGGCTGCAATACTCGGATCCCTACCTCTGGAGTAGTCCAATTGAAGTCAGCCAAAAATATAGCAGAAGCTGTGATGGAGCAGGTACCGGGTTCAATCCTGCCCTTGCTTACAATGGTGGAGCAACTCTGGATTTACTCCTGTGCAGATGGAAGCAGAATTTGGCTTTGTTCTTTGGAGATGTGGTCAGGGTTAACATTCGGTTAAAGGCATCTGCAGTTGGCTTTTGCCTACACAAGCCACAATATGCAACATAATGCTATGTAAAACCAACATTAATGAACAATTCATGTCAGAAAGGTATAAATGTGGAGTTATAGGATGGGTATATGCTTGAGCTCAGTACAGCAGGGCATTCTGCTGCAGACGGACAACCTGGTCTGTGCTATTAAAACAAAACATCCTCCACAAAATAGACTTGACACTCTCAACGTGGCTGGTTCCTTGATTCTGGTTTCTGACTAGATACAACAATCCGGATTATAAAAAGGACCACCCTTATCTACCTAGAACAGTCACTCGGATGCCAGGCCATCAGATAAATAAAGGCCTGTTGTTTAGAAAGGATCTAAACAGAACGGAACGTCCAAACACATGCATTGGAAACTCTCGCCGGAAGAATATGTCTTTATCCCCCTCTAGTGGCTCATCTGCATAAAGGGTTAATGAGGCTGCTATGCTTTTCGGCTCTAAGATAATATAGGCTTCCATCCTCAAGAGGTGGAATGGGATTCTCCAGTGCCGTGATTGGGGCTTGAGGATCCAAATTTTGAGGATCAGAAACTTAGGCCCAAACAGAAGAAACTTTTATTTCCAGCAATGGAACTTACAAGCATGACCTTTGCTGGTGGCTGGTGAAGTTTGTGGAATTAATAACAATTTCTCTAGACAAAATAAAGGAAAGCAACAAGAAGAACCTAGTCATGTAAGAATTAAGGCTGCAGATGCTTACCGTACTGTAGATTCTGCGTGAGTTAACCTATAGGAATAACAATACTATTCCTCGTAATACTAATAATAAATCATGGTAGCACTAGAGGACTCGTTGCTTGCGGTATTATACAAACTCACAGCAAAACAACCTTGTGTAAAAACAACATAACACCTCCCCCTTTGGAGGTGTTTGTTCTGGGTGGAGTAAATTCCTTACAAGAAATTTGAAATAAGGGAGGCTTAGGAAATGGAGGTATGTGAGAAGGTGCGCTAATGGCAGTTGGAATCTTAGGCCGGAAAGTTCCGGGGCTCAGCAGCAGATGGAGCGCTCGCTGCAAGGAGGTCTCGGTGTGGCAAAGATTTCCGGTGCTATCCAGACTATTAAGGTGTGTGGTGTGAATTAATAAATGGCTAAATAAAATGGACTCTCTGCAGTTAAGGTGAAACCCTTTTTTCATGTAAAGGGAGGAAAGGATAGAAGCTAAACTAGGCACATGTGACTGATGCTTAAGCCAGGATCCTATTGGGTTAGCCTCTGTGACAAAGTACCATATCTAGATTCTAACCCTAAGGCCGAGAACAAAGCCATCTGTATGGAGGAATGCCAGGGTTGTGGAAGGGAAGCCTTCTCAAATACTAACAATGACTTTTATAGCGAATGCCTATTCATTTTTCCAAAGCTAAAAATAATAATTTTTTATTTCTATAGCAACCCCCCTCGCTCCCTGCCAAATGGCACTTGGGAGCGTTTCACAACATAATTATAAAACAATATAAAATCCATTTAAAATACAGTTCCGTTTACAAACAGTTTAAAAGGAGAAGGTTAAGAGGGAGGAGAAAACACATTAAGAGGGAACCAGCCGTGGATCCTACAAGTACCTGGAGAACAAATAAGTCTTTGGGTGCTTTTTAAAGGTGTGGAGGGAGCGAGTCCCACATCGAGGGGCCCGCCCCAGCAAAGGCATGATTGGCCGCCGGATGGCGGGCTCCCCACGCAGCGGGTGGTTCTTGAGTGCAGATACCCATCAGTGTGAAGCTCCAGGAGCAGATCTTGAAGCTAGCCAGGGTCTAGACCATTCAAGACCCTGAAAACCAGGAGTGCAATCCAGCAGCATAATCTTCATCATCCTCAGCCACTGTGACATTAACTAGGCAATTCACTTGGGACACAAGCACATTTTAGCCCAAAATTATTATTTTTTTTAAATCTTGTCACAAAAATCTTCAAACCACAAAATGAGTCACCAAAGTCTGGCAAACATGACTCTCATAATCTGGAGCAGTGACTTAAATTCCAGAATCCCTGTGACTCAGGTTTATGGGAAATGAAACTGATCGGCACAACGGAGTCACAAAGAGTTCCTAATTTCTGATGTCAACGCTTGGAAGGATTTCCCGAATGGAGTCACCCAAACATACGATATAAGGGGAGAATGAGGCCTTGGGTACCACATTATTGTCCTTTATTGTGCTTTAATAGGGGAGCTGTGATACAGACTAATTTCCCCCCTAGAGGCACAAAAGAGCCTCTCTCAATGGAGCTTGGTGGCTTTCTCTGTGTGGTCCTGTTAAAACACCCACCGCTATAACTAGTGGCTCAGATTGAGGTTTATAATAGCAGAGAATGATGACTTTTGTGGGAGGAGACTGTGACGAGCGGTTCTCAGCTTGCGGCTTTCACAACTGTCAAGTCATTTATTTATTTTTCCTCAAGCCAAAACACCACAATCCAAATAACAAGAACTATCAATAAAGGGCCAATAGTTCTCCTTATAAAAATAAAAGTCCTCCCTCTTGCTCTCTCTCTCTATCACTCTCTGCTGCCCCCTCCTCCTTCCCTTCCTTCTTCCTCTGCGTCTCTTTCTACAGCACGGTCCTCTGGCTGTTTAGCCCTGACGTTGCAGTGGTGGCGTAAGTCCCATTCACTTCGGAGGAGCTGTGGCATTAAGAAGCCAGCGGGGCCCATCTTAAATTTGTGTCTAAATGGTATTCATTAAAAGTGAGCTAAGGGGGGTCAAGATGCCAATTGGGATCCCTCCAGCAGCCGGCGGGGTTGCAATCCTGACACACACGGTGGAAACAAACATGGTGGCCTTGCAGCAGTGGTCTAATGTGGAACGGGCCGGGAAGCCGTGCCGCACAACAAACATGCCCACAGCTGGGAGGGCAGGGAAACGCACAAACATGCAACTTGCCGGCACCACCCCTGCTCTGCGCCCCATCATGACGGGCGGCTCTGCTGGACCCAATCTGGGCCATATCAGCTGGCCCACAGCAGACAGGCTAGCCCGCTGTGGCCTGCTTTGGCTGGATTGGCCAGACCTTAGCCCGGGCTGTGACCTGCGACATGCACATAACTCTGCTTTAATACTGTTTAAACATTTCTTAGGCATGTTGCAGGGCTGCATTGGTGCCCTGAACAGCCCTGCAACATGCATGAGAAATGTTAAAGTGGCGTTAAGGTGCATGTCTGTTTTCACCTATCGTCTGGGGTTGAAAGCCTGGGTTGGGAACTGACATAGTCCAGGGCAATCCCGGGCGAACATCTGGCGGTGCAAAAACAGATGTGCCGGTGGGCCGCAGCAGGCCTAAGCAAGCCACCATCATGTCTGTTTTTACCCACCATTGCTCTCTGTTGCTGTCTGTAGTTTAGCTGCAGAATTAGCTTTAAGTCTCAAAAGGGGGTTGCACAGGCAAAAATGGCTGAGGTAAAGCGAGAACGTTTAGATAACAACTAAATTGAGGACTGGATATGAAATTCAAGTGGGAAGCTGAACCATCTTGAATGGGAGACAGCCAAGGAGCCCTGCTGGTCATTCAAGATTCCCACTGTCTTGGGAAGCATCCAAACTAGATCCATTAAGGAGCCTATTCCATGTTTTTTTTAATCTGATCCAAATTTTATTATCCAGCTTTTTTATTTTTATTTTTCCCTATTCATTCATCCTGAAGTACATGACAAGCTACAAAAATGGTTGTCTGTTTAAGAATCAAGGAATACATTTGATTTAATAAATGTCGTTTTTCAAGATGACATCTTCTCCTGAAGCACACACCGGGGCGGGACAGTTAACTGTGGCGATTGGAAAAAGAAATGGTTTCTTGGTATCCCTGTGACCACATCAGCAGTGGAAGATTCTTCTTGGAATGATTTGTAAATGGATCGCTGGGCCAACAGTCCATAGCTGCCAGCCCTAACTGTCCTAGATATGACAGCAGTCAAACAACAGCAGCAAAGAAATTAGCAAAAGCAAGCATGCACAGAGCTGTTACTCTACCAGAAGATATATTCAGGCCCACAATTCAAGAGTGTGTTAAGAGAAAAACCCTTAAATGGTCTCCAAGACTGGAAGTGAAGTGATTTCAGTAGGCTCAGGAAAGCTCTAGATTCTTCCGTAAACCTTCCCTCAAGTGTTCCTCACCAACTAGGGACATTTCTCTTGGGCTTTTGCTTTACATGCTTTCTACACCTTACCTTCTGCCTTGAGCTGGGCCAAACAAGATTTTGGTTTTGTGGGGCGGGGGAAATGGAAACTGAAGTATTCAGATTTTTTTGCAAAATCAACATCAAAAAAGTTTCTGTAGTTTTGAGGTTTTGAATTTTTTTTTCATAAACCCAATGTTGTTAGCTGGGTCACCTGGCGCAGTGTGGTGGTCATCCATGGCAACCAGCGCGGGGTCAAAGCCAGGGGAACGTTTGGTTCCGTCCCTCACACTGGCCCAGTTGAGGGTGGCGGGGGTGGCCATCCCACCCCCCCCAGAGTGCAGCCACGGCGGTGGCCGCATATAGATTTTCACCGTCTATGTGATACCGAGTGTTACCGGTGTAACAAGAAATCTATCACATGCTGAAATCACCTACATCGTCACCCCAGTCCTGGAGCTGTTCCTTTGGATGGGGGTGCTGCTCTTGCATGTTCCAGTGGTTGTTACCCAAGAGTCTTCTCCCACCAGCAGGTGCTTGGATGATACGTTTCTATACATTCTCGGATTGTTGGAGACCAGAATGGGGGCAGTGCTTATCTATGGCTACGTACAGTGGCTACGTACAAGCAGCAGCTTCAGGATGTCTGGGAACACGATTTCAGCACTAAACCATGTTAAGCAGCCTGCAGAAAGTGTGTTTACACAAACAGACATATGTGCGTATAAGTCAAAACCAAGTGGCTAGCATTCATTGCCTTCCTTCACTTGTTTTGCCTATTCCCCCACCCTGGTTGCCTGCAAGAGGCTAAGGGGGGAAAGTCGGGGAAGGAAGTCGGGAGTTATTTCCTAGGGCGATAATAAATGTGCAGCCGTTGTTCTGTCTACATGCTCGGGGTGGGGGACAGGAGGATGGCCCTGGCGGGGTCAGGTCAGGGCACAGAATAAACGTGCACCTGACCAGCCGGCCAGCAAGTCCTCTTGCTTTAATTTGCGCAAATGCGCACCACATAAGCAGTAAAGACGTTGTACAGTCTCACATATATTGTGCTCACTCACAACTTGGGCTCCGTGTACCCGCACTTTGCCTTGGTCTTTCAGCCCCAGTCTTCTTCCTCTGCAGGTTGAGGCAACACTGAAGCTGGGGACAGGAAGTTCCTCCCTGCCCCAGTGAAATGTGCTTGATCTTTGTCTTTGCTGCGGCCACAATTTCCCTTCATGTATAGCTCCTTCCTCAGGCAGCAGCTCAAGTGCACCTGCTCCCTGCACAGATGATTAAGGGCAGGGTAATATTTGCCCTCTTACATCATGCAGTGCACATTTTTAGCGTACTGCCGTTGTACAATGCAGCAAACTCTTGTCTCAGAAGATCTGCTTTTCCAGTAAAAATAAAGGTAAGTGCATGGTCATTCTTGAGAAATAATTGCGGACACAGTTGCCCCGAGCTGTTTCAGGAGGGGCGGGGTAAAAATATGATTAAATAAATAAATATTTCAGGCACTCCTACACTCCTTTGCTCCCTGCAGCCTCCTGACCTGACGTTCTGGTAAGGACACTTGTTTTCCAGCGCATACTGTGGGCGTTTATAGACGATCCCGCTTACAAGCGGGATCGCTAAACGCCGTGTTTCCCCGCCGCGGCGTCTCTCTGTGCCGTGTCTGATGTTCAGACACGGCGCAGAGTGCGAGTGCGCATGCGCGCCCTTCTGCGCATGCGCACTCTCGCACGGGACCAGGAAGTGCGGCGTAAAGCCGGCACTCCGGGAATCCGCGTCGGAGGGGGCAGGATCGCCTGCCCCCTCCGACGCGGATTAAAAAGCAGCCCAGGCATATAGACGAGCGGCAAGAAAGGCGGCTGATCAAAGGATCAGCCGCCTTTTTTGTCTCGTCTATAAACGCCC
>QEPC01013865.1:12639630-12657696 GCA_003113815.1 Sphenodon punctatus | reverse complement strand
GGGGGGTGGGGAATCCCTGTGTTTTCCTCCACAGCCATTCAGGCTGGCTGATATGCAAAATAACCTATTCACATTAAGGGAAATGAGGGTGAGGGGTTTCGCCTGGTTGTCAACCCTTACTTTTCTGGCTTAACTTTTAGTGCTTCTCCTGCATTACCGGTGCTCCAGAGTTTACGCTGGTTGCTGATAACTTTCTGGGCACAATTCAAGGTGCTGGTTTTAACCTAAAAAACCCTAAATGGCTTGAGCCCCGGATATCTGAAAGAATGCCTCCTCCCCATGGTCCCTGAGGTCAGCTGGGGACGCCTTCTCGCAGGTGCCATCTCTCTGCGATGTTTTTACGACTAGGGCATGCAGGAAGGCGTTCTCCATAGCTGCTCCACGATTACGGAACTCCCTCCTCTTGGAGGTCCGCCTACGCCCATGCCTGCTCATCTTCTGGAAATTATTATTATTATAAGCATTTATATAGTGCCAGCAATGTACCTGGCGCTTTACAGAGAATAATGATGTAAGATCTCTTTATCTGGCCAGGCTTTTGGCAGGCAAGGATAGGGTGGGATAGGAGTGGGTGGGAGGTGTACGCGTTGGTTGGGTGGGGTATCGGGGGTGGGTATTTTTTATTGTTTAATGGCTTTTTTATTCTGTTTTTATGATTGTAAGCTGCCCTGAGCTTCTGAGGGAAGGGTGGCAAAGAAATATAAAGAAATAAACAAAGACCTGTTGTAATTCCCATCATAAATCTTTCGCATGAACAACATTAAGCTGGGAGAAAAGCTTTCTGCCAAGCTAGCCGTCTTGTGTGAATGCAACCTGTCTGCCAGCCTCACAGAGAGACACTGGACAGCCACACGGCACTCTCTGGGACTGCTTGGAGCAGTGGCAGCACTCGAGGCAGAATTCAAAGCAAGGAGGAACGAGTTGGAACGTGTGAGAAGAGATCAAATTTGGGATGCAGGAGAAGACATTTGTGTGAACGCACAGTGTGTGTGTCTACCGTGGGAGAGATCAGCTCATGCTGAAAAATTGGAGCCTGCACTGAATGATAGCTGTCAGCTGTTTAAAACCAGTTAATGTGAACAGCCTATATGTGGTTGCTGGATTTGCCCCACCGGATACTATGAGAACAGACCAGTTATAAGAATGGAAAGATCACAACAGGCTGAGCGTTCTAGATATCCACCGTATGGTCATGCCGTATGGAACAGCCACTTACAGTCACAAAGACGGCAGCTCTCTCTCCCCGGTCAAGCCACTGGAAATATCTCCTGTTGCCACTCAACTGGAAATGCGACAAGCACGGCTAGATGCTTTTGCGGAGGGTGTAAAAATGTATATGGACACTGCTGAATGTCTTCCGGCAGAGGAAGAGCAGAACTGGCCAACCCAGAGCTGTTTAAATCATCTTCAAAGAAGAGTTAGCAGGTCAATGGCCAACACAAGAGAATTGGGCTATATACGGGATTCAGATAGTTGTGATTGTGGTGAAGCACAGAGCATGGAGCATCTATTGGCTTCCAGGGGATTGCTGTACCAGGGACGATCGTGCCAGGCCACAAGCTGAACTATATCACGCCCCCAGTATTAGAGAAATCCATTACTATGGTGGCAGAACGTGAGGCAAGAGAGGCAGACTCTAGAGTGGCTTGTGGCCACTAGCTGCCTTCCTCCTTCCGTTACCCAAACGATGGTTTAAAATAAACCCACTGTGGTTGAACTTCATTCTTTATTATCATAACAACTTGGGCTTCTGGGTAATTGGACCAATTAGGGTGATTAATTGCATGTTTGCAATGAAAACAGAAGACGGGGAGGATTGCGTTACAGGCTAAATATTTTCAGAAAACTCTATCAACTGGTAGACATAACAAATGCGATCAGCCCAGCAGGCAGCGCGGAGCGGAGCAAGTGGCCACTAACTGGTTCGCTCTGAAACTCAAATCTCTTTAAAAGAAGCCAAAGTGCTTAAGAAAATAAACTGAGGCAGAGTGCATAGGGGGAAAAGAAATATTGACATGGGAGGCCAGTGCTTCAACCATAAAGAAACCTTGTTTTTCCTTTGGTCCGTGTATTGTCTAAAATAAGGAGGGCAGGGCAGATGAGAACGTGCACGATAAGGGAAAATACATGGGGGAGGGTCATTAGCTGTAGCTGGGATGTAATGAATTAGGCTTAGATCCTCAAAGCGCTGATGCAAGCATCATTGGGGATTGCCGTGATGGAGTCCCTTGAGGATTGCAGAATTACGTTAGTCCGTCCACGTGCTGCTGCAGAGCCAGTGTGGACTAACAGACAAGGTGCTGGACTTGAATGTGGGACGCCTGGGTTCAAATCCTGTCTTAGCCACGAACGCACGACAACAGAAATGGGACATACGGGAGCCACACGTGTCTCTCTCGGGCACCTGTAGTGTGGCTCTCACTAGAAACAGCTGCCTCCTGCGGGTGGGTCCACGTGGCTCCCTGGAGAAGCTGAGCCACCATTTCCGCTGCGGGGGGGCAGCGTGTCTTGAGCGACTATTGCAGCTGCCCCAAACCACCAGACGACCTAGACGCCAGAGCTTTGGCATGAGGAGGGGGCTAGGTATCGCCATGCTGCCCGTTCCCAAGATTGAGGGAAGCTGACAATCAATGTAATGTGTCTTGTGGTTCTTGGGAACTTTGCCCGCCCCTAGGCTAGGTGGCTGTGGACACGTCTCTGGGTCTCAGTTCCCCATCTGTGAAATGGGAATGTACGTATCCCTGTGTTCCCCTCCTTTGTCTATCCTAGACCGCAAGCCCCTTGGGAATGGAGACCTGTCTCAGAAACCATGACTGTACAACATCAGGCACATTGCTTCCTCTATAGAAATAATAATGCCAACGAACAGTTACACAAACTTCGCTGACAGCAAATCAGTAAGCTGAGCTGCCGTCACCGCAAGTCAAACACGGATAGAATTGTCGTCCGTAAATAGGGAAAAGATGGAGGTTAAAAATCCAGTTTAAAGGTTCCCAGCCTACTACAGTCATTTTTTCTTAGCGCACCTACCCATGCGTTAATCAATAAGACCCACATAACCATGGGATTAAACTGAATGTCACCCTAAAAACCCTTCTTGCATGTTACCTGAAGACCAAATGAAGTGGGGATTAAGTGTGCTATAAAATGATCCACTGTAATTAGGGCTGTCAATAGATTTATGCTTTTAGCCAGAGGGCGGAGTGCATCTGGCCCCTCTGTGAAGGAGATATTGGGTTTTGGTGGGAAGAGGGGAGGGTTACGCACCAACCCCTCTAGGAGACAGGAATCTGGGGGCTTAAAGGTGATGCCATCACCCCTCTGTGAGGCTCTGTGTGTGTGTGTAAAGATGAATTAGGAGGGAAGGTTTATGCCCCGATCTCTCCATCAGAGGGTGGAAGGGACAAAGAATGTAGGTTTAAAATTGGATTTTAATCTTGTATCATTTCTAATTGAGTTTTTGTATCTCTATACGATGATTTTTTTCTGTGATGATTTTTTTCTGTTTTGAAGCCGCTCTGAGGCCCTTTTCAAACGAGCCATGGTGGGTGGGCAGAGTGGGGCCGTTCCCACAGGCGCACACCCATCTCCACCCGTTTGGAGCCCGTTGCTCCGTGGTGGCCGATGAGTCGAGGTGGGGGGAGTGTAGGAGCATGCATGCCCCCCCCGGCAGTGTTCCCGCGGGCACCCCGCCCCCACCTACGGATGCCCCCCCCACCTTCACACATGGACGGGGGGGGGGGGGCACCCATGTGAAAAGGGCCTGAGTCTCATGGGAGAAAAGCAGGATATAAATCTAAAATAAATAATAAAAATTGACCAATTAATCCATGAAGTACTAAAATACTAGACCGTTTTTATGCAACTAAGTTAATTTAATTTTTTGTTTCTGCAAATGTTGGTTTAAATTTTAAAAGCTCTGTTTTAATCTGACACCAGTGCATTAATTGATTCATTTGACTGATTCATCGACTAGTGCCTTCAGCCCTAACTATAACAACAAAACTATCATTTAAATCAGAGGTGGGGAACCTCAGGCCTGGGGGGCCAAATGCGGCCCTGAGCAAGTTTTTATGTGACCCCTTTCCAGTGCCTGGATTCCATTCCACTTTTATTTATATCCCGCACTCTCTCGAAAACAATTCCGACTTGAGGCGGCTCACGTAATTTGCAATAATCACATAATTTGCAATGGAGCTGGCTCCTGGATCTAATATGTACCCCCAAGCACTAAAAAACTGAGCTCAGGCTAATGGAAGAGAGAGGAGGGCATGCACACAAGGCTAGGGATTCATGATCTGGAACCTCCTTTTTTTGAATACACATTTTAAACACCCTCATCCAACATCTATGTGGCCCTCAGAGCTTGAACTAATATTCAACGTGGCCCCCAGGACAGAAAAGGTTCCACACCCCTGATTTAAATGGTAAATCAACAATTTTCACTGCAAACTACTTGCAATAGTTTCAACAGACCTTGGGTTAAAAGTGTTCATTGCTAACACGAAGGCAAGTGGAGTCTATTAGATTTCATATGGAACGACGAGTTGAAGACTGGGTTTTAATCCTATGACTTCCACTGATGTGCTGGGTGGCATTTGGCCAATCACATAACCACTCCGTGCCTCAGTTTCTCGGTCTATAAAATGGTGGAGAGAAAAGCAGCTACTCCACAAGGTTATTCTGAAAATGAAGGAGGTGATGTTGGTGTGTAGTGTTATGGATTATTACTTGTGTTCCTGTGTTTGTGCATAGTAATTTACTATTAGCTGAGTCAATAGGGAGGCAAAGTTCCCTAGTGATGTTATATTTCAGCTGGAGCAAGAAGGAGCATAGAATGTGGAATCATGGGAGGAACAAAAAATTGCCAGGAATAATACTTAAGGAGCAATGCTTAAGTAATGTCTAAGCGGTGAAACTGAATGTTTAAGGAGCATTCACACAAACAGAATTCTAAGGCAAATACTTGTGGAGAGATACCCCAAGAGAACCTGCAGAAGTATCCACCCCAGGCAAAACCCCCAAACTACCCCTGGTTGTTCATCCCAATGCAAGTTACCCCAGGGTTAGAAGCAATTTACACGAGTAAACGTTTCATCTGAACAAGCCCCTAGGAAAGCCATTCAGATAGACCAACACAATAACTTACTTCAGAAAAGGCCAAGGGTGCAAGCCTGATCCACTAAAGCCTGTGGAAGTTTTGCCATTGACTTCAATGGGATCAGGATTGCGCCCCTAGATGGGTTACTTCCAATCTGAGTAAAAGTAACTTGGAGATTTCCGAGCACATGAACGACATCTGCCATCACAAGACTGGGTGAGCGCTTCTTGCCAAATAGCGTGAGGGCGCTTTTATACGAGGCGCTTGAGTCCCGCGTTGAAAGGAAAGCCGGCGCGGGGAGTGTTTCCATGCGCCCCGCGCTGCCGGAAGTGACGTGCTCCCCGTTGTCGGCAGCGGCGGCAACAGGGGGCACGTCACTCCGGCAGTGCGGGGCGCATGGAAACACTCGCCGCGCCGGCTTTCCTCTCAGCGCGGGACTCAGGAGGCGCTTTTCAGCGCCTCGTATAAAAGCCGCCTAAATCTGGGATGAAGACCCTCTGGCCTCTAGGGCCAAAGTTTTATTTGGCCCTTTTCCAGTTCCTGAATCCGGATCCAGTCTCTGCCCTCAAGCACTGAAAGAAAGAACGCAAAGGGGAAGGAGTGGAGGTGAAGGCTTGCGGTCAAGGACAGGAGGAGGAATAAAATATCAGAGCCCGACCTTCCTCCATCCTGAGCACACCCTTATGCTGTCTTCCAGCCATCCCTATTTAGAAGGGACAGTCCCTCCTCGGCTGCTGAATCCCACTGTCCCTTTTTCAGGAGAGCCGGAGACAAAAAGGCCGGGTGGCATCCCCTCAGGCCCCCCCTTTCCTGGTTGCCCCCCTGGAAAAAGCATTTGAGGACGGCAATGGAGAGGTAATGGAGTGCTGAGAAACCAAATGGCATGAGAAGCAGGAGAGATTCTCTCCTTCTGTCTGCACGTGGGGAGGGGTGCGTGCACATACATGAAGGGGCAGGGCTTACTTGCTGAGGGGTGGAGATCGTTGGCCAAAGGAGGGTGGAGTTTGTCCCCTGTAAAGGGAAGGAGGTGTGCTTTAATCACCCCAACTCCTATCAAGCCCAGAGCTTGCAGTAATTTTTGAAGTGAACCTCAGGAGGGAGCCCCTAGGCTTCATGCTTGACAAATGAAGGACCCTGTGTGGTCTGAAACCTTATTTCCAACAACAGCAGTTGGTCCAATAAAAGAAATCTTTCAAACCACTTTGCTTCCCTCTCTTCAAGTTACAGGACTAATTATTCTTGAAGATTTCTACTGACCCTTGCCCTAGTGCCCACGGACACCTATGAAATCCCTACGTAAGTAAGATACGGTGCGGTGGGGAGACAGGCTTCAATCCTCAAACTGCTTTGCTTATATACACACACACACACACCCTCTCCTAGCTGCATGCTTCTTGATTAGATACACGGGGAAAGGTTTTATGTTCCATGTGGCTGATTGGGGGCTTTGTATTATTATTAACAAACATTTATATAGCACCAGCCGTGTATCTGGCACTTTACAAAGTAATAAAATAGACACGGTCCCTGCCCCTAGGGCTTACAATCTGAGAGACAGGAGCTGGGGGAGACACTTAGGAAGGGGAACAGAGGGAGAGACAAGGGGTCTAACATTCATGAAGATGCGAGGTCTCAGGTGCACGTACTTGGCTTGGTTACGATGAGAATGACAGCAGGCAGGTCCATGTTGCAAGGATAAGGGTAAACCGATCGTAGGTATAGGAATAGTGGCTCAGCAGGATAAAGAGTCAGACAGAGCAGAGCGAAAGAGGTGAGTTTTAAGGAGAGATTTGAAGGTATGAAGGGAGGGGGCAAGGCGGATGTGGACAGGGAGGGAGTTCCAGGCATGGGGGGCAGCAAGTGAGAAGGGACGAAGGCGCTTAGGGGAGCAGGGAAGGCGTGGAAGGGTGAGAGAAGGGACAGAGGAGGAGCGAAGTGCACGGGCTGGAGTATGGAGGGCGATAAGTGCAGAGAGGTAGGGGGGAGCAAGGTTGTGAAGAGCTTTATAGGTGAAGACTAGGAGCTTGTGCAGGATTCGTTCAGGAAGGGGAAGCCAGTGAAGCGAAGAGAGGAGGGGCTGCACATGGTCGAAGCGACTGGCGAGGTAGATGACCCTGGCAGCAGAGTTTTGGACAGAGATGAGGGGAGAAAGGTGAGACCGGGGAAGGCCAGTGAGAAGGAGGTTACAGTAATCGAGGCGAGAGATGACCAGAGCATGAACAAGAGTTTTGGCAGACGAGACAGAGAGAAAAGGGCGAATCTTAGCAATGTTATGGAGGGAGAAGCGACAGGATTTAGCAACAGAGTCAATGTAGGGTTTAAAAGAAAGGGCTGAGTCAAAGATGAAGCCTAGGCTACGGGCTTGGGGGACAGGCAGGATGGTGACTCCATCAATAGTTATTGACAGTGAGGAAGGAGAGGAAGGATGAGGGGGGAAGATAAGGAGTTCAGTTTTAGCCATGTTGAGTTTGAGTTGACGTTGAGACATCCAGGTAGAGATGTCAGAGAGACAGTTGATGAGACGAGCTTGAACAGAGGGAGAGAGAGAGGGAGTAGAGAGATAGAGTTGAGTGTCATCAGCATAGAGGTGGTATTGGAAGCCATGGGAGGCAATGAGTTTGCCTAAGGATGAGGTATAGATCGAGAAGAGGAGAGGGCCAAGAACAGAGCCTTGAGGAACACCAACTGAGAGGGGGAAGGAGGAGGAGGCGGAGTTGGAGAGAGACACATTAAAGGAGCGGTCAGAGAGGTAGGAGGAGAACCAGTTATGGACAGAGCCACAAAAGCCAAGGGAGTGAAGGGAATCCAGCAAGAGTGAGTGGTCAACAGTATCGAAGGCAGCAGAGAGATCAAGGAGGACAAGAATGGAATAGAGACGTTTAGATTTAGCCACCAGAAGATCGTTGGTGATCTTAGCGAGAGCAGTTTCAGTAGAATGAAGGGGGCGGAAGCCAGATTGGAGGGGGTCAAGGGAGGAGTTGGAGGATAGGAAGTCAAGGCAGCGGGAGTAGACAACACGTTCAAGCAGCTTGGAAGCAAAAGGAAGGAGTGAGACAGGACGATAGCTAGAAGGGTCAGCGGGGTCAAGAGTGGACTTTTTGAGAATAGGAGAGACTGTGGCATGTTTGAAGGCAGAAGGGAAAGAACCAGTAGAGAGGGAGAGGTTGATGATGTGCAGGAGGGAGGGGGCGACAGTGGGAGTAATGGGGGTGGGAAGGAATGGGATCAAGGGGGCAAGTGGAAGGGTTGGAGGAGGAGATCAGAGAGGAGATTTCCTCAAGGGAGGCAGGGGAGAAGGAGGGGGAGGAGGGAGAGAGGTGGGAGTGGGAAATGATGTCAAGGCAAATCTGGTCTACCTTGGAGGTGAAGGAGGCAAGATCCTGAGCAGAAAGGGAAGGAGGCGGCACTTGTGGCACCATGCTCTGATATATTTAACTGCTGAGCCCCTGAACCTTCTAGCCGTTAAAAGAGAATCCTAGCTTATGCTTTCACAGGATCAGATATAGCATAACATCCTTGTCTCTCACTCTGTTCCCCTTCCTTCGCACCCCCCCCCCTCGATTGTAAGCCCTAGCACAGAGACCGTGTCTATTCAATTACTTTGTAAAGCACCAGGTCCATTGCTTGCGCTATATAAATGCTTGCTAATAATAACAACACAAGCAAACAAGGTCAAGAGGATCAGGAGCAGTTTTCTTTACAGCCAGTAAAGCCGACACTGATGAGTGGTTTAAGTGGATTGCTTTTTTAACACAATTCAACAGACTTGCCGTTGAAAAACAACCTATGCCTCAGGGATGAACTTTTCTATTGAAAATAAAACCCAGGATGCACAAAGCAAGCCAACGAAGAGCTCAGTCGCCCGTGCTGCGCATGGGCCTTTTAGAATGTTTCTTAACTATCCCCTCCAGCCCCTGCCATCCTTCGAGCAGCTGCCCTCTGTCTCTGCCACTAGTGGATTTAAGGCACTCACACACATTTACATTATTTTCTATCACTGCTGCTCCTGGTTAATTTCAGGCTGGCTGCTGCTCGTCAATTTCATGTCGGGCTGCAGCATGAAGCTGCAGCTCCAGCTCGAGCAGCTGCTCCACTTTGCAACGGTTCCTCGACCCTCTTGTTCCTCAACAGTGCCCAAGAATAGGAGCCATTCTTGGGGACGACTCTACAGCCTTACCGCACTCCTCCCGCACCAATTTCCCCAGAAAATTTGTAACGTGGGCATGGATCCGTTAAATTTAATAATGGATCCCTTCAGGTCATGTGACTTTGCGCTGGCTCAAAAAGAATTTAAATAATAATAATAATAATCTAGGGAGCATGGGACCCTGCAGGAATCCTCCATGATCACTGCCTTTGCACGAGATCTCACGTGAAAATCAGCACATCTGCAAACCATCTTCGGGCTGACGGTGTGAGTTTGACCCATAACAATGCATGTGAATGGAACCAGCACAGAAAGGCAGAATTCAGGCTAGATTTGTGTAAATAAAAAGGGGGCTCAACACCACCTAAAGACCAGGCTCATGTCACATTTTGCCAGGCAAAGAGGTTAAACACAGAAATGGACGGACAAAATTAGGTGTTGGAAATAAAAGCTTTTAATTGGGGAGAAATGATAATGGGAGCACCCTCATTTGTACATTACACCTACTAAAATGCTTTCAATTATGAACTTCTGGGCACTGTGTGTCAGAACAGTACCACTGCCGTCCTTTATGCACTTAACAGTATTGGGAGGTGTGTTCACACTAGGCGCAGACTTCCGTTGGTCTATTTCACAGACTGAGCCACCCATAACTCTAAGTTCATTTCTACAGTCAATAGGACTCTCTAGCAGGCCTGAAGGGAGAACCCTGAAAGGTGCCGGACAAATTTGTACCCATTTTTCAGATGGGACAAAACAGGCTGGACAATTTTAATGCATTTCAGTGTTTTAATGATGTGGAAGACAATAGGTTTTCCAGGAAAATGAGAGCCCACTCCTGCTTCCATTATCAGGAATCCACATTTTATTTAGTACCTCAGCCGCTTAGCTGCCATTTATACAATACATTTAAAATGTATAAAACATGTACAGCCAAGTAAAAATAGCTAGACCACCATCCCCAGAGATAAACTAAAACATGTAAGCTAGGAAATCTAGTTATCCTTCCCCACCCCCAAATAACTAGTAGTATTGCATACAAGCAACACAGATTATGGTTACCAACTCCAATGCACTTAAAGTCGTAAATCTTCCTAAAGTCCATGGGACTTAGAAGCTTGCAGGTGGCTCCAGGAAGGCAGCCTATGTTCGAAAAACAGACTAACCAGGGACGTGGTGTTTTTTTTGCAGGGACTGCCATTGAAACCCACACTCTGCAAATAATGAAAGCGACAGAGCCTGATCACTATCACAACAAATACACCCAGCACCCATCGACGTTTGGCCACTGCCATCACCGAAAGGGGACTAAATGCCACAGCCATGAGGATCTAGTTCTGGAGCAGATTCAGTGGGGCTACTCTGGAATAAGTGTTTTGTGGATCACAGGCTAACTCACAGGATCTATTCATGTGAATAAGGATTATGGGACCAAGCTTATAGTTAATTATTGAACATTATACATGAGACTCTGGCCTTGATGAGTTTTTTGCAGCTGAGCTCCATGGGTAAAAACGGACATGCTGTCAGTGGGATCAGGCCCCAGGCCACCCCAGGATGGAAACTGCTGTCAACACAGCCCAGGTCAGGGCACTGAACTGACATACTCACGGCCAGAGAGCTGTCCCGCCATTTGCAAAGCCCAGGAGCACAACACACATACGAGCAGGCGGCCCTACCTGCCCCCTGCAAAACTGACGGACAGCCACGGCAGCCAACGAGGCAGAGCCATGGCATCTGGCCATGGTGGCCGCCAGCCTGAGGTGGGTATGATGCGCCACTACAGATGCGCTAGCCCGCTTTGGTCCGGGAGGACAGGCCTTAGTCCAGGTTGTGATTGACATCAGCAAATCTCCCAGCTGCCGCCAACACTCCCTGGGGGCAATCCTGGCGGCACAATGTTTACACGTGCCCCTGGGGCCTGGGTCAGAGCAGGCCAAAATCATGTCTGTTTTGACCCTGTGAGAGCAGGACTTGGCCCTCTGCCCCCCTACACCCAAAGTTCAGACTTTTAATAAGGATTCCATGGAAAAAGAGGAGCTCCGCTTTTCAATTTTTGTTTCTGAACTGCCCTCTTGGGATATTAAATAGCTTACACTCTCCTTTGCCATGGAACACTTGTTTTTCCCAGGTTGCTTTTCTTGTAGAGTGTGATCATCCTGCAAAATAAAACCTTGCAGTCCAGTGTCCAGGTTTGGAATGGGAACCTGGTGGCCCTTAAATCTTGCAAGGCTTTCTTGGGTTTTTATTACCTCCAGCCTCCAATCTCTCTGAAAGGAACTCAGTTCTTTGGATACGGTAGAGGTCCGAGTGCACTCCTTCCAATCACAGCGGCTGGCTTTGCACACTTCTGAGTATTTCTCACCCTTCTTAGCACTGGTGCATTTCTGGGAAAAGCTGTTGTCAGCGTGGCCTGATGCAAAAGTAGTGACACTTGAAGGGAGAAAACTTCTAGTCTGATAAAGACAAGGTCCGTAGTTTAGAAGTGGAACACTGGGATATATCAAAGGGAAACAAACATTTAGCAAATCATGGTTAAAACAGTTTGAGTCACAAAGCTGGCGGTGTCCAATCCTAAAGAGGTTTGTTGCCGAGGTTGGCAAGTATTCTCGGTTTGGTGTCTGTCGAGTCTGAACTACAGCTTGCTCCTCTAACTCTCTCTGCCTGAATTCTCTCTCCAGCATGATAGACTCTAGTTCCTTGTCTGCAAATGTTCGGCGTTTCCTCATTCTCTCACTCAAGTTAGAAAAGAGAAGTCGGCTGTCCTGGGAAGAAGGTTTATGCCCTAGGAAGACAACGAGAACGTGGAGAATTTCCTTAGTTAGCATTTGTGTTATCACAGCAAGAAGATGACCCACACATGGCTAAGACAGTCCTTACTCTGAATATCTTGCAGTCTAAATACAACAGATCGACAAAGGGTGGGAGGGAAGACAAACACAGAAGTTTGAAATGTTTTTCAAGGTCACACAATAAGCCAGTGACAGAGCAAGGCATGGAATCCAGGTCTCCCAGCTCCCAAACCAGTTAAGATCATGGGTGTTTTTTAAAAAGAGATGCTAGCCCAAATGGCTACCCAGGAGCCCACCACCTGTCTGAAGGGGATGGGAAACGCACACTCCCGTGAGTCACGGAGCACCCACTTATGGTCACGCCACGGAGCATTGCTGAGAAATGCAGAGTGCTCTGTACCGGGCAAGCCAGGTGGCTATGGAGCCCCTGCCTGTATGAACAGGCAGCCACGTCTGGTGGGAGTCGCAATACAGGTGCTGAAGAGCCGNATGTTATAGCTGCAAGCCGGCCTATACAAAACTATCCAACATGGAAGACATCAAATGCCACGGAGCACATGTATTCAAATTTTAATATACAACCTCAAAGAAACACACTGGCATGTTTGTGCTGTATGTTATTTACATACTATAAAATAGCGGTACGTGCAGCATGATCCTCCAATATTCAAAGATTGGCCGACAACCAGCCCAGGGGTCCAGACACGTTTCGGGGATCTTTCCCCTTCAGTGGACACCGGGGTAGGAACTGGATAAACAGACAACAGATGCCGCTGGCAGACAACATGGAGCCACACGTTCCTCTCCTCTACTGCTGGTCAATACCCCACATCAATATGTGCTAAATCAATAAGTCTCGAATGCATGAATCTGATGACAAATGAAAATGAATATTAAATATATATATATATATATGTGAAATAAATATATTTCCCATAGATGTGTCGCCTGCCACAACTCTCAGGCCCAACTGTACTAGATTGTGGCTCCCAGAACACAGATCAGTTCAGTGATGCTTTTTTGGCAGAAGAAGCTAGAGAAGATTTCTCACAGCAAAAGTTACAACACAGAACAACTCGTCGTGGATTCCCCAGAGAGCATCCCCTCTGTCTGCTGTGAAGTGAGAAATTAGCAGTGCTTAGAGACCTCTGTAAAATACTCCCTTTTGTTGTTCTGCTGCTGCGTTCTTGAGATTGGAATCACACATTGACATGTTCCCACATTCTGTCCCCTGTTTTAAAAGTTGTCCCCTATTACTGTGGTCACGATGCTGTGTAGCCCTGCCCTGGTTTCTACAGCACAGACAGACCAACAGCAAGACTGATTCCTTCACACAATTTTTAAAAATGCATGTGAGGGATTTAATACGATTGATAAACCTTGGGCTCCAAGTTAAACGTTCTGAAGTAAAAGCAAATTANACCCAGGAGCCCACCACCTGTCTGAAGGGGATGGGAAACGCACACTCCCGTGAGTCACGGAGCACCCACTTATGGTCACGCCACGGAGCATTGCTGAGAAATGCAGAGTGCTCTGTACCGGGCAAGCCAGGTGGCTATGGAGCCCCTGCCTGTATGAACAGGCAGCCACGTCTGGTGGGAGTCGCAATACAGGTGCTGAAGAGCCGCATGTGGCTCCTGAGTTGCCATTTGCCCACCTCTGGGATGTAGTGACGATTTCAGAACGCTAGCACTAGCAGATTGTCAACGGAGCAGAGAGTACAAGTGAGAAAGTTTTCCTGAGAAACATGTCTGTAACACGAACTCAAAGAGGAGATTGTAAAGGCTGCCTGATATTCCCCTAAAGAAAGGTGTTGATGTTCTGTAAGCTTTTCTGGCATCATTGGTCCTGTTTGGGGTCTGAGAAATCCCTCAAGACTTCTGCCACAGTGGGGGAAACCAGACATAATGCCAACTCCGCTTTAACACCACTTGAACATTTCTTATGAATGTTGCAAACTTGCAGGGCTGCAGAGGGCACCAATACAGCCCTGCACTATGCATAAGAAAGGTCCAAGTGGTGTTTAAGCGGGGTAGGCGTTACGTCTGTTCTCACCAAGTGTTACAGCAAACTCTGCAGTAGGGGCTGCAAAAGTCAAGGAGAAGCCTACATTGAACATGTGTTGTTGTAACAAAACATTTAAAAAACTTGGGAGAGAAATAAAAATAAGCATAAATATAACATCATGACGTAGCTACTTGCAATTTACAAATAGTGAGTCAAACAATTTATATCAAAGTTATTACCAACTGAAATGTGTCAGTGACTTTTGGCAAACCCCACAGCTGTGATCTGCAAACCAATGACCCCAAAGTAACCCCACATTTAACTCCAGAGTGAGTGGTTGGTGGATCCCAGCCTATAAGTATTTTCTAGAATCAAGGGCAAATTTTGCCTAGCGTAAAGATCCAGCCATTGGATCTCGTTATTTCTGTCTGCTAGATTAGTTGGTCTGCTAGTATCAGATTTCTTCTCTCCATGTAGGTCTCGCACTCCACACTTTCTTGCAGGCTGGTTTCTGCTGTGAAGCATGAGCATTTAAATCCCCTTCCAAAACTATTGAGGTTTTATAAATGCAAAGAGCATGATCAGCCACATATCCATAGCCAAATGGCAACGTTAAAAAGACCACAGCTGTGCACATATGGTGAGGAAATTGAATCACACAACTGTACGGCAGAAAGTGAGCTGAATGTCATCTAGCCAAATCCTTCACTCTAAGGCAGGATATCCTCACCTACAGCATCACAGACTGCACTCACACAAGACGCTAAGTCACAAAAAGCCCTTTCCCCCCCATTTGTTTTAATTATCTGAAAAGATTAGGTCACAGAATGCCACAAGTGTAACATGCATGTAGGCAAAAAACAGAGTGTTTAATCAAAGGATTTTGACTTGGAAACCAAGGTTTAATAACCGTGCTTATTCCTTATTGTGCATTTTTTCATGATCTGGGAAGGGGCTAAGTCTGTCACATGCATCACCAGGGCCCCACGATGACGCACCATGCAAAAGCCAGTCACCCAGCATTAAGGGACTGTTAGCAGCAGCCGCGGCAAAACACAGGGCAAAACTGACAGCGGAGGGAGGTAATGGGCGAAGGAGGACAAAGCTATCTCCTGCAGGAAATTAAGAACGTGGAAGAAGAGACTCGTGCCAATGCAGCTTCAGGGAAGAACAAATACCCACCATCTTTTTTGGTGGAATGAGGTGTAGGAAATGCAAACAAACATCGATTGCCCAAAATACACAGCAGCCTGCTTGGTGCATGGCCCTGAGTCATTCCCACAAGCTCACTGGTTATAGCTATTTATCCCTCAATCCCTATTCTTGGAAAGGGGCTGCCTGGGGCTCCACAGGAGACATAATTCCACCACTCCCAAATTGGCTCCAGTCCACCTTGGAACAAGGAGCAATTTAGGTGGGTGCAGCTAATCGTAGGCTAGTTACTGAGGGGCAGAATTCCAAGTGCCGGCAGCTCCAGAGCCTCTTTGGGACAGGTCAGGTCATAAGGTGGTAAAACAGTGTGAACTCCCATCACCCGGCATTTGACCAAGGCCACTGTCAGACATTCCCCCCCCAACACATATATTCGGGGAAGGAATGCACAGCCAGAATACGCATGGGGATCCGCCAGTCTGAAAGGTCCCCCACCCCCGACATGTGCAAAGGACCGGCCCGATTCCTGCGCATATCCTGGCTGCGCATCCTCCCCTGCAGCCAGGATATGCATTTTGGGGGGGGAATGTCTGAGAGTGGCCATAGTATCAAATTACAGCTTAGTTAACTGGTAAAAGAGCAAGCACATTGTTTTGTTTGTTTAAAAAAACCCATTGTAAATTACACTGGTAATTAAATAACAGACTGCAACACTTTTATTAACATGGAGTAAACTCTTACAACATGAACTAGTCGGCTGAAGTTATAGGGTTCGCTATCTCAGCGTCATCAAAGAACATACTCATTATCCATCAACTCGAAGCAAACTGCCTCCTTACTGAACTGCAAACATGTTTCCATGGGTCAACAAAGCAGACATTCACGTAACTCTGCTTTAACTCCCTTCCTTATGCGCGTTGCAGGGCTGTATTGGCGCCCTGTGCAGCCCTGCGACATGCATAAGAAATATTAAAAGTGGCGTTAAAGCAGAGTTAAGGCACATGTCTGTTTTCACCCAATGTTAACAGAATTGAAATATGGCATAGGATACTAGGTGCAGGTAAAACGTTTGGTCTTAGATGTACCGACGCTAAGAAGTCGAGCAAAAATACTGCCCTGTGAATGCATTTTGTTTTTGTAAAATAAATATAGGAAGGATCCCACGTTGACATGCCTGCTGGGTGTATATATCAACAATACAATTTGAGGTCCTTCATTCAGCAGGATATTTTAAGCATAAACCTAACTTGAAAACAGAGGAAACTTAAGAATTTGGATAAAAGTTTACGGCCCTAGTTTATTACACACATTAAAACAGTTCAGCAGAGGCGTAAGTGCTTACACCAGGGATGGGAAACCTCAGGTCTAGGGGCTAAATGCAGCCTCTGGCTAGTTTTTGTTTGGTCCCTTTCTAGTTGCTGATTCTTGGATTCAGTTCCCACCCCCAAGCACTGAGCTCAGGAGAAGAGCCTGCACGCAAGTGTAAGGGACAGATCCAGGATCTGGACCTTCCTCTCTCTGGTCACATCCTTTAAGCGCCCCTGCTCCAACTTGTCAATTTTGTTACTTTGTGAAGTGCCAGGTGCACTGCTGGTGCTATATAAATGTTTATTAATAATAATAATAATAAGCTTCTGTTGACCCCTTGGTGCTTGCACTCGTTTTCAAGGCAGCCCCAGAGATTTGCTGGATCAGTCCCATTGTGGGCATTTTGCCTTACCTTCCCGTAGGCTTTTCGCCAAGATGCGCCAGTTCTTCGGATACCGTGGGCAGCTTAGCCTGGGTCGGCCGGCTGCAGAGTCCCTGCGCGGAGCAGCTTTCTCCCCCTGCAGCAGAGTCAGGGAAATACAAGCAGCGATTGCTAAACTAGCAGGTGGCGAAAGCCAATTAGCAAACCGACTCACTTGCTTTGAATTGGATTAAACCCGGTTTTAAGATGTAACATTTGAAAGCGGTGCCCAAGGATTTCAGGCGCAATCCTGCGGCTGCAGGCAAAAGCCCCTCGCTTACTTGCGCGCGGCGCCGCTCCCCCTGCCTCCTGCGCGGCGCCACCTGCGCGGCCATGGCGCGCGGCCGCTCGCGCACCAGCAGGCGCACGTGCAGTCCCGCCAGCGGCAGAGCCGCTTGTGGCCCTTGAGGCGCGAGACCACCCCGTGGCTCCTGCAGCGCGCGCACTTGGGCACGCGGCCCGGGCAGCAGCGGCTCGCGGCCGCAGCGCGCGGGGGGTTGCTGGAGAGGGAGCCGGGCTGCATGTCCCGGGACTGGTGCATCCTCCCCCTTGTCAGTGCAGGTAAAAGGGGTGATTCTCCCCCCCCGGTTGCACTGTTCTTCTTCAGCTGCCGCTGCTTGAGAGCCCACCCTGCTCCACTGCCCCCGCCATGCTCCTTAGCAGCCCCTAATGAAGGGTCACCCTGGGGGCATGACGTCAGTGCCAGGCGGGGCTCGGCCCTCCTAATAGGCGGCGGCACGCACCCCCTCTGCTGGCGGCCCGGCTGAACTGCTCCGTAACAATCCTGCGCCTTCTTTTTAGTTCTATCGCTGGCAACCTTAGCACAAAAATACAGTAGGGACTATGCCCCAGCTAAACCAACCCATAGACCATCAATGGAAAACAGTTTAAAAGGGGGAGAGAAAAATACATTTGGAAATTCTCTGCTGATTTCCCTTAAAGCAGGCATGGGGAACCTTTGCCCTCCCAGGAGGCACTTAAACAATTATTTTATTTATTTATTTATTTGCATTTATTGGCCGCCCCCTCATGCCTGCAGCATCCCGGGGCAGCTCACAACAAATAAAACAATAATAAAACTCATAAAAACATCATCAAATAAAAATAGTTAAAAGAATAATCCCCCCCCCACATTTAC
>QEPC01013865.1:12604762-12619045 GCA_003113815.1 Sphenodon punctatus | reverse complement strand
CCACACCTTCAAGTCCCTCCTCAAAACCCACCTCTTCCGCTCCGCCCTTCCTAACTCCTGCTAATCATCCCCACCCAGGATTATCCCCCACCTGTTATCTGTAAACTCCCAATTTACTGTAACCAAGCCAAGAACGTGTACCTGAGTTCTCGAATCCTCATGAATGTTGCATCCCTTGTCTCTCCCTGTTCCCCCTTCCCTGTCTCCCCTCCCCCTGTCTTTAGATTGTGAGCTCTCGGGCAGGGACCATGTCTATCTTGTTTTTTGTAAAGCGCCAGGTACATCACTGGTGCTATATAAAATGCTATATAAATAATAATAATAATTAATAAAATCTGGGTCACTGTGCAGGGCTGCAAATTCTATTCTCCATGGGTCCTGGACAGTCACTCTCCGCTCATTCAGAACTCATGGGGAAAGGTCCACGTCGGCCAGCAGGAGGCAGCACTGATTTTCTGTCTAGGTATATCCGACGAGGGACCGCCCCCAGTCTTCCAGGTCTTTTGCTGCCTCTGACAAAGCAGGAGTGCAGCGAGCAGTGCAAGCCACCTTTTACCAGGCTCAGAGCCTCACCGAACCTTGGGAGACAGGGAGAAAAAGGAACTCCCTAACAACCACCTCCCGGCACCGCTCTCAAGCCAACCAAACGGGTTCTCATCCAGCCTCCCGCCTCCGGCGCGGGAACAGAGCACCGCGACCCCCCAGACAACCCGGCCCCACACCCGTCCATCTGCGCCCGCTGAAAACCCCACCTGGGCGACAGTGGGAGAACCCCAAGCACGGGGAAAACTCCACAAGCGCCCACAATGGCACCATCAAAGAGCAAAGCGGTACAAAATAAGGACACGCCGGTAAGTCCCTGCGTGAACAACCGGGAGCCAGAGAGGCGGGAGGAGTAAGCCTCCTGGTCAGCCCACACTGAACCCCAAATGGCAGCACTCCAAATTTCAGTGCTGAATAGCCTGCTTTTGTCCTTAGAAAGGCTAAACAATAGGCTTTCCACAGAGGACCGGGGCAGGCCCAAAGACAAAGAAAGCCAAAAGGAGCAGAAAACGCTCCCCCTCTTGCAACCGCGTCTATAAGGACAGGTCCAAAAATGTGGAGGGAAAGCAAGGCTCCCGCCAAAAGCCTAAACTCCTTCTCCTGGACTCATCCAAACCAGAGTCTGAAAGGGAGTCCTCCCCCCAGAGAGATCAAATAGACCTAGCCAGGGGCACAGATGCCCTGAGCAACAGATCACCCCGTAGAGAACAGGATGATGGGGAGGAACAAAGTGACCCTTAGCATGACAGAGCTGAAGAGGAGGGTGCAGGGGAACCCCTAGAGGAGGGACAGATCCCCAACAGCCCTACAGGAGACAACGACAAGGACAGGGTATTCTCCCAGGAGTTTAGGGAGCCCCTACTCAGATTCATTGAAAAGGCCTTGTATCCCAAGCAATTGGGAGGAGCAACGGTCATCAAACTTATATGATGAAGACTCTGCCAGGGAATACCTTCCCAAAGCCCCTCACTCGGGCGGGGCCTGCCCCCTAGATAAATGTTGAGAGACTAATCAGGGCAGAATGGGCACTCCCTGGCAAATACGCCAGACTCCCCAGATCTTTAGACTCCATGTATTCTATGTCCAAGTCAAAAGCGGACATGTTCAAGGTCCCCAAAGCGGACCGCAGCAGCAGCCACCCTAGCAATTTGTTTTCCCTTCGGAAGGGAACCTCTATCCAAAGACCCCTGTGCTAGGGGTATGGGAGCTAGCCTCAGACAAGATTTTGAGGCCTCTGCCACACTCCTAAGAATGGTAACAATGTCCTCATATTGTGCCAGGGTCCTACTAAAATGGATATGTGAGGCACAAGACCCTAACCTCACTAACAGGAAATCTGGGCATCTCCTTCCTAACTCACTCAACAACTGGCATCTTGTCCTGGGCTGCCAAGGCAATGGCTGCCAACATGGCAGCGCGCAGACATCTCTGGCTTAGATCCTGGAAGGCAGACCCACATGCTAAAAACCTACTCCTATCAGGAGCCTTCCAGGGATCCAAACTGTTTGGAGTCTGCCTTGATAAGGTACTAGAGGAAGCGGCAGACAAGTCCAAAAAAAACACTTGCTTCAACAGTTTGGCACTCCTAAATGCAATTTCCGCCCCTTCCCTAGAACACCCTCCTTGTACGGTAACTCTTCCAGATGAGGGGGCTCATCTTACCCACAGAGAGATACCAGGGGCCGCCCCAGCTGGCAACAATGGGGCAGATCCTCCTCCCAAAACAGACAGGGCTACCAATAAAAGCCAGGCCCAAGTAACAAAGAAGCATGACTTTGTAGCTCCCCTACTCGAGGTGGGCCCGCACACAAGAGGTCGCCTCTTAAGATTCGCGGACAGGTGGGGGGACATGACATCAGATCCCTGGGTGCTAAACAAGATCACCTATGGATACTAGTTCTTTCAAGCCCCTCATCCCCGCTTCCTTCCATCGCAAAGACTCTTAAGACCAGAAAAACACTCAGCAATGCTCACCGAAATACAGAGGTTTCTCAGAATAGGAGCGATAGAACCAGCCGTTCTGGATCTCAAAGCCCTAAACAAATCTGTAAGGGTAGCGCCATTCAGAATGGAAATGCAGAGATCAATATGCGGAGCCATCTCACAAGGGAACTGTCTGACATCAATAAACCTAAGGGAAGCATACTTACACATTCCCATTTGCCCGAATCACAGGAGGTGGCTCCGGTTCTCTTACAGCCAACAACATTGGCAATACCGACCCCTCTTGTTCGGACTGGCCTCCACACCCTGGACATTTTCCAAAGTACTGGTTGTGTTGATAGCTCAGCTCAGGATGGATGGGATCAACGTCTACCCCTACCTAGATGATCTATTGAGCAGATTCCCATCATACGACCAAGCAATACAGGACCTGAACAGAACAATGGCATTCCTGACACATTACAGGTTTGTCATCAATACCAAAAAGAGGCACCTGAAGCCCACACAGGAACTAGAACACCTAGGGGTACTAAATATTCAACTAAATTGTGTATTCCTTACCTCAACAGAGACTAAACAAGATCTCACAGCTCCTCCCAACAGGTGACATTCAGACCCCAATCCACTCTCAAGACCCTAATAAGCCTTCTGGTGATGGTGTCCTGCAGTCATCTCATTCCATGGGTGAGGTTTCACCTGAGACCCTTACAGAACTTCCTGCACCAGTTCCAGCATCAGATTTGTGAGGGACAGGACTTCTCTGTCAAGGTACCAAACACACTACACTCAGCAATGCAGTGGTGGCCAGTAAGGACAACGCTCACCACAGACACCAGGCTCTTAGGCTTCGGGGTGCATTTGAGAGGGATATCTGCTCAGGGGACCTGGTCACAGTCAGAAAAAGCTCAAAGCATAAACTGGCTGGAGCTAAGGACCATACGATTAGCCTTTACTTCGCTCCGCATCTTCGGGGGGACGACACATTCTGGTCCATACCGACAACACCATAGCCAGGGCGTATGTGGACAATCAGGGCGGATCGAAGTCAAGAACCCTGTTCAAGGAAGCTTCTCAATCTCTACTAATCAGATGGGCAGAAGAAAGTGTCCTTTCCGTCCAAGCAGTACACATAAAGGGTCTCTCCAATGTGCACACGAACTGGCTGAGCAGGGAAAAGATAGACTCAGGAGAGTGATCTTTATCCCAAACAGCATTCAACCTAATTTTCCAAACATTCGGACTCCCACACACCAACCTCTTCGTCTCCAACGAGAACCACAAGGTCCCAAGTTTCATCTCCGGATTCAGACACCCACAGGTACCGGCATGCGATGCACAAAGTCAATACTGGCCACAGGGCCTGCTCTATGCATTCCCTCCTCTGCCCCGCCTCTCAAAAACCATCACCAAGATACACAGAGAGTGGGCACAGATAATCCTGGTGGCACCAAGTTGGACTCGCAGACCATGGTTCTCAGATCAACTAAATCTATAGATGGAACCGCCCCTCACGCTCCCAGTAAACCGCGATCTTCTAACCCAAGGACCGGTGCGCCATCCAAAGCCTCACACATTCAGCCTAACAGCCTGGAGATTGAGCAGTGCTCTTTAAAACGACTAGGTTAGTCAAACTGCGTGATCAACACCTTGTTAGCGGACAAACGTAAATCCACCAGAAGAATATACCAGCACAAGTGGAAGACATTGCCGCTTGGTGTGCTGAGCGCTCGATAGAGCCTTGTTCGCCAGGCATCAAGGACCTACTGGACTTCCTGCAGGCTGGTTTACAGAAAGGGCGGAGCCCGAGCACATTATCATGCCAGGTAGTGGCCTTAGGTAACACACTGAGCTCTGAGTTTCAGGACAGGCTGGCGTTACGCCCTCATGTGAGGAAGTTTCTGAGAACGGCCCGATTAAGAGCCCCACCTGTGATTCATCATTTTCCAACCTGGGACCTCAATATAGCCCTGCAGGCGTTGCTTAAGTCCCCCTTCGAGCCTATTCAGGACCTCTCCTTTTTCCTTTTTGACCATCAAATTAGCATTTTTGGTTGGCACCACTTCCACGCGGAGAGTCTCTGAACTCAGGGCTTTATCTATTGACCCCAATAGATGTATTTTCAGGGAAGACTCACTGGCGCTCAGACTAGATGAGGAATTCATCCCCAAAGTGAAAACAAGATTTCATAGGGAACAAGAAATATCCCTGCCCACCTCCTGCCCACATCCTAAGCATGCGCAGGAGAAGCTGTGGCATCCTCTGAATGTCAGGCGAATCCTTAAGACTTCTATCAAAAGGACGTCTCCATTCAGAAAGTCCACAGCCTTGTTTATTAACTTCAAATCATATAGAGCAGGTGACAAGGCTTCTAAGACTAATATTTCCAGATGGATAGTAGCCTGTGTCACAGAGGCCTACAGAGCTCAGAATAAGCCTCCACCTCAGCAGATCTCAGATCGTTCCTTGAGAAGCGCAGCCACTTCAAGCGCCTTCCAGGCTAGAGATTCATAGGAGGAAGCGGGTAGGGTGGTGACTTGGTCTTCCCTTCACACGTTCACCAAACGCTACAAAATGAATAAATTCGAGGCTGCTGAGGCTGCGTTTGGCAGGAGGGTCCTGTAGCGGGTGCTGCCATGATTTTGGCACTCGAGGAGGAGGGTACTATTTTGCAGCTGGTTCTGCGCCCTCCCAGTCTCTCGTCCAGGGACACCGCTTTTGTACGTCCCCATGAGTGCCGCGTGAGTGGAGAGTGACTGTCCAGGACCCATGGAGAATAGAAAATTGGGCACCTACCTTGTGAATTTTCTTTCTTTATGAGTCCTGGACAGTCCCTCGGCCCATCCAAATCTGTGATACTATCTTTTCATTGGCTGCAAAATGTTTTTCCTTCTGATTCTGTTGAGTTAACCCTCCTTTTTGTCTTAGTTGGTTCAGGGTAGTTTTATAGCTTAGGTTCCAGTTCTTTTACTGTTAGAGCTTACTACGACTGGAGGGCTGGGGGCGGTCCCTCGTCGGATATACCTAGACAGATCAGCGCTGCCTCCTGCTGGCCAACGCGGACCTTCCCCCATGAGTGCTGAATGAGCAGAGAGTGTCTGTCCAGGGCCCATAAAGAAAGAAAATTCACAAGGTAGGTGCCCAATTTTCGAATCTACCATAAAATAATGAGCTTCCCCCCCCCAGCCTTCTTCTCTTTGGGTATTTTCAGATGTGCTGGGCCGTTTTGCCCACATCACTGAATCCCGGACTGGGATCCATCTCGGATTGTGTTCCGTGATGAGGCCGACCATTCTTTAGACGGGCCAGCCTCATCAGGGAGGGGGCAGTACAGTACAACATGCGTCCGCACGGCCCTGCTCCACCCCACCCCACCCCCCACGCTCCCTCGGGGAGATGGGTGGGCGCAGTGGCCAATGAGATCAGGAACGGGGCAAGGTAACTGATTTTCCTTTTGCCCCCATTCCTGATCGTGGTCAATCTAACCACAGTTCCGGCCCTGAGGCTGGCCTCAGAGCTGGAACCGTGGTTAACTTTGAACCCCACCAGGGATTCACCGTGGTGAACATCTGGCGGGGCTCAAACAGACGTGCCGCCCATCACCGCCACCCCACGGAATCCACTGCGGTTCAGTGGGGTTGACTGTAGTGGCGTCACATCTGAAAATACCCTTTGACATTTAAAGTGAAGAGCAATGCAGGTTCCATAAGTAACTTCATCTCCTTCCAGTGTCCATGGCCCCATGTATTTTGCACATTTCCCCACAAATTCTGCAACACAAACCCCCAAAACTGAAAGTAGAAAATCCAGATTGTACAAGCTGAATCAATTATGCAAGTTAACTAAACCCTGAAAATTGTACACATTTTGAATGCAAATGAATTTCCTGGTATCCCATCCCATTCATTGTGAACATCTCATAGCTTAAAAAAAGTCACAAACTACCACAAAGTCCTATTAGGAAGGGGCTTTTCTCTATTTAGGGGATGTCTCTCTGTGTGTGATGGGTTGCTTCTCTTCAGCAGCTATGGCACAGGAGGAATTCATTGCCCCCCATAACACATACCAGCTGCTTCAGTGCCGACATCTCATTGACGACTAGCTTAGAGTACTCCTCACTCAGGCTGCTATTTTGCACTGCCAGAGGCAATTTCTGCCACACTGTGCCCAAATGCAAAATTCTGTTAAAAACGGTTGCGATCGTAGCAGTGCAGAATTTGCAATGCCCCGCTGACGTCCAAACATGCTGAGGAGTACCACCTGATTGAGAAAATATATTCCACTTTAAAAAGATTCAATAAACGTTTACAAAATTAATCAGTTTGCAAACTAATTTTAGTCTCTTGCAGCCTTTTTGTTCTGCAAAAGATCATTAGCCTTGTACCAAAAAATTTCTGCTTACCTGGCTCATCTTACTTTTCACTTCTACAAAGAGCATTCAGTGACACATTTCAGATCTAAATATCATTCTTAATTGTGGCGTTAGGTACTGTTGCTAGGAGGAGCATTTGAAAACTGCTTGGGGCAAAAAAAAAAAAAAATAGGAAAGTTTTCAAACTTCAATACAGAAACAAACTTTTACTGTCCTAGTTCAACGTGTCTAGTTTTGATAATACAAACACAGTTATTCAAACATTAACAACTGATCTACTTACAACAGAAAACATCTTAGCATCTTGAGAGGAATGCTGCTTCCATTATTATTCAGATCTTATTACCCCTAAGTGATCATTTATCTTGGTTTGGCTGATTTATTATTGAAACTATTATTCCTCCCGCTTACAATATAATCAGCTGTCTAGCCAATATCCCTCATCTTTCTGTGGTCAGACACCCATTAGAAATTAAGGCCCCAATCCAAGGTCTGCCTACACGCAGACCAAAGCTATGGTTGCTCATGTGCACCCCATGTACCTCCAGGAAAGTCCTCTGCCTTCTGACTGTACCGTCGCTGGGAAAGGTACAGCTAAAGTGGCTGTTGCGATGATGGTGCGGTTGGCTGGACTTTCCTGGGGACACTGAGTGTGCCGGGCAACTGCAGTTTTGGTCCGTGTTTGACATGTTGTCCTTGGATCGGGGCCTCTCTCTGGTGTGAAAAGCGCCTGTGATTTTCTCCTACCCATTACTCCAATAGGGCCAACATAATGTGCTTTCTTTGAATACACAGGACCCCCCCAAAAAGGCTTGAATGAACCAATTAACCCCCAAAGAGAATGAAATAAAGAGAATCATTTTCAATTGAAAACACATCATTCGTGCTGTTTTTCTTTGGATAATTTGTGTGTGAAAGTGCTTCAGTTCTAGTATGTTTCCATGGAAGGGATGTGCAAGGTCATTTGGGGCACACAAAATCCTGGTGCTTGAGGGGCCAGATTTCATTTGTGCCAGCAGGCTCACCGTTTAAAGAGAAGACAAGCGGAAAGCACTTCTGAAAAGCAGTGAGGAGTCCAGGGGAAGACCAAATCCACCCCGTCAGAGCTCCCGTACGCTTTCATGCACAAGTGCCAAAGAGGGACTACTCTTCCAGCTGGGCTTTGCCACCTATGCCAGTTTTTTTTAGGAACACATCAAAAATACAAGTTGCAGGCCCTGCAACTTGTATATTTGATAAGTGTTCCTAAAAAATGAGCATAAGGTGGCAACCCTACTTCCAGAAGTACCCAATAGATCAAGCCCTTATCTGCTCAACATACAGGGCTGGTCTTAGATTGATGCCATGGCCCTGGGTCCAGTGATCTTACTCTTTAAGACCCCAAAGGAGGCGTCTGCGGCCGCTTTTATACGAGGCGCTGAAAAGCGCCTCCTGAGTCCCGCGTTGAAAGAAAAGCCGCGCGGGGGAGTGTTTACCTGCTCCCGACACTGCCAGAAGTGACGTGCTCCCAGCTGTCGGCAGCGGTGCTGGCGCTGCCGGCAACGGAGAGCACATCACTTCCGGCAGCGCGGGGAGCATGTAAACACTCCCCCACGTGGCTTTTCTTTCAACGCGGGACTCAGGAGGCGCTCTTTAGCGCCTTGTATAAAAGCAGTTTGAGGCCAGGAGCAGGGCAGCTGGATCCAGGCAGGGAGAGAGGCTCCTGAGGCAGCCATTTTCTTCAGGGCCTGCTACGCTTGAGGCGGATGGAGGCAGCACTGGCAGCATTCCTGGGGTGCCTAAGGAGCAGAAGTAGAAGGGCCCCAAAGGCCTCAGGATTGGCAACAGGACAGGCGCTTTCTGTGGGGTCCTAACTACGTCACCCCCATCTCCAACAATCCTCCCTGGCCCCCTACTCCCCGAGCCTGGGACACCTCAACTCTAAGGCTGGCCTGGGCCCCGTCGAGACACCTAAGGCCCAAACCTCCCTTTTTTAATGCCCGACCACATCATTTTCAGTTTCAATCCTTCATTTACTTAACTGCTCCAAAATACTCTGAACAAGCTTTTCCGTGCAGCAAACATGCCCACAAAAACAATTCGCTTTTCAAATGTTGTGTTAAACCGAAAGGGCTAGACAGAACCTTTATTCTCAGCTCTAACTCTGGGTAACCTGCAGCGCTGCCACCTCAAAAGAAGCTCCGGGAAGGGCAGTGATCCAGAGACCTACGTCTCTTTCATCACTCTCCTTTTCGTTCTCTGGAGAAAGCAACTCACTGCAGCCCTGGAGGGCAGGGATGTGATGAAGCAAGGGATGTAGCTTCCCGCACTTGCTCTCTGGGGTGGGGAGCCATCCCAGCCCATTGCAGGGGCCCTGAAGCTATTATCCTGGTAGCTGTATTGCAGCCCCACAGGATTAGATGACCTCACTCGAGGGGTGCGGCAAGGTGGGAATGGGCCCTGGTGGTGCAGAAGATTTCCCACTTCCCACTGCAGCAGGGAGCTTGGGACTCCCCAGGCTCATGGAACCTGGTGCCGCTGCCCCTCCTGCCCCTAATATTGCTCTGCCCTTGCCTCGCTCCCCCTATTGCCCTCCATGGCTGCATAGTGTCAGTCCAGCCCTCAAATAATTAGCAGTTGTTTTGCTAAGACAAGCCATGCACCCCTGTCTAGGAACTGCCCCCTAGTACAAGGAAACACATTTAATGCTTTGAGTACGGAGCGTGGTCTCCATCGGCTTTTTCCTGAGATGGCTGTCTATGGCTGGGGTCACCCATCGCTCCAGAATCCTGGCTGTCAGCAGCGGCCACTAAAGCATAAACAGAAAACAGTGCGGTTTTAAAGAGGCCTTTGAATTAACCTCGCTTACAGTAGAATGGAAGGCATCTTCCACCATGAAAGCTCGCATTTTGCACAAAATGTCCTCACTTTTTAAAATCGGACAGAATCACAGAATTGGAAGGGACTTTGAGGGTCATCTAGTCCAGCACCCCGCTTGCATTTCTGGAGAACCGAGTCTAAGGCCGCTTTTATACGAGGCGCTGAAAAGCGCCTCCTGAGTCCCGTGTTGAGAGAAAAGCCGCGCGGGGGGAGTGTTTACATGCTCCCCGCGCTGCCGGATGTTATGTGCTTCAGGGAGCACGTCACTTCCGGGAGCGCGGGGAGCATGTAAACACTCCCCACGTGGCTTTTCTTTCAACGCGGGATTCAGGAGGTGCTTTTCAGAAGCGGCCTAAGTCTGGAAGGGCTTGATCCAATATACAGGGCTCTAGCACTGACGGACCCTGAAAAATCTTAGAGCGACTCTTAAAAACTAACCCAAGCTTCAGGTAACCTTGGTTTCCTAAGGTAATTTTAGAGTGGCCCTTAAAGCAAACCAAGCTTCGTTTTCAGGTTTAAAATGGGTGATTTAAGCTGAAGCTATGTATTAATAATAATCTTTATTTTTATAGAGCGCCTGCCTGTCATATGGCACTTGGAGCGCTTTACATAGAACTAAGGGTAAAAAACAGACCCGACACTAACTCCGCTTTAACATTTCTAATGCATGTTGCAGGGCTGCCTAGGGCACCAATACAGCCCTGCAACATGCATACAAAATGTTAAAGCGGGGTTAAAATGGAGTTAGCATCATGTTGCGCTCTTCATGGGGCTGCCCTTGGTGATGCTTCGGAGACTGCAGCTAGTGCAGAATGCGGTGGCCCGTCTCCTTAAGAGGATGGGGCGCCAAAAGCCTATTACACCGGTGCTCCGTTCTCGGCACTGGCTGCCGATAATCTTCAGGGCCCAATTCAAGGTGTTGATTTTGACCTATAAAGCCCTATATGGTCTAGGCCGCAGTTACCTGCGGGACCGCCTCACCCTCGTGTTCTGGATAGGCCCCTGCGGTCCACCGGGGGCACCCTCCTTGAGGTCCCTGGGTGTCTCGTGTGGGGACCATGGAGCGCGCGTTCTCAGTGGCCGCACTGAGACTGTGGAACGTTTGTCCCGATTTCCCCTCCTTCCATCAATATTGTAAAACTTGGCTGTTCCGCCAGGTGTTTGGTGGGGGAGAGGGGTAATGGGTGGGGTGGGTATTTTAGCTCCAGATATGTTTGAATTTGTTGTTTTACTTTTGTATCTACATGTTTTTATATTGTTATTTTAAATATATTGTTGTGAGCCCTCCCGAGGTGCCTGGGACACAAAGAGGGCGGGATATTAAATGTTAATAAATAAATAAATGTCTGTTTTCACCCTAACACAACTTTTTAATCCTCACAACAACCCTGTGAGGTAGGTTAGGCTGAGAGAATAATGTGACTGGCCCAAGGTCACCCGGTGAGTTTCTGGCTAAGGTGAGACTAGAACTGAAGTCCTGTGCACTTAGCCATTACACCACACTGGTGTAACGTGGGAAAGGACGTCAAGAACGTTCCAAAACAGGGAGAAATGCATTTATTTCACTCTTGCAGAGGTGTACATGGAAATAGGATTACAATATACATTTTCCTGCCCCCTCTAGAACAAGTGCAATGTGTTTTCTTTGACTATTCAAGTCAAAAAAGGCTCGCCTGACCCCATAGATCATTAAAACAAAAACAAGTAAAAAGAAGAGACCTCATTCCAACTGAAAACCCCTCATTCATGCTGATTTTTCTTCATGGCTTGCATTTAAAACTCCCTTTTGAAATAACTAGTTTCCCAGTTTTCTAGCTTTTAATTTTTCTTCTTTTTTTTTTATAAACAAAAATTATTTTTAAAAGTAAGCAGGCGAGTGTTCAGTTCCAACCTCGGAGACCACTCAGTGTAGTGCAGCAGGACAGATCTCTGTCAGCACGAATTATCGTGTAATAAATGGGATGAGCAAAATATTTCAGAAAAATGACCATGAAATACGGCACAGCATTTTATGACCTAGTAAATATCTCAAGTCCACATGATAAAACCCAACAGAGGGTGAATCCAGACCTAGCTGCTGGAATTCAACTATTGGGCTTTCAGGACACTTATTGATTCAAGGCGTCTACACCTAGATAAAAAGCTTTTTCTGCAAAGAGGCTACTGGGTTGTAGTTTCTGGTTTTTTTAGGGGGTGGGATTCTTATGGGAGGTGAGGGATGAAGGAAGATTTTTTAATTTAGCATTCCCCCCCCCCCCCGTGTTTTCTATAACAATTTTCTCCTACTCCAAGACTAGGGCCTTCGATCAAGAAAGCTCTTAAACATGTGCTTTTAAATCCATCTCTGTTCAGGGCTGCCATTAAACATCTGCTTAACTTCAAAGCAGGCGCTTAAGTAGCACTTAATTGCTACTTAAGCACGAAAGCCATGAAAGCTGCCATTGAAACCTGTGCTGGGAAAGGATGCTTTTTTGAGTCATGGGATTTCATACATGGTGAAACTGTCTGATGATTCGCCAAGCCTACTTAGCTCCTCTCTAGATTCTCCGGCCCTTTTAAAATGGGTCGCAGCTGGGTGGCAGTCAGGGTGTGGATGTACATGGGTGCACACCCATTCCCATGCATGGATCAACTAGTGTTTTCGCCAGTTGCTCCGTGCGTGGGTGATGGGTAGAGGTGGGTGGGCATGCATGTTTCATGGGAGCGTGCCCACTCACCCACTGCCGCTGTACAAACGAGACTCACCTACAGGCGTGGGTGCATCTCATGTAAAAAGGGGCCTCTGGTTCTTTAAAGTGACCCAGTCTGTTTGCAGTTTTGCACTCACTTACATAAATCCACGGTGTACCCACCTCTTGAATATTGTGTTCGGTTCTACTTACATAACAGAACGGGAAAAGGTGCAGAGAAGGCCAATGAAGATAATCAAAGGCCTGGAATGGTTTCCATATGAGAGGCGGCTCTTCAGCTTAGAGAAGAGACAACTGAGAGGGGAGATGTAGAAGTTTACAAAATAGATCTGGTTCAAAAAAGCCATTCTGGAAAAGTTCCCCGAAATTGGAATGGCTACCAAAATTCCAACCAGATGCTTTTGTGCATGCGTAAAATGGGGGCCGCTGTTCTGCGCTCGTGCAGAATAACGGCCGCCATTTTGAGCATGGACCAAAGGCCATATTGGTTTCCATTCGGTCCGATCTGAACTTGGAGCAAGCACCATGTCCTGCTCTGACGGAATCAGATCGTGGCAAAATTTCTGTTTCAGGTTTATTACAAAATCGTGAGTGGTGTGGAGCAAGGAAATAGGGAACTGTTATTTACCGTCTCAGTAACAGAACTAGGGGACACCCTATGAAATGAATCAGCAGCAGATTTAAAACAAATGGATTCAATGTATAATTAACTTGTGGAACTCCTTGCCAGAGCATGTTGCGAAGGCCAGTAGCGTAACTAATTTTAAAACAGGTTTGGGTAAAGGTGGGACAAATATGTGAATAAATAAATAAGTTCTTTGATGATCAATCCATAAATGGCAATTAGTCAAGTTGGTCAGGGGATTGGATCTCTGATTGTTGGGGGCTGTGAATGAACAACAGGAAATGGATCACTCCATTATAGGGGTGTGCACCAGGCCCCCATGGCGTTTTTGTTTTTAGTTATCATTTTCGTTATTAGAAAATGTCGTTTTTGTTATCGTTATTAATGGCAATGTCGTTTTCGTTATCATTGTTATTGGTATCGGTATCATTTCTAACAAATAATTTATTTTTGTTATTGGTATTGGTATTGTTATCGATTCCAATAACATAATATATAATACTATATATATAATATATATAATACTATCTATCTATCTATATAACAACATAATATATATATAATCAAACAGACTGGCCTAACTACCTATATAATATCTACTCTCTCTATATATGTACACAAGTAATAGCTATCTAAATCTAAGGGAGACGGGAAGGGAAAAGGAAAACGATGTTATCTAATCAATTATCTATATAACTATTCAAATCTATGTCTATAATATATATCTAGCTCTAATCTATACTACCTATCTATATATAATGCACTGGGTGGGGGAGAAGGGCAGGGAAAGGGAGAAGTTAAAATGTAGGGTATGAGGAAGAAAAGGTATTGGTAATACAAGGAGGGCTAGGGAGGATATTTTGTGTGTGCAAGTACCACAGTTCTGTAAACGCAACCTGACAAGCAGAACTCTCACAGAACTGAGAAAAAAACTTGGCCCTCCCATTATAAACAGTTGCAGTGCCCTCCCCCAGAGCCCCAGGGCTGGCCTCAGGCATGTGCCACATGTCCTGCCGCACATGGCCCCGCTGCCAGCTGGGGCCCCGCACTTGCCTGGCTGGGCAGCAGGCTGCAGCCAGCTTCTCCCCCAATAAGTTGTTCTGCCTCCCCTCCCTGGCTCCAGACCCCACCCCTCACCTGCCTCTCCCTCCTAGTAGCGCTGCTGCAGCAGCAGCAGCAGCAGCAGGGACACCTGATCTGGGAGATAACGCCGTTTGTTTACACACAGCTCCTCCCCAGTGCTGATCAGATGG
>QEPC01013865.1:12574255-12587663 GCA_003113815.1 Sphenodon punctatus | reverse complement strand
GGGGGGGGGGGGGGAGGCGGGAAATACCACATTGCTGGGCATACACTGGGCCAGGTTGTCACAAAACACACACACGTGTCTCCTTTTGCAAATGCAGCCATTTATGTGCATTGCTAGTGCACTATGCGCGCAAATCAGGGAGTTATAGATACTCTTTCATGTATCTGAAAGGCCGCCACTTCCCTTATGTTCCGTCGCAACTTCTGAGTTTGGCTGAGGCCACCCTCTTGCATTAGTACCAGCTGCCTGTGAGGTTTATACAGCATGGGCACACACAGACAGAGGTGTTCTCAGTGGCTGCTGCACAATTATGGCAGTCTCTTCCCCTTGGAGATCTGCTCGCCTTTCAGAAGAGATGCAACACTTTTTTGTTTGGCCTGGTGTTTGGCAGGTTGGGATAGAGTTGGGTAGGATTGGGTCTAGGGGTTAGGGAGAGGGTTGGTGGGAGGAATTTAGGGTTTTTAAATATTTTTTTTTAATATGTTTATGTTCTTATATTTTTATATTTTGTGAGCCACCCTGAGCCTTTGTGGGAAGGGGGAGGTAGAAATTCAAATAAATTAAATGAAATAATTGACCCATGCCAACACACAGATTGAGAAAGGGGTTAATTATTCCTATATAGAGTAGGGTCCGTGTTTCTCATCCCCCCCATGACTGAATTAGGAAAGTTTTGATACTATTGTTGTGCTTTACCAGAATCTTTATTCCAGTGTCACTATGCAATTATAATTGCCCACATGCTTTCCTCAAACGTTAGGGAGAGCTTGGTTTTTTTGCAGCTGAAATATTACTCTTACCATTCTGTTATTCCAAATGTTCACCTAATTGAGAATATTGAGGTGAAGGCAGAAAGCATATTTAATTCCTCCCTGGCACGCTGCCCTTATCACCAATCGACCTAACTCCTTATTGACTGGAAACAAGCATGGATTTAAAATTAAAAATGTAACAATGTCCTGGTTTCAGTATTGCTCAGAAAACCAGAAGCAGCTATTTGCTTCTGTTCCTTTGTGTTCGCAATTAAAAAACAATGTCTTGCACAGGGGCCTGTTTACAGAATGAAGCTAAACACCATGCATTGCAAAGGAGAGGATTGCATTTATATGGTTTCCAGTTTCCACCCTGTGGCCAGCTAAGAGATCTCTTCCAGGAAGCATGGCATTTAGCTGAAAACTAATGCTTTTGTTTTCTCATCGGCTTTGAGAGGCATAAGTCATCTGATGGAGCACATGCTTCTGCAGCGTTGAGAGTTTTAATAAGCAACTGAGCAGGTTTCCAATCCATGACAGGTGGGAGTGGAATAGCCCCCTTCCAGCCAGGCTTGAATGCTAATGAACAAACTCAGCTCCCTTTTTGTTCCCTCTGCCAATCTTCTCAGTACGTAGTAGTAATAAACAATCGCAAACCATTGCTGCTATAGAGCGGTGGTGTCCCATTATAGAGAACAGGGCACTGAAATCCTTTCCTCTGTTCAACATCAAGGTTGCAAATTTAAGCACCCACAACTACAGTTGTGACACGTATCTCCAGTGATCAGACAGGGGCCGCCATATTTTAACACATAAGAGATAAAGCCCAGGCTCCAAGGCCAGCTACTAGCAGGCTCATTAATATATTTGTGGATCCGGCACAGAGCAGGTTGCATATGCTGCCTGCCCAACTTGGAGTTACATAGTGCGTGTGTGTGTGTGTTGCCAGTTATAGTGGAATTGCTGACATTCTGATCCTGGAGCTGCTCCTACAGATGTTCATGCTGTTGTGTGTTTAAGTGGCTACCCAAGAGTCTCCTCCCGGCAGCTGTTGCTTGGATAATATCATGTTTCTGCGGGCTCTCAGGTTACCACAGAACAGAAGTGAGGTTATGTGCTTATCTGGGATGCAGGGACCTGTGTTCACAGGGTTCCCCCCCCCATTGCCTCCAAAGAGGAAAACACAGTGAATGTGGGCCCCTGTATATGTAACAGCAGCTACGTGATAGCACTGTTTCAAAAGAGCCATTCTGGTTTTGCAGAAAAGTTCTGCGAAATCAAAATGGCTGTTGGTATTCCAATCATTGTTCTGACTGGAATACACATACACAAAATGGCTGCCCTCTTGTTGTGCGGTAGCGGCTATTTTGCACATGCACAAAATGCCAAACACTGTTTTCAACTGGTCCAATCGGAATATCAATCTGTCGGAGTCTGACCAGACTGACTGAACTACCCGGTTCAGAACTGGGCAGAAAATTTGGTTCCAGCCCTACTATGTGATAGTGCGTGTTGGGCATGATCATGATTTCTCAGAACCTAATAGGTGGTAAGCATGGGTTGGGATGAATTTTTCCTCAAACAGACATAACACCCAATGTGTGTTTAACGCTGAAAACGAGTGGCTGGTGTTACAGCCGGAGCAGAGCTGAAATGAAGAGCCAAAAAATGATCTTTAGTTACTATCCCCACCCCACCCCCCGCGGTCTACGTGGGGCTGCCCGAGAAGGTGGTCCAGAGGCTGCAGCTGGTGCTTACGGGCGCGGGTCGCAGGGAGCACATGACACCTGTGCTCCAGGCTCTGCACTGGCTGCCTATAAAGCACTGGGCTAAGTTCAAGGTGCTAGTTCTAACCTTTAAAGTCCTTCGCGGCCTGGGCCCCGCTTATCTGCGGAACCGTCTCACTCCCCATGTACCTGTGCGCCCTTTGAGATCATCCGGGGGAGCCTTTTTGGAGGTTCCCCGGGTGAGGTGGGTGGCCACCGATGTTAGATTTTTTTCGGTGGTTGCCCCTGTGCTGTGGAATTCGCTCCCGGAGGAGGCTTGGTTGGCTCCCACTCTCCTGTCATTTCAACATTTATGTAAGACCTGGCTGTTCCGCCAGGTTTTCGACAAGGGGTAGGTTGGGGAGGTTGTTTTTCCCCACTTTGAGAAATTTTAAACTTTTAACATTGTTTTATCTTTGTTGTTTGCTACCCCGGACTGCCTGCAGGCAGGAGGGGCGGGATAAAATTTGTGTGTGTGTGTATATATATATATATAAAAATATCCGGTATTTCAGAGAGCTTGGCGGTTATTCAGTAATACCGGATATTACTGTTTTCTGTTTACCAAATTACCATATACTGCATTATCACATAACCAAACCAGTCTGGATAGACTGGAGGGAGCAAAAAAAGCCAAATGGAAATTCAACAGTGATGCAGTAAGTGGTAATTCATCCAACGGTAATGCGGTTAACCAGCGGATACTAAACTGGATACCATTTGGTATCTGACCAGATACCTGCTATTCAGCTGGATACCTGATATTAGCGGATACTCCTTTCAACTCTAATCTGGAGACACCCCGGGATTTTGACTTGGTGCTAAAAGAATCTGGCTGATGAGCCACCTTTGGAGAGGGTGAAACATCTTTCCCTCTTCGCAGGGATGCAGAGATTTGCCTGCCTTTTCTGCACTGGTAGAGAGTACTGATTGCAGGACCTGTTGGGGAACCATAGAGGCCCAGGGCAAATGGGATCTTGAGCCCTCCCCTCTACTCCAGCTCTCCTGCACTTACCTGCTCTCTCAGGGCAGCTTCCCTCCTCGCTGTTGCGTTATCTTGTTCCCCACATAGGAAAGTTTGGGGTGGGGTGGGGTGATTTCCTTGGCTGTTTTCTTTGAGCCAGCATAGCCTAGTGGATATGGTGTTGGATTTGGACCTGAGAAACCAGGGTCCCAATTTTGAACTAATTGCATGGCCTTGGGCAAGTCGGTCTCTCTCTCAGCCTTAATTCCCTAGCTGTAACATGGGAATAATAATGACCTTCTTCATAGGGTTATTGTGAGAGGGAGCCAGGTAAGGATTGTGACACACCCACTTTGAGCAGGGAAAGTACTGAAGAAACTGTCAATAGTAACCTTCCTCTGGCTGGGATCAGAGGAGACAGTGCTGAGGCGTGGTTAGGGGCCTTGACACCCCTCTCCATCTTGCAGGAGTTGGCTGAATGGCTCCCTAGAATTAGAGGCTTGGGGCAACTAGCTCCTTCCCAACCCCTTAAAACCAGCCCTGACTGATGGCAGTAGCACTAGCCACAAGGAGAAGTATATTCATATAGAGCAGGGGTGGGGAACATTTTCCCTCCCAGGGGCCACTTTGAAAATTAGCACAAGCTCCAAGGACTGCATAAAAATCAGGGGCAGGGATACTTAAGGGGTGCACTAAAGAAAAGGCTGCTCCAGATCATGGATCTGTCCCTTTACCCTAATGAGCATGTCCTCATCTCTGCTCCTTACCCTGAGCTCAGTGTTACAGCGCATGGGTGTAGGGACTGGTTTTAGGACCAGGTGTACTGGACAGGAGCCACATAAAAGCTTACCGTGGGTATTTTCAGACGTGACGGGGTCTGTATTGGCCACATCACGGAATCACCCTTTGATCCCCCGCCGGGATCACACCGGCACATCCAACAGACGTGCCGGCTGATCCCGGCAGGGAATTGGGGAGGGGGCAGGGCCACGCGGTACAACGTGCAGCAGCATGGCCAATGTGGCTGCAGCGCCTGCCCGCATTGACCACGGCCTGGAATCCCGCCGCTGATTCCGGGCCGCGGTAGGCAGCCAGACATTAAGATCCCCTTGGTCACAGGGGGGGGGAAAATCGCTTTCACCACGTGATTGGGGATGGTCTGGCCAGGACCTCCGATCGCATGGTGAATGTGATTCTCCCCCGTGATTCACAGGGGTGAACATCTGGGGGGGAACTTCCGTTCCCCTCATCACATGTTACAGTCCCTTGCTCACCATGTGGGTATTCACTGTGGTTGAGCGTGGGATCGTAACGTCTGAAAATACCCTGCGAGATGAGTTTGACCCCTGGGCCTGAGCTTCCCATCCCTGATACAGAGATTAGATAATATCATCTGGCCCTTAATGTCTTTTGCCATCGTGTTTACATTTTGCACAGACAACATGTGACTTTTGGCTAAGACAGAGATTGTAGCGATAAGCATAACTTTGACTTGCCGTATTCAAATACAGGGTCACTCAGTTGTGATTTATTCCTGACTGAAGCAAAACAATAGCCTCCTCTCTGTTGAATTATGATGCAAATCTGTCAGGCTCACTCAGAAAACACACCACCCACCTTTCCGTACAAATATTGTGGAGCAGAGATTAATCAGGTAGAGCCAGAGCCCCAAATGTGCCTCAACAGACCCAGTCAGGTGCTGGTAAAGGAAGTCGTCTTGAGTGTGGTGCTGGATTGGGCCCAAATGTAAGCGCTGGAGACAAAAGAGTTTAGACGATCTTTAATTGGTCCAACTCCTGTTGGTGAGGAGATGCCAGCTTTGGGGCCCCACAGGATCCTTCCTCAGGCATGTAAGTAGTCAGAACTATAGAATGAGCAATGCAAGACAGGCGTGCGTATGAAAGGAAGAAAGGGGAAAGAAGGGAATAGAGATTGTTTTTCCTTTCCTGGTCCTTCAGCATCACTTACTAGCCCTGAATCAAAATAGCAATTCCGTTTTTGTGAAAAATGACTGTGAAAATGGAATAGCTATTGATTTTTTTCAATTAGAATTCCAAGCAAACCATATATTCCAATTGGAATCCCAACTCAGGAAAAAAAGGCACCGCTGCACATGTGCCAACAGCCTCTGAGCCAATTAGCACATGTGGAATAGCTTTTTTTCCCTTTTTTATTTTAATTGTCCAATTGGAATTGGATGAAATGTTGGTTGTCTTTAGACATAACATCAACGGGTGTCTGAACATGTGTTTTGACTGATATGAACACCGGTTTGGCCCTGTGTTCACCGTGTGGCGCTGCTTAGACACGCAGCCCATCTTGGGGCAGATCGGTGTTTTCCTCACCACTTGATATCAGCACGCAAGCGCTGCTGCCTCGTTCCCCGTGTTGTACCTGCTAACACGCCACGCAATATCGTTAGACACAACGTTGGCCGGGTGTTCAGCTGGAACACGCAAATTGCTCTAAGCACATGGTATGTTCAACGGGTGGCCAAATAGGTGTTGGGATTGTCATGGTGCTTACACACAACGGCCAAACACGTGCTATGGGGTTTTGACACCCGATCTTTGTTATGTCTAAAGACGCCTATAGCCTGTTCTGGTTTTTGATTGGAACGGGCAAACATCTGTGTTACCCCCCTATCATTTACTCTTCTGAGAGCTGCATCCTAGAGGCGTGCCTTGTGGGAGATAATGCTTTCAGTCTCCGCCTCCCTGATCAGAACCCAAAAGATGTTTCAGACACTTTGGCTTCTGAGTTTATTTTTCTCTCCAAGCTGAGGGTATCCTGCTTGGAGCAGGGGTTTCGACTAGATGGCCCTTGAGTTACCTTCATTCCAAACCGACAATTCTATGGTTCAATTCCAAACCAACAATTCTATGGTTCTGTCCAACACAACACAATTGTCAGAGCGCGCAAACAGACCCACCCACCCTGTTAGGTCCGCTCTGGCCCACCTGGGCAGCTCGCGGGGCTAGACCGTGGGCCTAGAACAAACCAGGCCCGTGTCTCTGGCCCGGCCACCAACCCCGCCGGGATTTGAACTGGACTCACATCTGGTGGACTTGGAACAGACAGGCAGGGTCAGTGCCGACCCAGTTGGACCAGAGCAGGCCAAACTGGGCCTGTGTCATGTTTGTGAACGCCCAGAGTCTCCAGGCAGCCTAATAAACACCGATTGCTTAAAACCAGAGAATGAATGTTATGAAAGCAGAAGAAACACTTCTGCATGACCTCTCTGGTCTTCCCCTCGGGGCCATAGAAAGGCTGTACGGGGCCTGGGTTCACTTCTCAGTTATGGGCCCCTTAAGGGCAAGGGGGTGGGGTCTGTGAGGTAGAGAGCGGGGCTTACCTTGGTGAGGCCATCCCTGCTGTGGAGGGGCCCCAACCTGGGGCCCCACTACAAGATGCCGCTGTTATGTTTGGGGAGAGGCAGTCAGGAGCCCACTGGGGTCAGGCTGCTGCTCTGTGGGGCCAAATCTGAATATTTTCTCTCGTGGGGGTGGGGACCAGGCCTTACAAGCAGCCTGGGTTGTCCTATATGCAATTATTTATTTATTTCAACTATTTATATCCTGGCCTCCCCGCTACCAAGAGCAGCTCGGGGTGGCTAACAAATATCACAATAAAATATAGTAATAAATACAAAAATATTAGAACCAATGGTGGAGCATACAAACATAACAAAACGGAACCCCCTCCCTGACCCTCTATCCCCCACCTGTACCCATCTCCCTCACCAAAATCCAGGCGGAACAGCCAAGTCTTACACTGACACTGAAAGGACGAGGTGTCCGGGGCCATCCGGGCCTCTGCCAGGAGTTCCACAGCCTTGGTGTGGCCACCAAGAACACCCTCTCGGGATACCTGGTGGACTTTGAGAAGGACACTCCCTGATGAGCGCAAGGGTCAGCCCAGAGCCCGGGGAGCGAGGTGGTCCTATAGATACGTAGTGCCTAGGCCGTATAGGGCTTTATAGGTAAGTACCAACACCTTGACTTGGGTCTGTAGCAGGGGGGCTCCCAGGGCCACACGGGGCACTGGGGTCTCACTCTGGGGAATTAACTCACCCCCTGCTAAGCTGTTTCAACCCGAGCCTCAGCTGAAACCCCCCGAGACAGGGGGGTGCCCTCTTCTAGGACACCACACACAGTCCAGAGGGTATCCAGTTCACAGCCTTTATTTGTACAGTCTTGTGTACACAATACCTGGCGCTGCCGGCTCATCCACCTTCACCCTTCAGACCCAGGTCAGTCTTTCTCAAACTCTGGAGCACTCAAATATCAATCCCCAAAGTCCATCTATCCAGGTCTTAAACCCCCAGGCTCTGGCCAAGCCTTCCCCAAGCAGGAGGCTCCCTCCTGGGCACAGCCTCCCACACTTGCCTGGGTCCCTCTGGTTCTCCAGCCTTCAGCACCTTGGATAGCATAGAGCAGACAGGCTTGTTCAGGGAGATGTTGCTCCTTCAGCTCCCTGGTAGAAACTCTCTCCTCACTGCCTTGCAACCCCTTATATACTGGCAGAGTGGGCGTGGCCAGGCTTTCTCTCTTCAGCCTTAAAGGGCCAGTCACCTGCCCACTCTATCCCCGGGTTTCTCAGCCTGTTTCCCCACTGACTGATCCCCCAGCTATGGGGCTGGCTCTGCCACACCCCTGGGGGTGCTCAGCCCTCTGGCTGACCCACACAGCCCCCTTCTTAAAGGGGCAGAAGCCGCACAGGACTGCTCCCTGCTACAGGGCCCAAAAGACTATAGGAAGTCAGTGTTCCCAGCCTCGGCTGGTCCCAGCGTGGGGGGTTGACATGGCAGCTAATAGGCAGCTATGTCTGTCCATCATGGCAGGGGGGTGGGCGGGGCAATGTCGGGAACGTGGCCAAGTGGCCGCACATCACTCCCCACCCTTCCTCCCCAACAGGGGGAGGCCGGAGCATTCTTGGCCAGGGAAAGTCCTCTTCCCTTCCCTTTTCCCTTGCTGCCCTCTCCACATGCCTGGAACTCCCTCCCTGAACACATTCGTTCTGCTCTCTCCCTCCCAACCTTCAAATCCCTCCTGAAAACCTCCCTCTTCCATCAGACTTTCCCTAGCTCCTCATCCCCTTAGTCCGCTCCCTGATTTTCTTAGGGTCCCCCTTCTCCCCTGTAACTAAGCATGTTTCCCTGCAACTGATATGTCCTTATATAACTTGGCAACTTTGTGGATGTATGCCTGTCTCTCCTTCTGTTCCCCAACCCTTCATCTCCCCTTCCTTATCTCTCTTAGATTGTAAGCCCACTGGGGCAGGGACCTATCTATAATTGATTATTTTTGAATAAAACTGTTTTATACCATTTCTAGAAGATGCTTAGGCCAGGGCTCAAGCGACCCTGCCGGGGAAGAGAGTTCCACAAAACTGAGACAGCAACCGAGAATGCCCTCCTGTGCACCCCCATCCCATGGACAAGGGTAACTGATGAAACTTGCAAGAGGCGTCTTCCAGCCGAGTGTAGCGGCTGCACTGGGGCATGGTAGGACAGGCGGTCTCTCAGATAAATGGGATCCAGACTAATTACCGTAAAGTGCCAGGTACGTTGCTGGCATCATAATAATAAAAACAACAACAATAATAATAATTAATAAAAAATAAATAAGCTTCTGCACCATGGCTGATTCCACCCTAGCTACAGCCCTGTTCAGTGGGACTATATGGGATTTAAACCCAACACTGGTTAAGTGCTCTCCTGAATCAAGTCCTTAAAAAGACAATGGATAGGATTCCTTTAATCAGCCTCGACATTAATACTGTCCTATATTAAATATAAATTGCTGACAGATTCCCAGACATCTGGCCCAGTGCTATTGGCATGTGTTTTGTATGTACACATAGCTCAGCTGCATGGATAGTTCACCATGATAGATGACATGACACCCATGTTGAAGAATTTTGTCAGAACTTGCCTTAGATATATAATCCATCCAAATCTTTGGGGTTTCCTAAACAGTCAAGGGAAGAGCTGGATTTTGTACATTTGTTTTTTTGAAATGGGAATTCCCTCCCTAGTCACATCATTTATATTAATTAAGTGCTTGGGAAATTTAATCAATTATTTATCTCTCTTTGCCCCTTTCCTCCGCCTTCCCCCCAAGATTTGGATGGCAGCTGTGGATACAAATATATCGCTAAATCAATCAGTCATATTTCTGTGAGCTATCCCAGGGAGCTTTTGAACATTTTTCATTGAAGCACCCAGGAATGAGTCGCTCTTTCACACTGTTTGTTCCCAACAAGGCTAGACTTGCTTTCTGCAATGAGGTGGTTTTCTCTGAACTGTGCTCGCAAGATAAATAGTTGCTTCTTATTTACTTATTGGCATTTCTAATTGCCACCCTTTCCCGGAGGCTCAAGGCGGCTTCACAATTCGTCAGGGAGACTTTCAATCGGCTCTAGGTTCTGGATATAAAATCTGATTTTATCCTCTATTACTCAGTCTTTCAAAGGCTACCCAGTGAGGAAGGCACAGGCAAGGTATCAAAACAAATCTGTTCAGTGGGTTGTAAGATGGATTTCCTGGGAGTAAAGCGAGTTGAATTTGGCGTGACACCTACTGTAGGGTCTGTTGTCTGTGCATGGAAAGCAGTGAAGAATCCATTTTCTCTAACATGGGTTTGACATAGACTCCACTATGGGTAAAACCAAACCTCACAGAGCAGGGCGGGGCACCTCAGGGAACGGAACACACATTCCCACAGCTTGACCCGGCCGGGGAGGGAGGACGGGGAACAACTAGCAACTGGCTGGCTCTGCCCCCGCGCTGTGGCCGGCCCCCCAGCCCCTGCCATGATGGGCAGCCAGGGCTGCCATGGCAACCCCCCACACTAGGTGGGGTGGATGTGAAAACAGATGTGCCTGCCTGATTCGGCCTGCTCTGGGCAGCTCCTGGGTCCGGACCAGGGGCACGGTTCCTTGCGGGCCCACGTTTCTGACCCAGCCACCTACCCCGCCGGGGTCTGAACCAGGCCCACATCTGACAGGCCCGGAACAGATGTGCAGGTTTGGCGCTGGCCCAGGTGGGAGGGAGCAGGCCAAACCAGGGCTCCTGTTACGTTTGCTAACACCCTCTGTTGGTGTAAAAGAGCAGCCCGGCCCTGACTGTAAATTCTTGCATGGGGACAGGCCGACAAAGCACAGTCCATGCCAAATCCATCACCAGGTGCTTTTAAGGTCCAGATAATAAAGGGGATGGGGGCAAAAGACTTATGACGAGAGGCAAAAAAAACTGGGAATGTTTAGCCTTGAAAACAGAAGATTAAGGGGGGACATGATTATAGATTTCATAGATGTAAAGGGATGCTACAAGCCAGGCGTATCCACACTTATGGCGCACGTGATCCACTTGATCCAGGTATCAAGCTCAGGGGATATACCAGGACCCCTCCTGCTGGTTCTCAGCTCTAGGATGCCTCAACAGCTGGTCCAATGGGTGAGAGGAACACTCCCCTTTAAAGAGAGCCTTCCCCATAGCCAGGGCTGGCTTTAGCATTTGTGGGGCCCAGGGCAAAAAGCAAATGTGGTGTCCCTTGTGACTCCACCTCCTTCCCCATGTCACTCTCTATGGGGCCCTAAAGGGGGATCGTGTTTGGGGCCCTGATGGGAGAGAATGGGCACCCCCTATAATGCCCTGGTAAAATCGGGGACTGTTTTGGGGCCCATACAGTCACCTGGGTCATCACCGGTTAAGACTGTCCCTGCCCGCAGCACTGGAGATGCTCTCCTAGCCCATCTCCTCCCCAGAGACCCACCCTGGAGCACTCTCTCCTCCGCAGAGGCGATCTCTGGGGGTCTGGTTCCACTCCCCACATCCTGATCTACTGGAGACTCTCTAGTGATCTACTTCTTGACCATCCCTGCCATAAGCAAAATGGTGACCAGCTGTTCTCTCTGGTCATTCAGAATAGGACTAGAGTGAATGAGCTTAAACTAAAGGAGAAAAGATTTGGGCCAAACATTAGAAAGAATTTTCTAACTCCCAGAACAGGCAGCGGAGTAAGTTGCAAGGGGAGGTTGTAGAGATAAACGCAGAATTCTACCTGTGTTCCAATTCCACTGGAACTGGATGAAAGGACAAAATTCTGTCCCAATTTCTTTCTTTCTTTTTACATTTTTTTTTTTTTTTTACCTAAATATATACAACAACAATTACAACCATAACCTGAGACACCACAAAATCACATAACTTCTTTTCTTAACTTGCAGTTGATCAAATGTCCGTTAAGCAGAACAGAGGGGTTTTGCTTTTCCCCTTACGTAGCGCAGTTATAATGTCCCAACACGGATTCCAAGTTAGATAAAAGTCATCCATTTTATGCTCTACTTCTGCCATTATTCGTTCCATTGTGATCATATACCACAGTCTATTTCTCCATTTTGTGATTGTGAGACGTCGCGCCCATTTCCACGAACAAGCTATTGTGTGTATTGCAGCCAGCCTTAGCTGGTGGCACGCCTTCTGTTGGTGACTAAGAACTCCCACCTCCGGAAATATTCCCACTAATGCCAACTCTGCCGAAAAGCGTGCATCCGTGCCGGCTACTTGATTAATCTGTGGCCATATCAGCTGCCAGAACCTTTTAACCCTCTGACACTCCCACCAACAGTGGAGATATGAGCCCACCTCCCCACACCCTCTCCAGCAAAGATTGGGATAGCGTCTGTTAATTTGATGTAGCCTCTGAGGGGTCATGTACATTCTTAAACTTAATTTGATTTGTTGTTCTTTTATTGAGAGGGCCCATGAGCTTTTATCCATAGCCACCCACAGTTTTTGTCCCTCTTTATTAATTATTATTATTATTATTATTATTATTATAAACGTGATGTTCTTTCCCAAGTCCATCCCCCACTGGGTCAAATATCCTGTCTCTGGTGGGTGGAAAATTTTATATAGCTCTCTATAGATTCTCGAAAGGATTTTACTCTCATCTGTATTGTCCATAATTATTTTATCTAATCCATGTCTTTCTCTATTAAAGTGTTCCTTATCTTCTGTTGTTGTGAATACTGATCTTAATTTCATATAATCAAGGAAGGGAATTTTCTCTTTAAAGACCTTTTCTAATTCTTCCTGTGCTTTGAACATTTAGTTATTAAAGAGTTGAGCTACCCTTACCAACCCCTTTTTGCGCCATTTGTCTTTCATTTCTTTTTTGAACCCACAATTTTTTGTTAGATCCCCAAATACTGGGGCATAGGGCGTTTTCCCCCTGCATAATATCTAGTTTCCTTGAACAGCTGGTCCAAATTTTCAGGGCCCAGCCCCAAAACGGGGGATCTTTATCTATGATCTGTGTGGGTTTTTTACCCTCCAGGATCCAGGTGTGACTTGTATTAATGGGCGGCAGGGCAGCTGCCCCGCCCCCCCCGGGCTGTTCACTAAGTTAAGCGCACACACGCGTTTCGTGCGTTATCAGCCCCAGTGGCCCCCGGCACTTCCCCGGCCGCTTGCAGCGGCGCTGCGGCTGCTTTCTTTCCATTAGGCAGCGGGCGCATGTGCACAGGATCTTCTGTCTCATGCGCATGCGCCCGATATGGACTCTCCACCCCCCCTGTAACTGACTAGCGCTGTCAGTTACAGGCAGTGCAGCGCCTCCGCTGCTGACGCTTGCGCTCTCCTCCCCCCCTGGCTCTCCTCCCAATAATGATCCAGCATGGCCTGCTCTGCTCTGCCTCCTCCCCTCCCTACCCCCGGGCCCCAGTCAGTTTTAGGGAGGAGGCGAGTGTGTGATGTGACTCACACACTCACTGTGTGTTTGTTTTGTTTACTGTTTTGGGAGGCAGGAGGCTCGGAGCAGGGGGAGGAGGAGCGACAGTGGGAGGAGGGAGGGGGGTGATGAGAGGGAGAGGGCGGTGCTGGTAGTGAGAGAGCGCGCATGCTCGGGCGCCGTCCCGCT